>OY728121.1:962211596-963414096 GCA_963277665.1 Viscum album | reverse complement strand
TATAACTATTTTTTTTGACAAAGTCATATAATTAACCTGTTCATAGAAGGTAAATGTCTTAGAAGGTACACACCACAAAATAAATGTCTCTTAGAAGGAAAAAAACATCATAAGGATCAATACTTAGATATTTTTTTTATATTTCCAAGATGAAATTTCTGAATAATGGAAAATTCAACTAGTTCATACAAGTGTTATTCACAATTTTTGTATACATCACAAAAAATGGGTATATCATTGATGCTTCATGGTTGTGATAAATTAATTTTCAAGACAAGTAGAAGAAGATCAATTCTAAATAAAAAAGAAAAGTTTTCAAGAATGATGCATATGAAAATTATATGATGTTCAAGATGAAATTTAGTGAATAAAATATAATAAAATATTTTTTCATTCAAGATAGAGATCAAGTGGATGTGATTAATAGTTAAGAAAATGAAATAATATATCTTTTCATGAATAAAAAAGATGTAATTGGGATTATTCTTATGCTACAATTCATCGTATCAAATATCTTAATCATATAAAGGGTTTTTGATTCAATGTTTTTGATTAAATAATGAAATCTATATTATGAAGAAGTAGGTAAATTTATAAAGAAGATTTATATAGGGTGAGATGTGTTGCACTATGATAGAAAGTTCCCTGTCAGGATAGTGAATCTATAGGGTTTTTCTAAATTCATAAGTAGAGAGTAATTTCTACCAATATTTTTATGAATAGATAAATTATTAGTGTGTTTGGAAGTTTAAGCGATCATTTTGTTTGAGTATTTTATAATTAGGGTTGAGCCTATTTGAAAAATTAGTTGAAAATGTAAAGTGTATTTTGATAAATTGATTTAGGAAACTAATATACATGTTGATTTTGGTGAGTAGTTCATTTTTGATCATATATAAACTGAAATTAGTTTGCATATATACTATGTATAATTGAAATAACATTGTATGAGTTTGAAATTAATGATTATTTATTTTATGCTACTGAATATTAAAATATAAGTTTTGTTAAATATATTGGTGTATTGTTATTCATTAAATCAATAAATTCTTCATGAATAAAAGAAAAACCCAATATCAACATCCAGTTAATAAAATAATGTTATTAAAGATATATGGAAGATTTAATACATTAAATTTCATGTTTATATTTTTATTATTAAATGGTCCACTGGTAAAAATAATAATAAAAATTATAAATTCAAAATAACCTAACTATATTTGAATAGATTGGGTCACCCAGATGGCCTATTTATCATTGGAACACTTACATTTTTTTCCATTTTCTCAATCTATTAAATGTTTATTGGTCCATTGATTTAGAATGGAAAAAAGTATTTGGGTGATAAAATAAACAATGATGATGATGAATTATGTAAGATCACAACTACTATGGAAATATTTTCATAAGATATTGTTTACCATTGTATATACATGGTTCATTCCATACAGAATGAACTTTATTAAGGAATATGAAACTATAATCCTATATTAATCTCTTAGTATTCAAGGTATTATATATTTACTTCCTATTTAACTTTTCAAAATTTTTGAAATATGAGATATATTTTTTATAACTGTTTTATTTATTTAAGAAAATATTTAAATAAATATGGTAAATTGTTTATTTAGTATTAAAAAACATCATTACACAAAAAATTTTATTTTTATGATATAATTATTATTTTAATTATTTGTTAATATTTTTTCCTTTTATCTATATCATTTTGCCTCTCATAAATGTTTTTTTATTTTTTATAATTTTACATTAATAATTTAATCAGTATGATAAAGAACTGTATTTATAATAGTTTTTTACCAATTTTTTAATTTTCATTCAATTATATTTATAAATAGTTAGATTTGTATAATATTTTACAAATTTTTTATTAATTTTAATTTTAGGAACCTATCACATCAAACAATTGAGTTATCTCGATCTTTTAAGAAGGACCATCCAAACACTTCTACTAAGAGCCTCCTTTTTCCTCTTTATAGGACACTATTACTTCTACAAGGAATGATAAGTATTCCATGGTTGATAAAAATGAAAGAACATGTTTAACAAAAATATATTTTACTCATATCAAGGAGAAGATGAAACATATGAGTTTATTTGTAATGGTAATCCTACTAATCAAAATTCTCCGAAAAATGGGAGTCTTTTGGTTATAATGTTTTTAATAAATAAGAATATTTGTTTATAAATAGGTAAGTGTTAATTAGATGAAGATTGATCCGATATGTGAGACCATTTTATTAATATCATTCATTATTTTTTTGTTTATAATGAATTTTTTTAGTAAGACAGTTCAATTTTTTTCCTTATCCCATTTATATGATAGAAGATTTACTTAAAAGTATATAATTAATGAGGATATTCTCATCATTTTATACAAGGAAATAGAGATATTTTAAGTATATACTAAATTTAGATTTCATTTCTGGTGAATGAAAAAGTGAAATAACATGATAGAAATATATTTTTTTAAAAAAATTTATATACATGAAGAAATATTATTAATGGTTGACACAATGAATAATTTTAACTAAGTATAATGTTAACTATTTAGTTTTATTTTTTTAAAATCACTAAGAATAATTTTATTAAGGATTATTTTATCCTTAATTATTGGGAGTAGAAGGTCGACTGAAGAAGATAAAAACAGTTAAATTAACTAATTGGATCCCTCCAATAATTCCTTGGATCAATGTTAATGTAGAAGGGGAAACTTCTGGAATGCTTGGACCCTTAGGTTTTGGAGCTATATTATGCACATATGGTGAATTTTTCAATGGAATATTCTATCATTTTAATAGAATTGGAAGAACTTATGAAGATGATCTACTATCTATGGTGTATGTAATTGGATATGATGTTCAATATAATTGGACATCATTGTGGATTGAATCTTACTCTAAAATTGATGTGAAGTCCATGAAAAAGAACACTTGATGTGCCTTGGAGAATTTTACCTCTTTGGGTTGAGTGTCTCAAAAAAGCTTCCCACCTCAATTTGGAAATATCTCATGCATAAAGGGAGGAAAATAAAGTGTAAGATGTGTTTTCAAATAATAAAATCATGGAAATGAATATGATGTGGTCTTTCACGACCCCGGACTATTGTGATCCAATGGTGGATGCAAACATTCTTAGTGTGGTTCATTACTACTTAGGTAATAATTCCTTGTGACCCTTGACATTTATTATCTCCCTTTTAAATATATTTATTTTAGTATTATATTTTTATAGATCCTAATCTTTTTTCATAATAGGAAATTTTTTAATCTTATTTGGAGATCTAGGTGAAGAATATATACGCTCAAATTTCATATCATGTGGGTATCCATTACTTGAAGAAAAAATAATGGTTGATAAGATAAAAAATTGATATTCAAGTGTTTATTATCTATATATATTTACCCTCCTTTCCCCTATCTCAAAATGAAAAATGGAAAGAAGATCATGTGATGAAAAAGTGAAAATATCTTTTAGATGATTCAAAGGCTACAATTGACAAGAGTTTAAGAAGAAATTTAAATTATTTCCGAGCTCTTAAAATTTTTTAAACATTTAATAATTTTTTAAATATTATTTATAGTAAATGATTCATGATTTTAGAAAATATAATACTTTAGTATCCAATGATAGGAATGATATTATGAATACAATATAAGGAAAGTAAGAACACCAAAGGCACATGTGAGAAAAAAAGTTAGGTGTATGGATTAACAAACTCTTTGTTCATCTAAGAAGTTATTCGAAGGAGGAAGAGTATATGGTAAAAATAGACTCTTTAGAAGACAAAGTTTCATATATGGGAGTTATAATATTGTATAGGGTTATATCATTAATAAAACATATGTTTTTAGATAGGTAGTATTAGTTTCATTCTTTACATCCCATACATACACCTCCTCGTTTACAATTTCCCATATACAGTCACTTATATATTGAGAAAATCCAATATCGAGTTATACATATAAGATCATGCATTATATTAGGGACACCTTAAATCATGAAGATATAGTGAATTATCAGATTAGGGTTATGTTATAGGATATTGTAGATACACTATTTTGAGTATCGTTCCCTACTGATGAGGTTTCTATAGTTAGACACAATATATTTTTTTTAACATTGGTTATGTAAAATTTTATAAAAGCTTTCCACTGGGGTATAAATAGATTATATCCTTTGTTTACAATTTTTTTTCGAATATATATATATATATATATATATATTTATATATATTATAATACATTAAAATTAATTACATTATCTATAGGAGGAAACAACATGTTAAGGCCCCTATTAATTCACATACTACTTGTTCTGAGGAAAAATATAAATTATCTTTTAATGAATTTGTGATTTTTTATGTTCATAATATGTAAATGTATGGTGACATTTATAGGAATGATTTTTTACTGATACTTTTTAATAAATATATCTTCGAGTTTGTAGTAGTAGATATGTTATGCCTCATAGTGCTGTAAGTCTTTTCCATGGAAGATAATTATTATAATTATTTATATTATATCAATATGATCCAACTTACTACCTATGTTTTTTAATAAGAGTCTTTATGTAGTTATTATTTAACATGATATAAAATTTTTTTTATGGATTATTATACACACAATTTATTTCTCCAGTAATGAGGTCAGGTTATTATAGAGACAGAACCAAATATATTCCTAAAATATTTTAGAATATAGAAATTAAGTGTTGGAGAATTTCTTATATTGAAATGTATGAAACATATATTTAATTATAAAGTAAAATATTCCTAATTATATAAAAACTCACATTATATAGTTTTTATAGATGTTTCCTTTGGATGTTTTTTATTTTGATTCCCAAAGAAAACACTAATTACTAGTCATGATCCATACACGCTGATGTGTGAGACATGTTTAAAGCAGTATTGGTGAAGTAAGTTTTATTTATTCAATATTGATATATTTTAAAAATGTTCTATTTTATTTTATACTTCCTATCACTTTATAACATGGCATTGAATCACTATCAATGGTTTTTTAGAAGAAGGGAAGAAAATATCTATTATGTATGCACAAGGGTTACTTATTTTTTAGGTAATATAATTTAATATATATTTAAAAGTATTCTTTCAATTTATAATTTATTTTGAACAAAAAACGTCACCATTAACAAGGAGGAGTCAAATATTGTTATTATATATGAATATTTATATAATAATTAATTATAAATATGATAATTATAGATTTTAAAAGGTTAGGTTTTATTATCACTTTTCATTTATTTATCACATCATTATATTGAGATTAAATAAGTAGTATTTTCTTTTTTATTTTTTATATTTTTTATTGATACTTGAATATATTATGGGAATGATCTAAATCATATAAATATTATATTGGGTGTTTTTTAAGAAATTCCATCCAGTTTTAGTTTATATTTTTATATTTATAATTTATATTTTTTATATGTTGTGATATTAATAGTTATTAAATAATTTCACTTTATTTTTTACTCTTATAATATTATTTTTGTGTAGATATGGATTTATTTTATTATAGGATTTGGTTTTACAGTTTTAATTAAATCTATTTTTTGAAAAATATTATTTTTGAAACCTATTATTAAAATGACCAATGTAAAAAATATCATCCAAATTGGTTAATTTATGACATATATGGAAAGTGTCTAAATTTTTCATTATATGTTTTTTTATATTTTTTATTATAATAACCGGTTTAGAAGAAACATATTTATATCATTTAAAATAATGAACATAAAAAATTTAGTTACAATGTTTATTACATTGATGTTTTTTTAAAACTGAAGTTATAAATAAAAAAAATCAACATTTTATTTTTTGGATATAATGATTATTGTGACTTATTCTCATGATTTTTTTAAAAAGGTGATTCCTTGGACCAAAATGGCCAAATCACAAATATTAATGAATAAAAGATTTCAAGATTATAAAATATAGAATCATATTACAATCTTTTTCTTGAAAGAAAATAGTAGTAGTTTGAAGGTCTTTGAACCAGGTAATTTCCTGATTTACTCGCATGTTGTTAAGACCATCAACAACCATGTTTTCTTCTTGATAAACATGTGTGATTATATAGTTAATATTGATAATAAAACGGGTGCATTCCATCCAATAGGTAGTAATAGGCCAATAAAGATGTGTTATGACATTCCAAATCACTTGAATGATGGTCATCGAGTCACTTTCAATCCATAGTTTGTTCTAACCAATGTGCTTGGAAAAGGAAATAACATGTATAAAATCCAGGATCTCAGATTAAAGGGAGGTGTCAATGACACATTTACCCATGAAGCATCCAATTATCTGACCGAGGTGATTCCTGAAAACAACACCACAGCCTGTATGTCCCGGATTTCCCTTGGAGGTGCCATAAATATTGATCTTGATCCATCCAGGTAGGGGGTTCTCCAGAACACCTATAGAGTGAGATAGAGCTAAAATAAATTTCCTTTAATCCTTAGATGCTTTAGGATACCAAAGAAATTCATGTTGTTGTGGAAAAGTCCCTTTTGAATCTAGGTAGCTTCATGTATGGATATAAGGATCTTCATCTGACCTACAATTTGATTAAATAAGTAATGATTATGAATAATAACATTCCAATCATAACAGATCACATGGTGGAGCTCAGAAACCGCAGCAAGGAAGAAGTTATTTATTTGTTGAGAGCCTTCTATTTTTGAACATTTTTTAAGTTGAGCTTTGACAGAATCAATAATCAACCTTCTATAGTAAAAAATTTAATGAATATAGTTTCAAAGAGCATAAGCAGTAGCGTAAGAGAGAAAGAGATGGTTAAAATCTTCTCTGTTTTGATTACATATTTTACACTTAGAGTAGTGTTGGATGCCAAAATATTAGAGGAAAATTTCTATGGGAACTCTATTGTGAGAAAGACACTAGATGAGATTGAATCTCGACATTTTTATCCAAGGTTTTTTGAAAAGTTTTAACCATATGTAATCGCTCTCAGAGTTATATAAATAATGATTGTAGGAATATTTTGAGTTAAGAATACCATTGTGAGCTGGTTACCAAGTTAAGAAATCATTATTGTGAGAGAAATAGCAGTTTTCAAGGACATTCAGAATAGTATTAGGGAGGTGATCATGTTGAGAGTTTAAAATGTCTATGATAGAGTTGTTGATATTATCAAGGGTTTGATTGGGAGATACCATGGAAATTAATGGTGTTCTAGCTGAGTTATCCAACCAAAATTTTATGGTGGAGTATCTGGAGACCATCCATATGGAGTTATTCATAATATTTGTAAATTATTATTTGATGGAAGGAAATATTGAAGAATTAATGAAGTTTGAATTTCTCATTTTATTTTTGTCAATAAACTTATTTTTGAGATTGGTAATATCTTCAGAAGTATTTTCAAGAGGGTTACAAGTGAGTCTTTCTTAGAGGGATTCATTAAAGTATTTGATATTTTTTATACCAATACCACCATTTATAATGGGCTTTCAAAAAGTTGACCAAGGAATAGTCACAAGTTTTCTTTCCAGAATACTACCATTGCTGATGATGTTATTTATGGTGGTGTTAATTTTTTTAATGAGACTAGAAGCCCATTTGTAGACCATTATGGGTTAAACCATTTGGAGAAAATAGTGGATTTAACAAGGAAAGACCTACCTGCAATAGAGATAGATTTACCTTTCCAAGAAGATAGATGATTTAGAAATTGGTTAAAAATAGTAACAAAGTGACAAGGTTTGGGTCTGACCAAAAAAATGTGAACATAAATATAAGTGAAAGGGAGAATACCCACTTTCAGACCTAGGTCAGTGATAATGTTACATTTTCAGCTGAGAGGGATGTTTTTCCAAAATAAGATACAAGATCTGTTCCAACTAATGGATTGACTATAAATATATTCATAGTCTGAGAACATTACTGAGATTAATAAAGTTTCTTTTATCCCCATTATGGAAAAGGATGATGTTTTCATCATAAAAAATATGAGTTGGAGCATTCATGTTTCTAGAGACATGTATGAGATTTATTTTGTTTTGGTTCACTAGACAATTGATTCGATGAATGAGGTCGTATTCTACAATCAAGAAGAGAATGGAAAATATGGGTCACCTTTCCTGACACCTTTGGCTCATTTAAAATACCCCTTGGGGGAGTCATTTATCAAAATGGATATAAACATCGAGTTAAATAGAGTTCTGATTGTAGTGATAAAAGTGGTGTTAAAACCATAACCTTGAAGGACTTTTAAGATAAAACTACAATTCAAGGTGTCAAAAGATTTTCTGATGTCAATTTTAATAGCTATGTTGAATCCTCTGTTATTTTTATTCAAATTATTGACACACTTAGAGGAAAGAAAAATATAATCTTGAATGGATCTACTATTTATAAAACCAAATTGGTTACAGGAGACTATTTTTTCTTTTTGAGTGGAATTTTTTTGTCAATGATTTTGGTGATGACTTTAAAAAGAGTGTTGATAAGAGAAATGGGTCTAAATAGTTGAATTTCAAAGGTATTATCCACTTTTGGGATAAAGGTGTGAAAATGGGCATTCATAGCGTGAGGGAGAACGACGTTGCTGAAGTAGTATTTTACAAGTTTTCAAACATCAATCTGAATCACATCCCAATAATTTTGGAAGAACCATTGTTGAATCCATCCAGACCTAGAGAACTATTGGGATTCAATCTAAAGATAGTGTCCTTGATTTCATGATCCAATGGAGTGTTGAGAAGGTAGGAGTTGTCCTCATCAGTGATCACTAGAGGAATGAACTCAGGTAGGAGGTCTTTGTTTATATCAGGACCATTGAAAATGAATTCAAAGTTAGAGACAATATGCTGAGCGATGTCATATTAATTTCAGGGGAGCTTGTCCCCATCCACTAAAAAGGTTAACGACCTGTAGTCATTCTTGATTCCTTGAATAGAGTTTTAGAATTTATTATTTCTATCACCTTCTCTTAACCATTTAACTTTAAATGCTTATTTTATCATATTTTCTTTTAATGTGAACTAGTAGTTGAGTTTGACCTCAATGTCTATTTCTTGATTAGGATTAGTGTTGAGGTCAAAGTTGGTGTTTGTGTTTTGAAGATCATTGAGATATTTATCAAGAAACATGATGTAATTATTAATTTTTTTTTAGTTTTAGATCTGCACTAATTTTTTAGAGACTGTTTTTGATGTTTTAATTTGATATTATTGTCAAGGACATCATTTTTACGAGACATTGAGGACCAATAGTTTTGTATGATAGGATATAAATCATCATAAGATAACCCCACATTGTTAAATCTAAAATTTAAATGGGGTTTCATGTCTTTGGTGGGGACAATGACCAGGATAGGGTGATGATTAGATTTCAGCCTATGAAGAGTTGTACTGGATATAGTGTACCATTTATCTAATGTTGGGAAATTTTTGAAGGCTCTATCCATCTTGGAGGAAACTATGTTGTTGTAGTGTCTTCTATAACAAGTGTATTTTTACACCAGTGAGATTTATTTCAATGAGACTATTGTCATCTATTGAGGTTTTAAAATCTCTCCTGGAAATAGAAGCATGAGAAGGTCTAATTTTCTCTCTTGAGTTGTGAATGGAATTAAAGTTCCCTAGAATAAACCATGGTGAATTAATGTTAGTTCCAAGATATGAGAGATCATTCCAAATCATTCTCTATTCTTGATATCTATTCTTAGCATAAAAAAGAGAATAAAATATGTTTGTCCTCTATATTAAAATTTCAAGTAAAAATATATTCAGAGATATTGAAAACACTATTATTCTATAAATAAAAGCATGAAAAAATCCATAAAGATTCATAATTGTGTTTATTAGTAATTGAAATAGTAAAAACATATTTTTTTTTAATAAATATGATTATTTTGAGGAATATAAAATTTTTGGCTCTGCAATAGCAAATAATAAAAGATGATGAGTTTCAATCATTATATTTAACACAATGAAAGTGTTAGAGTTATAAATACCCTGACAATTCTAAAAAAGGATATTCATTACAAACTAGGTTTGGAGTTAGAACTCCACTTTTTATTTTTTCCATATACTTTATTTATGGAAGACCTTATAACCTCTTATGTATTATTTTAGTTCTATTCGTATTTATTTCTAGAATTGGTGGTGTTCTTGTTTGCAGGTTCAGATATAGGATAACTCATAGAAGAGTTTCTAGATTTATTATAACAAAAGAAAAATTCATTGGAATTTTGGTTTGAAACAAAATTTACAAAATTTATGGAGTAGTCCTCACTATCTATAGGTAGAGAAATAGTTTTACCTGGCACCTTTGAAGTGTCAATGTGATGATTTTTGACATTTTCCAAGTCAAATGGACAACAGTGCATCTGATCCACAAAGTCATTCATAACCTGCATGAGCTTAGAGTCCTGTATCGATAGTGTGGTACCATGTTCAACAGATTTGGTTTCCATGGTAGTAGTATTACAGGACTTAGATAGTGTCTCGACTTGGGTTGCCTTATGGTTAATGTTCCCATATTCGGAAGGACTACTAATAGGATTAGTTTGAGTAGAGATAGGAGAAACTAGTTCATCATCTTTCATTTTGATTTCATTCTCTGTCCCTAGAGAAGTGTATTTTTTAGCAGGTTGTATTATTGAATCCTTAAGGATTGGAACTATAGGATTCATATTACACAAAATCATAGAAACAATATCATCACTACTATCAACAGGTTGAGACCCAAAAAATATTAATTTGTAGTAGTGGAGATGATTGTTCTTGGGTCATTTTCCATCTCCACCATAGGTTTCTCTATGTCAATATTCTTAGTAAAACTATTTATTTTTGGGATTTTTGTAGGAAATTATACAGAGGGTGTAGTTCCCTTTAATGTATTAACAGATTTCAATTATTTGGTAACAGTTTTAGTCACTTTAGTAGTTGTGGACTTTGTTTTTTCCAGAATTTAATTCAGGTTAGTCATATGTTTTTCAGATTTTGTAGTGTGTCTAGTGGAATCTTGAGTTTTAGAGAAAATAATAGGTGACCCTTGAGAATGGGGGTCTAAGTTATCTGTTTTTTTGTTGGATTCATTCTTTAACTATGAAATATCACTGGAATTTAAGAGGTAGGGATTTTGGATATGTCTTGTACCTGAATCTTGGGTGCATTCCTCCACAGTTTGAATTGAAACTGTCTTAGGGAAATCACTATTATGAAGAGTTGAAGTTCATGTGTTTCATGCATTGAAATTCACCTTTTTAGGTGTATTATCCATCTTAACCAGGTTATGATCCACATCTTGGATGAGGATGGATCTTGAGGTCTGTCCAGTTTGACAAGTATTGGATTATTCCTTCTCATTGGATAGCCTTATAGTGTCTAAAACTAGATTTTCTATTTCTCCCAAGAGGCCTTGGTCTTTGATGGAGTTTTCTTCCTCTGTGCGTCAAACTGTGTTTTTTGATCCAGATTTCAGATTTCTTTTTGGGATCATGTATCTCTATCATGGGAGCTTTATCATTTCTATTTCTCCTTGTTTCGTTCCAATCATTCTCAATTGGCTATATTACTTTTCTTCTAATCACCATACAATTAGATATTGTATGAACAATGATCTTAAAAATGTCACAGAAGGGAGGTTTCATCTCATATTCAATTATAATTTTAGTTTTGTAGTCATTGGCAGTGAAATTGATTGTATTAGGTAGCTATGAATCTATGTTAATTTCTACCATAACTCTAGAAAATAGTCCTAGGACATGATTTAAGGTTCTGTGGTAAAATTTTAGAGGATACCCTATGCAGTAAACAATATCATTAAAAATGTTAGGGTGCCAAAAGAACCAATTAAGGCAATGAAGTTTAACCCAGACATGTGCCATTGTATTCCTATATGTGTGCAGATTGAAAGAAGAGTCGCAGTCATAAATTCTATGTAATACTGGTTTTAGATTAAGGTTAACTGTCTTCCAAACATTCTCCCAGTCATCTTGTGATTTTAGAAGTATGTGAAAGAAGCCTTTTCCTATTGGAATCAATTTCCAGTTTGAATAATTCCCACAGTGAGCAATACCGATATGCAATTCAGATAAAGGCCCAGGAAGATCACCTTTCATGTTGGTGATGTGGCCCATGAAAGAAAATTTGTACATTTGTGTGCGTTGTTGAAGATAATATGGATCATATTTCACCAAGAACCCACCTTCATCTAGTCTCTTGACAATGGGAGGCTTCATCGTAATTTATTTTCATGGATCAGTACTCTTCAGCGCATATGGAAACGAGATCCCTTGGAATCTACCAGAGAAAGTATGGGTACAAGTATTTTATTCAGGGACATCTTCCGTATGGATTTATATATTAGGATCTTGAAAATGGGGCACCTGAATCTTTATAAGAGTTAGGAAATTATGGTATTTAAACCTCCCAGGATTGAGAAAATCTTCTAGGAATGATAAGATTGATGGATTCAGGCAAAGGTGCCCTAATCGCTCGAGTGTTTTAGTGAGATAAGGTATCACAACTCTCTAAAGTTTCATTTTTCTTATTTCCCTTTATTGTCATGATTTTTACACTCATTGATATATTATATGGTTGATCTTGAGAATATACATACTAATAGGAACACAACATAATTGGTGATGTGTACTAATCCTTTGACCTGAGTTCATTATTAATGTGTATCATGATTCACATTCTTAGATGCATGATAAAAACCATGATGTATATAATTTTGGAGGCATAACTTGTTTTAAGCATGTCATGATTAGTATTATATTTAATAAACAATTAAGATTTAATTTTTCTTGTCTGGGTAATGTAATAATATATCTCTCACCCTTTCATTGATATTAATGTGTCTCGCTCAAATTAATGGCCATGGTTGTTTGTAGAGAGGTTTATCTCAAAAAGTCAAATAATAATAAATCATCTATAAATGATTATAGAATATATATGAATCATTACTTATTATAAATTTGTTGATAAATTTATTATATTACATGGGAGAGTTCTTGGAAAGTTAGAAATTTTTTCTATAACTTATCCTTTTCTCTAGGGAGATCATGATGTTTTACTATATACCATTTTTGTTCTATAGATTGGACCCACTATCACTGAGAAAGGATACTAGACTATCCCACACTATGTAGGTCTATAACCTCACTAAATTATGTTTAAAAATTAAATTCATCCCTAGGCTGATGAATATTTTTAATTCAAGTTACATTGAAAATAAATTCAATCACTAGTTAATCAAATCATGAATAAGTGATTTGAATTTTATATTTTATTCATTCACCTGATAAACAAAATAAATATTTATTTATTAATGATATGTGTGATTATAATAATTATTTATTTTATTGAAGGAAAAAATAATTTTATGGTTCAAGGGTTGATAAAATCTTTTAGAGAAATTTTGTACGAGTAAATACTCTAAGAGACATATTTTAAATATATTTTAAAATAAATGAATATTTATTTATTTAAGTAAATATTTGATGTTAAGATGTCACTTAAAATAATATTTATTTATTTGTTATTATTTGAAGAAGTGACATGGGATATTTAATTTAATTTAATTAAAAGAAATAGGATTTTTGAAATTTATTTAAGTTCAATGTAAAAGTAAAAATAAAAAAAATCTATTTTTTTTGAATTTGAATTTAGTTCCATAATTCCCCCTTTCAGAATTTAAAGAGAAAATTAAAGAGAATCCTCCCATATCTCTCTTGTTTTTTGAGATATATGGTATGAAATTTATACATACAAACAAAATGAGAATTATAGAGAACTTTATTCCCTCACATTAACCCCAAAGATATCATTAACATCATTCAAGGCTTCATGGAACCCATATAGATATCACTTGAGGAATTATCATTGGGATTAATTAAGTAATTGTGTTTGAGATGGTTGATTTTTGAATAGGTAATCTCCAGAGAGAAATAAAATAAAATTATAAAAAACTTACATGAGGTAATTATTATTTATTAAATAATTAATTATAAATTATATGTGAGATCTTATTTAAGGTTTTAGGTCAATTTTTTGAGTTTTATTTAAAAAAAACATCATACCCTATTAATTCCATTAAACTCATATTCTTTATATTCGACTAAAACTAATTAGTAAAATGTATTTATCTTTATAATTTGAGGGTCATTTATTTTAAAAAATTTATATTTTCTTTTTTTCATGATGGTGAATCAAAAATTATTTTCACTTACACTTATTTCCATAGAAAATACAATATGTTATAAAAATTTATATATCTCATTATGTATAAATGTAACTTTTATTAGCCAAAATTTTATTTTCTATAAGAATGTAATTTTCATTAGTAAAATTTTCATATTTTTTTATCTATTCATAAAGAATATTATATTATTGTTTTCTTATTTTATTAAATCTTAAATAAATTTTTTTCCATAAACTTTTTTTGTAGATTCGAATAGTCGATAGAAAATAATAATATGTTAATCAATAGACACCCTAATATTATCATTGAGTGAAACAATTTATTAAATTTTCAATATAATATATAAAAGAATAGAATAATATAATATACACTTATGTGATAAGAATTTACATAAAATGTGTTAATATATAATTTATAGAAAAATATTTAGTGACTCCTAAAATTGATCAAATATATCAATTTTAGAAAAAAATGCATATAAAAAAAATTAAATCAACAATAGTTTGAGTATAATGATTTTATTATTTTCACTTATTATTTATATTAGATCAACTGAGACCGATTTTATTGATAATATGACCACATTGATCAAGAGTAACTCAAATAATATACTAAAATTATTTCATAATTAAAAACGCATTCAAATACCCCTTTGTAAATTGGTTGCATTGGTATAACTAAATTATTAGTAGTTTTAATATTTTATTTCTTAAAATCAAAGAATGAGAATAGTGATACTTGTTTTATTGAGTTTATTTTAATTTTTGACGAAATACTTCTAGAGGAATAAATATTTCTGAGAAAAACATATGATATCAAAAAAAATATTAAGTTATATTTTTTTTGACAAGATACATGTTTTTTTGAATTATTTTTTATTAGAAATGGAAATATATAATTAAACACATGTCATAAATATGGTGAATTATATTAAAAATTGAAAAAAAAGTTATAAAAGAATGTAGTATTTCAATTTTTTATTGTAATCATATTTAGACACATATATAATAGTGGTTTGGATGTCAAAAAAATATCATGATATGTGAATAAAATAATTAATTATTGAATTTTTTTACATTCCATTAGTTGCTATCTATGGTAAAATATATATCTTAAATCCCTTATTTTTTCACAAAAATATAATAAAATACATATTCCACATAATATTTATATAAATTTAAAGACCCTCATTTTTAGAATTTTTCAATTCTCATTTTTTAAAATCTTGGGATAAATGTATCAGATAAAGATGATTTTGGATAAATGTAGATGTAAATCATTTGAAGGTGATATTTTTTTGGGGGTGTTTAACTATAGTACAAACAAATCAGTAATTTAGTATAATCCTGTTGAATGATTAATGAACTAAGGTAGTGGAAGAACCACTTTCCACTACCACTAAAAGCACGACGATGTTCCACCTTGAATATGATGCTCAATGTCTTATAATCTATGGGAGATGTCTGAACCACTATTTAATTGTGGTAAATTTTCATCCTTTTTATGGGTTTTAATATTAAAACACATCTCAATTTTATTTTAGTGATTTTTTGAAAACCATCAGGATGGGTCAATCTATTACCAATATTCCCTTTCTGGTTTTATTATTATATAATGGATATGTTGAGTGTGGGATCACTGATCAATAAATGATGTTTCATTTTTAATTTCAAATTAGAGGCAATAATTATTAATATTTCAATATTTAAGGATGTTTTTTAGTGTTTAGAAATACATATTTGGTTGTTTTCTTCTAATTATATTAAAATCGACATGATCAATTAGATTATTCCATTTTCTTTGACATGCATTCTATAATACATTTAATTTTTGGGTTTAACTAACCATTATACTATATTTTTCATGTTTATATGTGAATTTGTGTGTAAAAAGGGTAGAAATTGACACATTGAAACAAAAATTTAATCCATAGTGCTCTTATAATTAAGTAATTCTATATAGAGTGTAACAATATGACCCCAAAATTAATCCTCCTATACTGAATGTGAGATTGATAATGAAACTAGAAGCCAAAATTAAATATAACAATGTATGTTGAAAGGTTTTGAGGGTATAAAAATATAATAATGTATTTAATTATTATAGAAACCCTGGAAATTCATTTTATTTTTTGTTTAAATATTTGTTGAACTACTTGTATTTCATTGATATTAAACTATGGAAAGATGGAGGTGGTAGGTTTTGATATTTTATGAATTGGTATTATCTATAGTAAAGATTATATTATAAGGAGATGATAAATACACAAGAATATGCATTCAAATATGATGTGGTGGCTACATATGATTAAAATTCTTGAATCGAGGGAGGTTGCAAAACAATAGGGGAGTTTTACTATGAGGAACTATAGGATATCAGAATGTTTTATTATAGTTTCTAGGTTCCTCTATTATATATTTAACCTTGTAAAAGGATGAATTAATTTTTATTTTCACTAAAATCAATGTATTTTAATGTTCTTGAGTTATTATGTGATGGTTGGGTGTTCAATAGTGGTGGTTTAAGTTGTAATTTGGATTAACCATGAGCATTGAGACCCTATAGTGGTGTGAAGGGAATTAATATTGTTTTTGGATCAAGTCATGATATTTGGATTGTTATTAGGGGTTTATTATGGTATTATTTTTCAAATATAAGTTTGCTTGGATGAAGATTTTAGGTGTTTTAAATGATTGTATTTTTTTGGATGAATTAGGAAATGTTTTGGAGTTATAATAGATTTTTGGAAATTTAGATAAGTAAAAAACCTTAAATATAAAATAAAACATTACATAAGGAAAAAATGTTTCATATATGATTTTTAATCTAATTTAAAACATTATAAATCGATGGATATGATACATATTGTTTTTTTACTATAAGGGAAAAGACGTATATACTAAAAATATATTATGTATAGGTTATTCATCTATGAGAAAAATTGTTAAGTAGTAAAAATATATTATGTATATCGTTTATTCCTAATATAAAATAATTTAGTATAAATAATATTTTTCAAATAGGTTTTCCAACCAAGGGATAAATAATTTTCATGAGAAATAATTTAATTGTAGAATTTTTCCCATGTGAAAAATCTTATGAATGGAAAAAAAATCTTATCAAGAGGTTTTTCTATGGGAAAAACATTACATATTATGGAAGATATTATGTGTGGTAATTCTATCAATATAAAAAAAATTGTTGAATACCTTTATTAAGTAATGATTATTCTAGGCGAGAAAACATATTTAATATGAAAATATATTACATGTTCGGATTTTGATGTAAGAAAAAAAATATGTATAGGGAATATCATATGTATAATTTTTCCTACCAAAGTGAAAACTAGATGTTTAAGGGATATATTTTGTTTATAGTTTTTAATAAAGAAATTAAAATAATTATAAAAAATATATATTACCTATATATACCTATTCAATACAATATGTTGAATTTCCATTAAGTGAAAAACCTTACATATGGGATGTTCTCAAAGGAGAAAACCTTACACATGGAGTTCAAAAAAAAACAATAAATTCTAAAATTTATATAAAAAGACTGGGGTTCCATTCATCTTTCAAAATGTGTTTTATTTCCTTTCTCTATCCTATCATGACCACCTCAAATCCAAGGTGTCTTCTTCTTTGTTATTTACCATATTTGAGTACCATTTTTTATGGGAGATAAATAATAAGAAATATAACAGTTTTCTTTGGTTCTTTATTAGTTTTACATTCTATTTCATGGTTTTATACTAGTTATGAATGTTTATTCCCTATTTAACAGATTTTATAACATTATTCAATTTCTTTCAATTGATCTCTGATAAACCATTAAGATTTATTATTGAATTTCATAGGAGAATAGGGTAAGTTATACCTAACTACAATCTTGTTTCTTATTTACATATTATGTGCCGTTGAACTAGCTTAATGTGCACTTGTACTAAAAAATAAATAATTCTTTTATTCTTTTTTTTTCAGGTCATAATCTCTTTGTTTGGATGAATAAAACAACATTTATAACTATAATGTTCTAAAATTTGGCAACTGAGTGAGGAAATCAATAAACTAATATGATGAGAAATGTTAAAGGCAACCCAAGGGGTTCCCTAAATGAGATTGCGACCAAATATGTTTAAATTTAATGCTATATTATTCTATATAAGAATAAAATAATGTGATAAACATAGTATATAATGAAATTATCCATATATAGACATGTTTTGGGACCTTTAATAGGTGAGTGAACCACTTAAAAAGAATTCTAAGCACTATTCTTGGAAATTAATAAGATTGGGAATGTTAATAAATAGTGAAAAGTTTATTATATAGCTATTTTATGAATTTTGATCGATGAGATGGTTCTGAGGTGGGGTTCTATTACTCGTAGGTCTTTGATATTGATGACATGGTTATGTGGTGGGGAGACATTCCCCCATGGGTTTTTATATTGTGGAGATGGTTTTAAGACATGAAGACATTCTCCCATGGGTGTTGATATTGATGAGATGGTTCCGAGGTGTATTGATACTCTCACCTATGCGTTTATAATAATGAAATAGTTTTATGGTGAGTTCCATTCCCATTTGGGTGTTGATATTAATGATATTTTTTTTGGGGTGGGGGGAATATTCCACCTGGGTGATGATATTTATGAGTTGGTTCTGTGGATGGGAGTCATTAACCTGAAATTGATTCTAATAAGATGGTTGTAGGTGAAGGATGTATTCCCTCTGATGATATTCAGTTCTTAATTTGAATATGTATCATGTTCAAATATATCTAGCACTAGCTGATGTAGTTATTTTGGAGTTTGGATTCCACCATAGAACCTGAAGGTCAGTGGTGTTATATTTATATTCCTTTCAGTTATTTATTATCGAATATAATATTTCATAAGTTTTATAGTAAATATTTTTAGGTACATCATTAGTGGTGGCCTATTTAGTTGTACTCTCACCCTACATGGTCCATCTTGGGTATTTGAGTAGACTTTATGGTTGCGGGATGTGATAAGGTTAATGACCCTATGGTTGATGAGTGACTCATTTATCATGGATTAACTATAGAAGATAGGGCCATTATAAGAGGAAAAACTAGTTTTATGATTTTTTGTAGTTTTTGTTTAATTTTTATTATTTTGTGTCATAATTTATATTATCTACCCTTGAGGTATCTTGTTTAAAACTGTATGGATGTATAACATGTAAAATTCTTTATATTGATATAAAATTAGTTGATATTTTTTACTTATTAGAATTTAAAAGTAATGAATATTAATTTTAGATATTTCATTATAAGCCCAAATTTTTTATGATATATCTCTCAATAAATAAATTTTATTTCTTTGATAGATTTCATGACATGCAATACTGTGTTTAGACATAACACATTAAACTATTAAGATATTATTATTTAGTGTGATATTTATCACTTATATTTTGAATTAGTGTGTATGATTAGGATTAACAACATTTTAAAAAATATATATAGGTAATATTCAATAAAAAAATTTACTAATCACTTCTTAATATAGAAGATCTAAATTTTTAGTAGTCATTTTTTCAAAAAATACCTTTTATTCAAAAATAGTTTTTATTGATTTTTTATGAGAAAATAATATAATAAAATTAAATATAAATTATAAATTTTATTTGATAAAAAGGATATAATTTTTTAATTAATAGTACCAAAATTATCTTATGGTGAATTTTTGGGATTTTTTTTGAAAATATCGAATTTCTACCAAATAGTGAAAAAATGTTGTTTTTATTGAAAATTGAATTTTTGTATCAAGTATTTACAATGTTAATTTTTTTTTCAAAATGTTCAAAATGTATAATAATTTATATTATTCTATTAATAATCCAACTATGTTCAATTGATGGAGTTTTATTTCTTATTTTGGTATATAAACATTTTTATACTTAAAAAACATTTTTTTTTAAAAAAATTTCCTTCATTGCATTTTGTGATTTTATATTATATTAATTTCGAACACTTATTGATATTTAATATTAATTATTTTATTTTCATATTTGGAATTAGGTGGTCCATGTTTTATATATAGATCCCTTTATTTTTGGTAATTATGAATAATAACCAAAATAATTTTTATTACCATGGTAAAGATAAAATGGGTTAATTAGGGTTAAAATTAATGCGATAAGCTTAAAATTCATTCAAAAACTTGAATGTATTTCAGTTTATGGTGTGACGTCCCAACCCAAGTGACACTTAGCGGTTCCCTATACTGTTGTTCCACATGGAATCATGTGCACCTCCCCGTATTCTTGAGCCTACCAACTAACAGTGAGGACCTATGGCGTGTCCCTGGGGAGACTATGACCTCAAGTTATAGTGTATCACAATAGATATAGTAAGAAGATATGATAGTGGAAGAACTATATCATTGAAAAATAAATAGATAAGTAGAATAAGAATCCAACAAGAACAATCAACTCAAAATATGGAACTAAATCCTAAAAAATGATGTTGATATATACCATGTATCTATAAAAATTGGAAATATGTATACATGGTAGTAGATAATACATTCTATATAGATGAACAAAAAAGAGCCAAAATTTATTCATCATCCTGAGCACTAGAATGGTCATCTGCTACCATGCTCTATACTAAAGAAAGTAGGAAAGTCAATTGTCCAAAGTGGATAATTCCCCTTATCAACACCTACAAACATATAATCTATTCAGGTACCATCAGTAGACCGAATAGGGTGTGATATAAATCTCAATAGGCCACCCCCAATGGAAAATATAAATTTTTATCCTATGATGTGTGAAAGTATATATAAAATTAAGGTAGTATAAATAAATACCTCATACATTTTTCAACCTCAACTGGTGTCTGAACATGTAATCATTCAATTAATTATGTTCTTTTTTATAATAAGTGTCAACCATACTGTATATGATAGATACAATGAAATAGGATCTTAGGTGTAACCAAGGAATCCTATGATGATGAAAAAAATGAAGAGGATCCAAGGTAGAGACCAAGGCATCCTTGACCCTAGGGGTTTCCCAAATCATAGTAATAACATGAAGTCTAGGAATGGGTCTCTATTTAATATAAGGGGCATAACCCTAGGCATTCCACTCTAATGATTCTGAATTAGTCCAAGGATATCTTCCAAGGTAAGCATGGTCTAATCATGACTATTCCGAATAGGGAGAATCTATGGCACCATGTGCCTAAAGACATCAATATGGATCCAAGGAGTGTATCAAAGGCTTCCTAATATCTTGAAGATAGTGAAGGGATCCTATGATATCATTCCTAGATTCCTCTAGTAGAAAATGACGATGTTCCATGGTGGGTATCTCCCTTGGAAAATGACTCCTTGAATCATAATGTAATTCTCTGAATTCTCAAGCAATTACTTTGAGAATCCAAGCTTGGATCATCTCTGACCACTCCTAGAAAGATTAAAAGGTCATTACACAATATGAACCTTATACATATATGATTTTTTAATTTTGGCCTTGTGATACTCATTCCATTTAATAATTAATAAGTTTCATTCCATTACCTTTAATACTAGGTGACAAGGATAAAAAGGACATGAAACTATTTATTACTATCATTACATTTTAAATTATTACTTTCATTCCTTTACCTTTCATATCCATGAAATGGTGGTATAAGGACATGTGACCAATTACCATTCCATTATAACTAAGTATCCCAATTTATATATGATATTATAATTTCCAATTAAAATTTAAAGGGTTTATTATTTAAGTAGAACACTTACCTTAGAATGGTTATAACAACCCTGCTCTTTATTACACACTTAACATAATTTATTTCATAAAACCTTCACTTGATACAACATAGGATTTCTAGAGGTATAATGTCTTTGGGTATTAGGAAAATTTCATAAAACCATAAAACATACTACACACCATCTTATGGAAAACTTCCTTTACATAACCACTACATTCCATCGTACTTAGCATTGCATTGGATAACCTGAGGGAATGCATAAAAAAAGGGTGAGCTATAAAGTCTAGTAAGGTAATAAACATGGAATAACATGAGGAATAGAATACATGTTATACAATAGGCATATTAATCTATCACAAGATAATCATGAACATAAAGTCATGATAACGCATGATAATCATAACATAGAGATGTGGCAACAACACTTAAAATGGAATTAGCATGAGCCAAGGCTCATTGCACATGGAGCATGAGTAAACTCTCATTTCACACGAAGCATGAGTAAACCTAGTTTAATTTTAATTAGAATGAGTTAACACTCATTTCACATGACGTATCATGACACTATACTTTACCCAATGCAATGGATCTCTATCCGGGCGCACCCTTCTTAAACATTTCATTTCAAGCATAAGTGTTCCACATGGATCATAAAACATGGATTCATTAAAAATCATCATTTATTCCATGATAAAGGAATGTTGAATTCATACAATAAACTCTATAATAAATATGTAAATTTTCATAAAGGAGAATACCCTTGATAGAGAAATGGGCATGGTATTCACTGCATAATGTCTTTGGCTTGGAAAAATGTGGTGCAATTTCGGTAGCAAAAAAGTGTGACATAAGAATTCATAAAAATGGTTGATGAGATAGAAAGGGGTATCTCGTAATATTTACATGAAATAGAAATTAATGAGTTCATATAGATACATATCCCAAAAATTTCAATGGAATTTATATTCATAATACAAAATAATTTCATGAATGTAAATGAGGAGAGAGAAATTCCTTACAGAATTTCGGTATGGTAACATCTGTCCATGGGAGGACTTAATGTGAGATAAATGGGATTTATAATTATTAAAACACGAAGAGGGATATATGGTGGTGTTGTTAAATTGTTCCCCAACATTTATAATTGAAAATAAAAGGGTATAACAATATAAGTAAACTTGGACATAAATAAGGAAAGTGAGAATCCCTTACTTGGAAGTGTGATCCCAAAGGCTTGGAAGGGGCTTGAGAGAGACTTCTTGGGAGATTGTGGCGCCTTGGGAGGATTATATATAGAGTAGGGAAGAGTTTGGATGAACAAAAAAGGCTTTTAGTGAAGAGGAAGTGGGATCTTGGGTGGGTTTATATAAAAAAGGAGAGGGAATTCTTTATTATTTAGGTTTGGGACACCTCACATTAAACAAATCAAAACCACAAAATAGCCCATGGTTTTTGCCCATGGTTTTTTCCAAAGGGGAGTGAAAAAAAATATTTTATGTGTCCAATGGACGATCTTTATAAAATAATAAGGTTTCTTATATGGAGGTGAGTCACACTCTCAAGGAAATCAATTTAAAACGTTAAAATGTTTTATAAGCTTTGGATGGTCCACTAAAGCCTTTTAAAATAAATCAAACAAACAAAAAATCACATTATTTTTAAGTATAAAACATATATTGGCTAAAAATAATTTTATAGTATTTTATTACATCACTATTGGGTCATTATGATGTTATAAAACACATTATATTTTTAATCGATTTTTAATTTTTACCAAAAAAATAGGCTACCTCAGAAAATTTTAAAAAATTCACCATTTGATAATTTTGACGTCCAGATTATAGAAATAATATTAATTTTATCCAAATAATTTTCTAAATATTTGAATTTTCACTTTTAAAATAAAAACTTACAGTTATCGATAATTCATGGGTTTTGACAAAAATATGTTTCAAATCTTAATAAAATTACAATTTTATTCATAAAATTTATACGATCATTTATAATTCACAATTGATTAAATAATAATATTTTATTAAAATATTATTTAATTAAAAAATCCATTAATTTAGAAAAATATTTTTCTCACTTGAATATTAACTGGAAATTCTATTTGTGCTTTTAAAACCATTTCCAAAGTAACAATAATAAAGAGAATGTATATTCTCTATACATGAATAATTAACATAATCCTAATACTAGGGTATTATTACATAACCCCTTAAAACACCCGCATAAGACCTCAAGATAAGGTGCACGATGGTGATAGACTCTTGGGGTGGCTCAGATAACATTGCTCGAGTGGTAATCTCTATCAACTTCCACTTCTCTCATACATGGTTCCGATCGAGCTTAACGTATTAAATCTTGGCTTGGGATTGGTCAAGAGGGAAGCCCAATGATGCCACCTCCTTTCCGAGCTCCCACAAATGGGCTTCGTATGGGGAAAGTCTACTGGATGAGGCCATAACTACATTTTTCTGAGTAAATTGGATTTGTTAAAGCCCTATATTTATTCTAATAATGTGATCACTATTCAACAGCTATATTAGCAACAATCAAAATTCTTAACGGTATGTTAAAATCCAAAACATAAATCCAAATAAGTGCATACGTTTTACATAACCATAAGAAGACATTTAGATAGACCAAGAAGAATTTTCATTAATGAATGTTTGTGTCATTACAATATCCCCCCCTTAAGAAATTTCTCCCCCAAAATTTCATTTTACCACACTAAAATAGATGTGGGTAACTCTATTTCATTACTTCCTCCGATTCCCATGTCGTTTTTTCATAATTGGGGTTTTTCCACAACACCTTGACAATAGGAATTGTCTTATTTCATAGAACTTTTTCTCTACGATCTAAGATCTTTACTGGTTGCTCCTCGTAAGAAAGACCATACTCTAGCAGTAATACCTCTAAAGAGAGTACATGTGATGGATCTGATATGTACATTCTTAAGAGGTATACATGAAAGACATCTTGTGCTTTGGCCACGGTAGGTGGATGTGCTAGTCTATAGGACACAAACCTGACACGATCAAGAATATCGAAGGGTCTGACGTACCTAGGACTTAACTTCCATTTATTTAAAAACCTCATGACCTTATTCCATAGACATATGAATAGAAATAATATATATCCATCTTTGAACTCAATGTGTTGCCGACGGTTATCTTCATTACTCTTATATCGACTCTAGGCTTCCTTGATATGCTGCTAAATTGTTTTCACCTTCTCCACCATTTTTTGACCATTTCTGGTCCTAGAATCTTACGCTCACCGACTTCATCCCAAAATGACGGTGTTTTGAACCTATTCCTATACAAGGATTCACAAGGATCCATTTGGATTCTGGAGTAGAAGTTGTTATTATAAGAGAACTCAACCAGAGGAAGATATTGATCCCATCCTCCTTTATAATCCGTTGAACATGATATTAACATATCTTCCAGTTTCTGAATAGTTCACTTAGATTGGCCATCATTTTGAGGATGATAGGCCATACTGAAGTTTAGTTCAGTATCCATATCATATTAAAGACTCTTCCAAAACATAGAGGTGAATCTTGGATCTCGATCGGATACAATTGATAGTGGTACTCCATGAAACCTTACCACATCTCTGATGTATATCCATGCCAGTTTATCCAATTAGATATCCTCCCAAATTGCAATGAAGTGTGAAGACTTTGTAAGATGATCCTCAACAACCCAGATTGAATTTTTTCCTTTGGATGTCTTTGTAAGTACGTTGAAAAAGTCCATGGTGATGTTCTCCCATTTCCCTGCTGGTATGGGCAATGGTTGCATCATCCCCTTAAACTTCTCTATCTCTTCCTTCACCTCCTGACACACCAAGCACTTTGATTTATACTCAGTGGAATCCTTCTTCATGTTATCCCACAAATAATGCTCATAGAGATCTCGGTACATCATTGTGTTTCCTGGGTGAATAGAGAAATTTGAACTATGTGCATCATCCAAAAGTTCCTTCTTCAGCTCTGGACTTGATGGAACAAATAGTCTTTTCCAAATCTCACAATTACATCTTTATTAACATTAAAATCCAAGGATTTACCCTTTTTAATAGATTCCACTTTCTTCTGAATTCCCACATCATCCTTTGAAGCATCCCTTAACTTTTTCAAAAGATACGGTTGAGCAGTATTTTGTGAAAGGAATGATGATATTCCCTTATTTATGATTCCGATGTCCATATTCATCAAATATAATAAGATTTGACACTTCTAATTTCTCATAAATGATAGAATTTCTAGGTCCTTTTTACGTAGATCTTCCACCACTGTGTTTGGTTTCCCAGGGTGGTAATGGATTGATTAGTCATTTTCTGTGATCATATCTAACAATCGTCATTGGCGCATGTTCAACTCTTTCTATTTGAATATATTCTTGAGGCTTTTGTGGTCCATATATATTTCAAATTTCTCCACAAAGAGATAATTCCACAAAAATATTAAAGTGAATATTATCGCTGCCAACTCTATATCATGTGTTGGATAATTATGCTAATGAAATTTCAACTGCCTTGAAGCAAAGGCAATGACCTTGTCATTTTACATCAACACATAGCCCAATACCTTCTTAGATTCATCACCAAATAGAAAAAAAATTCTTCACTTGTGGTTAATGTGATCACAGGATCAGTGATAAACCTCCTTTTCAACTCCTTGAATATCTCTTCACATTCATCACTACAAGAAAACATTACTCCCTTCCGAGTAAGATTGGTAAGAGGGTTGGACAATCATGAGAAATTTCTCACAAATCATCAATAATATCTATCTAACCCCAAGAATCTACGGATATCCATTACTGATGTTGGCCTCGACCATCCCTCTATTACAGCTGTCTTGGAGGGATCCACAAATATCCCATTGCTTGTGATGATATGGCCAAAGAATGAGACCTCCTTAAACCAAAACTCACAATTGCTATACTTTTCATAGAGCTTATCCTTTTTCAAGGTCTCTAGTACAGTTCTTAGATGCTCTTCATGATCCTCCATGGTTTTGGAATATATTAGAATACCATCTATAAAGACTACCAAAAATTTGTTGAGGTAATATCTAAAGACTCTATTCATCAAGTCCACGAATATTTCTGGAGAATTAGTGAGTCCAAAAGGCATTACTATGAATTCATAGTGCCCATATCTTGTACGAAAAGTAGTCTTGGGGATATATTCCTTTTTCACCCTTACATGGTAATATCATAACCACAAATCTACCTTGGAGAAGTATTGTTCTCCACGAAGCTAATCGAACAAGTCATAAATTTGTGGGAGATGATACTTTTTCTTTATCATGATTTTGTTAAGGTCATGATAGTCGATGAAAAGGATAATTGATCCATATTTCTTCTTAATGAAGAGGACTGGTGCACCCCATGGTGAAGAACTTGGGCATATAAACCCTTTATCTAGATTTTTCTGTAGTTGTTTCTTCAGCTCTTCAAGCTCAACAATAGCCATTCTATACAGAGTCATGGATATTGGAAATTCCCTAAGAATAAGATCAATTGAGAATTCAACATCTTTTCTAGGAGAAAGACCATGAAATTCCTTAGGAAACACTTTATTGAATTCCCTCACAATAGGAATGTCTTCAAGGATGGTTTCCTCCTTAGACACAATCATCTGAGCAAGATAAGAGTGCTCATAGGGCAGTAATATCCACGCTTGAGATGATGGAGCTAAGGAATATTCATCTTCCTCCTTGCACTTGAACAGAATCGAGGGTCGATTCTTCACATGGAGAGTGATTTCCCTGTAAATACAATTTATGTTGGCTCCATATAGGGAAAGACAATCCATGCCAAGAATTGCATCAAATTAAACGATAGGGAGTATGATGAGGTTCTTTCGGAAGTTAAATCCACATATTATGATAGGGGAGGAGTTATATTCATGGGATGTAATGATTTCCCAATTTTCTATACTCACTAAAATATTTACTTTTTTGATTTTTGGTGGTGTTGGGATAATTCTACTAAACTTTTGGGATATCAAATAATGCGTAGAACCTGAATCAAAAAGTACTTTTTCTATTCTTGAATGAATAATTAGCATACCTATCACCACTTCATTGTGAGGGTTCACTTCAATGTAGTGATGGAAAAATCCCACCCTTTCTGCCTTGGAGGTTATTGGTTGCCTCCGAAAATCCTTGTCTTAGGGCACTGATTTGAAATATTCCCTAGTTCTTTGAAATTGAAGCAATGAACAACACGTTGAGAGTCAAACAGAGCATTCATATCCTCTATCGCAGCCATGGGTTTTTCTTGTTGGTAGTTAATAGCTATGTGTCCCTCTCTTCTACACCTACAGAATTTCCTCATCCCCTTCAAGAAATTTCTGGGGTTCTTCTTTCCGAACATTTTCCAAGTGGGGTACTGGATCTTCTTAGCACTATTGGATTTTTCCATTGGACTACCATAATTGAAATCTACCTTACAATTCTTGTCCCCACGACACTCTTTAGACTCTCTGATCTCCATTTCAACCTTGAGGGCACATTAGACAATTTCCTCATAGCTTTCAAAGTCATGGATTTCTAAGGCTTTCCGCAGGCTAGGTTTCATCCTACCAAAGAAGCGGTCAACCTTGTATTCGGGGGTAATGACAAATCCAGAGGTGTATCGTGAAACCCTTGTGAATTTTTCCTCATATGCTCCAACATATTCTATGACCTTTTTCTTGAGGTAAAGTAAGTACCTTTCCATATTAATTCGGAGGGTGCATGGAACATATTTATCGGAAAACATCTTATGGAAAACCTTCCATTACAATTCCTTGATCTCCTCCTCAGGCTTCATATTTTTGATCAATGTCCACCATTGATCGGATTCAACCTCCATACGATAATAATACAGAAGAACCTTCTCTTTTACAGAACATTGAAGGATGGATAAGATATTTTCAATGGATTTTATCTATTGTATGGTGATTGAGGGATCATATGATCCATTAAAATTAAGAGGCCTTTGTCTCATGAAGATATTGATAGAGAAATGTTCCTTCTTTTGGAGGGGGGGTTGAACGTTCCTCTTGAACCATATTTCTATTAAAATATTGATTTAACTAAGAGAGAATCATGAAAAAGTTCATGATTTCTGCTCCCATCAGATTGGGTATCTCATTAGCATAGTCATCACATTGATCTTCACATCGGTTGTTAGCTCGATTCCTCATATTACTGGAAATTGTATGGAATAAATGGAAAGATAGGGGTAACCCCAAAAGGGTAATATAAAGACAAAAATGGATGACTTATAAACTAGTTTTATTCCTTAACTTATAAATCTACAGGCTTTAATATATGCTATTCATGATTTACTTTCTAACATATTTTCTTATAGGAATTTTTTTAATTCCCTTAAGAAGGGTTTATACTAATATTGTGAGTTTACCAAAGAATACACCTCAAGATTGTCATCACCAAGAGTCCATTAAGGCCCGTTGTCGTGTACCCGGATACCTTGGGTCATGCTCGAAACTCCTTGTCTGGGTTTTCACCCCTCGGTACATCAGTGCCAGAGCCTCCTCTACCTGCTCATATCTAGACAGTTATGTATTTTATTGGTAAACCACTTACTCAATACTCAAAAAAACATAGGGATGTTTTTATTATACATAGTCTTGTCTCTAAGGATTCACAATGGTTTTCTAATCCTAATCCCAAAAATAACTAAACCTATCCTCTGATACGAACTATAATAACTCCGCTCTTTATTACACACTTAACATAATTTATTACATAAAACCTTCACGTGATACAACATAGAAGATAGAGAGGTCTAGTGTATTTGGGGCTTCAGAACATTACATAACAACTTAAAAAATACAACACAACATATTATTGAAAAATTCCTTTACATGACCACTACATTCCCTCATACATAGAATTGCATTGGATAACATGAGGACATGCACAAGAAATGGGTGAGCTATAAAGCATAGTAAGGGAATAAACATGGAATAACATGATGAATATAACAATTGTTAGACAATATGAATATCAATGGAGAACTAGAGAAACATGAACATAAAGTCATGATAAGGCATGATAATTATGACATGGTTATGTGGCAACAACACTTAACACGAAATTAGCATGAGCCAAGGCTCATTGCACATGGAGCGCAAGTAAACCCTCATTGCACATGAATCACGAGTAAAACCTCATTGTAATTGAATTAGAATGAGTTAATAATTATTTAAAATGATTTATCATGAGACTATACTTTACCCAATGCATTGGAGTTATATCAGGGTGCATCCTTCTTAAACATTTAATTTCATGCATAAGTGTGCCACATGGATCATAAAACATGGATTCATTAAAAATAATCATTTATTCAATGATAAAGGAACATGGAATTCATACATGAAACTCTATAATAAATAAGTAAATTCGTATAAAGGTGAATACCCTTTATAGAGAAATGAGCATGGTATTCACTACATAATGACTTTGGCTTGGAAAAATGTGGTGCAATTTCGGCAGCATACCGACGTGACATAAGAATTCATAAAAATGTTTGATGAGAGAGAAAGGGGTGTCTCATCACACGTACATGAAATGGAAAGTTAGGGGGTCATATAGATACATGTCCCAAAAACTATAATGGAATTTAGAATCATAATACAAAATAATTTCTTGATAGTAAATGAGGAGAGAGAAATTTCTTTCGGAATTTCAGCATAGTAACCGATGTACATGGGAGGCAGTAATGAGTGAGAAAGGGGATATATCATTATTCAAAAATTAATAGGGAAATATGGGGGAGGTAAAAAATCATTCCCCAACATTTATAATTGAAAATAAAAGTACATAACAATATAAGTAAACTTGGACATAAATAGGGAAAGTGAGAATCCCTTACTTGGAAGTGTGATCCCAAATGATTTAGAGGGGCTTGAGAGGGAATTAATGGGAGGTTGGGGAGCCTTGGGAGGATTCTAGAGAGATGAGTTAATTGGTTAGAAGAACTCAAAAGGATTTGAGTGAAGTGGAAGTGGGATCTTGGGTGGGATAATATTGGAAAGGAGGGAGAATTCTTTATTATTTAGGTTTGGGACACCTCACATTAAACTAATAAAAACAAAAAAACTGCCATTGTTTTTTTCCAAAGGGGAGTGGAAAAAAATATTTTATAAGGTCAATGAATTTTTTTTTTAAATAATAGGGTTGCTTATGTGGAGGTGGGTCACACTCTTAAAGAAATCAATTTAAAAAGCTAAAATGTTTTATAAGTCTTGGAGGGTCCACTAAAGCTTTGTCAAATAAATAAAAGAAACAAAGAATCACATTATTTTAATTATAAAACATATATTGTGGGAACATAATTTTTATATTATTTCATTACATCACTATTGGGTTATTATGATGTCAAAAAACACATTATATATTTAATTTCTATTTAATTTTTACCCAAAAATTTGACTGTCTCAGAAAATTATGAAAAATTCACCGTTGGATAATTTCGACATCCTGATTCCAAAAATAATATTCATTTTATCCAAATAATTTACTGAATATTTTAATTTTCACTTTTAAAATAAAAACCGACATTTATATAAAATTCATGGGTTTTGACAAAAATTGCTTTCAAACCTTAATAAAATTACAGTTGTATCTATAAAAATTATATGATCATTTATAAATAAAAAGTAATAAAATAATAATATTTTATTAAAATATTATTTAATTCAAAAATCAAATAATTTATCAAAATAGATTTCTTAGTTTAATATTAACTTTAAATACTATTTTTTCTTTAAAAACTATTTACAAAGTAAGAATAATAAAAAGAATGTACATTCTATATAAAAGAATAATTTACCTAATCTTAGTACTTGGGTCTTGTTACATAAACCCTTAAAACACCTACAAAAGACCTTGGGTAAGGTGAACGATGGTTACAGAATCTTGGGGTGGCTTGGATAACATTTCTCGTGTAGTAATATCTATCAACTTCCACTTCTATCATAAGTGGTTCCGGTCAAGCTTAACTTATTAAAGCTCAGCTTGGGATTGGTCAAGTGCTAATACAAATGATTCCACCTCCTTTCTAAGCTTCGAAAAATGGGATTCATATGGGGAAAGTATACTGGATGAGGACACAACTTCCTTTGTCTGAGTAAATTGGATTTGTTAAAGCCCTATATTTATACTAATCATGTGATCACTATTAAATAGCTATACTAGCGATGATAAAAATTCTTAATGGTATTTTAAAATCCAAAACATAGAAACAAATAAGTGGATACGTTTTACATAACCATAATAAGACATTTAAATAGTCCAAGAGGAATTTTCATTAATAAATGTTCAGGTCGTTACAATGATCAAGTGATAACTCTCCATGTGATGACTATTACGAATTCAATTATTTTAATAATACAGTTACCTTTAATAAAAACATGTCTAGATCACCTGAAAAGTGGAACATATAGTCATAATTAAACCACTAAAGGAATAAATAGATGAGAATCCTACATAGTGGTTTCTGTGTTGAGGTAAAAACCTAAAATATTTCATAAACAAGTACATAAGGGGATCTAGAGTCTAAGTTCAATTACTGTAATCATGGAATATGAATTTAATAAGAAATGCTCGATGATACTAGTGTGAGAACAATGATGACAGTTTAAGAAATGTTGATACTTTTAGGGATGATTCATAGAAAACCTACCTAGATCCTATTTCAATCTCCTTATCTAGTATCAACCCTTAGTTTAGATAGGATCAGAAAAAAAATAAAAGAGGTGACCAAATACCTGAATATATTTCATATGATCCTACATCATAATAAATTTATTGAGGAGAAAAAAATTAAGAAACAAGACTTTGGAATAAATATCTTACCAAGAGGAATCCAAAAATATTATCAGATATTTAATCAGAGTTTATATGATGATGTAATTGAAGAACCTAGTTTGAAGGTAGTTGAGAGCTTCAACATGATGTAGGAGAGATAATTTTTTCCACTAGAGGAGAAAATAATATGAGGGGTGAGATATTATTCAATAAGGAAATTTTATTAAAACCACACAATAATTATAGGGTCCCATGGTTTTGGTTTCATGACTAAACAAACCATGCTATAACCATGTGCCATGATCTGTCCATAGAGGGGTGTCACATAGTTTGGAAAACCATGCTCAAATAGTGCTTCTTAGATCTACTAACAATTATAGTGCATCCATACAAGTATGTGACTTTGGTCTCATATTCAAGGAAAACCAGGTAACCCACTGATTCCTATTGAAACATCTTTCCCATCTAGGATAAACCATCATGGATGGGTTGCACGATTTATAATAACCGTGAAGAATAGTGATCTCTTCCACTGGTCAGGGTTTCAAGCTCCAAATAATCCCAGGAAACCCCTTAAAATTCCACGACCTCATTAGGAATCCATAATAGTTCCACAATACATAATTATACCAAAATTTAATGGATCAACACCTCATATGAAATTAGGGTTTTTATATTCTTCCCCCCTCATAGGATCTTATAAAAAACTTATCTTTTAAGGGCAGTGAAATGAGGTCTGAGAAAAAATCATTCCCCCGAATATGTAAGTTGGTATCTCGCTCCTAAGACTCACTCAACACACACCCATGCTTCCATATTACTCATAATAAAGGGACATAACGTCCTCAGAGATCCTTCAGGATCTATTCAATGGTATATATGGGATACTTCTCATAAGAATCATCAACATTTAACTCAACCTTCTCATCATCGAAAGTATGATATTGGTCGGTATGGTAACAGTGAAGTTATAAAATGTGGAAGTTGTTGTGTATGGAAAGGAACCTATGAAGTATTTGAAACTTATAGGATACAATTCTGACTTTATCCAGAATCTCAAATGTCCCAACATAATGAGGTGAAAACTTCCCTTTCCTCTTTTTCCATATATGCCCAAGTCCTGGTGTTACCCATAAGAAAACATAATCACCAAGACCAAACTTCATAACTCCTAAATGGAAATTGGCATAAGATTATTGTCTCAACTAAGCAGTAGACATATGCATATTGATCTTCTAAACCTACTCTGTAGTCTTCGAATCCAGATGAGGACCTAGTAGAACTACATCTACTACCTCTAACCAGTATAGGGTCGAATGAAATGACCTACCATGAAAGGCCTCATAAATAACCATCTTAATTTTCATATGAAAGATATTATTATATAAAAACTCAAAGAGAGGGGGTATTAATATCCAAGAACACCAAAAATCATGTAAAATTCATAGAGAATGTCTTCTAACACCCATATAATCTATTCTGAATAGCCCTTGGTCTGAGGTTGAAAAGTTATGCTTAGAAGTACATTTGTTCCCATATAATTCTATAAACCTTTCCATAACCATGATGTGAATGAGTGTCCCTATAAAAAATTATTGTAAGAGGGTCCTCATGTAGTATTATGAACTAACAGAAATATAATCTACCTAGATCATCAACTGAGAATGCCTCATAAATAGGAATAAAGTGTCCTACATTAGTCAGGCGATCCACAACTACCCAAACTACATCACGACCTTGAGGTGACCTTGGTAAGGTGAGGAAATAATCCATATCAATATCATCCCATTTCCATTTTGGTACCATAAATAGATATAACAAGACAGTAGGACACTAGTGATCTACCTTCACCTTCTAATAGTTGGAACACATAGTGATAAAACCTACTCTCTAAGATTTCATCCCAAGAAACCAATACTAGAGTCACATATATCAAAAAATATTGTAGCTTCCTAGATGAACTATTCACTAAAAATCATGGGACTCTCACATCAGTTCCTCTTTCATATCTATAAAAACCTAGACACACCCATGTACACATTCGGCATCGTCTCCATCAATAGCCCAATCTAGAGGTAATTCCTCACCAAAAATACTCTCCTAGAGAACCAAGCCTTCAGGATCTAAGAACTGCATTCTCTTTACCCTATCTAGAAGGGAAGAGGTAACTACTAAGTATATAAGAAAATAACACTTGTGACTCTCAAGAAACACTATATGTAGCACATAAAATGGAACATAAGTTTCTATTCATCAATGGATTCCTATATAGATTGTGCTTGTGTTTTACAGATCAGCGCATACGCAAATACATTACCCTTTATAGGCATATAAGAAATATTAAAATCAAAGGAATAATGGTATTTGAGCAATATTCGATATATTATATTAAAGTAATTATATGTAAAGATATATATGAGGTTGTTGTTTTTTGTCTAAACCACTAAGTGCTCACCTAATATATAGTGTATCCAGCAGCATAAGGTATGGAAAAAAAATGCAAGATCAGGGTCATGTGTCAAATAGTTTTACTCGTGTGGTCTCAACTGGTGAGACCCATTCACAATGACTGTATACCACTATATCAGCACTACACCTAGGCCGATGCCTGTTGTTTAACGCCCCAACTCTAGAATCCCAGAGTCAGTGCATTATTTTAATACATTGGAATGATTACAAGGAATAAAATCCTAATGGACCTATCATTTTAGTAGTCTTGGAAGACTATATTATAGTCATGATACCCTTAATACGTTGGAAAAAGAATATAAAACATGATAAAATATGAAATAGACTTCTCCATGGAAATGTTATTCAAATATTTATTCTTCATAAGCCAGGGAAAGGAAACATAAGAAATGGGTGAGATCAGATGCTTAGTAAGGGTATGTGATACAATATAATATATAATAAACAATAAGTAATACCTAATAACACAATACACTAAAACATAATCTTGATCATAATATGGAAGGAATAAAAACTGAATGAATAATTCCATATAAATAATCACATGAAACTCCACCATTGATATTATACTAGTAGAATAATCACATGGATGATAAATATCTTATTTCATAATGAGGGAATGCATAATGTTGGACATTAAGAAATATATCATTAGGGGCTCAAAAAATACATCATAAAATGATTAAGTCTTTGGCCAAAACCATATAACTAAATGGGAAATGCATGGCCATGCCCATATCTATTTTGTCTCATGAGACTTATCGATGCATCAGGGGGATATAGTAGGCCCCACCCATCACTTCCTAAGTCCAATGAATTCCTCATATGAATGGGGAAATAGATAAACAATATATACATTCATGTTGAAACAAACATATGATGTGTAAATAACTTTCCTCAAATATAAATACTAACCATTCAGAGTAATACGGTGAATGGTTTCAAGATAAAAAATATATAGTCAAACTAATAATAAAAAGTTCAATAAAATATGATAGATCATATCATAAAATATTTTTCCCAATAATACATTATATTTAATAACAGTGTTGAAATAGATAAAATTACTATTATAAAATCATCGAGTAATTATTGAGATAAATAATCTTTTAGTTTGAAAAGAAGAGTTCTTTTTGAATTTTTTATGTGTAAATCCAGAAGTGAAACAATATAATTTTATCATAATAAAATGAGTAATTTTAGAAAAATAATGGAGGATTAAAACATATTATAGAGTGTACTTAAACATATTTAAGAATTCAAGAACTTCCCTTGAAACATGTCGGTTTATCGGGAAGAATTGAGAAGGGAACTATTTTAAAACATATAGTCCACATAAATCAAATATGAAATGATCTGAATATATGATTTTGGAACATAAAAATATAATGTATGAGATGTACACAAAAATAAATAAGCATCACATTTGGAAAAGTATAGTGAAGGAATTACCCGAAGGAAAAAATGAAGGTTCGGGTGGAACCCCTTAGCATTTGTAATCAATCGAATCATATGACCAAAAATTAATAATAATAAAATTATACATTAAGTAACATGAAAATAAAATGATTAATGATATGATAATTCAATGTAATTATACATTCACCATACCCTTGGAACAATGGTTAATAACAAATATCACACAGAAATGGAAGTGAGATGAGAAAACCCTTACCTTATATCAAAATGTATTCTACACTTGATGTAAATGTCATGAATAATAAAAATAGATTAATTAATTATGAATTAAATAAAATTATAAAAATTTAATTGATTTATTATATCTTCATTATGTCTACTTATTTCTTTTTACATGGTTTAAGAGATTCAATTTCATCTTTTGGGAGTGCAGGTTTTCTTAGTTTTCATGTTCGGTTCGCTTGTATAAGAGTATGGAAGTTCGTGTAAAATAGAAATTGAAAACCCGAAATGATGTTATGAGTTATTAATTATAATACATTATTTTAAATGATCATATAAATCCTCTTTTTATTTTGGGAGATGATGAATCGTTATATAAAATTTTAATGATAAACCGTTGGATTATTTTGATGGGTTTTCGATCACCACGACATCGTTTTGTTTTATAATTAAATACCATGTGTAAAAAATGATTAGAGATTATAAAATTGGATATAATACATATATTATGATATAATTAACCCATAAATATGGTTTCATGACCATAATTGTAAAGGGTAATAGAAATTGAAAACCCGTCGTCCTTGAATATGATAAATTAACCCATCTCAGACGGTGTTTTCATTTTTAGTATAAAAGGAGGGGAAAAATGATATGATGATAAAATATTCCATTAGAATAATAAAATTACTATAAATTTATGGTACTGTGATTTTCATATAATTTTTATGAGGGATGGTGAGTAGAGAGAAACAAAATAATGGAACTTTTAAAAGAAGTTGAAAGAAAAAGGAAGATAGGTTTTCCTCTTGAGTAATCCTTCTTGAGAATCTCCTCAAGCACTTTATTTTTGGAATTTTGGTGAGACCAGAAGGTCTTGGACCTGGGTTTAGGTCTTTTAAAGAGTATTTGGCTGAACATATGCAAGACTCAAATCTTGAGAGGAGTGAGAGGAAGAGGGGGTGAGGGGTGGTTTATAAAGTATAGGAGATGAGGGTTTTTGCATCATTTTAATCATTAGTTTATTATTTTTCCTCTTGAATATGTGTAGTCTTGATTATTGTGACTAAAAATAGTAATTATTTCATTTAATTTCTAACAAATGTTTTCTTACATCATACATGATGTAATTAATAGTGTATTTATCTTATAACGTATTTATATCGTAATTATCGTATTCAACTATTCACAAAAAAATCAGGTATTTCAAAAAAAATACCAAAAATTCACCCTAACAATTTTTCAACATGTAGAATCCAAAAATTAAATCCATGTTATCAAAATATTTTTCTAAATATTTTAAATTTAACTTTTAAATAAAATGAATATTTACTTGAAAAATACAGATTTTAATTTTAAAACTGATTTTATAATACTTTCAAAATTTTATCTGATGTCTCATAAAATTATCCTAAAATAATTGGAAGAACAATATTTATGTAGGAATACATTTTATGAAAAGTGATTTTATTTTAAATAAATTTTATTAATTTAAAATTGTAAATAAATATTTATTACTCCAAAAATAACAACACTTAATTATTTATTTTTAAAACATTCACTCTCATTTATAAGGTGACTAAATTTTATTTATACTTTAATGGGTGAGGTTAATATTCATACAGTTAATTTTACTATTAATAAGGGTAACACGACTCTCTCTAAGGTTACATTACAATTCATAAGGGTCAATTTACTATTCACTAAATTAAGTTGATCCTATTAGAGTCTAAAAAACATTCTGATTGCAATGGTGTATGTCCGTTTTTCAAAATTCAAATAATAGAATTAGAAAAATTATGTTTCATTCCTAGGTTATAACTATTAAAAAATTATTGTTTCATAGAGGCTTAGTGTTGTGTGCATATAATCTATCTAATGAATTTAAATTATTTATGAATAAATACACCATAAAATCATGTGGTGTCATATTAGTAGTGAACATAATGATAAAATAATTTAATATTTATCAAAATTATTATAATTTTCATTATATATATTATATTTAATTAAATCATATTTCTATAAAAAAATAATTTTTTTCTAAAAAAAACATATATTATTGTTAAAGTATTATTTTACACAAAAATATTACTGTAAAATAGTATTTTTTAGAATGTTAATAAATTTGAATGTTATAAATTATAATTATTTATAAGTATTATTATTATTTAAAAAAATAATTTTAAATTATTTAAAATTAGTAATCAAATTAATTCGGTGTTACATTATTCCCCCACAACATAATTGAGTCCTCGTAATTCAAAACTGAACTTTGAAAGTCAATGTTCTATGCTTGAAAATTAACTTGTTCGAAACCAACATAGGAAATATGGTTAATAAAAATATCTTCTTAAAAAAGTGTTTAAGGGAAATGAGGTGGTCACAAAAAAAAGTATGCATTCAAATGGGGTGATATTAGTTGGAAGTAAAAACATAGAAATGGAAGAAAAATCAATCTATCAAGTTCTGATGGAAAGTGATAGAGAACTAGTTCAGATGAAAGTTGATTACTGAAAAACAATAAAAAAATGTAAAAAATTCATTGATATTATCTAATATTATGAAAATAGGAAATCATTTTATTTAAGACTCTTTAATTTGAGTTAAGGAATTATTCCACTCAATTAGAGTATAAATATTCATTTCTATTTCATAAACACAATTTTATCCTTTGATTTAACCTTGAACTATCTATACTTCATCTCTTAACATAGGTTATGTCATGTGGTGAAGCAATACATTAACAACTAAAACCTCAAAAAATGATCACATTAAATCATTCATAAATGGTTAAACATTCAAAAATATAATTATTCAACACTTTAGAAGGAAGGTCACATAATTTCCAAGATGAACTTAGCCATTTTGTAGCTCAAAATTTTCCCATTCAATGTGAATAACTTCATCACGTATCCTCTTGAAATATGATAATAAATCTAATTTCCATAAAACCATATTGAAAACATGCATTCTTAAATATTATTTAAGTAAGATACATGTTATTGTATATATTCCTTAAATCCAAAACTATTGTAAAATCCATCGATGAGAGCATACACCACTTGTCAACAAGTCAATAATCAGTTCCAAGGTAGCCACTTCTCATAAAAATAAATCATTTCTCCATCATTATCTCATCATATAGAATATATTAAGGCTTTTATTTTGATCAATAATGTGTTTTCCAAAATGATTAACTTTCTATTGAATATATTTTCTTGGTACCATTAAATATATGGTCATAAATCTTTAATGAAAAAGTACTGCAGTATAATACTCATATATTCCATAAGTATTATAACCAGTACATTGCTGTTAAAATATTCAAATGGAATAATTCATAAATATAAATATTAATTATTCCTATTCATCTATGGAAGTTGAATAACTTGATCATTATCCAATAGCATAATTTGGTGTATATTTCTCTGATGCATGGTACATTGATTCACATAGTGTCTCATATCCTCACAGTTGAAGCATTGTACAATGGAAACCTTTTTATTACCCTTAAAATCATGAACTTGGTTTAATTTTTCTCCACAATTATAACAAACTCCCATTCTCTTCAATCATTTTCTAGGGCGATTCTTTCTATAGTTATCACTTGTGGGAAAACCCTTCATTTCGTTATTCCCTTTATACATCTTTTCCTATTCCATACTTATCATATATTTCCTCCCTTCATAGTCATTGTACTCATAGAATTATTTACTTATCATTTTACCACATGATATTATTTCTATACCGTCCTGACCCTAGTTACCCAGAGTCGGTGAATTATTACATAACATTGGCATGGTCACAAGAGATCAAGTCTCTAAAGACAAATTAGTTTAGTAGCCTTGTTAGTAATAGATACATATATAAGTTTTACATTACATCAACAAATAAAAACAACAAAAAAAAATTTCCCCTTCAAATACACTTATATACCATAGCATATCTCTGAAAGTCAACCACAAAATACTTCTTCACAGTCTGTGAAAAATAAAACATAAAAAAGGGGTGAGATTAGACACTCAGTAATGATAAAAATATAGTAGAAAATTTTTTAAATAAAAATAAAAATTAAAGGCAATGCTTTAGAATAAAACAGAAGCCTTTTAAACATAGACATGAGAATAATACGGAAAAGATAGATCAAATAATTACATTCACTTATTCACATGGATATTCTACTAGTTGAATAATCACATTTAATATCAATAGACAAATTCATAATGATGGAATGCATAATAATGAACATCATAACCACATAGTCAAGGCCTCGTGCTAAGACAAAAAATAAGATTTTTTCAAGGCCTTATACCAAGAAACTAGTTTGTCTCATTAGACATACCGATGTATTGAGGAGCTATAGTGAGCTCCACCTGTCACTTACTAAGTCCAATGCATTCCTCATATTAAAATGTTGAAACATAACATAAAAATTTGTATTAAAACCAGAATACAAAATATTAATACTTTAAACATAAATCATGAATGGTATAAAAATAACCTATCCACAGTCAAACATAACACAAAACCTTCAATACAATATGGATGATTTGTATCATAATAAATCAACTTCAAACAAGTGTAAAATCCATCAAAGGATGTTGACATAGATGAAATCAAAACTATTTATGAGAATTATGTATTTATATTTTGAAATAATTTAAAAGTCACATAATTATAAAATAATTAATTTTTGAAAATATTCTTAAAAGATTGTAAGGGAATCTTTGAAGGTGTTATAATAGTGAAAAATAGCTGCACTAGCCGTATAAGTTAAAAAACATTCTTTACTTAATTTTGTCGAAAAGGTCATAAAAGACCTTGTTTGGAAAATGATAGAAAGATTCATTTATAAACATCTTATAAAAAATCAAACAAGGATATAAATGACTTTAACCAATAGTCTAGGAAATAGTAATTTTTTGGAAATACATTTTTAAGAATCATAGATGTGGATGATAAAGAGGTCCCAGTAGATACTCACATATAAACAACCACGGATAAGTAATGAGATTGTAAAATTAACCCTTACCTTATAATTTTACTTGATCAAGGGTAAGTTAAAATATAGTATAATAGTTAAATCATTGTTATTTAATTATACAATAACCACCTACATAAATATTATATCATATATGATCTTCTAATATTGATTTGTTAATAATATTTCAATAGAATTATTATTTCTGGTGTTAAATGATTCATTTTAATTTATTTTCTTGGTCACATAAGCCATATTTGTTATGTATAGGGTGTATTTTATTCATATCCGGATTAGGGTACCATATTAACTTTATCTTCTAGATTTAACTCTTAGTTAAATAGTTTAACTTTTACCATGTATTCTTGTATTACTATAATAAATGGTTAATAAACTAACTATAAAAAGAAAATCGAACCTCAAGTGGTTAATTATTGATATATATAACCTTATTTAAGTCTTTTTACCAAACCATATATTTTTAAGAATATTATATCAATTAATAATATAGTATTTTTTTTAAAAACTCATTTATGTCAATTTTGACACTATTAGGTATTTTGATGTTTTTAAAGTCACAACAAAATGATTTCTTCGAAAAAAATTCATTTAATCACCAATAATATGTTATATTAAACTATAAAAATAGTGTAATTCATCAAAAGTCTCGAATTAAATTTATTTGGATATTTATAATATCAATTATTTTAATCTTTCATTAACAAGGTAATTACTACATCATCATTGTGTCATAAATAAATTTAATTATTTTATGTCTAAAATTTATAAATAAAATTACATTCTGTAGAAAATATTTTTAGATTTTTAATTAATATTTATTTTCACATTTATCTTATGTATAACCCTACATTAAATATGTTTTAGTTATGAAAACTTGAGTTTAACACTTTTAACTCTTCTTTAAATTAAATAATAATAACTATCCTGTTCAAAGACAAGTGAACTAAAAGGATCATATTTTATTCCTAAGGTTTATTTTGGTCTAAATAAACTTATCCAATAAAATTTGGACATGTGATATGGTAATAATAATATCATTTTTACCTTTAATTCCCCTATTTACTTTGAACTGTGGTAAATAAAAGTCAAAAGTTACTATTTTCCAAAAAATATTTTCATCTAATTGAACCAAAATTTACTTAATGATTTCAAATATTTCTCTTGTATTTTAGAAATTCAATTCACAAAATTGGTAAAATTACATTTTATGCAAAATTACAAATTTGCCTAGTAGGTGGGTAAAAGACGGTATAAAGTTGAATGAAATTATATATATATATAAACTTATTATAAAATGACTCAAATGAATTAAATTAAACTTATATATTTATTATCTATATATTTTTACCTAGTATAAATTTAAATAAAACAACAAATTATTTAAATAAAAACTCGGATTTAAACAATAACTTTGTATTTTCACTATTCATAAAAAATTGAAAGTTTTCAGAAGAATACCAAAAATTCACTCTAAGATAATTTTGATATTATGAATCAAAAAATGAAGTCCATTTTGAAAAATAAAATTTCTAAAATTTCAAAAAGTGGGTATTACTATTCATAACGGCTAGTTTTATTGCTCGTGGTGTGTTAAAACTCCAAGTTACGTACAACGCATGCTATTACATTATTCAAAGGGAAATATACCGTGGATGCTTTGGGTGTTACCTTCTCCACTCCCTAAAATAATTTCACCCTCGAAATTTAAAGAATATTACTTCATAAAAAGATTTTTGTGGTTCTTTGTCATACGTTCCTCGGGTTGCCACGTTACCTCTTCCATCTTAGGGATTCTCTATAGAACATTCACCAGATGAGTCGTCTGGTTTCTCAACACTTCTTATCTAGTATCAAGAATTCTGATAGGCTCTTCACAATAAGATAGTCATATTCCAGTTCTATTTCTTCATAGGTGAGTACATGCGTTGGGTCATGCTTGTATTTTCTCAACAGTGATACATGGAACACATCATGAACTTTGGAGACACTTGGAGGCATTTCCAAATGATATGCTACAATTCTAATTCATTTTGGTATTTGCAAAAGGTTCGATGTACCTGGTACTCAATTTACCCTTATTACCTAATAGTATAACACCCTTCTATAGATATACCTTCAATAAAACATGATCTCCTAATTGAAATTCAAAATCCTTCCTTTGGTTATTGACATTGATCTTTTTCCTACTTTGAGATGCTTTGATGTGGGTTTGGATAATATTCAACTCTTCCATTGTTTCATCAACAAGTTCTGGGCCAATGAGTTTTCTTTCACCAATATCATCCCAACAAGTTGGTGTGTGACATATCTTTCTATATAACGCTTTATATGGTTCCATCTGAATACATGAATGAAAGCTATTGTTATAGGAAAATTGTACCAGAGGTAAATATTGATCCCACACACCTTGAAAGTAAAGTGAGAAAGGTATCAACATGTCTACTAAGGTTTGAATAGTCTGTTATTATTGTCCATCATTTTGAGGGTGGTAGGCAGTGCTCAAATGAAGTTCAGTATCCAAGGCCTTCTGAAGACTTTTCCAGAATATTGATGTAAAACGGGGATCACGATCAGAAACAATTGATAGGGGTAATCCATGAAGTCTTACAACTTCATTAATATATTTTCTTGCTAGACTTTCAAGTGGTAAATCATATCTTATAGAAAGAAAATTGGTGGACTTGGTAAGATGATCTACAATGACCCATATTGCATCATTCCTTCTTGGAGTCTTCGGTAACCCCATGAAAAATTCCATCGTAATATCATCCCATTTCAACTTAGTTATGAGAACATGTTGCATGAATCCTCTAGGACGTTTTCTTCCAGCCTTCACATGTTGAAAAATCATACATCTTGACACATAATCAGCAATCTACCTCTACATGTTGTCCCACAAAAAATGTTGCATAAAATCTCTATATATCTAAGTTGTACTAGGGTGTATAGGGAAATTGGAGCTATGAGCATCATACAACAATTATCTTTTTAGATCAGGTATATCGGGAACACAAATTCACTTCCCAAATTTCAAAACTCCATCTTCATATATGAAGTCGATCAATATCCCATCGTTCATAGATTTAATTTTCTTTTGAAACACCTCATCATCGTTCTGATAAATTTTTATCCTTTATAGTAAAGATGTTTTACCAACCATTTGAAAAAGTATTGATGTTTCACCTTCAAGGATTATTCCCATATCAAACTTTACTAGATCCATGAACATAGGATCTCTTTCAACTCACATCTTGTTCAAAACTACATGATCTTTTTTTCTCAAAGCATGTTTCACCATATTTTCCTTCCTTGAGTGGTAGTTTATAGTGAAATAATAATCCTTGAGTTGTTCAAGCCATCGTATTTGCCTCATGTTGAGTTATTCTTGTGATAAAATATACTTCAAACTCTTGTGATCAGTATATTTCTCACATTTTTCACCCTAGAGATAGTGTCTCCATATATTCAAAGAAAATATTACGCTGCTAACTCAATATTATGAGTGATAGTTTTGTTCATGAATTTTTAGCTGTTGTGGTGCGTAGACAATAAATCTATCATTCTTCATAAGGACACAACAAATTGTTTTCTTTGATGCATCACTATAATTAACAAACCCATCATTCCTGGATGGTAGGGTTAAGATAGGATCATTGACTAATATTATATTTATTTATTCAAAAATTTATTCACAATATTTTTTCAAAACAAATTTAACCACTTTACGTGTGATCCTGGTAAATGGGTTAGCCAATCGGAAAAAATTATGGACAAAACACCGATAATAACCTGCTAAACCAATAAACCTACGTACCTCATTTATACTCGTCAGTACTGGACATTCTTGTATTGAACTTGTCTTATAAGGATCAACAAATATTCCATCCTTAGAGACAATATGGCCTAGAAAATAAATTTCCTAAAGCAAGAATTCACACTTTCTAAACTTCCCATATAATTCATTTCTTGTGAGGGTTTTCAGAATACTGTGCAAGTGATTTTACAGATCTTCATAGATTTTTGAGTAATCCAAGATATCATCAATAAATACCACTAACAAGTCATCAATATATCCCTTGAAAACTATATTCATTAGATCCATGAAAACAGAGGGTTCATTAGTCATTCCAAAAGGCATTACTGTAAACTCATAATGCCCATACCTGGTATGAAATGCTGTCTTTGAAATTTCTTCCTTCTTCTCACATAAATGTTGATATCTAGATCAAAGTTCAATCTTCGAAAAATATTGAGCTCCATGAAGTTGATCGAATAAATCATCAATGATAGGTATGGGATACTTGTTCTTTATTGTTATAGAATTGATCTCCCTATAGTCAATGCACAATCTCATAGATCAATATTTCTTCTTAACAAAAATAACATGTGATCCCCATGGAGAAAAACTAGGGAAAGTAAATCCCTTATTACTCAATTACTCTAGTTGTATCTTTAGTTCCATGAATTCCACAATGTCCATTCTATATGGGGTCTTCGTTATGGGCCTTTAAACATGAATTAATTCAATGTAAAACTCAATTTATCATTCTGGAGGATGTCCAGGTAAATCATATGGAAACACATCAATATTTTCTTTTAAAATAGGTACGTCCTCTATTTGAACATTCCTTTCCTCACCCATAGTTATTTCACTCTCTTCCTCTTCAATAATTGAATTTAGTTGAGCTACTGGAGAAGGATCTAGATGAGACTCAACTGGTGATGTTTCTTCTCCAAAGATAAGGTACTCTTTATCATCATCGAAAATTGTAACCTCCTTCTTCTTAAAATAAATATTCCAATCACGGTCTAAAATCTAATCCATATCTGGGATTATATCAAATTCAATCATGGGTATGATGATGAGATCAGTAGATAAATAATGTTTATATACCTTAATGGTAATTGATTCAAAACAATTCATTGCAATTATACTTTCCTTAGGAGTTTTGACTGACAAATCCCTTGTTAAATCAAATTGAAAACATCTAATTTGCATAGAAAATTGGGAAGATATGAAATAATGAGATGATATAGAATTAAATAAATCATTGGATAAACTTGATAAAACCATTGAATTACCCGCCACCATGTCTTTCAGAGATTCAACCTTAGTAGTAGTGATCGCATAAGCTTGGACTTGATCCCTTGACATTTTCTTAGGTATATTTACTTTTCTCCTAGGAACTTAATTTTCATAATGACCCATTTATCTACAATTTTAGCATACTTCATTGAAAAACTCTTTCTTTCCCTTTTAATCACGAGCTTGGTGGCCTTTTTTACCACACTTATAATAGACTCCCATTCCCTTCAAGTAAGTACCAGGGTGATTCTTCCAACATTTACCATAGGATGGATATATAACCTTTCCCTTTCCCCATTATTTTCATTTCGAGAGTGTTCAGTAGATATCTTATTCTCTTTATTTTCTTTTAAATTGATAAGACTTAGAGAATTCATTTTCTATCTTGATAGCACATGAGACAATATCTTCGTATGATGATAAGGATTGTGAGACTAATTCTAGATGGAGAAATTGTTTTAACCCATCATATAATCAATAAATATTACTCCTTGGGTTACATATATATTTTGTTGCATGCCTTGATAACCTTGTAAAGTTAGCCTCATACTTTGTAACATTCTCATCATCATTTTTCCTTAGACTCAGAAATTGTCTTTATATATCCCCTCAATGGTCACGAGGAAAGTATTTTTATAAGAAATTATCTTTAAACTCCATACATTCCATATTTGATACTTCTTCATCTCCCTTTGTGTTTTGAATTAATCACCACCATTGATCTGCATCTCTGGTGAGACAACAAACTTCCATGACAACTTTTTCCCTTTCGCTACTCCCCAAAGCATGAAATATTTTCTCTAAGAAACTTATCCATTTATTGGCTATAAATGGGTTTTTATTCCCATTGAATGTTAGTGGAGTTGACTCATGAAGCGGTCTAACATTTATCCCTTGCGTTGTGGATCGGGGTGCTCCATACGGGCAAGGTTAATATTCATAATCTGAGTGAGTTGTCCCAGTATAGTGATAAACTGACCAGAACTTGTTGCATCACCATCTCGACTATACTTGTTTAGAGTAGGATTTAAATCCCAACATGGATTACATGCATTGATATGGTTTCCATTCCTTCCACTAGTCAAAATTTCTGAACAATGGCATACACTAGATATGTTTATGAATTGCAATACATAATTCCAAACTTGTAAAACACTTAACATAAATTGAAACGTTTATGGATATAGTCCATAATCATGAAAAAATGTTTTCTTTGAGGAAATATATACTCATAAATCCTTCATAATGGTTTTTAATGAAAATGTGAATTATCCTAAGCATATCCTCCTGGAGTGTCATAACCAAGAGTGGAGCAAGGCCCGTTGTAGTGTACCAGGATACCCCTGGTCAAGCACGAAACTACTTTTTTGAGTTTTCACTCCTATGTACATATTTTCCAGAACTTCCTCTACCTGCTCGTATCCAGACATGGATTTATATCTTGGAAAAATCACAAAATCCATACATTTCCAAAAGTCTAGGAAGTTATTCTATACTAATCCTCAAATTTCATCATAGGATAATATTATCTAATCAGAGTTTTTATAAATCTAGTTTCCAAGGTTTTTACTGAACTTACTCTGATACCAACTATAACACCCCGACCCTAGTTACCCAAAGTTGGTGAATTATTACATAACATTTTCATGATCACAAGATATTAAGTCTCGAAAGACTGATTAGTTTAGTAGTCTTGGAAGTTCTAGATACATACATAAGTTTTATATTGCATCATGACATAAAAACAACAACAAAATTTTGTCCCCTTTGAACACTCTTATATCCATATCCTATCCCTGTAGGTCAAACATAAAATACATCTTCACATCTTGTAAAAATAAAACATATAAATGGGTGAGATCAGATTCTTAGTAAGGACAACAATATAATAGAAACTTTATTAAACAAGAATAAAAATTTAAGGAAATGTATAAGACTAAAACACAAGCCTTTTAAACATAAACATGAGAATTATATTTCAAAGATAGGTCAAATAATTCCATTTACTTATTCACATGGATATTCTACTAGTTGAATAATCACATGTAATATCAATATCCAATAACATAATGATGGAATGCATAATGACGAACATTATAAACTCATAGTCAAGGGCTCATTCCAAGAATCCAAATAAGATTTTGCCAAGGCCTTGTGCCAAAAACTATAATATCTCATGAGACCTACTGATGCATCAAAGAGATATAGTAGTCTCCACTCGTCACTTACTAAGTCCAATTCATTCCTCATATGAAAAGTTTGAAACATAACATAAACATTTGTGTTAAAACTAGCATAAAAAATGTTAATACTTTAAACATAAACCATAAATGATATAAAAATGACACATCCATAGTCAAACATATCACAAAACCTTCAATACAATATGGAATATTTTTAACATAATAAATCAACTTCAAACAAGTGTAAAATCCATCAAAGTATGTTGACATAGATGAAATCAAAACTATTTGATAGAAATATCACTTTCTATTTTGAAATCATTTAAAAGTCACATAATTATAAAACAAAACATTTATTTTGAAAATATTTTTATAATATTTTAAGGGTAGCTTTTAAGGTGTTATAACAACAGAAAATAGTTGCACTCTCCGTATAAGTCAAACCAAACATTAGGTCTTTAATTTTCTCGAAAAGGTTGTAAAGGACCTTGTTTGGAAAAAGATGGAAAGATTACTTTATAAACATGTTATAAAAAGTCAAAAAAGGTATAAATTACTTTAAACCATAGTCTTTTAAATAGTAAAAATGTTTTGAAATACATTTTTAAGAAACACAGATGTGGATGATAAAGAGGTCCTAGTAGATACTCACATATAAAAAACATTAGATAAGTAAAGAGATTGTAAAATTAACCCTTAACTTGTAATTTTCCTTGATCTAGGGTATGATAACCTCCTGTATAATAGTTAAATTATTGTTATTAAATTATACAAGAACCACATACATAAATATGATATAATATATGATCTTATAATATTTATTTGTTAATAATATTTTAGTAGTATCATTGTTTTGGGTGTTAACTAATTCATTTTCCATTATATTATTGGTTACATAGGCCATGTTTTTTACGGATAGGATGTATTTGATTCATATACAGAATGATATTATGTTATTAGACATTATTTTTAATCATAAAGTAAAAATTATTCTTGAATGGTTACGATGGGGAATGAATTTCCTCACCTTCGTGGAGACGGTAATCCGTACGTATGCACGAGTGACAATATCATTCTATTGATGGTGAACTTGTATGTAATTGGTTGGTATATAATATATAAATAATAATTAAAATGTTATATTTTTAATTTACATCAGTTATACTCATTATTTTATACATCCAAATAATTAAGTGTTTGAATAACAAACTACACCACGATGGGGATACGGTAAACCATACTACACACATATGGTGACTTGTCATTCATAGGATGGATAGAATAATGAATATGGTTGTACAAAATTTATAATAACATCAAAATATATATAATATACTGGATAAATTATTTTGGTATGGACACAACAATGAAATAAGAAGTGGAAGAAGAAAAGAAATTTAAAATAGGTGGTGAAATTATTACCTCTTCTTTGAGTGTTTCCTTTTGAGTTGATCAAAGGGATCCTTATACTGGATTTATGATCAAAGTAAGTAATCTAGATTGAATTGAGGGTTTTTTAGGATATTCAAGTAGGTTTTGTCCTAGCCAAATGGCTATAGAGGTATGATTTTGAGAGAAGGTGAAGTACCCTTTTATAAGAGAGGCGAGGGTCACTTTTGGCAAAGCCTAAAATATTATTTTATTATACAATAATATTCGGTTTATAATGGATCCAAAGAATTTATTTAGAGGATAAGGTTGTTATGGGTCTAAAAACACTCAACAAATAGGTTTTAGACAGGTTTACGTCACAATATTAACCTTATCTTCAAGATTTAACAATTAGTTAAATAATTTATCTTTTACCATGTATTCTACTATTATTATAATAAATTGTTTATAAACTTACTAAAAAACCAATCAAACCCAAAGTGTTTCATTATTGATATATATGACCTTATTTAAGTATTTTGGTCAAAAATTATATTTTTAGGAATATTATATCAATTAATAATATAGTATTTGTTTTAAAAACTCATTTATGTCAATTTTGACACTATTTGGTATTTTGTTTTTGTTAAAGTCATAAAAACATGATTACTTAGAAACAAAAATAATTGAATCAAAACCAACATGTGATATTAACCTATAATATTAGTGTAATTCATCAAAAGTCTCAAATTAAATTTATTTGGTTTTTTATAATATCAATTATTTTAATCTTTCATTAATAAGGTAATTACTGCGTCATCATTGTGTCATAAATAAATTTAATTGTTTAATGTCTAAAAATTTTAAATAAAATACCATTATGTATGAAATATTTTTATCTTTTTAATTAATATTAATAGTCTAATTTATCATATGTATAACCCTATATTAAAAATATTTTAGTAATGAATACTTGAATTTAACACTTTTAACTTTTCTTTAAATTAAATAATAATAAATTTCCTAATCTAATCCAAGTGGACCAAAAGGATCATATTATATTCCTAAGGTTGATTTTGGTCTAAATAAACTTATCTAATAGAAATAGGACATGTGTTAGGGTAATAATAATATAATTTTTACCTTTAATTGCCCGATTTACTTTTTACCGTGGTAAATAAAAGTCAAAAGTTACTATTCACTAAAAATTATTTTCTTCTTATTGAACCAAATTTTACTTAAAGATATTAACCATGTTTCTTTACTTTTTGAAATTCAATTCACAGAAGCGGTAAAATTATGTTATGCAAATTTGCAAATGTGCCTTGTAGGTGGGTAAAAGACGGTAAAAAGTTCAATAAAATTTTATATATCTAAACTTATTTTAAAATTAATCCAATTAATTACATTGAACTTATATAGGTATTATGTATATGTTTTTTTTACCAAATATAAATTTAAATAAAATAATTATTTATTTAAATAAAAAGTCAGTTTTAAACAATAACGTAGTGTTTTTCACTATTCATCAAAAATTGAAAGCTTTCAGAAAAATACCAAAAAATCACCCTAAGATAATTTTGATATTCCGAATCCAAAAATTAAGTCCTTTTTGAAGAATAAAATTTATAAAATTTCGAAAAGTGGGTATTACTATTCATAACAGCTAGTTGGATTGGTCGTGGTGTGTTAAAACTCCAAGTTGCGTACAACGCAAGCTATTACATTATTCAAAGGGAAACGTTCCATGGAAGAATGGGGTGTTATAATTTCCTCATATGATGAGGATACCTTGGAGACAATTTCCCTATGAAACTTTGGCTTATGAACATGAATGATATGATCCTTCTTAAACTTTTCATCGTATGCATTGGGGGAGTTCTCATTCCTTATACTAGGATCCATTTCTATACTATGCCATATAATATTTTAGCTCATAAAATTATGAACTTTATATAACTACAATCTTGATATTTCACTTAAATTTATTCATTGAAAGTCCTATAACCATATACTTTGTTTACTTTGGAAGCATAAATCCTTCGGAATGTAATGTTAGAATTTTTTTAATTATCCTAAGAATATCCCCCAAAAGTGTCAAACTACATGCGAAATAAGACACGTTCTTATGTACCAAGTTACTCCAGTCAATGTTAGAACACTTTTTCAGAGTTTCTAACCCTAGGTACATTTTTACCAGAACCATTTCCACTCATAGTATAAAGACAAAGAATTATTTTATATGAAGATCCACATAATATATAACTTACCAAAATTCAAGTATGTTCTTCTACTCTTACCCTCAGATGTATATCTTATGGTTTTTTCCATAACCTATGTTTTCTAAATCAAGTTTCAAAAGTTGGTGCTAATCTTCCTCGAAAACCAATTGTAATGCACCGCCCCCTAAATCATGGAGTTGGTGCATTATTTTAAGACATTGAAATGATTACAAGGAATAAATTCCCAAATTACTGATTAGATTAGTAGTATTTGAAGAGTATATTATAGTCATGATACCCACAATACATTGTAAAAAGAAAATAAAACATTATACAATATGAAATAAAATTTATCCCTAAAACCTTATTCAATGTTTTATTTTTCATAACCTGGGGAAAGGAAATATATAAAAGGGGTGAGCTCATATTCTCATTAAGGGTAAGTGTTATTGTAGAACATATCATAAACAAAAAGTTAAAGTGAATAACTCATGCCACTAAAACATAATATTTTTCATAATGTGGCAGAAATAAAAACTGAATGAATAATTCCATATAAATAATCACATGAAACTTCACCATGGATATTATACTAGTCGAATAATCACATGGAATATCAACATGTAGTTTCATAATGATGTAATGAATAATTCCATGCATTCGAAAATATACCATCAAGGCCTAGAATAAGACATCTGAAAATGAATATGGCCTTTTCCAAAACAGTATTAGAAAATAGGCAAGGCCTCAGTCAAGTCCATATCTATTTTGTCCCATGAGACCGACTGATGCTTCGAGGGTCTATATTAGGCCCCAACCATATGAATTAGAACAAAGATAAAAAAAATATACATTCATATTGTTACTAACATATGAAATACAAATTACTTTCCCTATCCATAAACACTAACCATTCAGAGTAATACAGTGAATGGTTTTGAGAGAGAACACCCATATTCAAAAAAATCATAAAACACTAAATAAAATATGTTATATGATGTCACAAAATATTATCACCAATTATACATAAGATTCAATAAGAGTATTGAAACAGATAAAATTACTCTTATAAAATCATCGAGTAATTCTTGAGAAAATACTATTTTACTTTGAAAAGAATAGTTCATTGAGAAAAATATTTTTTTAAATCAACAAGTGAAATAATATAGTTTTATCATAATAAAATTTGTGATTTTAGAAAAATAATGGAGGATAAAAATAGATTATAAAGAGTACTTTATCATAGGTAAGAATTTGAGAAGTTTCCATCAAAAAGGCCAGTTTATCGGGAAGAATTAAGTAGGGAAATATTTTAAAACATATAATCCCCATAAAAGAATGATTAAATGATATTAATATATGATTTTTTTAACATAAAAAATTAATATATGAGATTTAATAGAAAAGGAATATGAATCGCATCTGGGTAAGGATAATGAAGGAATGACTTGGTGGAAAAATGAAGGTTTGGGTGGAACCCCTTACCACATGTAATCAATCGAATCATATCAAAATAAAATTATATGAATAAAATTATAAATTTAATTCCACGAAAATAAATTTATTCATGATATGATACATCAATGTAAGTATACATACACCATACATAATAAATATAGGTGAATAACAAATATCTCACAAAAATGGAAGTGAGATGAGAAGACCTTTACCTTAAATACAAATGTCTTATTCAGTTGATCTTAATTTCCTAAATAATAAAATTATATTCATTAATTTAAATTCCATAACCTTATCTATATCTAATTTCTTTATTATATCTTTATTATGTATATTTATAACCTTTTATATGTGTTAAGAGATTAAATTTCATCTTTTGGAAGTGCATGTTTTCTTAGTTTTCTTGTTTGGTTAGCTTGTATAAGAGTATGGAAGTTCTTGTAAAATGGAATTGAAATCTAGAATTGAAGTTATGAGTTATTAATGATCATAGATAATTTTAAATGATCATATAATTCCTTTTTTCATTTTTGTAGAGGATGAATTATTATATAAAATTTTAATGATAAATTCCTGGATTATTGTGATGGTTTTTTATCACCACAAACTCATTTTTTTATAATTAAATACAATGTGTAAAAAATGATTAAATATAACTAAATAGGATATATTAAATATATTATTATTGGGTTCATCCATAAAATTGTTTTCATGACCAGAATTGGAAACAATAATAGAAATTGAAAACCCGTTGTCCTTTAATGTGATAAATTAAAATATCTCAGACGATGTTTTCATTTTTAGTATAAGAGGAGGGGGGAAAAGAGATGATCATGAAATATTCCATTAGAATAATAAAAATACATTATATGTAAGTTACTATAATTATCATTTAATTTGGATGTGGGGAGGTGATGAGAGAGAAACAAAAGAATGAAACTTGTAAAAGAAGTTGAAAGAAAAAGGAAGAGAGGTTTACCTCCTCGGTAATCCTCCTTGAGAATCTCTTTATGGCCTTTGTTTTTGGAATTTTGTTGATACCATAAGGTCTTAGATTTTTTGGGAGGTATTGGGAATAATATTCGGTTGACATTAGTCAAGGATCAAATCATTATAGGAGTGAGAGGAAGAGGGGGTGAGGGGTGGTTTATATAATGGAAAAGAGGATGGGTTTTGCATTATTTTAATAATTAGTTTATTATTTTTCCTCAAGACTTTGAATAGATTTTATTATTTGGACTAAAATTTTAATTAGTGTATTTTAGTTTGAACTAATGGTTTCTTACATCATCCATGATGTAAGGAATAGTTTAATTATCTTATAACATATTTATACCACAATTACCATATATACTATTCACAAAATTTCAAGTATTTCAGAAAAATCCCAAAAATTCACCCTAATAATTTTTCGATGTGTATAATACAGAAATTAACCCCATTTTATCAAAATAATTTTCTAATATGTGAAATTTTATTTTTAAAGAAAATCATTATTTACTTGAAAAATACAGATTTTAAGTTTAAAACTGATTTTATAGTACTTTCAAAAATTGACTGAGTTCTCAAAAAATAATCCTTAAGTAAAATGAATTTGTTTTATTTAGAAATACATTTAATAAAAATGAATTTTATTTTAAATAAATTTATTAATTTAAAATTTTAAATAAATATTTATTACTCACAAAAACACCAATACTCTATTATTTATATTTAAAACATTCACTATCATTTATAAGGTGCCAACATTTTATTTATACTTTCATGGTTGATGTTACTATTCATAAGGGTTACTTTACTATTTATAAGGGTAACATTACTATACATAAGGGTAGATTACTATTTATAAGGGTCAAGTTACTATTAACCAAAAATTATGTTGATACCATTAGAATCTAAAAAACATACTGATTATAACAATGTATGTCATGTTTTCAAAATTCACATAATAGAAGTGGAAAAATTATGATTCATGGCTAGGTTATAACTATATTTTTTTTGTATAGAATCCGTTTTTTCTGTATAAAAGATATGTAATGAATTTAAAATATTTATGAAGAAATATACCATAAAATTTTATGGTGTCATATTAATAGTGAACATATTCTTAATATAATTTAATATTTATAAAAATAAGTATAATATTCAATGTCCATATTATATAAAATTAAATAATATATTGATAAAATGATTTTTTAAAAAAAATTATTCCTATATATATTCATATTGAAGTATTATTTTACACAAAAATAATACTATAAAAGAGTATTTATTTTTTTAGAACATTAATTAATTTGAAATATATAAATTATAATTATTATTGTTAATTAAAACACTTAATTTTAAATAATTTAAAATTATTAAACAAATTAATATTGTGTTACACAATGAATCATAGAAAACTATATAGTTTTCTTAGGTTTTGGAAGAATCATACTTGGTTCCAAATTAAGCCTTTGTTTCTACTCATGAAAGACCTTCTCGTGTGATTTACACCATATAAAGTTAACACCCCTTGTTATAAGAATTTTAAGAGGTGTATAAAGGTATGAGAATTTCTATATGAAATTCCTATAACATCTTTCCAACTGTAAGAAACTTGATATATCAAACATGTTCTTGGACTACTCCTTAGATACCACAACACTCACCTTCTTCGGGTCAACTGATACTCCAGATTCTGAGATAATATGACCCAAGAAGTGACCGTTTTTGATCTAGAAGTGGGAAATAGAATGATTGGAATGAAGTTGATGTTCTCTCAATGCATTCAAAACTATTTCAAGATGTATAACATGGTCTCTATGTGTATAAAGATACCCAAAGATTTCATATATGAAGACCAAAAAAAAGGAATCCATATTGGGATGGAAAACCCTATTCATCAAATTCATGAAAACAAAATGAACAACTGAAAGATCTAATGAAATAATTTGATACTTATATAAACCACACTGACTTTGGAAAGTAGTGTGTGGTACATATAAAGGCCTGAATCATACCCAATGATAGACTGATATTAGGCCGACCATTGAGAATACCCTATCTACATAGAGATGATCAAAGTGAGAATCTATATAAGGACGTGGATATTTATTCTTAACCGTAATCTGGTTTAACCATCAATAATACACACATAAACATAGGGTCCATTCCACCTTCTTGGCGAATAGCATTGGTGATCCCCCAGAATATATGTTGGGCCAGATAAAAACCATGGCCTCTGAATTCTCTAACTATCTCTTGAGATGCTAGAGCTCAGTAGGATGCATTATGTATATATGAATAGATACTTGATATAATCTTGGAACAAGATAAATTGTAAAATATACCTCTATCTGAAGAATTAAGTCAGAAAAATCATCAGTGAAGACATCCCTAAAATGATTTACTATGGGTAGAAAATATATCAGGTGTATACCTTGCTCCTCCATGTAAAGAATAGAAATAAAGGTAGTCAATCCAACTATCCCATGATGATCTGGTCCATTTATACCATTCTAGAAATCCCACTCATCCTTTTGAAGATAATCGTTTCCCTCTAGTGATGTAAAATACACCCTACAACATTAGAAGTCCACATAGGCATGATATTGAGACAAACAATCCATTTCAACAATGATGTCCAAACATTCCATCTCAAATATAATGTGGTCCCATTATAAGTCCTAACTGCCTACCTCATTATGACAGTCCCTACATTCTCATATGGATTATGACCGTAAACCTAACAATGTGTCGAGTGTCATCACACCACAGACGTACTGAATTTTGTGCCCAAGATGTTCCATGGTTGATAAGGATATAAATAAGTGTAAAGAACCTATATAAAATAAATAATATACGAGAGTGAAGGATAATATAATAATACATCATACGGTAGAGGCCCCTAACTATGATCCTCATGTATCATCTATAAGGTAAGAAACTAACCCAATCCATAACTATGTTCTTTAACTAGACTACCCTAAGCAGGTATACTTTATATGTGATAATAATAAGAAGTTTGGATTCCATGTACTTAACCTCCTCCTCATCCAGTCTTGTTGGTGCTACTCCAAATCCCTCACTGACATGATATAACTAATCCTTCTCCTGATGGCGCAGCCAGTGTGGATCATCTTAAATTGGAAGTAGATGTAAAGGTTCAACAAAATATCTGGATATGTCCCATACATCCTCAAGCATAAAAATGAAGAATTTATTTGTCACAATTAGGATTTAGATTCCCCTATTACCCATAGTGATGGAATATAATGGAGATACCCATGTGGATACTCTAGCCTCCACTTCTTTTAGGAGAAAACTCAACGCCACATTTCATGATACCGGAAGAACCACTTCCCTAACATGTCATTTAACTTATGTGTCTGATACTATAGTCTTCCCTCTGGTTACACTCAGTGATAATATCCAAATTGGAAATCTTCTAAAAGGTATTTAGGTGGAAGACATTCACTTGAGATTGAATGGAATATGGGAGGTCATCCTCAAAACTCTCTGATTACAATAGATCATCACCATATAGAAGCAGTGTAAAGTGTTGAAACTTAGTAAAACATACTGAATATGCCATGAAAGATATAGAACCCATCACTTTGTTCATAAAATATCCATCTAGGGCTGCTCTTAGCATCTGAGGGAAAAATTTTTCCCAGAAGGCAATCTGGGATTCTTTCCACACCATGCCTTGGTGATGATGAGATTTGGTAATAACGTCCCACCAACTCTTGGTGGAAAGAAAAAACATATAGGTGGAAAGATTATCCCTACTCTTTGGAGGCATCTCTAAATGATTGAAGGTATAAATAATGTACTCTAGCCAAGCCTCAGTAGTGTGAGGACCACTATCCCTTGAGATGATGAGAGGATGATTCTATAAGAACTCATGAGTAAGATCATACATTATAGGTACATTTAATAGAGAACCCTATATGGACTACATCAGATGTAAAAAAACTCACAAATATGAGTTTCAGTGCCCAGTCTAGGTATAATAAGTTGTACCTCACATGGCACTCCTACTGGTAAGACTGGTGGCTCAAGGCCTACCATCTCTAGAGTGTGGTCGTTACCACCTTCATGGCACACGACTTTAGGATTTTATGGTGGAATAGCTCTAAAAATGATAATGAATCTACTCAAAACAATATTTGAGAGCATATAGAAGCACTATTGGAAGAAGACCGTAAGAAAAAAGAAATCATTGACAAAGGTACTACCCCAACTACCGGCTTATAGGGATAGGGTATTGGTAAGTGTTTTATTCTAATTTATATGGGTTCTGGTAGGTGAAGGGTTAATTACACTTTGCCTCTTCATTTACTAGAAATCATTTAATTTTATAAGTCATGATTTACCTTTAATGTTTGTATTTTATTATATACATATATAAAGGTTTGATTAAATGTATTTCCATTCCCAGGTCATAAAGTCCCATACAATTTATAATTGAAATCGAAACCCATTTAATTCCATTCACCCCCAATACATCCAGTTCTAGAACAGAAAAAATAATATAATATGACATGACATAGTAAATTACTGCTTCCAATTCACGAGGTCCTGAACACCTAAAAAATTGAAACTCTTTGTCACTCAATCATAGCCAAAGTGCATCTCATGTAACTACAGGTACATAGATGACATGGGTAGAAACTAAATTTATAAGATACCACCATAAACCTATAAAAGAAAAAACTATTTATAAAGTTTCTAACACTTTAAATAACAAATTCATTTACCCTACAGAAGATAATAACAACCCACAAATAAATAAAAACCATGGATCACTCAACAATCATAGGTAATATAAGAAATTAAGTAAATGAAATTCTCCAATATGGTATGAAATATAAATGGAATTTGAAATCTTGGTTTCTATATGAATGCATTAAACACTGCTCCTCTCCATTCAAGGACATGGTCAAATATCCATAAAGAATATCAAAACACAACACTCATTTTCATCAGCCAATGGTGAAAGGATATCAACTTTAATAAGAAAAATATAGGACAAAATTCACCATTCTAGGAAAATTGGTATTTACCATGAATGTGGGTTAGATACTCCCAAGAATGTTATATAACCCACTTTAAAATCATTCATAATCTCCTTTTTATTATCTCAAAATAGTATGGTACGGAAAGGAATCTTTGATACCACTTTGTGATGTCTCGACCCAGGTTCCACTAAGAGGTTCCATGTTTTGGTGGGCCACATATACTCAAGAATGCCTCCCCATATTCCAGAGGCTTTCGACAAGTAGCGAGGGCCTAGGGTGTGTCTGTGGTTATACTATTCTCTCATATTATATAGGAGAAACACATATATAGTAAGAAGATAAAATATCGAAATCATGATATCAATGAATAAGCAGTGGATAAATGGAATAATATTATAATGATAATAACAAACTCAAAAGATGGAACTGAATCATATAAAAAATGATGATGATATATGTCAGGTCTCTTTAAATCTAAAAACATGTAAAAATGGATGAAGGAAATATATGCCAGAAAAAAGAACAAAAAGGAGACAAAAATTATACAACATCATGAGCACTGGCCCAATCTTATACTACCATGCTCTATCCTAATCGATAAATAAAGTGAAGTGTTGAAAGTGGGAGGTTTCCCCTTATCAACAACTGCAAACACAAAATATGCTCAGGTACCATCGGTGGACCAAATTGGGTGTGAAATAAATTTTAACAGGCCACCACCAAGGGTGTCCATGAAAATATTGTTTGTGAATATATAATGAAAAAGTGTAAAAATATATATATAATTTATGGAATAAAAATAAAAAACTCTATCATAATTAATCCTCAGCAAGTGTGGGAACGTATAATAATTTAATTAATCATTTTCAGTTTTATAATATGTTTAAATAATACTGTATTTGATTGAGATAATGTAAGAGGATCTGAGGTGTAACCAAGGAATCCTATGTGGTTGGTAATAATGAGGATGATCCAAAGTAGTAACCAAGTAATCCTTAACCTATCGGGTCTAGCCAACTCATAGTAATAACATGGAGTCTAGAAAGTGGTCTCAGTGTAATCTGAGGGTCATATCCAAAGGAACTCCACTATAATTTTTTTGACCGAGTTCAAGGATATCTTCCATGGTAATCATGAGTTAAGCAAGACTGGGCCCAATAAGGTGAATCTATAGCGCCACATGTCTAAAGACATCAAGATGGATGAAAAGAGCATATCCAAGGAATCCTAATATCTAAAAGATAGTGAGTGGATCCTTTGAATTCATGTCCGGAATCCTCAAGTAGGTAAGAAACATGGTATAAGATGAGTATCTCCCTTAGAAACTAACTCCTTGATCAGAAATAAATCCTATGAGTTCTCATGGAATTCTATTGGAAATCCAAGGATGGATAAAGTCTAACCACCCCTATAAATATTAAAAGGTCTATATGCAATAGGAACCTTATACATATATCATTATTCAATTTAGTCTAATTTGATACTCAATCCATTTAATAATTCATAAGGTTCATTCCATTTCCTTTCATACCAGTTCACAAGGTTAAATAGGACATGCAACCATTTATTACTTTCATTCTATTTTCAATTTTTAGGTTCATTCCTTTAATTTTCATAATCATGAAAATCCATGACAAGGACATGCAAAAAATTACCATTCAATTAAAATGAACTATTCCAATTGATATCAAATAGTATAATTTCCAATTAATCTTTAAATGGTTAATTAGTTAATTAAAACACTTACCTTAGAAGGTTCAAGTCATAAATATCCATGTTATATCGATTAAAAATTCATTTATTTATATAAAAACACTTTCCTAACATAAGGAATGTCTAGATCACAATAATAGTGGTGAGGATAGTAATAAAAAAACTACTAAATCCATAAACAGAAAACAACCCTACTTGGGGTGGTCTTCATTGAGGTCATAACCTCTAAAAATGTGCTAAACATGTATAGAAGGGGCTCTAGAGGATGAGTTAAATGATTATAATCATAGAATATGAATTTAATTAAGATACACCCAATAATACTAACATGTACACAGTGATGATAGTTTATGTAATGGAGAGACATTGATGGATGATTTATATATTACCTAACTCAAGCTGATAACACTATTTTCATCTAGTATCAACCCATAGTTTGGCCTTGATCAGAAGAAAATGTAAGAATAGATCGCAACCCTAAAAACGGGGTATGTGATCCTACATCCAAATACCCTAATCAAGGAATAGGGACATAAAGAACTAAGCCTACATACCGAATAACATACTGGGATGAATCCAATGAGATGATCAGATATTTAGTTAGAGCCCATATGATGAAGGAATTGAAGGTCCTTTATAGAACGGAGTTGATAGATTCAACATGAGGGAGGAGAGATCATTTTTTCCTATGGAGGAGAAAACAAGGGTAGGCATGTGGTTTTATATCCTTAAGGTAATTTTAGTGAAATCACCCATGAATTATGGCGTCAAATAGTTTGGCCACATAGTTGTCTAATCCATGCACCAACCGTGTTCCATGCTCTATCAATAGAGGGGTGTCACATGGTTCATGACAATAGTTTAGAAAACTGTGAACAAACCATGCTTATCACCTCTTCTAAAAATTATAGAGCCTCTACACATGATTTCACCATAGGTCTCATGATCATAAAAAACTATGCAATCCATGTCTTCCTACTGAAATTACCACATGATAGGGGAAACCATATGGGATGGGTTGCACGATTTTTACTAACCGTGTGGGCTAGTGAATTATTCCATCCATTGGGTTTTCAAGATTTTTAAAAATCCATTGACACCCCCAAAACATCCATGAACACATTATGCATCTATAATAGTTTCAAAACAAATAATCAGATAGAAATTTAAAGGATCCATATGTCATAGAAAAATTGGGTTTTTTAATTGGTCTTTTTTATCCATAACAATGAAAAACTTCTAAAATCATAACTTTTTGTGTTTCTAGTTATCCTTTATTTTGAATATTATAATAATAAAGTAAAATATAATGGAAACAAATTCCAAATTAATTATTTTAATATCTATAATATTTTGTGAAAATGATAAAAAAATGATTTTTGGTTATAAATTTGTATTTGAAATACGAATTAATTTATTTAACATGCGATTTTTTGTAATTTTTTTTGTGATGAAATAATTACCATAAATTATTTTGAAACACCGACATAGTGCTTTTTAATGACGTATAAAAATTGAGTAAAATATTTTAATAAATACAAAAGTAATATTTTGTGGGATTTTTATAGTCCCAAAAATTTAATTGAAAAATATATCATGTTAGGGATGTGTAAAAGGTTTAGATTTTATTTTTTTCCATATCATGTTGTTTTAAAAGTCAAATTAAATGAATCATTACAAACAAGAAATAAATGATATTTTATTAAATTATGTAAGATCCATAAAAATAATATATTGGACTACTTTAATATTATATGGTTTATAATATAAATAATGTTCTGTTTATTAGTTACTTTTCCCTTATTGGTAACATTATTGACCCATAAATAGTTGAAAAATTTAAGTTTGTTGTAATTGTAAAATGGTTAATGGGGTTTTAAAACTAAGATGTAAGTGTTAAAAAATAAAATAATCCTATCAAAATTTTATTGGATTATCATATTTAAACTCATACTCATCCTATATTCTAGTTACAATAATTTGGATTCATTATTCCATAGAAATTAATTTATATTAATTTATTTCAATAAATAATTCCAAGAGTACCCATCTCATCAATTATAAAATAGAACATATTCTAGTCTCTCACTCACACCATTTGAGCCATATATCTCTATAAAACCTTAAAAAAATTCTCTCCTAAACATCACTATAAATTAATTTGATCTCTTAACAGTTATAAAATAAACATATTCTCCTCTCTCACTCACACCCTTTGATCCATATATCTTGACAAAACCATACCAAATACTATCCTAAACTTCCCATTAAATTAATATGATGTGCTGTTATCCTTGAAAACCCATTCCAAAGGTCCTTAAAAAAGGATCTAAAGGAATACTATGAATTAAGAGGTAATTGTCTTACCCATTCTCATTCAATTTATTTATTATTTTACCTAAAATATATATATTTTATTCATCATAAAATAATAAATTCAATTTCCTCAATATATTGAAATTCTATTATGATTTTTGAACAAAAAATGTCAAGATTCTTCTTTTTCAAATGGGTAGAAAAAATATTGCTCTTGCGTATGTGTGGACTAGTACCTCCACATAGAGATAAAATTCATTTCAAAAACCAAATATCATGAATGGATATTATGATGATTATATTATTTACATATTATATTTAATAGATAATTTTATTTTGGAATTATATTATCATATCTACCTTCTTAGCTTCCAAGCATTTAGAAAATGATAACATCTCTCTTGCATATGTGTGGACTACCACCTCTACAAAGTGATGTTATTGATTTTTCCATTTACGATTTAAATGATTGGTAATAAAGATAAATTTAACTAATATATATAATATATTTTATAATTATTCTTTAAATTTTAATTATTATTCTCCTTTCTTCCATTCCATCCATTGAAAAGTAAAAATATTATTCATGCCTATGTGTGGCCTGCTGCCTCCATAAACGGTTTAATTAATTTTTATATATTTAAAATTTATGGATGAATATATATTATATTAATATCATTATTACAATTATAGAGATAATTTAAAGTACAATAACTAGGACTGTTGAACAAAAACATGCATGAGAAACGAAACAGTTATCACCCAGATCAATGATTCTTATAAGTTTTTTAAATAAATATGATAATATAAGTGAATCATGTATGGTATGATATATATGATTATGGTTTTAGAGTAAATTTATAGAAATTAATTATTTATTATATAGGAGGTTCAGATGTGTATGAAGAAAGATGATACTTGAAGTAATGGATTTTATTCTCTCTTTTATTTGTATGAGACACATTCCATATTCACCGCCTGTTATATTTATATGGTGTATATTTTTCCTGTGAATTTATTTTATGGTGATTCTCATGAATATTATTTGGATATAAATATCCATATAATTTTATCTCTTTCATTAGGTTTTGGTTCAAATTTTAACAATGCGGTAATATATTTATGTTTCAATCCCATTTTAATTAGGATTGTTTGTGCTTGAATTTCCATTGAGGAAATAATCTGATCCTTAGTTGAAAAATCATTTTAATTGCATTATTCAAAATTTATTTTTTGGGATTATATTATCATGAACTAACCCCCTGAGGATTTCCAGGCTAGAGATAAGCCATGTGTGACTACACCAAGCCCGCCTCCAACAGGTCAGAGGATGGAGACCAACACTGAGTAGGCATAACACATACATGTGAGGAAGTACCATAATGTACCTATACACATTTAATTATCTCCAAGACCAAACAATATTGAGAAAGAAACAATTAATGATACCATAATTTCATTCATAACATTTTTCCACACATCAGAGTATGATAATAAGTAATGGAAAGCTATAAAGGGGAAAAATATAAGCCCGAACAAAAAATTGTAGAGAGTAAAACATGATTAAAATAGGTAAACACTTTTAAATGGAACCACATAAAAGCCGAATCTTTATATCTATCCAAAATATGATTCTCCTTCCACCTGTCCTCCTAGGTCACCATCAAATGTTCCATTCTTTTCATAAGACATGACATGTGAGGGAAGAGCCCATACAAGGTTGATTGTAAATGTGCCCCATAGGACACTAAGAAATCACTAAGAATAAAGCATCAAGATTAGTCAAAAAATTATATTTGTAAAATAATAAACCTAGATATACTCATAATAGAAAATATGTCTCAAATGGTCATACATAAAACATCTATCCATAGGGTACTACAAGATGATTCATGGTAACACTCGTTCTGGAAGTACTTACTCAGTGAGAAATGCTATCAATGCTGACACTCCTCCAAGAGGTCATGATCATCAAAACCCACACAATAAGTACTAACTAGATATTGAAATATCTTATCATCCAAGTATGGTATCACACCAAAGGCTTGTAGGGGACACCAAAAACCCTGCTATATTTCTTTCTAGATAGGGGATAAAAACCATATGTATAGTTGTAAGGACCCAGACCCCAGTTTCCTGAAGTCTATTATAGAAAATATGTGGTGTATTTTTATTTATAAAAATAACTAAATAATTAAAAAACATACAACATAACAGAGGATCTTTTACCTTCCCAGGTTTTGGAGAATTATAATTCTAGTAATGCATTCAGATAAAAAATTTCAAAATTTAGTAAACATTATGAAAAGTTACATCAGAGAAACAGATCCACATTATAAATTCATCATAGACCTTCCACTAAAACTGTAATAATAATTTAAATACATAGGGTGAGAAAACAATTCGTAGTAAGGGGTTTTAAAACCAGACCACTGAGAAATAATTTTTTAATACATTTCTTTAAAATAAAAATCTTTAACACATGAAATTAACATTTCTCAAAACACGCCATAATCATTTTCTTGCACTACTAGAAAAACAGGTATTTGCGACGGGCTATTTGCGACGGGATCCCGTCGCAAATAGCCTGTTGCTGAAAACACCGTCGCAACTACACTTATTTGCGACGGGCCCGTCGCTAAAGCATTTTTTGCGACGATCATTCTCTCTGTCGCAAATAGTATTCCATATTTTTGTAAAAAACTTTTCAAATAGTTTTTGCGACGGGACCCGTCGCAAATCACTTTTGCAACGGTTCTGTCGCAAATCGCTTTTGCGACGGTTCCGTCGCAAAAACTATTTTTTTAAAAAAATAAAACAAATTAATAATACTAGTATTTGCGACGGGAATAGTATCCCGTCGCAAATACTATTTTTTTTAAAAAAATAAAAAACTATTAATAATACTAGTATTTGCGACGGGCATAGTATCCCGTCGCAAATACTATAAAAAAATAAATTATTAATAAATTATTTTAATTGATATAATAATAGAATTATAATTTACAAATGAAAATAATAAATTATTTTAATTACTATAATAATAGTAGAATTATAATTCAAAAATAAAAAATAATAGAATATTAATAAATGATTTAATTAATATTATAATATAACAATTATAATTCATAAATAAAAAAATTATTAATAAGTTATTTTAATTAATATAAAAATAATAGAATTATTTTACATTCAAATATTAAAATAATTCAAGTATTACAAAAAAAATAATTAAATTATAATATTATAAAATTTTAATATATATATAAAATTTTAATATATATATAAAATTTAATATTTTAAAATATAAATAATATTATTATTCATATTAATATTGTTATTTAAAAATAAAATATTATTAATATTTTATAATGAGACAGAAACTACGAATAGAAAAAAAAAATATTTTGATTTCACAAATTTTATAAGAGAAATACAAACTCTAATCTGAAGGAGGGGGGGAGGGGGAGGTAGGGGATCTACAGATGGTGGTGGAGGAAACTCCATCCCTAAAGCATGAGTGAGTCGGCACATGTACTCCATCTGCTCCTGATGCTGCTGCTGCCACCGATTCGCCTGCTCCTCGTACAGCTACTGCTGGCGTCGACGCTCCTCCTCATACTGCTGACGCATCTGCTCCTGCTCCTGTCGGAGACTCTCTATCTGTGCAGTTTGAGATCACAACTGATCCTCATACTGTGTAGAAGAAGATGCACGAGCTCCTCTCGAGCTGGACGCCGACATCGCAGCACTGCCATAATAATCTCCGGGAGTCAGTCGAGAGCCGATACCAACTACCCGGCCCTTCTCGAAGGCATACTGGGTGGCCTGCATCCATGCCGCCTCATCAAACTGACGGGCAGTGGTCTGATCTGATGACTCGGCTTGAATCTCAGGCCGGGCCTGTGCCGCTGCGGCCTCATATGACTCCTATAGTTGCAATTTAAAATTAAAATTGTGAATATATTATATGAAGTTAATTTTTAAACTTGAAAACAAATAATACTGACCACGATGTGATGCTGACGATCACCTATGAGCTCCCCAGTAGCAGGATCACTATACATCCTCCGATATACGTCGTACTTTGTAATATCGGGGTGCTCGACAGCCTATAAGAATAAAAAATAAAATGTTAATATTTATAGTTATATAAAATATTTATAAATAATGTACGTACCAGATGCTGTCTATGAGTACTGAAAGAACGACTCCCAGCTCGATGAGTCACCTCCTGTCTCCCCCGATTCTGCCTCCCCACTGATGATCTCCTCTGAAAGGCACCACTCAACCAGTGCGCACATAATCCATCCCATACATGGGATGAAATATACTCTGGTCGGTGTGTTCTACATGACTCCTCAAAATCTGACACTCCTGCTTTCTTCATCGCAGCTTTTCTTAAATTGTGCAAAAAATGACGAAGGCGATCATGCATGGCCACCTCCCATGCCTCATGGATGGTTTCACGCATGGTATCCTCGATCGGATACCATAAACCCTACAAATAAATCAAAATATCAAGTAAGAAATGAAATAATTTTCAAAATAAAAATTATTTATTTACATACGTACCAACCAATGGCCAAACATGGCCTGCTGCACATCAATGGGAATCTGCTCCCATGTGGTCCACGGCTGAGAGAAATAGTTGCGCAAAATAGCGCTGCCCTGTCCGACTGCTATATGCGGAAAACTGAAAAAATAATAATCATTTATTATGTGAATAGATTAATGAAATCTTAGTCAAATCCACAGGTTATCACACAGGTTATCACACCTCCGTGTGCGTGGATCAGACCCAAGACGTGGACGTCGCTCGGGGACGGGGTCAGGAATCATCAATCGTGCAAGACTGCGCCCCCTCCGCGTACTCCCTGGAGCGCCTGCAGGCTGAGGGTCATCTGTCAGCAACTCAACCTCATCAAAAGTCAGGTCAGCATCCGCCAACTCACGAAATGTGGCGTCGTCCATCTGATACAGAAAATGTTAATGTTAGCAAATAATTGATAATTACTATTATATATACATATATACATATTATGATTGTATATAAATACCATGAAATTCTATCAGTGTTCATCTTCATCATCATCTTCATATATGTCAATGTCATCTTCATATTCCTCCTCAACATCATCGATATCCATTCGAGTTACAGTTGCTTCATCTCTTACCGTTTCAAATTCATATGTGACATCATTAACATCATCGTCATCACCAACTCTTAAATGTGGGGTGTCGTCATCGATACTCATGTCTCTTTGTAAAAAAGATTGATTTTGAGTACTCTCTTGAAAAACATCAATTCTTTGCACATCAGTGAAAGCACATTCACTTTGACTAAACTGATTGTATCGAATTTTGATTTTTATTACACTCCACCAATCAGTCAAGTCTCTTGATGTTGCATAGTACTTTGCATAATAAACTTGATATGCCTGTTGAGCAAATAAGAATGGTTCATTTATTGCAAGAACACTTTTACATTTAATATCGATGATTCCATGAGTCGGATGAACGCGCACGCCTCTCTCTGTATCCAACCACCGACATTTGAACATGGTTATGTAATGTTGTCCAAGATAACAGAGTTCAATGATTTCATCAAGTATGCCATAAAAGTCAACTTCATTTTCTCGATGATGAGATCCTCTCAAGCTAACTCCACTGTTCATTGTTTTTTTCGATTCCCCATATGCATGTGTGTGGAATCGAAATCCATTCACCACATATGCATTATAAGTTTTAACAAGTTTGGAAGGTGGGTTACTCAATACACACAGCCGTTTGTCAATTTTATCAGCATGTCGAGACACCTGAAAATTTGTGAAATAATTATCAATATAGTAAACTATACATTGAATGAGTTGCTAAAAGATAAAGAATATATGTTACCAGTTTTTGAAACCACTGAGAGAAATTTTTCAGTCGACGTTCTTCGAGAGCAGCTGCTGTAATTTGTGGAATTTGTTTCTTGATATGATTATCATAGAACCTATAAAAACCAAAGTTATTTACTGTAACATAAATGATAGAATAAGTGATATAAACACTTACAGTACAACTAATGTCATCTCTTCACAGTTGAGCAGAACATACGTATGAGCTCTCTGATGTTCATCATCTGAAAGCCAGTGTTCATAAACTCCAACAAAACCAAGCTCTGACTGGTTGAAAATAGATAATTGATTTTCGATTTCATCAATATTCCTCTCGTTCCGTCTCATTCGGTTGTGTTTTGAAGGATACTCAGATTCAAAATAATGGGAGCAGAAAAATGATATTTCCTCTTGCAAATAAGCTTATGTAATAGATCCTTCAACAAATGCTTTGTTACGTACTTTTCTTTTCAATTTTTGCATGCATCTTTCAAATGGCTACATCCATCAAAACTGTACCGGACCTCCACATTTGGCTTAATATGGAAAATGTAACATCAAATGTTCCATTGAGTCGAAGAAAGATGGCGGAAATATTTTTTCCAGTTTACATATAATTACAACAACATCTTTTTCAAGTTTTCCTAGAGCATCATAATCTGCCGTAGCCGCACAAATTTCCCGAAAAAATTGAGACATGTCTGTTATGGAATCCCAAATCACAGAATTCAACAGACCTCTTAATCCAATGGGTAGAAGTCTCTCCATTATAACATGACAATCATGACTTTTTAATCCAGTAATATGACCATTCTTTACACATCTACCCAAATTGGAAGCACAACCATCTGGAAGTCTCAAATCTGCAATCCACTGACAAAATAATAAACGGTTTTCTTTAGACAGTGTATAAGCTGCTTTTGGTTTCAGTAACCTTTCTGTTCTGACATTCTCAAATAGTTCCAATTCTGGACGCCTGCAAATTTGGGCAAGATCTAAACGTGCATTTACATTGTCTTTGCTCTTTCCTGGCGTATCCAAAACTGTATGAAACAAATTATCAAAACAGTTCTTCTCAATATGCATGACATCTAACATGTGGCGGACCAACAAATCAGACCAATATGGAAAATCCCAAAAATATGCTACGTTTAAACCAATTGTGTTCTTTCCCAAAACCAGAAATTTTCTGTTGGTTTATTATGGGACCAAAAGTGATGGGAGGTAATGAAAATACAACTAATTTTAACTCTGAACCTGATAGAATTTTTGGAGGTCCATCCATTTCAACTGTTCCTTTTCTGAAATGAGATCTGTTTCTGCGAAAAGGATGATCAGCTGGAAGAAATCTGCGATGACAGTCAAAATAACAAGGTTTCTTTCCATGAATTAGCATAAATGCTTTATTCTCTCCCATACAGTAAGGACATGATTTCTGACCATGTGTACTCCAGCCAGATAACATCCCATAAGCCGGGAAGTCACTTATTGTCCACATCAATGCTGCTCTCAGTATGAAATTCTGTTTCGTTGCAACATCATATGTACTGACACCAGTACTCCACAATAAATTTAATTCATCAATCAATGGCTTTAAATAAACATCAATATTTTTCTTCGGATGTCCTGGAATTAGTAAAGTCAAAAAATATATATGGCTCCTTCATCAACATCCATGGAGGTAAATTGTACGGAGTTAAAAAAACAGGCCAACATGAATATTGACTACCATAAGATCCAAACAGACAGAAACCATCAGTGGAAAGGCCCAGTCGAACATTTCTAGCTTCTAAAGCAAAGGATGGATGCTCTCTATCAAAATGTTTCCATGAATCACCATCGGCTGGATGATTGAAGCTTTTATCGGTTGAAATATTTTCTTTATGCCATGACATCATTGTCGCTGTATTCTTAGACATGAATAAACGCTGAAGTCTGGATGTAAGCGGAAAATATCTCAACTGTTTTACAGGAATCAAACCAGACTTCCCGTGTTGTCCTTCTTTATATCTCAGTTGCCCACATGTGGGACAACTATCCAACGACTCATTTTCCCCAGAATATAAAATGCAGTCATTTGAACATGCATGAATATTCTGACAAGTAAGTCCCAAATTTTGAACCAACCTCTTACTTTCATAGTAATTTGCAGGTAAAACATTTCCTTCGGGTAACAGTGTTTTCAACAAAGAAAATATCTGGTCAAAATAGGTGTTTGACATTCCGTTATCTGATTTGATAGCCATAAATTTTGCAACTGCTTCTAATTTTCTCATCTTGCAGCCAGGATATAATGCATCCTCAGCAGACTTCAACAACTCATAAAATTCAGACGGTCCCAACTAAGGATTTGAAGCTATATCAGCCGGTGTTTCTGTATGTTGAACAGATGAACATGCAACATCATGTACTAAATCTTGAAACTGGGATGGATCCGGAATCAAGTTGGTATCACCTGCTCTGGAACTGTGTTCACCGTGTTGATACCAAAAAACATAATCTGTTTGAAAACCAAAACGCACGAGATGTTCCCCCACTTTGTCAAACGTGTCAAACGTTCTCAATGCACATTTTCTATAAGGGCATTTTATTTTTCCTTCTGAAACAAATTCTGGATTTGATGCCGCAAATGATAAAAAAATCTCCACACCCTCTATATATACTGGATTTAAACCAGAACCATTTGGATTTCTACATTGATTTATCCATATGCGGTCATCTAATAATGACTGTTGACGACCTCGTTGTTCCATATTTTTCTATAAAATATAAAAGCATTACTTGTTTTGAATAATTTGTTAGAAAAAACACTCAAGCAATGATTGAATATATTGAGAATAAAGCAAAACCTATTACAAATATTGATAATTTTAATATTATATTGATTTTTTATTTTTTTTAATAATACTAATATAATTTTTTTCATAAATATTAATTATATAATAATAACATCATTACATTATTAGTATATTTTATTATTAATATTAAAATAATATAATTTTTTATATTATATACAATTCTCCTTTCATCTGTGTGTTTAACATTCTGCCTCCACATGTAATATTGGCATTCACTTTCACCTCTCCATTGGCGAGTAGGTTGATAATTTTGAAAAATAATGCCAATGTTACATGTGGAGACAGAAAACACATAGAAAAAAAAAGAATTGTATATAATATAGAAAATTATATTATTTTAATATTAATAATAAAATATACAAATAATGTAATGATGTTATTACTAATTATTGCAAATTATTACTAATTATTGCAAATTATTTGTAATTATTGGTAATTATTGATAATTGTTCCTAATTATTCCTAATTATTCCTAATTATTCCTAATTATTCCTAATTATTACTAATTATTACTAATTATTACTAATTATAAATAATTATAAATAATTATTCCTAATTATTCCTAATTATTCCTAATTATTACAAATTATTTCTAATTATTCCTAATTATTACTAATTATTCCTAATTATTACTAATTATTCCTAATTATTCCTAATTATTCCTAATTATTAGTAATTATAAATAATTATAAATAATTATTCCTAATTATTCTTAATTATTCATAATTATTACTAATTATTCCTAATTATTCCTAATTATTACTAATTATTCCTAATTATTACTAATTATTCCTAATTATTCCTAATTATTCCTAATTATTCCTAATTATTACTAATTATTACTAATTATTACTAATTATTAGTAATTATTGCTAATTATTACTAATTATTGCTAATTATTATTAATTATTGCTAATTATTAGTAATTATTACTAATTATTAGTAATTATTGATAATTATTAGTAATTATTCCTAATTATTCCTAATTATTACTAATTATTACTAAATATAAATAATTATAAATAATTATTCCTAATTATTCCTTATTATTCCTAATTATTACTAATTATTTCTAATTATTCCTAATTATTACTAATTATTCCTAATTATTACTAATTATTCCTAATTATTCCTAATTATTCCTAATTATTACAAATTATAAATAATTATAAATAATTATTCCTAATTATTCCTAATTATTCCTAATTATTACTAATTATTCCTAATTATTCATAATTATTACTAATTATTCCTAATTATTACTAATTATTCCAAATTATTCCTAATTATTCCTAATTATTACTAATTATTACTAATTATTACTAATTATTAGTAATTATTGCTAATTATTACTAATTATTGCTAATTATTATTAATTATTGCTAATTATTTGTAATTATTACTAATTATTAGTAATTATTGATAATTATTAGTAATTATTACTAATTATTGGTAATTATTACTAATTATTGGTAATTATTACTAATTATTGGTAATTATTACTAATTATTACTAATTATTACTAATTATTAGTAATTATTACTAATTATTGGTAATTATTACAAATTATTAGTAATTATTACTAATTATTCGTAATTATTACTATTTATTCGTAATTATTACTAATTATTCGTAATTATTACTAATTATTCATAATTATTACTAATTATTGGTAATTATTGGCAATTATTGGTAATTATTGGCAATTATTGGTAATTATTGGTAAGTATTGTTAATTATAACTAAATATTGGTAATTATTGGTAATTATTACTAATTATTGTTAATTATTACTAATTATTGTTAATTATTGTTAATTATTACTAATTATTGGTAATTATTCCTAATTATTACTAATTATTAGTAATTAATACTAATTATAGGTAATTATTACTAATTATTGGTAATTAATACTAATTATTGGTAATTATTACTAATTATTGATAATTTTTTCTAATTATTGGTAATTTTTCCTAATTTTTCCCAATTTTTCCTAATTTTTCCTATTTTTTTCTAATTTTTCTTAATTTTATGTATTTATTACTAATTATTACTAATTATTGCAAATTATTATTAATTATTGCAAATTATTACTAATTATTGCTAATTATCGGTAATTATTGGTAATTATTGGTAATTATTGGTAATTATTGGTAATTATTTTTAATTATTCTTAATTATTCCTAATTATTCCTAATTATTCCTAATTATTCCTAATTATTCCTAATTATTCCTAATTATTCCTAATTATTAATAATTATTACTAATTATTACTAATTATAAATAATTATAAATAATTATTCCTAATTATTCCTAATTATTCATAATTATTACTAATTATTCATAATTATTCCTAATTATTACTAATTATTCCTAATTATTCCTAATTATTCCTAATTATTCCTAATTATTCCTAATTATTCCTAATTATTCCTAATTATTCCTAATTATTTCTAATTATTGGTAATTAGTGGTAATTATTGGTAATTATTGGTAATTATTGATAATTATTGGTAATTATTGGTAATTATTACGAATTATTACTAATTATTGGTAATTATTGGTAATTATTACAAATTATTACAAATTATTGTTAATTATTGGTAATTATTCCAAATTATTGGTAAGTATTACTTATTCCTAATTATTACTAATTATTCCTAATTATTCCTAATTATTCCTAATTATTTCTAATTATTCCTAATTATTCTTAATTATTCCTAATTATTACTAATTATTCCTAATTATTCCTAATTATTACTAATTATTACTAACTATTAGTAATAATTAGTAAGGTAAGTATTACTTATTCCTAATTATTACTAATTATTCCTAATTATTACTAATTATTCATAATTATTCCTAATTATTCCTAATTATTACTAATTATTCCTAATTATTCCTAATTATTACTAATTATTACTAACTATTACTAACTATTACTAACTATTACTAACTATTACTAATTATTACTAATTATTAATAATTATTACTAAACATTACTAATTATTACTAATTATTACTAATTATTACTAATTATTACTAATTATTCCTAATTATTCCTAATTATTTCTAATTATTTCAAATTATTCCTAATTATTGGTAATTATTGGCAATTATTGGTAATTATTGGTAATTATTGGTAATTATTACTAATTATTGGTAATTATTGGTAATTATTACTAATTATTACTAATTATTACAAATTATTGTTAATTATTGGTAATTATTACTACTTATTGGTAATTATTACTACTTATTGGTAATTATTACTAATTATTACTAATTATTGATAATTATTACTAATTATTACTAATTATTACTAATTATTGGTAATTATGACTAATTATTCCTAATTATTCTTAATTATTAATAATTATTGATAATTGTTCCTAATTATTAGTAATTAAATGAATAATTTCCAATAATTAGGAATAATTACCAATAATTACAAATAATAACATTATTAGTATATTTTATTATTAACATTAAAATAATATAATTTTCTGATTTATATACAATTCTCCTTTCATCTGTGCGTTTTCTATCTCCACATACAAATAATACATGTGAATACAGTAAACACACAGATGAAAAGAGAATTGTATATATGTAAAAAATTATATTATTTTAATATTAATAATAAAATATATTAATAATGAAATAATGTTATTATTCCTAATTATTGGTATTTATTTCTAATTATTAATATTTATTCTTAATTATTAAAAATTATTACTAATTATTCCTAATTACCATTAACTAGGAACAATACTAATAATTTAAATTTATTAAGTAAGAAAACAATGTAAACATAATTAAATTACAACTAATTAAGAATAATTGAAACTAATAAAAAATTAAAAATAAATATTAAATTAAAATGAACATAAATACCTTGAAAATTGATCTGCTCTGATCGTTCTTCAAACCTTTAATATCAGCTCCAGAGAAAAAAATTAAACTGAAGAAAAACTCAACTTTAGAAACAAAAGTTTGAGAGCAGGAGAAGATAGAGAATGAGAATGATTTGAAAAAAAACGGATGGGGGTATTTATAGGTTAGATTATTTGCGACGGGTCCATTTGCGACGGGATTCCCGTCGCAAATACCTTAGCCAACATTTATTATTGTCAACAGTTAAATAGTTATTTGCGACGGGTCCCGTCGCAAATAACCACCTGCCGACATACTATTTGCGACGGGGAAATATTCCCGTCGCAAATACCTTTTACCGCCGCCGGTTATTTGCGTCGGGAATATTTTCCCGTCGCAAATAGTTTTCCCGCGATTTGGCGCGCATCGCGGGAAAACTATTTGCGACGGGGAAAGCAATCCCATCGCAAAAGCCTAATTATTTGCGACGGGTAAATACCCCCGTCGCAAATACCCATTTTTTCCGTACTGTTGAGAGATTCTAAAATAGCTTTTAGGATAAATTCATAATCAAAATTTCCAAATTTATTTAAGAGTTACAAATAAGATTCATTATAAAATATGAAATCACTTGAAAAAAATGCATGAAATTACACCAATAATGTATATAATGACCATAATTAATTATGGATGACATTACAGGGGTGAAGATATAAAATGACACATGAAATAATATTTTTCAGAATTTGAAGATACAATGATGTCATTTATTATTCAACATTAAAGTGTACCATGAAATGATAGATAAGTTTCTAAACTTATTAGTAATACATTGAAATAATTGATTTTCTATGCAAGTATATAATTAAATATAAAACATTTTACCATTTTCATTTGAAAATTAAAAACCAATTAATACATGTTCATAAGAGAATTATCATAAAATAAGATATTCTTCTAGTCGAATAATCACAAGGACTTTCACTTACTAAGTTCATAATAAGGGAATTCATAATTAAGGACATCATAAACAATCTATCAAGGACTCTTTCAAATAACATACATAACAATTTGTTCAAGGCCTCATGACAATCCCATAAATAACCATTTTGTCAAGGCCTCATTCCAGGACCGTAGTTTTTATCATGAGACCTACTGATGCATCGAGAGTCTCTAATAGGACTCAAACATCACTTAATAAGTCCAAATAATTCTTCATATGTATAAATAAGATATGTATTTAAATAAAAGTTTCCCATTAAAATTTTATTTATTTGCATATTAATCATATGTGAAATAAAATCATTTATAAATTGTCGAGATACATAATATTTTGTTGAACCCTCTGTGAGATGGTTATTTTAATAATCACAAATCTTTGTTACTTTTGTTTATAAGTCAATTTAGTCCATTATTCATTCTATTCTAAATGTGATTGTATATGTTTGATCATGTATACATATGTTTATCTATGATTATTTATGGTTTACTATTGACCTGAAAGTGTTCTGGATTGAAGAGAAACTTTGTGCGAATTTCATGTTTTTGACTCACCGTTAGTTATTTTCTTGAGGCATCAATGAGAACGGTCGCACTGAGGAGAACAGTCACACCGATGAGAGCAGTCACACCGAGGAGAACAGTCACACCGAAAATAAGGTCGCACTGAAGAGAACGGTCGCACCGAGGAGAACGGTCGCATTGAGGAGAATGGTGGCACCAATGAGAATGGTCGCACCGACGAGAACAGTCGCACCGATGAGAATGGTCGCACCGATGAGAACGGTTGCACCGATGAGAACGGTCACACTGATGAGAACAATTGTACCGATGACAATTGTCGCACTGATGACAACTATCACACCGATGCTAACGGTCTCACCGATGCTGATCATATGACCTTCCGAAGCTGATGTTGATCAAATGAACTACCGAATCCGATACTGATCAAATGATCTACCGAAGCCGATGCTGATCATATGACCTACCAAAGATGATGATGATCACATGACCTACCAATACCAATGCAAATTCAAAATGAATTACCAATCTCATGACTCACCGATAGTCATGAAAACTGTTTGAATTTTCTATTATCCTTTTTAATTCCAACAGTCATATTCTCTTTTTTTAATGAACCTGCTATTAATTAATGTTGGTTATTGGATATCAGGAAACCGTACCTCGTACCTGTAAAAAGGTAATCATTCTTTTTTCCAAATATCAAGGAATAAAAAGGAAGATCTGCAGTGAAAAATAAAGAGCTCAACAAAAAGATAAAAGAGCACAAAAAAGGTGCACGTGTGTGAAGTCCCACAGAACATAAGAAGAACTCGAAGAACACCAGTAGAAACCAAAGAGTTTCAAGCAGATCATTCCCCAGGAACACAAAAAATGGATGAGTTGATGTGCCTTACTGAAGACCATATGAACAAGTCTGAATAGCTGTAGCTGAGAAGAACAATTATACTCTGTTTTTTTTCATCGTCACTAGAAAGGACTTGACTTCCATCTGCAACATCAAAATGATTCCAGAGCTCATCTTCAATTACACAGAGAATTCTAAACTCTTTTATTTCCTCTACTATATCCTATTGCTTAACATTCAGATCAGTGTGTATACATCTGTCTATCCTAGATACACACTAACTCCTAAGCTGAACTAGAGGATACTAAATCCTCACACCAAACTTTCTACATCTTCTTGTACCCACTATGAGTTGTGGAAGAGGTCAAGTGTGACCTGGACATCCTGAGAGCTGTTGCTAGTGTTTTTCCCAGGTAGAACTGTGGTAGAGGTTTGAGGACCTGGACAGTCTGAGTACTATTGTAAAACCTCGATCCAGGGTGTGGATCATAGGTTTTATAAACTATTTTAGAGGACTAAGTCTTGGCTTGAGACTGAACCTCTTGTTTTACAAATTTCTGTGCTTTTTATCTTTGTTAAAACATATTTTGAATATTCCACTGCTATGTACTTTAAATTTAAATCTGTTTTAGAGTAACTATGATAGTTGAACTTGAAAGTGTTTGTACTTATTGTGAACCAGTAAGTTAGTTTCAAAAGCTAACTTAATCTTCAGATTAAGTTAACTGAGAAGTAATCAATCTTTGACAAACTAATTGAACATTTACAATCATTATAAATTCACTACAGTTTAACTTGTTTTATAAACTTGGGGATTTAAAGAGAAACATTTTTAACAGAAATTTTAATTGGAACTCAATTCACCCCCCTCTTGAGTATCCACTCCGACCGACATTAGGTATTAGATGGTGTTTATTAATAAAGGCTTTCGAAACACACTGTTTTTCAACTGTGATTTTGGATGTATCTTAAAGATATTAAATTTTTGTTAGTTCTAAATTTTATCTCTTTAAATATATTTACTAAAATATAATCATGGATAATAGACTAGAAGGTGCTACTACCAACATGCTACCTTTCTTTAATGGTGTAAATTATGCCCAATGGAAACTGAAACTGAAAATTCATTTAGAGAGTATGAGATTTGACATCTAGACTACTATAAAACTCAATATAAGATTCCAAAAACTGAAAAAAATACTTGGGATGAACCTACTAAAATAGCTTATAATAAAAATTTTAAAGCAATGAATGCCCTGTATTGTTCTTTAGGAGATGAAGAATTTAATCGCATATCTGATTGTAAAACTGCTTATGATATTTGGGATACTTTGGATATTTCCCAGGAGGGAACAACTAATGTTAAATAAATGAGATTGAATACCTACAACAATAAGTATGATAATTTTAAAATGAAGCCTGATGAACCTATTTATGACATGTATCTCTTCTTCAACAAAATTTTAAATACAATGATCTCACTTGGAAAAGCTGTTCCTGTAAAAGAATAGATCATGAGGATACTAAGATGTCTTCTAGACAGATGGAGAGACACATCAGTTTCAATTAGAGAATCCTATGATATTTGTGATTTACCTTTTAATGAGTTGATTGGTAAGTTGATGATGTATGGCGAAGAGATAAAGGTAAAAAAGGAAGAAGATAATGAACCAAGAAAGAAGTATATACGTTTCAAGACTTTTGCTTCAAAGAACAGGGACAAAGAGAAAATTCAAAGTGAAATTGATAGCTCAAGCAGTGATGAGAGTTCATCTGACAGTGATGCTAAAATGGCTCAGATAGCCAGAAAATTTAAGATGTTTTATAGAAAGAATAAGATCTTTATAAAATCAAACTATAAGGGAATGAATGACAATAAAGGTCATTAGAAGAAATATTGGAAAATTACTGACAAAAGTGATGAAATAATTTTCTATCAATGCAAGTAGAAAGGACATGTGAAAGCTCACTGTCCAAAATTAAAGTACAAGAAGAAATATGATAACAAGGATAACAAATATAAGAAAGATTTGAAAGAAACCTTGAGTGATTCAGAAGACAGTTCAAGTGATCATGATTACACTCCGGATGAGAAATATCAAAAAGTAAATATGTGTTTCATGATAAACACATATGAGGTAACATTGGATGCTCATGATTTAAACTCTTATTATTATGGAGATAATTATGATTCTGAAAACATGTCTAGTGATGATTTGTTTTAATATTTTAATATACTAGAGGATACTTGAAATGATATGAAAGATAAATATAATGCCTTAAAGAAACAACATGCTTTATCTAGCACTATCAAATCTGCTCTAGAAGTAAAAAAAGGAAAAGAATACTCAACTATTAATGGAAAATACTAAACTAAAATTTTCCAATGAGAAACTCAGAAAATACTTATAGAAGTTAACAAATAGAAATAATTCTCTAACTCAAATTCTTGGAAAAAAAGTGGCGCCAAAGTATACGACTGGTTTGGGATACCAACCTTGACAGAGAAAGATTACAAAAAATAAGTTTATTCCAAAAATTGAACAGTATGTTTCTTGTTCCAGCTCTAGAAATTCCTATGTCTCAACCAACTATTCACATAGTTATCGATCAAAAAAAATTTATCTTCCAAAATATTTTGAATATATTGATTATATGAAACCCATTAGACAAATCTGGCTACCAAAAGTTCTGCTTGCTAACCTGTCTGGACCTGAGAAAATCTGGGTACCAAAATCATTTTCTGTCTAAACCTATTTTTTAGGAGACTTGCTTGAAGAGTTCATGTAAGAAGATATGGTACATGGACAGTGGATGTTCAGGACACATGACATGATACTTTTCATGCTTCAAAAGCTTAATCAATGTTTATGGAGGACATGTCACCTTTAGTGATAATTCAAAAGGAAAAATCATTGTCCTAGGATAGATTGGTAACACTGATTCAGTTTTAATTTGTAAAGTATTATTTTTTGATGGATTAAAATACAATCTGTTAAGTATTTCTTTGTTGTGTCATGATGGTTTTAATGTTAAATTTGAAAATGATGCTTGTAATGTTTTTAATTCTATTTTTTTAGTAGTTTCAGCATTAAGTAATGAAAATTTATATGCAATAGATTTAAATTCTTTATCCAAAAAAATGTTACTTGTTTAAATGATTTTCATAAAGAATCTTGGATTTGGCACAGAAGATTTTGACACAACAATATAAATTCTCTTAGAAAACTGATTAGAAAGAACATGGTTAGAGACCAACCTAAACTTGAATTCCTAACTGATAAATTTTGTAATCGATGTCAAAATTGAATGGAACATAAAGTTTCGTTTAAATAAATGATAGAAGTTTCAACTTATCAACCTCTTGAGTTGGTTCACATGGAAATTTTTGGACCTTCTAGAGTTTCAAGTTTAAATTGGAAGCACTATGTTTATGTCTCAGTAGATGACTTTTCTATATATACTTGGGTATAGTTTTTAGCTCACAAAAGTGAATCTAGATCTTACTTTTTTAAATACTCCATGTCAGTAGAAAACCTAAGTGGACTTAACATTAAGACCATGAGAAGGGATCATGGTTGTGATTTTGAAAATCGTGAGTTTGATTCTCACTACTCAATAATTGCTATAACCACAACATTTCTGCCCCTAGGACACCTCAACAGAATGGTGTAGTAGAAAGAAGAAATAGAACCCTTCAAGAAATTGCAAGAACTATGATTAATGAATATGATTTTCCTATTTATTTTTAGGCTAAATATGTAAATACAGCTTGTTACATTATAAATAGAGTCTTTATTAGACCTTTTCTTAAGAAGACTCCTTATAAACTGTGGAGTAATATGATGCCTAAAGTTAGTTACTTCAATGTTTTTGATTGCAAAGTTTTTATTCTGAATACTAAGGATAATCTTTACAAGTTTTCAACCAAGAGTGATGAAAGAATATTTTTATGTTATTCTTTAACTAGAAAATCCTACAAAGTTTTCAATAAAAAAACAAAATGTGTGGAAGAATATGTTCACATAAAATTTGATGAAATTGATCCAGATAAACCCAAAACTATTATTGAAAATACTGAAGATGAATTTTCTATTCTAAATTTCAATGACAAAAATAGTGACCCTGTTGTTAAGACAACCAGATCTAGAACTACCCAAGAACCTACTTTTGATGAATCCGAACCTAGATAAGAACCTGAAATTTCTATTCCTACCTTTACTAGATCAACTATGATCCTAAAGAATCATATTTTAGATGCTGTTGTAGGAAACCTGGATAGAGGGACACATAATAGAGCTTCTCTAATAAATCTGGTTGAACATTAAGCCTTTCTTTCATATCTAGAACCTAAAAATTTCAATTATGCAATTAATTATGAATTTTGTGTAATTTCTATGCAAGAAGAGTTAAATCAATTTGAATGCAACAAAGTATGGGAATTAATAGAAAGTCCTAAGGAAACCATGACCATTGGTAATAAATGGGTTTTCAGAAATAAATTTGATGAGTCTTGAAACATAATTTTAAACAAAGATAGATTATTTGCACAAGGTTATAATCAAGAAAAAGGAATAGACGATGAAGAAACCTTTCCACCTTTGGCTAGATTAGAAGCCATTAAGATCTTGGTTTCCTATGCATATCATCTGAATTTCATGTTATATCAAATGGATGTGAAAAGTTAATCTCTAAATGGTTTTATAATTGAAGATGTTATTGTTGAACAACCTCCTGGATTTACAAACCCCCATTTTCAAAATCACATTTTTAATATTTCTATGGAATTATATGGTTTAAAATAGGATCCAAGATCTTGGTATGATAAACTTACAAATTTTAATATTTTTAAAGGTTTTACTAAAGGAATTGAAGATCCCACTCTTTTTATTAAAATAATTTCTAAAGATATTTTTATTGTACAAATCTATGTTGATGATATTATCTTTGGATATTCTAAGAATTATTTATGTACTGATTTTTCAAAGATTATGAAAAATGAATTTGAAATTTGTTTAATGGGAGAACTCCAGTATTTTCTTGGATTTCAAATTTTTCAAAAGAAAGATGGTATTATTTTAAATGAAAGTAAATACACAAAGAATCTTTTGAAATGTTTTGGTTTGGATAGTAATAAGGGAATTGATACACCTTTGAGTACCACCTGTAAGTTAGATGATGATGAAACTAGGAAATCAGTTTATCAAATCAATTATAGAGGTATGATTGTAATCTTACTTTACCTAAGTACTAGTCGACCGAATATCATGTTTAGTGTATGAATGTGTGCAAGATTTCAAGATAATCCTAAAGAATCTCATTTACTTGCTGTTAAATATATTTTCAAATATCTTAAACATACTACCAATTTAGGTTTGTTTTATCCAAAAGGACAATACTTTGACTTAATGAGTTATTCAGATGCTAACTTTGTCGGTTGAAAGTTAGATAGGAGGAGCACATCTGGAATATGTCATCTTTTGGGAAAGTCCTTGGTATCTTGGTGTAGTAAGAAACAGAACTCTGTTGCATTGTCTACTGCTATAGCAGAATACATTGCTGTTGGTAGCTGTTGTGCATAGATTCTGTGGATGAAACACACTTTATTGGAATATGGATATCAGTTTAGACATATGTTAATAAACTGTGATAACACTAGTGTAATTAGCATCTCTAAGAATCCTGTGTCTCACTCTATAACTAAGCACATTGATGTCAAACATCACTTCTGGAGAGATCATTATCGAAAGAGTGATATTTCTCAAGAATTTATTAACTCTAAAATTCTGTTGGCTGATATTTTAACCTAGACCTTAATCTATGAAATATTAAACTTTATTAAACAAGAGTTAGGTATGATAGATCAGTAATACCGATCAGTGAGACCGATTAGTGAAATCGATCAGTGAAACCGATCAGTGAAATCGATTTTTTTTATACCGTTTGAGTTTTACAGTTTTTAAAACCATTAGTTTTTATCAAAAAGACGTTGTTTTACTTAATCAATGTTATACTTAATACTGTAACCCTAAATGATAAATTTAATGACCCACGACTATTTCATTCCCAAGAACCGTGACCTTCCATCTCCCGCCGAACATTACTTTTTCTAAAACTTGATCTTCTTGAACCTCTTGAACCTTTTTAAATCCCTCAGAACATTCAAACCTCTCTAACATCCAAATGGAAAATAAAAAGCAACAAGATAAAGAATCTGAAGGTTCCTCTCTGGAGAAATGCGCTCGAGGAGAATCAAGCACCACGACTCAAAGGTCTGTGAACCCGAAGTTGGAGACTCGGGTAGTCACTGCTGAAAAGGAAGTAAATCCTAAATGGGTGTTAACCAGTAAGGCTTCTCTTTTAAAAATTAAAGAAATGAAAAGATGGAAAAACCGGTTCTGTGATAATAGCCGAGTATACTACCCAAATCTAGTGCATGAGTTTTATTTAAATTTGAGAATTGTATTAGATGGAGCAGAAGTTGCAAGATTATCTTCAGTAGTCAAAGGGAAAAATATCTTTTTCTTCAAAGAAGTGGGATGAGTGTTTGGGATTACCTCATAAAGGTAGATATGAGGATTATTCTGATAATATTCCTCCTACCACTGAATATTTTTCGTATGAGCTTACTCTGGAGATGATGACTGGCAATTCTGAATCCAAAAGAATAACAACTGGTGATTTAGATGGTGAAAGTAGATTTTTTTTAGGTTTATTCAACACCAAATCTGTCCTAGAAAGGGAGATTTTGCTGCTGTGAAGTATCAGGAAGTTTTTCTGTTGTTTTTGTTTCTAAATGATGAGAAGATAAACTTGTGTAGATATATTACTTTCCATATTGCTGAGATGGTGAAGCCATCAAAGAAAGCTACAACCTTGTTCTTATCTAAGAAAATCTCTGATATGTTATTGTTTTTGGGCTGTGTTGAAGATGGAGATGAGTGTATCTCATTTAGTAGCAGTTTTTGTATTATAATGTATATCTTCCAAAGAATGAAGATTAATTGGAATCCATGGAAGAAGTCATGGGTTGTTGATGAGGATAGGATGTATGAATCCATTAATCCTACTGACTGCTATAAGATACCAAAGGGGATGAGAGATCCTGGTTTAAAACTTGACCAGGAAGTTATTTATTATGACGAGGAAGAAGAAACAAAAGTTCACAAGGAAACTGGAGAGTCCAGCAAGAACGGTACAGGGGAAGATGAGGCTGTTGATGATATGGATACTGAAAAGGAACCTGAGTCACCTCCTGATGATAGGAGTGATCCTGATACAGTAATTCCTAAGAAGAGAATGGATTTTAGACCAACAAGTTCACCTCTTAAGTTACCTAAGTTAGAACCTATTCTAGGTGATGAAGAAGAACCTGACACTGAAGTATCAAATTCTGATCATTATGAATCCAGTAACAAAGACAGTTCCAATGATACATCAGTAAATAATAATGGTAATGATGATGGTGGTGGTGATGATGGTGGTAGTGATGATGGAAGTGATGATGATGATGCTAATACTCAACTAGTAGATGGTCAAAATGTGATCTGAGCTGATCCACAACCTCATCAAGTTAAAGAAGAAACTGTTCCAAAGGCTGAAAGGAGAGTATATTAAATGATTGATGCAGAGGGGGAAGGCTCTCATGAAAATTCTGTAAAGATGATTTTTGAAGCTTAAGTACACCTTTTGTAAGGATGAATGGGGAGAACATATAGTTCGTGTAGTTCTAGGTCTGTATTATTCAGAGGAAGAGGAAGAAGGGGTGAAAAAAGCAAGGGAAAGCCTTTCAGTTAAGGCTAGACTAGCTGCTGAGTCTGTGCGAATGACAGTAGAAAGACCTGGTTCTTCAGTTTCTTGATCTGATTTTGATAGATTTAAATATGACTTCTCAATGCAATTAGAGGGACAATGAAAGAGGAATTATATCATGCTCCTACTCCTGCTCTTATGAATTTATCTAAGGCTGATGTGGATGCTATAAATAAAAGAGTGGTAAGTATTATCAAGACACACCTTTGCAATACTAGTGAGTTGATAGGCAGACAAATTAACTCTCTAAATAAAGCACTCACAGATTGAGGCAATGACTTAATTTCTCAGTCTGGTGAATTTAGATCCACCATCGATGGTACGATGGATGTTATGAGAAATTTGATAGAGCATCTGAAGACGTCATATTTGAGAAAGTTGTAGGCTGAGATAACTCAGGTTGTTGCTCAAGCTAGCTCCTCCAGAGTGACCATGATTATTGGACATGAGATCAATGACTTAAAAGATGTTATAAAAGAAGAGTTACCAGCCCTTGGACAGATTCTGGATCTGGAGTCATTGAAAAAGATGAAATAAAATAGTGATCTTATTCACAAGATGATGAATCATTATTCATCTGATGCTACTCAGGCTCAGAAAGAGATCAAAGAAATGGTGGATCAGTATTTCTCTAAAATCTATATCAATCATGAGTTGAACCATCAGTTTAAAGTCTTGGATAAAAATTTGAGTCTTCCTGTAGCCACTCAAGCCTTTAAGGCACAGGTCCAACAGTTGAAATATTTTACTCCTACTCTAGAGAGCTTCATGCAGAACAATGATGATTTAGAGAAGGCCATGAAATATGGTGGTGAAGTCATTCAAGATTTTATCAATATTCTCAAACCATATCTTCATGTGCAAGCTAAGGCAATTGTTTTTCTCACAGTTGAGCCTCTCAGTCCATCCAATGGTGCTTCTGGTCAGTTATCAGTTTCTCAGGATCTCTTTAATATTCGGTCAGTCATTCAGTAGCCTCCTTCAACAAGATCTTATTGTCTCCGGCAAGTCACTTTAGCACCCACTCTGCTTCCATCCAGAGCTGTCCTACCTCCTCTCTCCATTCGGCCAGATCAACCTTCCACCTAGCCACCCTCTGGTCTATCCATTCTTCCATCTGCTAAAGGAAAAGCTCTTCTGCACCCCAAGAAGTAGCCATACCTGTCATTTTTGATAGGGTGTCTTTTTTGTGTTTCTTTTTCTTGTACCTCTGTTAGTGGTTATTTCAATGGAACTTTCTTCTTTTTGATAATCCCAAAGGGGGAGAAATGATGACTACTTATCTAAATGAATACATAGATAAAGGGGAGAAATGAATATATATAAAGGGGATGAAATGACTCTTATATAAATGACTACATAGATAAAATACGTATATAAAGGGGAGCTCTCTGTAATCTGATGCATTCTCTAATGATCTGTTTATCTTTGGTTATATATTTTTTTAGATAGGGGAGAATACTTAATGTTATATTCTCTCCTCCCTCCTCACTTATGCCATTGATTTGTGATTATCAAAAAGGGGGAGATTGTAGACCCTCTGTGAGATGGTTATTTTAATAATAAAAAATATTTGTTACTATTGTTTATAAGTCAATTTAGTCCATTATTAATTCTGTTCTAAATGTGTTTTTATATGTTTGATCATGTCTACATATGTTAATCTATGATTATTTATGGTTTACTATTGACCTGGAAGTGTTCTAGATTGAAACATACACTTTGTGCGAATTTTATATTTTTGACTCACCGTTAGTTATTTTCTTGAGGCACCGATGAGAACGGTCTCATTGAGGAGAACGGTCGCACCGACGAGAACGGTCACACTGAAGAGAAAGGTCGCACCGACGAGAATGGTTGCATTGATGAGAACGGTCGTACAAACAAGAACGGTCGCACGAAGGAGAACGGTCGCACAGACAAGAACGGTCGCACCGACAAGAACGGTCGCACCGACGAGAACGGTCGCACCAATGAGAACGATCACACCGATGAGAATAGTCACACTGATGAGAATGGTCACACCGATGAGAACGGTCACATAGATGAGAACATTCACACCGATGAATATTGTCGCACTGATGACAATGGTCGCAAAGATGCTAACGGTCTCTACGATGCTGATCATATGACCTACCGAAGATGATGTTGATCAAATGAACTACCAAATCCGATGCTGATCAAATGATCTACCGAAGACTATGCTGATCATATAACCTACGGATGCTGATGATGATCACATGACCTTCTAATAACAATGAAAATTCAAAATGACTTACCGATCTTATGACTCACCGACAGTCATGATTTTTTTTTAATTTTCTATTAACCCTTTTAATTCCAACGGTCATATTTTCTTTGTTTAATGCACCTGCTATTAATTAATGTTGGTTATTAGATGTTAGGAAACTGTACCTCATACCTGTAAAAAGGTAATCATTCTTTTTTCCAGATCTCAAGGAATAAAAAGGAATATCTATAGTGAAAAATAAAGAGATCAACAAAAAGAGAAAAGTGCACGAAAAAAGGTGCACGTGTGTGAAGTCTCACGGAACATAATAAGAACTCGAAGAACACCATTAGAAACCAGAGAGTATCAAGCAGATCATTCACCAGGAACAAAAAAAATGGACGAGTTGTTGTGCCTTACTGAAGACCATATGAACAAGTCTGAATAGCTGTAGCTGAGAAGAACAATGATACTCTGTTTTTTTCATCATCACTAGAAAAGACTTAACTTCCAACTGAAACATAAAAATGATTCCATAGCTCATCTTAAATTACACAGAGCATTCTAAAGTATTTTATTTTCTCTATTGTATCCCATTGCATAACATTCAGAATAGTGTGTGTACATCTATCTATCCGAGATACACAGTGACTCCTAAGCTGAACTAAAGGATACTAAATCCTCACACCAAAATTTATACATCTTCTTGTACCCACTATGAGTTGTGGAAGAGGTTAAGTGTGACCTGGAAAACCTGAGAGCTGTTGCTACTGTTTTTACCATGTAGAACTGTGGTAGAGGTCTGAGGACCTGGATAGTCTGAGTAATATTGTAAAACCTATATTCAAGATGTGGATCATAGTTTATATAAAATTTTTGAGAGGACTAAGTCTTGGCTTGTGACTGAAACTCTTATTTTACAAATTGCTGTGCTTTTTATCATTGATAAAACCTATTTTGAATATTCCACTGCTAAGTAGTTTAAATTTAAATATGTTTTAGAGTAAGTTTGATAGTTGAACTAGCAAGTTTTTGTACTTATTGTGAACCAGTAAGTTAGTTTCAAAAGCTAACTTAATCTTCAGATTATGTTAACTGAGATGTAATCAATCTTTGAGAAACTAATTGAACATTTAAAATCTGTATAAATTAACTACAGTTTAACTTGTTTTATAAATTGGGGGATTTGAAGAGAAACCTTTTTAACAGAAATTTTAATTGAAACTCAATTCACCCCCCCCCCCTCTTGAGTATCCACTCTGACCAACATTTGGTATCAGATGGTGTTTATTAAAAAAGGCTTTTGAAACACTCTGTTTTTCAACTGTGATTTTGGTTGTATCTTAAAAATCTTAAATTTCTATTAGTTATAAATTTTATCTCTTTAAATATATTTTCTAAAATATAATCATGGATAATAGACTAGAAGATGCTACTACCAACATGCCACCTTTCTTTAATGGTGTCAATTATGCCCAATGGAAACTAAAACTGAAAATTCATTTAGATAGTATGAGATTTGACATCTGGACTGCTATAAAAACTCAATATAAGATTCCAAAAACGGAAAGAACTACTTGGGATGAACCTACTAAAACAACTTACAATAATAATTGTAAAGCAATGAATTCCCTGTATTTTTCTTTAGGAGATGATGAATTTAATCGCATATTTTCTTGTAAAACTGCTTATGATATTTGGGATACTTTGGATATTTTCCATGAGGGAACAAATAATGTTAAAGAAATGATATTGAATACCTACAATATAAAGAATGATAATTTTAAAATGAAGCCCGATGAACCTATTTATAACATGTATCTCAGGTTCAATGAAATTTTAAATACAATGAGCTCACTTGGAAAAGCTATTCCTGTAAAAGAATAGATCATGAGGATACTAAGATGTCTGCCAGACAGATGGAGAGGCACATTGGTTTCAATTTTAGAATCCTATGATATTTATGCATTACCTGTTAAAGAGTTGATTGGTAAGTTGATGATGTATGAAGAAGTGCTAAAGGTAAACAAGGAAGAAGATGATGAACTAAGAAATAAGTTTATAGCTTTCAATACTTCTGCTTCAAAGAACAAGGACAAAGAGAAAATTCAAAGTGAAAGTGATAGCTCAAGTAGTGACGAGAGTTCATCTGACAGTGATGCTGAAATGGCTCAGATATCCATAACATTTAAGAAGTTTTATAGAAAGAATAAGTTTTTTATAAAATCAAACTATAAGGGAAAGTTTGACAACAAAGGTCATTGGACGAAATATTGGAAAATGACTGACAAAAGTGATGAAATAGTTTGTTATGAATGCAAGTGGAAACGACATGTGAAAGCTGACTGTCCAAAATTAAAGTACAAGAAGAAATATGATAACAAGGACAACAAATATTAAAAAGCTATGAAAGAAACCTAGAGTGATTCAGAAGACAGTTCGAGTGATTCTGGTTCCACTCAGGATGAGAAATATCAAAAATTAAATATGTGTTTCATGATAAACACATATGAGGTAACGTTGGATGCTCATGATTTAAACTCTTATTATTATGGAGATAATTCTGATTCTGAAAACATATCTAGTGAATATTTGTTTGAATATTTTAATATACTAGAGGATACTTACAATGAGATGAAAGATAAATATAAAGCCTTAAAGAAACACCATGCTTTATCTAGCACTGTCAAATTATCTCTAGAAGTAGAAAAGGAAAAGAATTCTCAACTATTAAATGAAATTACTGAACTAAAATTTTCCAACGAGAAACTCAGAAAAGACTTAGAGAAGTTAAAAAATGGAAAGAATAATCTGACTCAAATTCTTGGAAAACAAGTGGCACCATAGTATACGACTGGTTTGGGATACCATCCTCGACAGGGAAATATTACAAAAAATATGTTTATTCCAAAAACTGGACAGTATGTTGCTTGTTCCAGCTCTAGAAACTCATATGTCTCAACCAACTATTCACATAGTTATAGATCAAAAAATTTTATCTTCCAAAATATTTTGAATATATTGATTATATGAAACCCATTAGACAAATATGGCTACCAAAAGTTCTGCTTGCTAACTTGTCCGGACCCAAGAAAATCTGGGTACCAAAATCATTTTCTGTCTAAACATGTTTTGTAGGAGACTTGCTTGAAGAGTTCCTGTAAGATGATATGGTACTTGGACAGTGGATGTTCAAGACACATGACATGATACTTTTCATGCTTCAAAAGCTTAATCAAGGTTAATGGAGGACATGTCACCTTTAGTGATAATTCAAAAGGAAAAATCATCAGCCTAGGATAGATTGGTAACACTGATTCAGTTTTAATTTATAAAGTATTATTTGTTGATGGATTAAAATACAATCTGTTAAGTATTTCTTAGTTGTGTGATGATGGTTTTAATGTTAAATTTGAAAATGATGCCTGTAATGTTTTTAATTCTATTTTTTTATAGTATTTTCTGCTTTAAGAAATGAAAATGTATGTTCTTTAGATTTAAATTCTTTATCCAAACAAAATGTTACTTGTTTAAATGCTTTTCATAAAGAATCTTGGATTTGGCACAGAATATTCGGACACAAAAATATAGATTCTCTTAGAAAACTGATTAGAAAGAAATTGGTTAGAGACCTACCTAAAATTGAATTCCCAACTGATAAATTTTTTAATCCCTGTCAAAAGGGAAAGAAACATAAAGTTTCTTTTATATCAAAAAAAGATTTTTCAACTACTCAACCTCTCGAGTTGGTTCACATGGAATTTTTTGGACCTTCTAGAGTTTCTAGTTTAAATGGGAAGCACTATGTTTATGTCTCAGTAGATGACTTTTCTATATATACTTGGGTATACTTTTTAGCTCACAAAAGTGGAGTTTGCTCTTACTTTTTTAAATACTCCAAGTCAGTAAAAAACCTAAGTGGACTTAACATTAAGACCTTGATAAGTGATCACGGTTGTGAGTTTGAAAATCGTGAGTTTGAATCTCACTGCTAAATAATGGCTATAACCACAACTTTTCTGCCCCTAGGACACCTCAACAGAATGGTGTAGTAGAAAGAAGAAATAGAACCCTTCAAGAAATTTCAAGAACTATGCTTAATGAATATGATTTTCCTATCTATTTGTAGGCTGAAGCTGTAAATACAGCTTGTTACATTATAAATAGAATCTTGATTAGACCTGTTCTTAAGAATACTCCTTATAAACTATAGAGTAATAGGAAGCCTAAAGTTAGTTACTTCAAAGTTTTTGGTTGCAAAGTTTTTATTCTGAATACTAAGGATTATCTTTACAAGTTTTCATCCAAGAGTGATGAAGGAATATTTTTAGTTTATTCTGTAACTAGAAAAGCCTACAATGTTTTCATTAAAATAACCAAATGTGTGGAAGAATATGTTCACAAAAAATTTTATGAAATTGATCGACATGAACCCAATCCTATTGTTGAAAATACTAAGGTGGAATTACCTATTCTTAATTTCAATGACAAAAATAGTGACCCTATTGTTAAGACAACCATCTCTGGAATTAACTCAGAACCTGCTTTTGATGAATCCGAACCTAGAGAAGAACCTGAAATTTCTAGTCCTACCTTTACTAGATCAACAATGATCATAAATAATCATCCTTTAGATGTTGTTGTAGGAAACCTGGATAGAGGGACACATACTGGAGCTTCTCTATGAAATATGGTTGAACATTAAGCCTTTCTTTCATAGCTAGAACATAAAAATTTCAATGATGCAATTAATTATGAATTTTTGGTAATTTCTATGCAATAAGAGTTAAATCAATTTGAAATGAACAAAGTCTGGGAATTAATAGAAAGACTTAAGTACACTATGACAATATGTACTAAATGGGTTTTCAGAAATAAATATGATGAATCTAGAAACATAATTAGAAACAATGCTAGATTTGTTGCACAAGGTTATAATCAAGAAGAAGGAATAGAATATGAAGAAACCTTTGCACCTGTTACTATATTATAAGCCATTAGGATCTTGATTTCCTATACATATCATCTGAATTTCAAGTTATATCAAATGGATATCAAAAGTTAATTTCTAAGTGGTTTTATAATTGAAGATGATATTATTGAACAACCACCTAGATTTACAAACCCCAATTTTCAAAATCATTTTATTAATATTTCTAAATCTTCATATGGTTTAAAATAGGATCCAAGATCTTGGTATGATAAACTTACAAATTTTATTATTTCTAAAGGTTTTACTAAAGGAATTGCAGATCCCACTCTTTTTATTAAAATAATTTCTAATGATATTTTGATTGTACAAATATATGTTGATGATATTATCTTTGGATCTTATAAACATTCTTTATGTACTGATTTTTCAAAGATTATGCAAAAAGAATTTGAAATCAGTTTAATGGGAGAACTCAAGTATTTTCTGGGATTTAAAATTTTTCAAAAGAAAGATGGTATTATTTTAAATCAAAGTAAATATACAAAGGATCTTTTGAAATTTTTTGGTTTGGATAGTAATAAGGGAATTGATACACCTTTGAGTACCACATGTAAGTTAGATGATGATGAAACTAGGAAATCAGTTGATCAAACCAATTATAGAGGTATGATTGGAATCTTACTTTACCTTAGTACTAGTTGACCGAATATCATGTTTAGTGTATGAATGTGTGAAAGATTTCAAGATAATCCTAAAGAATCTCATTTACTTGCTGTTAAAAGGATTTTCAAATATCTTAAACATACTACCAATTTCGGTTTGTTTTATCCAAAAGGAAAATACTTTGAATTAATGAGTTATTCAGATGCTAACTTTTCCGGTTGCAAGTTAGATAGGAGGAGGACATCTGGAATATGTCATCTTTTGGGAAGGTACCTAGTATCTTGGTGTAGTAAAAAACAGAACTCTGTTGCATTGTCTACTACTAAGCAGAATACATTGCTATTGGTGGCTGTTGTGCATAGATTATGTGGATGAAACACACTTTATTGGAATATGGATATCAGTTTAGACATGTGTCAATAAACTGTGATAACTCTAGTGTAATTAGTATCTCTAAGAATCCTGTGTCTCACTCTAGAACTAAGCACATTGATGTCAGACATCACTTCTTGAGAGATCATTATCGAAAGAGTAATATTTATCAAGAATTTATTAACTATAAACGTCAGTTGGAAGATATTTTCACCTATACCTTAAGCTCTAAAATATTAGACTTTATTAAACAAGAGTTAGGTATGATAGATCAGTAAGACCGATCAGTGAGACCGATCAGTGAAACCAATTTGTGAAACCGATCAGTGAAACTGATTTTTTGCTACCGTTTGAGTTTTACAGTTTTTGAAACCATTAGTGTTTATCAAAACAACATTGTTTTATTAATCAATATTATACATAATATTGTAAACCTAATTTATAAATTTAATGACCCACGACTATTTCATTCCCAAGAACCATGACCTTCCATCTCCCGCCGAACATTACTTTTTCTGAAACTTGAACTTCTTGAACCTCTTGAACCTTTTTAAATCCCTCAGACCTTTCAAACCTCTCTAATATCCAAATGGAAAAGAAAAAGCAACAAGACTGGAAAAAATAGCCATGTATACTACCCAAAGCTAGTGCATGAGTTTTATTTGAATTTGATCATTTTATTAGATGGAGCAGAAGTTGCAAGATTATCTTCAGTAGTCAAAGGGAAAAAATATCGTTTTCTTCAAAGTAGTGGGCTGAGTGTTTGGGAGTACCTCATAAAGGTAGATATGAGGATTATTCTAATAATATTCCTCCTACCATTGAATATTTTTCGTATGAGCTTCCTCTGGAGATGATGACTAGAAATTCTGAATCCAGAAGAATAACAGCTGCTGAGTTAGATGGTGAAAGTAGAATTTTGTTTAGGTTTATTCAACACCAAATATATCCTAAAAAGGGAGATTTTGCTGTTTGAAGTATCAGAATGTTTTCGTATTGTTTTTTTCTAAACGTTGAGAAGATAAACTTGTGTAGATATATTACTGTCCATATTTCTGACATGGTGAAGCCATCAAAGAAAGCTACAACATTGTTCTTCTCTAAGAAAATCTCTGCTATGTTAATGTTTTTGGGCTTTGTTGAAGCTGGAGATGAGTGTATCTCATTTAGTAGCAGTTTTGGTATTAGCAAGGATATCTGCCAAAGAATGAAGATTAATTGGAATCCATGGAAGAAGTCATGGGTTGCTGATGAGGATAGGCTGTATGAATCCATTAATCGTACTGACCACTCTAAGAGACCAAAGGGGATGAGAGATCCTGGTTCAAAACCTGATGAGGAAGTTGTTTATTATGATGAGGAAGAAAAAACAGAAATTCCTAAGGAAACTTGAGAGTCCAGTAAGAAGGGTACATGGGAAGATGAGGCTGTTGATGATATGGATACTAAATAGGAACCTGAGTCACCTCTTAATGACAGGAGTGATCCTGATACAGTAATTCCTAAGAATAGAATGGATTTTAGACCAGCTAGTCCACCTCTTAAGTTACCTAAGTCAGATCCTATTCTAGGTGATGAAGAAGAAGCTGACACTAAAGTATCAAATTCTGATCAGTATGAATCCAGAAACAAAGACAATTCCAATGAGACTTTAGTAAATAATAATGGTAATGATGATGGTGGTGATGATGATGATGGTAATGATGATGGCAGTGATGATGATGATGCTGATACTTGACTTGTAGATGATCAAAATGTGATCTGAGCTGATCCACAACCTCATCGAGTTGAAGAAGAAACTGTTCCAGAGGCTGAAAGGATAGTACAATCAATGATTGATGCAGAGGGGGAAGGATCTCATGAAAATTCAGGTAATGATGATTTTTAAAGCCTAAGTACACCTTTTGTAAAGATTAATGGGGAGAACATATAGGTCTTGCAGTTCTGGGTCTGTATTATTTAGAGGAAGAAAAATAAGGGGTGAAAAAAGAAAGGGCAAGCCTTTCAGTTAAGGCTAGACTAGCTACTGAGTCTGTGCGAATGACAGCAGAAAGAACTAGTTCCTCAGTTTCTCGATCTGATTTGGATAGATATAAAGATGAGTTTCTCCATGCAGTTAGAGAGACAATGAGAGAGGAATTATATCACGCTCCTACTTCTGCTGGTGTGAATTTATCTATGGCTACTATGGATGCTATAACTCAAATAGTGGTAAGTATTATCAAGCCACACCTGTGCAATACTAGTGAGTTGATAGGAAGACACATTGCCTCTCTAAATAAAGCACTCAAGGATTTAGGGAATGACTTAGTTTCTTGGTCTGGGGAATTTATATCCACCATCGCTGGTACGATGGAATTTCTGAGAAATTTGATAAAACATCTGAAGATGTCAGATTTGAGAAAGTTGAAGGCTGAGATGACTCAGGTTGTTTCTCAAGCTAGCTCCTCCAAAGTGACCAAGATTACTGGACATGAGATCAATGCCTTAAAAGATGTTATAAAAGAACAGTTAGCAGCCCTTGGACAGATTCTGGATCTGGACTCATTGAAAAAGATGAAAGAAAATAGTGATCATATTCACAAGATGATGAATCTTTATTCGGCTGATGCTACTCAGGCTCAGAAAGAGATCCAAGAAAAGGTGGATCACTATTTCTCTAAAATATATATCAAGCATGAGTTGAACCATAATTTTAAAGTCTTGGATAAGAATTTGAGGCTTCCTCTAGCCACTCAAGCCTTTAAGGCTTAGGTCCAGTAGTTGAAATATTTTACTCCTACTCTAGAGAGCTTCATGTAGAACAAAGACGATTTTGAGAAGGCCATGAAATATGGTGGTGAAGTCATTCAAGATTTTATCAATATGCTCAAACCATATCTTCATGTGCAAGCTAAGGCAATTGTTTTTTTCATTGCTAAGACTCTCTGTCCATCTAGTGTTGCTTCTGTTCAGTTATCAGTTTCTCAAGATCTCTTCAATATTCGGTCAGTCATTCATCTGCCTCCTTTAACAAGATCTTCTAGTCTCCAACAAGTCACTTTAGCACCCACTCTACTTCCATCCAGAGCTGTCCTGCCTCCTCTCTCCATTCAGCCAGATCAACCTTCCACCAAGCCACCATCTGGTCTATCCATTCCTCCATCAGATAAAGGAAAATCTCCTCTGCACCCCAAGAAGTAGCCGAACCTGTCTTTTTTGATAGGGTGTATTTTATGTGTTTCTTTTTCTTGTACCTTTGTTAGTGGTTATTTCAATGGACCATTCTTCTTTTTGATAATCCCAAAGGGGGAGAAATGATGACTAATTATCTAAATGAATACATAGATAAAGGGGATAAATGAATATATATAAAGGGGATGAAATGACTCTTATATAAATGACTACATAAATAAAATACTTTAAATAAAGGGGAGCTCTCTGTAATCTGATGCATTCTCTAATGATCTGTTTATCTTTGGTTATATATTTTGTTTACATAGGGGGAGAATACTGAATGTTATATTCTCTCCTCCCTCCTCATTTATGCCGTTGATTTGTGATTATCAAAAAGGGGGAGATTGTTAAACCCTATGTGAGATGGTTATTTTAATAATAAAAAATCTTTGTTACTTTTGTTTATAAGTCAATTTAGTCCATTATTAATTCTGTTCTAAAAGTGTTTTTATATGATTGATCATGTTGACATATGTTAATCTATGATTATTTATGGTTTACTATTGACCTGGAAGTGTTCTGGATTGAAACAGACACTTTGTGTGAATTTCATGTTTTTGACTCACCGTTAGTTATTTTCTTGAGGCACCGATGAGAACGGTCTCACTGAGGAGAAAGGTCGCACTGACGAGAATGGTCACACTGAAGAGAAAGGTCGCACCGATGAGAATGGTCGCACTGACGAGAACAGTCGTACAGACGAGAACGGTCGCACCGAGGAGAACAGTTGCACCGACGAGAACGGTCGCACCGATGAGAACGGTCGCACCGACGAGAACCATCGCACCGACGAGAATGGTCGAACCAACGAGAACGGTCGCACCGATTAGAACGGTCACACCAATGAGAATGGTCACACCTATGACAATTGTCGCACCAATGACAACGGTCACACCAATGCTAACGGTCTCACAAATGTTGATCAAATGAACTATAGAAGCCGATACTGATCAAATGATCTACCGAAGCCGATGCTGATCACATGATCTAACGAAGCCGATGCTGATCATATGACCTACCGAAGCTGATTCTGATAAAATGAACTACCGAAGCTGATGCTGATCAAATGATCTACCGAAGCCGATGCTGATCAGATGACCTACCAAAGCTGATGCTGATCACATGACCTACCGATACCGATGCAAATTCAAAATAATTTACTGATCTCATGACTCACTGATAGTCATGAAAACTGTTTTAATTTCCTATTAACCCTTTTAATTCCAACGGTCATATTTGATTTGTTTAATGCACTTGAAATTAACTAATGTTGGTTGTTGGATGTTAGTAAACCGTACCTCGTACCTGTAAAAAGGTAATCATTATTTTTTCCAGATCTCATGGAATAAAAAAGAAGATCTGCAGTGAAAAAGAAAGAGATCAACAAAAAGAGAAAAGCACACGAACAAAGGTGCACATGTTTGAAGTCCCACTGAACATAAGAAGAACTCAAAGAACACCTATATAAACTAGAGAGTTTCAAGCAGATCATTCACTTGGAATAAAAAAAGGGACGAGATGTTGTGCCTTACTGAATACCATATGCACAAGTCTGAATATTTGTAGCTGAGAAGAACAACGATACTCCATTTTGTGTCATCCTCACTATAATGGACTTGACTTCCATATGAAACATAAAAAAGAGTCCAAAGCTCATCTGCAATTACACAGATCATTCTAAACTCTTTTATTTCCTCTACTGTATCCCTTTGCTTAACATTCAGAGCAGTGTGTGTACATCTGTCTATCTTAGATACACACTGACTCCTAAGCTGAACTAGAGGATACTAAATCCTCACACCAAACATTCTACATCTTCTTATATCCAACTGTGATTTGTGGAAGAGGTCACGTGTGGCCTAGACAGCTTGAGAGCTGTTGTTATTGTTTTTCCCACATAGAACTGTGGTAGAGGTCTGAGGACCTAGAAAGTTTGAGTACTGTTGTAAAAGCTCGATCAAGGATGTGGATCATAGTTTATATAAACTATTTGAGAGGAATAAGTCTTGGATTGAGAATTAAACTCTTGTTTTAAAAATTTCTGTGTTTTTGTCTTTGTTAAAACCTATTTTGAATATTCCGCTACTAAGTACTTTAAATATAAATCTTTTTTAGAGTAACTATGATAGTTGAACTACCAAGTGTTTTTACTTATTGTGAACCAGTAATTTAGTTTCAAAAGCTTACTTAATCTTCAGATTAAGTTAAATTATAATTAATAAATATTTGAGAAACTAATTGAACATTTACAATCTATATAAATTCACTACAGTTTAACTTGTTTTATAAATTGGGGGATTTGAAGAGAAACCATTTTAATAGAAATTTTAATTAGAACCCAATTCCCCTCCTCTTGAGTATCCACTCCAACGAACATCTTTAAACAATACAAAGTGTCCCTTTCCACCTTGAAATATTTATTTCTTAATCCATATATAATAATAAAAAGTTTCACATCATACTTAAATTAATTGTGTTTATTTATAAGTCATCAATAAAATGAATAATAAAAAAAATAAACATTTAAAAAAATATGCATATATTCTTTTCACTTGTCAAAATAATCTTATACAATAAATAAATAGGTTTCTCACATGAAATGAAAACTTTCTTCATAATTTCACATAAAATGATAATATTTATCTCATGAAGTTGAGTAAATAAAGTGTTTATAAGAGTTTAAAATCACTAGGCATTAGTTTGGAGGTGGCTAAATATCATTATTAGATAAAAAAGAAAGAAAATATATACTTTGTTTATTATTAAATGACTATGTGTATATATATAACTATGTATATATATACCTATATAAGTGTATGTGGTTTATATACATAAAAGTCTTTTGAGATTTTTAAACAAGAGCCCTCCCATATGAATACACACCAAGAAAAAGTTGACAAATAAATGTAAATGTGTTTACTTTCATGTAGTATTACACATTTAATGATATATATTTATATCACTTTTATAAAAATAAATTTTTAAAAGTAAGTTAATACATAAGATTTTAGATATAGGATTCCTGGAAAAGAAACCCTTTATATATATATATGGTGAAAATAATAATTTGTATTTGTGTATATACGCATATATATACACATATATATAGAATTTTCAGTAAAAGATCATAGAATAGTAGTATAATTACACCCTTAAAACTTTAATTATATATAAATATATCCATTAAAATTGAGTTTTTATATCATAAATACCATTTGGATTAAAAATATATAGTATACACACATATAGATGTACGTATATGTATATATGTTTTCGAAAACATGAAAAAATAATAGAATCCCTTACTAGATTTAGATAAGGAGAGGCTGAGTGTTTCTAGTACTGAGAGAGAAAGAGAGAATGTAGAAGATGGAATTTTTGGCAAACAAATTGGGTGCAAAGTTTGGTTAAAAAAACATGTTTTCAATTTCTGTTCCGAATTGACCATATCTGACCCCAAAAAAAATTAATTAGCAAAAATCAATGAGCAAAATGTTGACTGGAACCCTAAAATATAAAATTACAACAATGAAGAGGACCCGAGTCATGGATGGAGATGTTTGGTTTAAAATAACAACACCTTTGGAAATAAAACAAGGGGCTAAGAGTAAAGGAAATACAAGGATGGGAACTAACAATAAAATATTTAACAATGGGGTATGTATAGCTAAGGAAATAGATGGATGAATGAGGTTGTGGGTCTTGATCAAATGGCCTAGATCCCATGACACATTTTAAGAGAAGTAGATGGATGAGATTAGATCAGCGATTGATCATACAGTTGATGTTGATTAACATTTTTTAAATAGTTGAGGGGTCCAGATCTAATGCAGAAAGATCAAATAGTTGAGAAAAACTGTGGTGAAGTAATGTGGTGGTGGGGGTTCTAACATGGGATCAACACAGATGGCCAGGATCTCCCACGGTGAGTTCCTATGACTGATATTGCACACTTCAGAGAATTCCATGTCCCATATCAAAACTTCACTAGTTTCTGGGCTTTCATATAAATCTCATCATGCGGGAAATATCTCTACTGACACAACATACACCATGGGGTCCTTATACATGGGACCCCAACCATGGGCCTTGGTTCACCCTTTGAATTCCCTCTCTCACACACCGGTGCAGAAACTCGATCACCCGATGCATGATAGGGCTCACTCCAATGATCCTCAATTACTGAGCTAAGCGCCCACCCAGACCTTGAGGGATTTTCCTATAAGGATTCCCTTGGATGGTGGCTACTAATCCAATTTTTTGTAAATATTTATTACATAAATATTAAAAAAAACAAAATATGTATATCATAATAGAATTATTTATTTTCTTGTTTGTGTATATTATATTCTCATTATAATCCATTCTATGGTTAAATTACATAATAAAAACATTAACTGTTAGTTAATTAAAATTCCTATTATATTTTTTTAAAACTCCCACCGTTAAAACAAAAATATTTTAAAATTCATGAATACCCATGTTTTATATTTTAAAATCCAAACATTAACTAAAAACCTATAATAAACCCATATTCTTATTTAACCAAATATATTATTTTAAAACATTTAAACACACCCAATGTCTATAAAACCCAAGAGTCTGTTTAAATCCCAAATGTCAACTTATAACAGTCATTTTAAGCCGTATAAGTACCCATTCTAGGTATTCAAATATCACCTCTTATTTTTTAGTTAATGGTTCTCTACATTTATTTGATGCTTAGAATTTTTTCTATACAACTAGACATACTATTTTTGTTACAGCCTATCCAAGGGACGTCAACTGCACCATACGACTTATTTTAATTCTTGGAAGTCATCCATTTATTCTACTAGGTCATGATATGAGTTTTCTTAAGTAGTTTTAATATTTTGTATCCATGTAATATTTTTGTGTTTAAATAAATTTCTTTTCTTTTTACTAAGTGTATTTAAAATAAAACACAACAATTCACATTAAAACAACAACAACAATAATAACTATTGTTGTTATTATTATATTCGTAATTAAATTTTGGGAGTTATGTTCTCCCCCTATTAATAGAACTATCCCCTTGTAATTCTATTATACTCATACATTCTCCACCATCAATAACCTTCTATCATAATCCATGATGTCCCTACAAAACACCTTTTAATTATTATAAATTAACAAAATTTGAATGAAAAACATTTAATTTAAACCTCTATCAAGTCCACCACCATGGATAATCCACTAATGTACATAGGTGGATTCCTAGGGTAGTATTTTTGTTCCTTAGTTTCATTAGCCCAGATACCTCTCAATTATACTGGATCAATCCCATGAATAAAACACCCCGTTTTCAAGATGGAGGCATGGGAGGTGTGGAGCTTTGATATTTCGAAATGGCATCATTCCTTATAGATTTTCCATTAAACATTGTTTCTAAAAGGTATAATGTCATACAGTCTCCCATACATACTAAAAATTAGAACTTGGAACAGATAGAATACACGGAGTTCACCCTCTATTTCAGCTTCTCAGAATTTTCCTAAGGCTAGGTAATTATCAAACAGAGTGAAACATAAGAAGATAACATCACGGTACTTTCCTCTATGAATATATTCCAAAAATTGTGAATTTACCATACATAGATATACATAACTATATCCTTGGTAGAATTAAAGGATATTTTGGTTGGTTGAAACCTATTTGTGGTATTTTCAGGATAGATGGAGGTTTTCAAAATTTTGGTATTCTTCTGAACATGATTTGAAAATTATGGTCTCAAGAAGCTTAGTTGTAAGTGAAAATAGGTTAGTTGGGAAACCATCACCTTCAATCTGAAAATTTATGAATTGGATTTATCTTAAGAATAAATTCTAAAATTATAAGTTTTATTCTAATTTTCCAAAGATTACTAGGTTGTTCATCTGATACCAACTATAAGGACCTAGACCTTAGTTGACCAGAGCCTATGCTAAAAAATATGTTGTGTAATTTTTTTATAAAAATAACGGAATAATTACACAATACAATACATAACATATGATCTTTTACTGACCCAGGATTTATAGAATTTTAATTCCAATAATATATTCAGATACAAAATTACAAAATTTAGTAAACATTAAGAAAAGTAACATCATAGAAATGCTTTCACATTAAAAATTCATTGTAGAACTTCCACTAAACCTGTAAGAATAATATAAATACATAGGGTGAAATCAAATTCTTAGTAAGGGGTTTTAAAATAATTCTTTTAGGGAATAATTTTTTAATATATTTCTTTAAAATAAAACATTTAAATCATGAAATTATCATTTATCAAAAAAGTTTATCAACATTTTCTTGAGATATTCTGAAACATATTTTAGGATAAACGCATTCTAAAAATTACTAAACCTATTTAAGAGTTAAAAATAAAATTCATTATCAAATATATACCCACTTGAACAAAATTTCATGAAAATTAACCTACATGTTTGATAATGACCATACTTAATTATGCATGACATTCCAGAGATGTGGATACAGATTCACACATGAAATAATATTTGTTCATAATTTGCACAGACAACAATTTCACTTATAATTTCACATAAATGGAAATCATGAAATGATATATAAGTTTCTAACCTTATTATTAATACTTTCAATATATGATTTTCTATATAATTATATACTTAAATATTAAATATTTTACAATTTACATTTGAAAATGTAAAACCGATTAATATAGGTTCATAAGAGAATGGTCATAAACTTGGATATTCTTCTAGTAAAAAAATCACATGGAATTTCACTTGATAAATTCATAATTAGGGAATTAATAATTAGTGACATCATAAACATTTTTCAAGGCCTCTGGAAAATACCATACATATACATTTTTTCATGGCCTTGTGCCAAGACCATAAATAACCATTTTGTCAAGGCCTTGTGCTATGACCATAGTTTGTCTCATGAGACATATCTATGCATCGAGAGGATATATTGGGCCTCACTTATCACATAATAATTACAAAGCATTCCTCATATGTCTAAATAAAGTATTTCTTTAAATTAAAGTGTCTCACACCACTTTGATTTTTTGGAATCTTAATCGTAGGTGAAATAAATTCATGGATAAACTTTTGAGGTACATAATCTTTAAACAATTAAAAGTGTCAAGTACCACCTTGAAAAGTTTATTTGTTAATCCATATATTATCATAATAATATTCATATCGTACTTTAATTAATTGTATTCATTTATAAGTTATCAATAAAATGAATAATGAAATAAATTCACATCTATACTTTGTTTATTATTAAATTACTCTATATGTATATGTATATATATAACTATAGATATACCTATATAAGTGTATGTGGTTTGTATACATAAAACTATTTCAAAATTTGAAATCATGAACCCTCCAATATGATTACACACAAACAAAAAGTTGAAAAATAAATTTAAGTGCATTTACTTGCATGTAGGATTACAGATTTACCCATATATATGTATATCACTTTTATAAAAATAAATTTTGAAAAGTTAGTTAATACATAAGTTTTTAGATATATGATTCAGGGAAAATAAACCCTTAACAAACACACACACACACAGATATATATATATATATACTGAAAATATTAATTTGTATATGTGTATATACTCAGGTAAACACACACACACACATATATATATATATACAATTTTTGGTAAAATATCACAGTGTGGTGGTAAAATTACAACCTTTAAACTTTATTTTTATAGAAATAGATCCTTTAAAATCAATATTGCATATCATATATACCGTTTGGATTAAAAATATATGGTATACACACATACTGAGGTATATATATATACATGTTTTCATGAAACAAGAGAAAATAATAGAGTCCCTTACTTAATTCAGTTCAGGATAGGCTGAGTGTTTCTGGTACTCAAAGAGAAAAAGAGAGATTGGTGGAGGGAATTTTCGGTTAAAAACGTGGGTGAAAAGTGAGTTTCAAAGTAACCAAGTTTCAAATTTCTATTCCGAATTGACCATAACTAACACAAACAACAAAATTAATTTGAGAAAATCAATGAGAAACATGTTAATTGACACCCTAAAATATAAAATTTCAGTAGTGAAGAGGATCCGAGTCATGGATGGAGATGTATGGTTTAAAATAAAATCACTATTATAAATAAAACAATGGGTATAGACTAAAGGTAACATGATGATAATAGAAATTTTGAATCTTGATAATGAGAGTATGAAGAGGGGTTGATGGCTACAAGGTCAAATGGGGACTGGTGTGGCTCCACAGGGATGAAGAAGAAAGAAGGAATGGACGGTTCAGATTAAAACTTATCCAATCCTAGGGTTTGAATTAACCCTAAAAAATTTATCAAAGGGGGTTTTGAGGATAAGGAAATGTATGGATGAATGAGGCCGCGAGTTTTGGTCAACATCCCAAACCACGCAACATGTTCTAAAAGAAGTGGATGACCTAGATTAGATTAGGGATTAATCAGACGACTGATGATGATTCACATTTTTTGAACAATTGAGTTGTCTAGATCAAACTAGGACAGATCAAACAGTTGATAAAAATAGAGGTAAAGGAATACATTGGTGGGGATTCAAACGTAGGATCGGTGTGGATGGCCAGGATCTCCCCCGACGATATCCTGCGGTTGAGATCACAAGCCCTAGAAAATCTCATGTCCCATTTCAAAACCTCACTGGTTTCAGGAATTCCATACAAATCTTAGTGAATGGGGTATATATTTGATGACAAAACACACACCAAGGGGTCCTTATACATGGGACCCCTCCCCACAAGCCTCGGCCCACCCTATACATGCCATCTCCCGCGAACCAGTGCGCAAAATGGCACTCTATGCCTACTAGGGTTCACTCCAGCATTGCTCAAGTGATGAGATAAGTGCCCACCAAACCTTGAGGGATTTCCCATAAGGCTCCCCCTAGTTGGTGGGTGCTAAAATATTTTTTTTGTAAAAAATTATAATACAAATATTAAAAAATACCGAATTATGTATATCCTTACAAAATTTTTTATTTTATTTTTTGGGTATATTGGTTTCCCATTATTTTTATTTATATGGTTACATTACAAAATAAAAATATTAAATGTTAGTAAATTAAAAATCATCATATATTTTTTTAAAACTCACACCATTAAAACAAAAATGTTTTAAAAATCATGAATATCCATGTTTTATATTTTAAAATCCAAACATTAACTACTAACCCATAACTAAAACCCATACTTTTAATTATCCAAAAATAATATTTTAAAGAATTTAAACATACCCAGTGGATATAAAACCCAATGGTCACATTAAAAACCAATTAGATACTTATAACGACCATTTTAAGCTGTATAAATACCCATTCCAGATATCCATAGATCATCTATTGTTTTTAAGAGGATGGTGCCCTTTATTTATTTAACATTGAGAATTTTTTCTATTCTACTTGTAATACTATTTTTTTAATACTGATCCTAGGGACATAAACTACACCATCAACCTTATTTTTATTATTGGTAGTCTTTAGTTTATTCTAATGGGTCTTGCAATGAGTTTTCTTGAGTATTTTTAATCTTTTGTATCCATGTAATATTTCAGGGTTTGAATAAAATTTTTCTATTTGTCTTTAATGTATTTGAAATAAAACACACCAATTTGCATTAAAAAAAGTATAATAATAATAATAATAATAATAATAATAATAATAATAATAATAATAATTAAAGTTTTAATTAAGTTTGGGGAATTACAAAAGTGGTCATTATGATACTGCAAAACCCACCTAGGAATGATAGGGGATACCACCTTGGACTCGCAAGGGGATACATAAAACATTATCCAATACTACCCATAGAGCGGAAAATAGTACTATTCCAATGACATAATTAAACAGTGTACCCTTAAGAGATAGGTCCAAGGTATCAAACATAACTAAAAATGTTATATAATGAAGTAATAAATGGATATAAACATCCTTAGACAGAGTACGTGAGATCTACTTGGGGTGCATGGTGTGTATTTTCAACCCCTTGTCTGCCCATTTTTTGATGTCTCATAGGAGATGTGAAACTAAAAAAATTATGTTTCCTTAAAGGTGATAAGAGTTTTATATGGAATTATAACTCTATCCATGTCATCTTTCCATACACGTGTACTTAGGGTCATGCCCGTGTACACCTGGCCATGTCTACATATGTTGCTCTGTACATGTACTCTGGCTACGTTTGGTTACATGATTTATCCCACGCACTTGAACCATGCCTGTGTATCATTTGAGATACATTTAATTAAACCATCCATAGGTCAAATGGAATTTGGTAGGGACCACACAACATGTGACCCTTATCCCTTACACGGAAATCCTAGCACCGCAGCCATGGGTCGTACTCAGTGTATAATTCTAAATTACAATCTATGTAATCTGGGTTTTCCAAAAACCTATAGTACATCTTCCACATCATCCATCTACCACTACCATATCCATATACACCATAAATTATTACAATTATTATAGATTTGTGTCTACATACCCTCTATGTATCCATTCGTCGGAATCTAGGCTCTGATACACTTAGAAATTGACCCCCATCACCTCATATCATCCATCACACATTAATCCGGGAAGAATGGACATTTACAGTCTGATAAAATCCAACTCCATTTTTCCTTCATCATAATATTATCTTAACTCAAGCCTCTACCATCAACCACACCCATGGTTCCAATCCATTTCACCGAAGAATGGTAACACAACAATCAAATTCTTGGTATTCATCAAACCGTAAGCCAAAGAATTTTCTAGCATTGAGAATGTGATGAAATGGGGGAGAAAAACATAAAATATAAACATGATAAATGATACCCTACCTTTTCTAATTTCATCAAGAATATTTTTTCACAGAATAGAAATAAAATATAAATAATCAATGACCAACAAGTAAATCAACCGCCGATGATAAAATCAATTCTTGTTTGAGAAATTGATTCATGTTTTACATGGGATAAATGGACATGATAAATCCAAATAAATATAAAACCCTACATATAATTTGTTTCAATTTTTGATGAAGAATGATTCTATGTTGAGGTCATTGGTGAGGTCCATGAACTCCATTGGCGTTGATGATTAGTGCAGTACCGATTCGACCCTTCAATCTGATGGTGTCCACTAAAGCCTCTCAAATGGATCCTCTCAAGTACTATAGGGTTATGATGCTAACCATGATATTTACCAGTAAAAATGTATTTAAAGAGGAGTGTCTTTTTTCCATGCATCATAGAAACCAAATAAATTAAACAGTTAATTTTTTAGCACCCACACAAAAATTTTCACAAACACCCGACACTGACAAATGTTATGACATACCTAGGGTGAAAACACATATTGAACTTATTGGTGGCCTCATATTTCCAATGCAAGAATAATTTTAGGAGTTATTCTAATTTTTAAAGTAAATCAAAGTGCATGTGATTTTAATATATAAATATTTTTCAAATATCAATTATGGACTCACTTGGACATAGAATATCACATTATCTCTATTCCTGACATTGAAAAAATTACCAGATATATTTACAATATTTACATGAAAAAACTAAAACATTACATCCTCTCCACATTATAACTTTGACTCTAAAAAAAGAAAAATGGAATACTGAAAAAGTTGTGTGTACTGATCTCGTTTCTAGGTCTCTCACTCCAAGGTTTTCTCATAAGGATTCCCATACTTCCACCATACAAACACCAAAATAATCTCCCTTCGACAATAGATCTTCTTCTATAGATGTTCAGTATCCAATGTGAAAACTTAAAAGGAATATCTATCCTCTATGTCAAACTCTAAAAATTTGATAACATGTGATGGGTCATGAACATAAGTTCTCAACTATGTCACGTAGAAGATGTATTGTACCTGATCCAGCTATGGTGGTAGGGCCAATTGGTACGCCACCTCACCAACCATATATATTATCCATAATTCTCTAATTGACCTTAGAGATAAATTTCAACCATAGGAAAATCTCCATATTCTATGTTGATGTGAGGCCTTTAGGAACACATGTCATCCCTCTTTAAACTCCAACGGCCTATATCATTGGCCCTCATAGGACTTATGTTGAATCTGTATAGTCATCATCCACTCCTAGATGATAAATACCTTCTTTAACATAGCTCACACTAAATATTGACACATGAGTTCTGATTCTATTAGGTAATTACAACATAATGGTGACCTGTAATGTCACCAGTAAAAGGCCTCGAATAGTTCCATATAGATGGTGGAATGATAGCTGTCATTGTACACAAACTCCAACATGGGTAGGTGATCCTCCAAACTATGGAAAAATTATAACATAAAATACTACAACATTTCATTCAAAACATGAATGGTCTACTCAGTATGACCGCTAGTATATTGGTGAAATTCCATTCTCAAACTCCACTCCCAAAGTCTTCTAAAAATCCTATGTATAATAGAGACATGATGCGATCATCACAATCATAGATGATTACAAAAGTAACTCCATGGATCTGGTCTATCTCGTGCCAATAAATACGTCTCAAGATCTCTACTTAAACTATACTCTCAAAGAGATAAGAAGTGTGCTAACTTGGTGACTTAGTATATGATCATCCAAATGGAATCCTGACCTTCAGACATAAATGGTAACCCCATCATGAAGTCCGTAGATATCCCATTCCAATTCAACTATGGTACCTCAAGAGGTTGAGATAAACTCTATGGAACCTTGTTCTCAGCCTTCACCTGCTAAAAAATGAGTAATTGAGAGAAAACAATTGCTACTAACATCTTCATTCATGTCCACCCAAATTGACTCCAATGGTATTAGTGCATCTTAATCACACCTGTATGTACTTCCAAAGAAGTTATATGAACCTCCCACATCACCTACTCCCACAACATCACCAGTACAATCATCCATCCAATGAAAAGGATGATGTTCTCCCCACCTTCAGAAAATCCATCAGGAGAAAATCCAGTTGATATCTAATTATATTAGGTATCATAGTCTGTATATCCATGATGATCTTACCTAATAAATTTTAAAAGTGGTGGGGTAAAAACTGTCAATTAAAGATATGAAGTTCCATCATATTATACTAAGGACAACTGCAACGAGGCTAACTATTCCACTGTAGTGGCCACTAACCAAGGACACAATCACCTGCTAAGAGTGCATTCCACCATGTTCCCCTTCCCATGAGTTTATAATATCTCAAAGTAATTTACATGGAGTAATTATAGGGTTTTTCTTCGTCTCAAGTAAAGATCATTTTTATAGAATATGTACTTTATTCTGTTGTGGTAAGAGTAGATGATAAACCGATCACCGTAATGGAATTTTCCACACATTTTAATTTTAAATTACACCGTTGAAACCTCAAGATCATGGGTTTCCTAGTTTTAATCATAAGGTCCCAATTGATGAGTCTAATAGGCAATCACAACCTACCTTTTCATCTATACACAACCAATTCTAGTCCATGAGGCATCATATTACACTACACACTTGTCACCCTGCTTTGTAATTCCCAAGATGGGTGTACTCAGCATCCTCTACCTCAAATCCTAAATATCATACTTGGACCATTAGGTCCTAACAAAAGGCCACCAATTCAGGGTGAATAATGTAAAAGGTGATGATATCCTAGATAAATTGGGCAAAAATATCCTACAGTATCCTTCTAACCCAAGAAATACCAACACATCTGATATTCTCTTTGGTGGCTCCCACACTAAGACTTCCTTGACCATGTCCATATAAACTACTACCCCATTATCCAAGATTACATGTACCAAAACGTGGACCTTCTGAATACAAAACCGACACTTAGAATGATTCCCATTATGGTGGTTCTCTCAGAGTGTGTCTTGAACCATCCTCAAGCATCTCATGTGCTCCTCCTCAAACGTGGAGTACATTATGTTATCATTGATGATGTCTACCAAAAACTGGTATAAGAGTGGTTGAAATCTTTGATTCATTAGTCCCATGAACAATGTTGGGGTGTTAATTATGTTAAAGAGAATGAACATATATTCATAGTGATCGTAGAGGCATTTGAATGCTATCTTTAGTATATCCTCATATCGTAGTCACAAATAGTGATAACATTATTTGAGGTCAATCTTAGAGAAACATCACACCCCTCTCGAATAATCAAAGAGTTCATTTATCCTTGATAGTGCATACATATTCTTTATAATCAATTTAGGGATTGATAATTCAAACACAACCTCAATATCTCATATGGATACTTCGTGAACAAAATTATGGATTACCATATAGAAACAATAGGTCTAAGGATTCCCTTACTCTGCAAGTCCTACAAGTACAATATCAGGTATCAGTGGTTTGTGGATTTGATATGACATTATGGTTCATATATTAGGGTCTTTTTGGGCCGTAATTCAATGAAAAAGTATATCTATCGATGGGGAGGTAATCTTGGAATATCCTCAGGAAATACAACATCATATACTACTCAAACCATAGAAAATAAGAATCCCATGACATCAAATTCTACAAGATTCATGTCAGACAACTGGTTAGTAATCATTTTCACTCTTCTACATATGAGCCCGTATGATTACTCTTGGGATTAATTCTCAAAAAAGTGTGAAAAATTGATCTGTAATCACCTCTACACTACATCCTCCACCTAATATAATCAATCTAGGTATGAACTCTGGAAAACTAGTCCATACCAAAGAATACATCATAAGACCTCATCACTGATATAATGACATCCCATACAAAGTTATCACATCTAAGCATTAGGTCACATTGTCAAAAGAAGTGTGCGATCATCGAGTCACCTCCTATTAAAGTCTCCAATCACAAGGGTAAAGCCATGGGAATAGCTAGAATCTCTGAGTCACAAACAAGAGAAGCATAAAGAAAGGAGTGGATTTCACAAGGGTATATCATTACTGCATATAAAGTATAGTTGGAAAAAATCACATATCTAATCATGCTTGGTGTCTTGGGGTCAAATGACTCAACTGACTACATCTTCCCATGTCCTTATCCACTACCTCCTTGAGCTTTCTGTGGACCACCCGGGGGTGGTGGTGGAAATAGAAAAAAATACATACTCCAAATTTCTTTTCTATTGACTCCACTAATATGATTGATGCCTTGTGGACCTCCATAGTCCTTCCACAATCATTGTCTAGGAATTTCATTGACCGTATCTCTTCCAACCACACAATGGGTTGGACAATCCTATGCAAGATATTCCCAACCATTGTAGGAACAAACAATGAATCCCTATGCTGGCTCAAGGAATACTGTGAACCCTAATCCTTCAATCCTCTATCCCGGGATCACAACCTGAAGCAGATAACATGACCATATCCTTGAGAAAACCACCAATAACTAGCTTCCAAGGTCTCTTCACCTGGGTACGCAGCACCAATATCCACTGTTGGCATCTACTCTACCAAGAATCTATCAACAACTAAATCCCACTTGAGTATCCCAACATGGGTGGGAATTACAAGAGATATAACTGAATCCTTAATATATTTGAGTAATCCTTACTCGATGGTGAATTCTCTATTGAATGATTCTCACACCATATCTAAAGAACATCATGGTAGATCAATAATACTTTATGAATAATTTTCTACGGTCATACTTCCCTATTGTATATGTATAATCTCTTGGATGTGAAATTATCACAACGTGTCCAGAAAAAACTTATCAGTGAAGAGATGATATATTTTTTACCTATATAGAGCTCTCTTATCATGTGACTGAGTCACCAGACTCCTCCATCTCCTAGATGATCCCCAAATAAGACTCACACTAAGTACTGTCATCTAATATGCAGGTATCCTCTTAATATGGAAAACATGGGTGATGATCCCTGTACAGTCCTCAATTACCCAGGGGCCTGGGTCGCCTTGTAACCCAGGAAGTCGTTTCCTCTAAAACACCTGAAACACACTCATCCAATGTTTATCCTAATCTAATAGTTCCAAAACTATCTGAATATCTATAAGTGGGGGTGTATCTAGAAAACCAAGAAAAGTTACTACCTCTTTTATAGGCCCCTACACCGAAGCCTCGCCACTCAGAGGGTCATTACGATGTTCATGCAACTGAATATTAGATTGCTGTCTTCACATAGGAATCCTAAAATAATAAATATGTACCATATTCAAAATTATATTTTGCTATTTTAATCAATTATGCCATATAAACCACAACCCATTCCTATATGTTGCATGTACGCATGTTTTTACCGACAACTAGTGTCTCTATGTATCGAGTCAACATGTAGGATATCAGAGTCCTCGGGAATTGATATGTTGGTCACTAAAAAACACTGATGTATCAGACCTAAAATAAAAATTCAATAAAATGTTACACTATTTACATTGATCTCAAACCAATATCATTGTTAGAAAATATATATACTATGATCCTAAGGTAGAATTGTGAGTTAATACCACTATGTCATGAACCAACCCACTAGGGCCTACCTAGATGATGAAAAACCGAGTTTGAATACCCAAGACTACCTCCAATTTGTCAAGGTCTTGTGACCAGTGATGAGTAGGCATCACCCATATATGGGAGGTATTACCCTAATGTGCATGTACACACACACTCAAACACTGAAACATCACCAAGACCAAACAATGCTGATAAGGTAGAAACAAATGATACCATAAATCCATGAATATCTTTTATGCCACATAAGAGTATGAAAATAAGTACTGAAAAATGATAAAGGTTAAAAATACAAGACCAAATAAAAAATAAGGAGAGTACAACCCACTCAAAAGGAGGGGACCACTGTCAAATGAATCCACTGGGATAATACCTCGATCTATCATTCCCTACTACACTTCACCTTCTCTGTACCATCCTTGGACACCTTCAAAAAGGTCTTAGTCTATGTAAGGCATGAAATTTTCAGGAATTTCCCATGTAGGGTTGAGTATAAACGTAGCCAATAGGACACCTCAAAACCACTAAGCATAAATCATCAGGAGCAGTAAACTCATAACAGTAATACATTAATAAACCTAGAAATACTTATAATAGATATACAATCTCAAACAAACTTAATAAAAAAAATCCACCCATAAGATACATCTTATGAAATCATGGAAATTATAATTCCATGATTAATCACTATATGGTACATGTTATCAGTGGTGATGCTCATCCTAGATGTCATGATCATTAGGCCCCACTTAAGATGTGCTCATTAGATCATAGAATATCTCATCAACCAAGTAGGGTATCACCCCAAAGGCTTCTAGGGGACACCAAAAAAAATACTAGAACTACTTTATAGATATAGAATCAGTTCGCTATGCATGGTGGTCACATAAATATCACAAACCCAACTTAATAATGATAGAGGATCCCACCACAGTCCCATAGGTTGATACATCAAACTATATCCAATACTACCTATGGATGGGATCATGGTCCTTTGATGAGGACATAATGTTGTACTGTACTATTATAGGAATGGACCAAGGCATAAAAATAATCTGAACCTAGCCTACTATAATAGAACTAAGGGCTTTAAACATCCTTATATGGAGTGCGCTGCATGTACTAGGGGTAAACAATTTGTCTTTACAACCCCCTTTGTTGTCTCGTGTCTACCCATATCACAAGGCATGTAAACCTCAAATTAAACGGCATGTCCCTTTAGTGTACATGCTGTGTAGAGGTCACACGAACTATGACTATTCCATTTTTCAGTTCATATGTACTGAAGGCTATTCCCATGTACACCTAGTCATGACTAAGTACACATCTCAACCCAATTACTTTGGTTGTGCCCCATAACACAACTTACCCCATGTACTCAACCTGTGCTCGTGTATCCACTGTGATAAATGGAATTCCACCTACTAGAAGTCACATAGCATTTTATAGGTACCAAAAAACACATGATTATATTCTCATCCAAAGAAACCCTATTCCATTCTACCAGGGGTCCCACATGACATATACTACTGGATTATATGTCATGTAACACAAGTTTTCCAGAATCCTACAGTTCCTCCTATTCATTGTAAGTCCACCACATCCATATTCGAATCTACAAAAAATAATTCCAATGATTTTGAATCTATATAGACATACCATATGTATATCCATTTTCTGGAAACTAGGATTTGATCTATTTAAAAATCGACCACTATCTCCTCAATCAATTTATCGCGTGTCAAATCGGGAAGAATGAGCATTGAAGGTTCGATCGAATCCACCTCCATTCATCCTACATGATCATAAAATCCTGATAGAATTAACTATAATGAACTCCACCCTCAATATTTATCCTTTTCACTGAAGAATTACCACACAACTATCAAATACCTGGTATTTGTCGAACTGTGAGATAATGAAATATCCAACGATGAACCTGTGAAGTAATGGGGGAGAAAACCATAAACAATAAACATGAGTAAAATATATCTCTTTTTTTCAGCACCAACCCATTGATGTAGAATATATGAATGAATATGAATAATCAATTATGAACAAATAAATTAATTGTGAAATAATTCAACTATTGATACACTTTTCAATTCTTGTTCGGGGAATTGATTCCTGTTCAACATGGGAATTATAGACATGATGAATCCTCAAAAATAAAAAATACTTTAAAGATATTTTATCAATAATTGATGAAGAATGATTCTGAATTGATTTCCATGGAATGATCAATGAACTCTATTGGTGTACACAATCCATGTTATACCAATCTAATCCTCATATTCGATGCCATACACAAATGTACTTCCAAAGGCTCATCTCTTGGTCTCTATGTTATACAGTTAAACCTATGGTTTACCCATAATAGTGTACTTATATAGGAGGTAATAGGGTCACTTCTTCAATGAAATAAAATAAATAAATAAATAATTTCATTATTTTTATCACCCATGACTACTTTTGTCACGACCCGTCCTCGGGGCCCGTGCCGTGACTACCCCAAGCCCGCCTTCCATAGGCCCGGGGCTGGCGACTAGCACCAAGGCGTAAATCCCAACAAAAAGGGAAGGCATTGCCTTTGAATAGTAAACAAGCACCACAGAGTAAGCAAGCAGAAAAGTAAACACTAAGTAAAAACTGTACAAGATGTGCTGAAAGTAAAAGGGGCCGGAAATACAAGACCAACTGTAAAGTACAACTGAAAGGAAAAAAAACAGCAACTGAAAAGGGAAAACTACAGCCTCGAGCCGTCCTCCGGAAGTCCCACCTGAAGGGTGGGTACAGATAGCCTCCACTGCTCCTCGGGTCCACCTAACCGCTCCGAGTACGTCCCGCCCAGTGGTCCTCCTCCAGGTACTGTCCTGCTCCGCACGCCTCCTTCACGATCAGCGTTGTCCGTCGTCTGCAACCAACACCACGAAGTGTGGGCATAGCCCGTGCAGGGGTGAGTATAAGCTACTCAGTAGGGACCCCGAGACCCCCGAAGGTCCCCCGAAATCCACGAAGGATAAGATGCGAAGGAGAGATACAATCACGAAGTAACATCTGACACGGCTTAGGTATATGCCCATACATATACCTAAGTCATCAATTCCCCGATCGGCTCCAACGTCCGAGCCCTAGCAGAACCCAGTCCACACAGGAAAGCAAAATGCATACCCACGCAGGATAGAACAACACAATCCACAAAGGAGAGTAAACAGTAAATCCACACAGGATAGCTCAACACAATCCACAAAGGAGAGTAAACAGTAAATCCACACAGGATAGCTCAACACAATCCACAAAGGAGAGTAACACAAGATTCAGCTCACACAGGTATAGTTCTTCGGATGACGATAAAGATGATCATTGAACCGTCTAAGTCGTCGGACCCACAAAGGATCGATAGGTACTAACCTTGCAGTGACCCACACAGGATCGGGCCCACGCAGGACCTGTAGGAGTTGGCTCACACAGAACCGCTGAGAGATGACCCACACAGGATCAGACCCACACAGGATCGGGCCCACACAGGACCGGGCCCACGCAGGACCTGTAGGCGCTGGCTCACACAGAACCACTGAGCGCTGACCCACGCAGGATCGGACCCACACAGGATCGGGCCCACACAGGACCGGGCCCACGAAGGACCTGAAGCACTGATCCACGTAGGATCGCTGAGTGTAGTAGTCGTCGCAGTCCGCTGAGGATCTCTGCATAGTCGTCGCCGCAGTCCACTGAGGATCTCTGCACGGTCGTCGTCGGAGTCCACGGAGGATCTCTGCACAGTCGTCGCCGCAGTCCACTGAGGATCTCTGCACGGTCGTCGCTGTCGAAGTAGCAGTCGCAGCCAGCACTAGGGTTCCCGCACACAGCAAGCTCGTTCGGGAGGGTCCGCTCCACGAGCCGAGAGGCTGATACATCAACTGACACGAAGTTCGAAGTTGATGTATCCAAAAGTTCCGTATCGTCAACAGGAACTCAACGTCGCAGACGGCGCGTTAATCGGACGCCCGGTCTGAGAGATATTGACATTTTCGTCCCAGGGGCCCGGTTGGTTTTTAAGGCGAAACCAACCCGAACGCACTCCACCTGCATCCAAACCTCGAGCGGAGTATTCCAAAAGATCCGTCTCACTTAGAGGAATTCAACAAGGCTGACGGCACGTCAATCGGACGTCCGTAGCTGAAGATATGAGCGTTTCCGCTCCGAGGGCCCGGTTGGTCTCGTGTACGAACCAACACGGCCGAACTCAAAGTATTCTGAAACCTTGAGTGCGATATACCGAAACGACCGTCTCGATCCAAGGATCGCGTTTCGGCTAACGGCGAGTCCTTTGGAGGCACAGAGCTCATGTTACGGGCGTTTGAACGAAAATGTCCGAAGAAGGGGGGTACGGGCCCGGGCCGACCCGACCCGGGTCTGACCCGGTGGGACTGGTCCAGCCCGGCCAGGGCGCGGCCCGGCCGGTCGGACCGGCCTGGCTCGGCCCGGCCGCGCGGCCGAGCGCCAGGTGCCGCGGGCATTGACCTGCGGCCTGAGGAAAGTCGCGGCCCGCGTGGGCCGCGCTGGTGAACCGCGGACGCGGCCGAGCCGCATCTCGCTTGGATGAACCGGACCCGCGCGGCTGCCGCCGCCGCGGCTGAAGCCGCGACGGGCTCGTCCGGTGGCGCGCCGGGGCGCCGCCGCCTCCGGCCGCCAGCACCGCCGCGCCGGCGACCCGCGCCGCCGGTAACTTCCGCGGGCCGCCGGCGTCGCTCCGGTGGACCGTTTGCCTTCCCGTCTGCGTCGTTGCTCCTCCCGGGATCCGTTCTTTACTACGGGATCGTCAAACACCCATTTCAGCATGTTTCGTCGTCGCCCGCCAAATCCACACAAAACAAAGAACGACGGAGGGTCGTCGGGTCGTGTTCGTTTGGCCCGCACCCTCCGCGTTAGAGATAAACAACCGGGAGATAAATTATTCCACACAGGAAACAACAATTTTTAATAAGACTAAAAATTGTTCACAAAAACGGTTCTTTAATTTCTTTAAGAAACATAGACGCGAATTAATTTAAAAGGGGTAATTCCCATAATGAAATCCCCACCTTGATGATCGTCGTGCGCGGGCGTTCTTCGTGGATAAGATCGTCGCGGAAGAGAGGGATCGTCGCGTCGTCGTAGGGAGGCGTCGCGTCGTCGCGGAATCCGGCGTTGAGTCGGCAAGCTCAATGTACCAAGAACAATAGATTTAAATTATAATTAATTAAATCTATGTTTAAACCCAAATAATAGAACCTTGAGCGGAAATCTGAAATCACTCACCTCAAATGGTCGGTGATCGGAGATCGGAAGAACATCCCGGACGAAGGCGTCGTCGATTTCCAGGTTCGGCGTTCTTCGCGTTCTTCGCGTTCTTCGCGTTCTTCGCGAGGGAGCTGAAGAAACAGGGATCCTCTCAAATCTTTTCAAAAGATTTTGGGTTGGTCTTATTTTATTAACATGCCAACACACGAAAACAGGTTAAGAAACGATTCAATTAATTCGTTGAATTAATTCGACGAAAGAAACAGGCCATTTAATTCACGAAAGAAACAGCCCATTTATTTCACGAAAGAAACAACCCATTTAATGGTCTGTTAAGAATTTAGATAACGCGTCGGTTGACTTCATTAAGACGGGTTTTCACGAGTGCGTTTCTTAGGGGAAAGAAATGGCGGGGCTCGTGCGGGCCCCACCTCACAAATATACTACCAAGGGGGTAGGATATTTCTGGAAATCATCCTATCCAGTTCAACTCAGTTCAAGCCGCCTTTAAGTGGCTTCAAGTGGCTTCGAAGTGGCTTAAGTGAAATAAAATAAAGTTGTCGCAAAATTATTTTATTTCTTATCTTTAAGCCCAAAAATTAAAAACCACACCCGAGCAAACGCAACTCCGGAAGAGGCGTTTCTAAGAGAATACTGGCGCTGCGATTTCATCGGTGCGCTCAGAATTCGATTCCGGGAACCGGTTCAAAAGTTAGAAAAACCCGCTCGTCCGTTCACTGAACGTACCCGAGCCAAACTTCGGAAAATGATTCCGGTCACACCGGGCCTCGGAATCAGGTGCCGTCAGAAAATGCCCTCTGGTAAAATTCCAAAGAAAATTAAGAAAAAAAATTTCCTTGAAATTTACGGGTCTTTACATTACTCCCACCTCAGGACTTTACGTCCCCATAAAGATACATCAAAAACTAGGGAAACAAATGTGGGTACTGAGCACGCATCTGAGCCTCCTGCTCCCAAGTGCTCTCCTGGAGGTTCCCATGCTGCCATCTGATGCGCATAAGAGGAATCGATCGCCCACGTAGGACCCTCTCCTGTCGATCCTCTATCTCCACTAGGACTTCCCTAAAAGTCGCTCCATCATCCACGTCTAGCTCCCCATAGTCAATGATGTGCGTCGGGTCGTGCACGTATCTCCTCAGCTGGGATACGTGGAAGACGTCGTGCACCCGGTGCAACTGAGGTGGCAGAGCCAGGCGATAAGCCATCTCACCAATCCTGCTGAGGACTTGGAGAGGCCCGATGAAGCGTGGAGACAACTTGCCGCCTCGGCCAAATCTCCACAAACCACGTCGAGGTGAGACATGCAAGAAGACGTGGTCGCCATCCTCAAACTCTAGTGGCCTCCGCCTCCTGTCAGCATATGACTTCTGTCGGCTCTGTGCTGTCCTCATCCGCTCCTGGATGACCTGGACCTTCTCTGTCGTGGCCCGGACTATCTCTGGTCCCACAAGTGCTGACTCTCCAGGGTCTGTCCAGCACAAAAGAGATCTGTATGGACTGTCGTACAACGCCTCGTAGGGTGCCATCCCGATGGTGGAGTGGTAGCTGTTGTTGTACGCAAACTCTACCAAGGGTAGGTGGTCCTCCCAGCTGCGACCAAAGTAGAGGACACATGCGCGGAGCATGTCCTCGAGAGTCTGAATGGTCCTCTCCGTCTGACCATCCGTCTGAGGGTGAAAGGCGGTGCTCAGACGAAGTCGCGTCCCGAACGCCTCCTACAACCCCTTCCAAAGCCAGGAAGTAAAACGAGCGTCCCGATCGGAGACGATAGTCGATGGCACACCGTGAAGTCGTACAATCTCTTGAACGTAGAGACTCCCCAAGCTCTCCACTAAGCCCTGCTCTCGGATGGGTAAGAAGTGTGCCGACTTGGTGAGTCGGTCAACAATCACCCAAATGGAGTCGTGACCTCTGGAAGTGCGTGGAAGTCTAGTCACGACGTCCATAGATATCCCGTCCCACTTCCACTCCGGGACCTCCAAGGGCTGTACCAAGCCTGCTGGTACCTGATGCTCTGCCTTCACCTGCTGGCAGGTGAGCCACCGTGAAACGAACTCTGCCACAGCCTTCTTCATGCCCGGCCACCAGTGCTGTCGTCTGAGATCCTGGTACATCTTCGCCACTCCAAGATGTACCGCCAAAGGAGAAGTGTGATACTCTCTCAGCACCTCCTCTCGTAAATCGACTGGTACCAAGGTACGTCCTATGAAAATGACATCGTGCTCTGCTCCAAGGGAGAAACCATCAGGTGCCTATCCCGAGGATATCTGTGCACGCCGTGTCACACAGTCAACGTCCCCACGCTGTGCCTCTCTGACCCACTGAAGACGTGGAGGAGAGACTGTGAGAGACTGAAGGAAGGCTGCTCCGTTTCTATCCACGAAGGATATCTGCAAAGCGGCTAGCTGCTCTGTCGCCTCCTCAAGTAGCTGGATGCCCGTCCTCCTACTGAGGGCATCAGCCACCACGTTCCCCTTCCCAGGAGTATAGACTATCTCAAAGTCATAGTCCTGGAAGAACTTGAGCCATCACCGCTGTCTCAGGTTCAGGTCCTTCGGAGAGAATATGTACCTGAGACTCTGGTGGTCAGAAAAGACTGTGAAGCGCTCGCCCATCAGATAGTGTCGCCATGTCTTCAGGGCAAAGACCACTGCTGCCAACTCCAAGTCATGGGTAGCGTAGTTCTGCTCATGCGGCCTCAACTGACGTGATCCGTAGGCAATCACGGCCCGCTCCTTCATCAGGACACACCCGAGTCCGGTCCCTGATTCATCTTAGTAGACTACATATCCAACTCCCTCCTCAGGCAACCTCAAGATGGGTGCGCTGGTCAACCTCTGCCTCAGCTCCTGGAAGCTCTGCTGACATCTGTCTGACCACACGAAGGGTTTCCCCTTCTTCGTCAACGCTGAGAGTGGGGCCGAAACTATGGAGAAGTCCGGCACAAATCTCCGATAGTATCCGGCTAGGCCCATGAAACTCCGCACCTCTGTCACGCTCTTGGGTGGCTCCCAAGCTAGCACTGCATCGATCTTCACGGGATCCACTGCAACTCCCGCCTCAGAAATGACGTTCCCCAAGAAGTGGACCTCACGTAACCAGAACTGACACTTCGAGAGCTTTCCATAAAGCTGGTGCTCTCGGAGTGTGTCTAGTACAACACGCAGGTGGTAGGCGTGGCCCTCCTCCGTCGTCGAGTACACCAAAATGTCGTCGATGAAGACCACGACAAATCGATCGAGGTATGGTTGGAAGATCCTGTTCATGAGGCTCATGAACACTGCTGGAGCGTTGGTCACGCCGAAAGGCATAACCAAGAACTCATAGTGGCCATACCGACACCTGAAAGCCGTCTTCTGCACATCCTCGTCTCAAACTCTGAGCTGATGATAGCCTGACCTGAGGTCTATCTTCGAGAACCACCGTGCCCCCTTGAGCTGGTCGAAGAGGTCATCAATCCTGGGTAGAAGATACTTGTTCCTCACTGTCACCTGATTCAGGCGACGATAATTGACACACAGTCGCAAGCTCCCGTCCGCCTTCTTGGTGAACAAAATCGGGGAAGCCCAGGGCGAAACACTGGGTCGGATGAACCCCTTGCCCTGCAAGTCCTCCAACTGTACCCGCAGCTCTCGAAGCTCAGCGGAGGCCATCCGATATGCTGGAGTGGATATCAGGGCTGTCCCGAGGTACAAGTCAATATAAAAGTCTACCTATCTGCGAGGAGGTAGTCCTGGAACGTCGTCGGGAAAGACGTCCGCGTACTGATCCACCACTGCTGGAAAACTGGGACTCCGCACGTCAACTGCTCCCAGGATGAGGCTAGCCAACTGATGAGTGATGGGCTGACCTCTCCTCTGCGTTAGTCCATCCTGTGCTACTAAGGGTCCCTTGTCGCCGGTGAAAATGAACCTGCTCCCGTCGGTGCGCACACATCGCACCTTGTGCCTAATGCAGTCAATCTGAGCATGGACCGTAGATAACCAATCCATGCCCAAGATGACGTCGTAAGGCCTCAACGCTGCTACAAGAAGATCCTAGCCGAAGCTCTCGCCTCCTAGAGTAATCTCACACTGCCGGCACCAGTGCATAATCGTCGAGTCTGCTCTCGTAGGAGTCTCTAGCCGTAAGGATCGAGCCAACGGCTCCGTCGGAATCTCCGAGCTCCGAACAAGGGCAGTGGCTATGAAAGAGTGACTCGCTCCTGTGTCTATCAGAACTGCAGCAAGGGTGGAATAGACATAGATCGTACCTTGAATCATCTCTGGTGCGCCGTGGTCATAGGCCTCCGCTGCCTGGAGCTGAGCCTGTCTCTGCCCGCCAGCTGCCTGTGGTCGGGGCGGGCGTCCTGGTGGTGGTGGTGGCAGAGCCTCAAAGCGTCTCCCACCACCTGCTGCTCGGTCAGCTCCTCTGCCTCGTCCGCCTCCTCCCTGCGGACCACCACGGTCGACCCTCTGCCTCTGCCTGGGTGGTCCCTCCACCGTCTGCTGCCCCTCGGTACGACGGGTCGGGCAGTCACGAGCCATGTGGCCCTGCCCGCCGCACTCGTAGCACTGTCTGCCTCTCGGAAGGCTGGCTCCGCGCTGTGTGCCCTGCACCGCTGAGCCAGTGTCCCGGGGTCGCCTGCCGGAGGGTCTGGTCCACCTGGAACCCTGAGTCATCTGCCGGCTACCAGCTGCCGAAGACTCCGCTATCTACTGCCCTGCGGTAGGTCTCGCTGTGGACTCAGCCAGGAAGCTCTCGATCAAGAGGGCTCGCTCCAGTACTCCTGCCTGGGACGGGATGCTGAGAGAGATCAGCGATGCCCTGATCTCGTGTCTCAATCCCTGCTCGAAGGTCCGTGCCCGGAAGAAGGGGTCCCGTACCATGTCTGTCGAGTACCGAGAAAGGTCGGTGAACCTCGCCGCGTACTGAGCGACCGTCAAGCTGCCCTGCCGCAGCTGAAGAAGCTCCTGGATGCGCACCGCTCGGAGGGTGGACGGAACGAACTCTGAGCGGAAGAGGCTCTCGAAGTCCGTCCAGATGAGGGTGGCCTCATCGTGTACCTGAAGCATCAGGCTCCACCAGCGTCCGGCTGCTGCGTGCAGTAGGCTCGCCGTGAGGATCACCATGAGGTCTGCTGGCGTCCTCACTAGCCTGAAAACTCGGACGACCGCCTCCAGCCAGTCCTCGGCTGCCTGGGGGTCCGACTCCCCACGGAACCTGGGTGGTCGCTGGCACTGGAACTCGTGCAGAGCTCTGAGGCGTCGTGCTTCGTCAGCTGCCTGTGCTGGAAGCATCGGGGGCTCGACGGGTAAAGGTACCGCCGGTGCCTCTGCTGTCAACGAGCCCTGTACCGAGGCCTCATCGCTCGGCGGGCTATCGTCGCGCCATCCTGAAAAGGAAACAAGTATGCCACGGTCAGAACAGTATACCTGGTGAACTGACACAAGTAATCACAAGGAAAACTTGAAACACACATGCAATCAATGTTTTCGTGCATTAAGTCGGAAATCAGAAGTCAGGGTCCTGGTGTATGGATACGTCGGCCGCCGAACCAACACTGGACTCCCTGGACTGATACCCACACTCAATACGCTAAACACTATTGCTTCACATAGAAGAATGATCAGAGTCTGCGGTAGAACCGACCAGCTCTGATACCATTTTGTCACGACCCGTCCTCGGGGCCCGTGCCGTGACTACCCCAAGCCCGCCGTCCATAGGCCAGGGGCTGGCGACTAGCACCAAGGCGTAAATCCCAACAAAAAAGGGAAGGCATTTCCTTTGAAAAGTAAAAAAGCACCACAGAGTAAGCAAGCGGAAAAGTAAACACTAAGTAAAAACTGTACAAGCTGTGCTGAAAGTAAAAGGGGCCGGAAATAAAAGCCCAACTGTAAAGTACAACTGAAAGAAAAAAAACAGCAACTGAAAAGGGAAAAATGTAGCGTCGAGCCGTCCTCCGGAATTCCCACCTAAAGGGTGGGTACAGATAGCCTCCACTGCTCCTCGTGTCCACCTAACCGCTCCGAGTACGTCCCGCCCAGTGGTCCACCTCCAGGTACTATCCTGCTCCGCACGCCTCCTCCACGATCAGCGTTGTCCGTCGTCTGCAACCAACACCACGAAGTGCGGGCATAGCCCGTGCAGGGGTGAGTATAAGCTACTCAGTAGGGACCCCGAGACCCCTGAAGGTCTCCCGAAATCCACAAAGGATAAGATGCGAAGGAGAGATACAATCACGAAGTAACATCTGAAACGGCTTAGGTATATGCCCATACATATACCTAAATCATCAATTCCCCGATCGGCTCCAACGTCCGAGCCCTAGCACAACCCAGTCCACACAGGAAAGCAAAACGCATACCCACGCAGGATAGAACAACACAATCCACAAAGGAGAATAAACAGTAAATCCACACAGGATAGCTCAACACAATCCACAAAGGAGAGTAAACAGTAAATCCACATAGGATAGCTCAACACAATCCACAAAGGAGAGTAACACAAGATTCAGCTCACATAGGTATACTTCTTCGGATGACGATAAAGATGATCATTGAACCATCTAAGTTGTCGGACCCACGAAGGATCGATAGGTACTAACCTTGCAGTGACCCACACAGGATCGGGCCCAGGCAGGACCTGTAGGAGTTGGCTCACACAGAAACGCTGAGAGATGACCCACACAGGATCGGGCCCACACAGGACCGGGCCCACGCAGGACCTGTAGGCGCTGGCTCACACAGAACCGCTGAGCGCTGACCCACGCAGGATCGAACCCACACAGGATCGGGCCCACACAGGACCAGGCCCACGCAGGATCTGAAGCACTGATCCACGTAGGATCACTGAGTGCATTAGTCGTCGTAGTCCGCTGAGGATATCTGCATAGTCGTCGCCGCAGTCCACTGAGGATCTCTGCACGGTCGTCATCGGAGTCCACGGAGGATCTCTGCACAGTCGTCGCCGCAGTCCACTGAGGATCTCTGCACGGTCGTCGCTGTCGAAGTAGCAGTCGCAGCGAGCACTAGGGTTCCCGCACACAGCAAGCTCGTTCGGGAGGGTCCGCTCCACGAGCTGAGAGGCTGATACATCAACTGACACGAAGTCCGAAGTTGATGTATCCAAAAGTTCCGTATCGTCAACAGGAACTCAACGTCGCAGACGGCGAGTCAATCGGACGCCCGGTCTGAGAGATATTGGCATTTTCATCCCAGGGGCCCGGTTGGTTTTTAAGGCAAAATCAACCCGACCGCACTCCACCTGCGTCCAAACCTCGGGCGGAGTATTCCAAAAGATCCGTCTCACTTAGAGGAATTCAACAAAGCTGACGGCACGTCAATCGGACGTCCGTAGCTCATGATATGAGCGTTTCCGCTCCGAGGGCCCGGTTGGTCTCGTGTACGAACCAACCCGGCCGAACTAAAAGTATTCCGAAACCTTGAGTGCGATATACCGAAACGACCGTCTCAATACAAGGATCGTGTTTCCGCTGACGGCGAGTCTTTTGGAGGCACGAAGCTCAAGTTACGGGCGTTTGAACGAAAACGTCCGAAGAAGGGGGGTACGGGCCCGGGCCGACCCGGGTCCGACCCGGTTGGACCGCTCCGGCCCAGCCAGGGCGCGGCCCGGCTGGTCGGACCGGCCTGGCTCGGCTCGGCCGAGCGGCCGAGCGCCAGGTGCCGCGAGCGTTGACCCGCGGCCTGAGGAAAGTCGCGGCCCGCGTGGGCCGCGCTGGCGAACAGCGGACGCGGCTGAGCCGCGTCCCGCCTGGACGAACCGGACCCGCGCGGCCGCGGGTCCGTCGGCCGCCGCCGCCTCCGGCCGCTGGCAACTTCCGCGGGCCACCGACGTCGCTCCGGTGGCCTGTTTGCCTTCCCGTCTGCGCCGTTGCTCCTCCCGGGATCCGTTCTTTACTACGGGATCGTCAAACACCCGTTGCAGCATGTTTCGTCGTCGCCCGCCAAATCCGCAAAAAACGAAGAACGGCGGAGGGTCGTCGGGCCGTGTTCGTCTGGCCCGCACCCTCCGCGTTAGAGATAAACAACCGGGAGAAAAATTATTCCACACAGGAAACAACAATTTTTAATAAGATTAAAAATTGTTCACAAAAACGGTTCTTTAATTTCTTTAAGAAACATAGACGAGAATTAATTTAAAAGGGGTAATTCCATTAATGAAATCCCTACCTTGATGATCGTCGCGCGCGGGCGTTCTTCGCGGATAAGATCGTCGCGGAAGAGAGGGATCGTCGCGTCATCGCGGGGAGGCGTCGCATCGTCGCGGAATCCGGCGTTGAGTCGACGAGCTCAACGTACCAAGAACAACAGATTTAAATTATAATTAATTAAATCTGTGTTTAAACCCAAAGAAAAGAAACATGAGCAGAAATCCGAAATCACTCACCTCAAATGGTCGGTAATCGGAGATCGGAGATCGAAAGAACGTCTCGGACGAAGGCGTCGTCAATTTCCGGTTTCGGCGTTCTTCGCGTTCTTCGCGTTCTTCACATTCTTCGCGAGGGAGCTGAAGAAACAGGGATCCTCTCAAATCATTTCAAAAGATTTTGGGTTGGTATTATTTTATTAACATGCCAACACACGAAAACAGGTTAAGAAACGATTGAATTAATTCGTTGAATTAATTCGACAAAAGAAACAGGCCATTTAATTCACGAAAGAAACAGCCCATTTAATTCATGAAAGAAACAGCCCATTTAATGGTCTGTTAAGAATTTAGAAAACGCGTCTGTTGACTTCATTAAGACGGGTTTTCACGGGTGCGTTTCTTAGCGGAATGAAACGGTGGGGCTCGTGCGGGCCCCACCTCACAAATATCCTACCAAGGGGGTAGGATATTTCTGGATAACATCCTATCCAGTTCAACTCAGTTCAAGCCGCCTTTAAGTGGCTTCAAGTGGCTTCCAAGTGGCTTAAGTGAAATAAAAAAAAGTTGTCGCAAAATTATTTTATTTCTTAACTTTAAGCCCGAAAATTAAAAACCACACCCGAGCAAACGCAACTCCGGAAGAGGAGTTTCTAAGCGAATACCGGCGCTGCGATTTTATCGGTGCCCTCAGAATTCGATTCCGGGCACCGGTTCAAAAGTTAGAAAAACCCGCTCGTCCGTTCACTGAACGTACCCGAGCCAAACTTCAGAAAATGATTCCGGGCACACCGGGCCTCAGAATCAGGTGCCGTCAGAAACTGCGCTCTTGTAAAATTCGAAAGAAAATTAAGAAAAAAAATTTTCTTGAAATTTACGGGTCTTTAAAACTTTCTCACAAACACCCAAAACGAAAAACTTTTACGTTACTCCTAAGAAAAAAACCACATTCTAAAATCAATGGTTTTACTAGATATATAACCTGAGACTATGTTGAGTATTTATTTTATTTTTCCTGGGAAAACCACAAATGTGTGATATTAATATATTTATATATGTCAAATATTAATTCCAAGATCACCAGGCCTCAAAATCTCGCATCGCCTCAGTTCTTGGATCCAAAAATATTACTAGATATAATTAGAAGCATTACATGATGAAAATGAGACATTTAATATATTTGTTTCATTTATTTTACAGCTTTTAAGAACTGAAAATACCAGATTAATTTTTTAATGGAAATTGTATTTATATATCTCCTTGGTCAAAAATAATTTTTCCTCTATGTATATGTTATATATATATATTTTTAAAATATATTTTTATAGTATCCTATTATTAATCAAATTAAATTTTACCAATTTTTAAATTCTTCCAAAAAACTTTCAAAGGAAACTTCTTGTCTTTTTTCCATTGATTCAATTTTTACTTTCTACAAAAATTATGAAAGGAATATTTATTTTATGGTGCCTCGTATGAATGAAATATCTGACCATAATGAACAATCAATGTTTTGATGATTTATTTACAAGTTCCCATGGATCTTTAGAAATATAATATTTTTCTTATTAATTTTGAAATATTCGAATTTTAAATAAATGATGAAATGTGTATTTTCATCAAGAATTACTATAGTGTTCTTCTAAAAGAGTATTTTATCTATTATAAAATCCTTTTATGTTACTTATGATTTATTAGGGTTATGATCAATAGATACTATCATTTATACTTCTCTAGATATTTTATTATTAACCTATGAGATGTTTATGAATCTTATTTACTTTGAAAAGGTTATTCTATGTTGAAATTTTTATAAAACAAATTTTATTTCTATGGGTTATGATATGATGATATTATAAATGTTTTGTGATCTAATAGAACACACTTATAAATGATTTTCCGTATGTGTTGAGTGGGAGTATAAATATATATTCCTATAATTCATTTGGTAAATTTTACATCTCATGAGATAATTATGAGAAACAAGTAGATGTTCTTGATCCACTATGATAAATAATTTGTTGTTCTTGATCCACTATGGAAGAATTTTTATGTACTTAACACACTGTGGGAAATAGGTAAGGATTCCAAATCCAATATGGGAAATATGTGATGATTCTTGATCCATTATGACATGTAGAATAGGTTATGATGCATGATTCCCTAGGATTTGATGGTATTAGTAGTTAAACATGATATATGAGGTGTATTCTATACCTATGGTGGTTCAACTCTTTTTTGACATGATTTTATGATTGTGATTTGAAAAAATGGATAATGATTTATTATTAATGATCTATCACCCTTATGAATCATTTATTTTTAAATGATAATGTTTTATGATATGATTCATGTTTATGATCCATTATATATTGGGTATTAATATTGTAAGTTAAGTTCATGATATTATACTTTTAGGATTAGCTTATAGTTTCATATGTTAATTGATTAAAATCATTTATGTTTACCCCAACTGAGAATCTGATCTCACCATTTGTTATGTTTCCTTCTCCTAGGTTATGAAGAATTTTTTAAGTAGGTTATGTTTAGGGAGAGTAATATTCAGGAAGATCATTATGGGAGTTGTTGAAGATATTTCATGAAATAATAATGTTTTGCATCTATTATCCAAATATACTAAACCATTAATATCCTTAGGATTGTATTTGTTAATTGTATTTAATATTCCACTAAAAATATGTATTATATATGAATAAAAATTATAGGTTGTTATATTTTTTATCAGATGAAATGTTTAATTAATATTTTTATTTTTGTATTAGAATGATTTGGTGAAATCCATGTCGTTAATATTATGTATATGATAAAATCTCAAGGTTTTAGTAATAACCATGGATAACCTAGGTTAAACCTAAAGTTCCATAGATTGAGAAGAATGTGTCATGATTTAGACATCCTATGAATTATATATCATACTTATGTGATAAATAACTCTAATAATTATAGAATAATTCGTAAACTTTTATTTTTGGTTATAGTTAATGGTTGGAACCATGTGAAATATTTCTAACAATGAATTTTATAGACCTAACAAAGATTTTACACCATAGTGACCAAATGGTATGGGAGTGAGAGTGAATAATGTTATTTATATGTTCATGAAACTTTATCAGGCCATGAGACATGTTGATATTCTAAACAATCAAATGAGGGGAAAATGTATTATATAATCTTTCATGAGAAAAAAACTAACTTCTTTTAGTGGGTTATCTAATACACTAGTGGATGAGTGATGGATTCACACAGTTGAGAAAATATTTTCTATTCTCTACTTATCGAAATATGGAATAATTGTCCTATTTAATTATTTTTTACAAGGAAAAGAAGATCATGAGTGGAACCTTATTAAGATTATGAGGAAAGTGGATGAAATTGACTCCATGGAATGGGTTGAATTTAAGAGGATATTTTTCATCAATAACTTTAATAATATTATATATATTAATATATAGAATTAATTGCTTCATCCTAAGAAAATGGATGATTAATAAATTGCTTCTTATGAGGAGAAGTTTACAAGACTTTCATAGAATACTTCTAGTTTGATCATTATCGAGAAAAGAAAAATTGATTGATTCATTGGTGGATTAAAACAATGTCTTGAAAGGTGTAATTTATAAGTTAATTAACAATTTATAAAGAAATCATTCAACATGAAATCAAGTTAGAAAATTAAATTTTAGATTCCATCCACTCCCATTGTTTTCATTAGAAAAGGAACCCTGATTCTCTTGAAAACTTGAATAAATCATAGGGGGAAATGAAATTCTAGTGATATACTTTCAAAAAATGTGGGAAGAAACATCTAGGTAATTTTTTGAATATAATTAGGAGGTTATTTATATGTGGAAAGGTGGGTTATAAAGCTTATGAAATTTTAAAGGTGATGAATTTTCAAATTAATGAAATGGGGGAAAAGTGATTTACTAATGCACCACCCACTTTCTAATACCTCAAATGCATGGAGTATGGAAATTATGCAAACCAATTCCTGAATCCATAGGTTTATAATGATGATCTACATCAAAAAACTTTTAACCACAAATAAAATGGAAATATATTATTATCATGATTGCTGATGTTGGTCATGAGAATGATGTGGTGAATGGTACACCTATCATCCAATCCATAATAGATAATGCAATATTTGATTATATATCTTTCCAATATTTTATATCTAATGAATTTTGTAAGGGTATATAATTAAAAAATCAATGATTATATTTTTAGTTATCATCAAAAAATCATAATGATGATGGTCACATCCCAAGTCTATAGTTCATATTCAATTGAAATTTGTGGGAAAGTGCTTCCTTCATATCTTGAGATTCTCACTTTAGTTTAATTGGATGTGATAATAGACACGTATTATATTTATTTATAAGTATAAAATGTCTATTTATAATAAGGGAAAGTCAAATTTTACTTTTTTAATGAACTATGAATTTTATATCCATGTTAAGATGAATATTAACTTTTAGTAGAAATTAATTCTATGTTGTGGGTCCCAATTATTATTCATGAAGGGTATCTATCTCAGATGGTTGGATAGAAACTCAAAATTGAGAATATTCTTATCGTATAAGATCTTATATATGTATTTAAAAATGAGTTTCCCAATCTTACTCTAAATCATGAAGTTGAGTTTTCAATATAACTCATAAATGACGCAACACATATTTCAAAAACTCCTGCTGGAATTTCCCCAATTAAGATGAAATAATTGAATAATAAACTCTAGAAAAACCAGGATAAGGGATTCATATTTCTTAGTGCATCATCAGAAAGTTCTCATATTATTTTTGTTAAGAATAAAGATGGTTCAATGCACATTTTTATTAATTATCAGGAACATAACTATATCAATATTAGGAACAAGTATCCTCTACCGCACGTCAATGATTTTTTGATCAATTATGAGGAATGAAATAATTTTTCTATAATTTACCTTCATTTAGGATATTATAAATTTAGTTTTATTAAGGAGGATATAACTAGTAAATCCTTCCATACGAGGTATATGCATTGTAAATTTATAATGAATCCATTTCAAATTGTTAATTCCACAACTATATTCCTAGAATTGATGAATAATGTATCTAGTGAGTACTTTGATAAGATTTTATTAGTATAAATAGAATATATTATTATATATTCAATTTTCATGGATGATAATGAAGGTCATTTGAGAATTTTATTGAATACCCTGAGGAAGGAGATGTTGTTTGAAGAATTTAACAAGTGTGAATTTAGGATTAAGAATGTTTCATTCATGGGTCATATAATATTACGTGAGTGTATATCGATGTATCCTTAAAAGAAAAATGTTATTTTACAATAGTATAGACCAACCATGGTAACTGAAATCAATATTTTTCCTAGGTTTTCTGAATATTTATGATGAATTTTTGAGGGATTTCTTAGAACTATCTAATTCACTCACAAAGTTTAATCAGAAGGGGGTTAATTTTATTAGATATAAGGATGTAATGTTAATTTCAAGGAACTAAAGAGATGGGTTTTCAATACTCTTATAATCACATTACCTAGTAGTGGAGTATTGTTTATGATATATAGTTATCCCTCAAAAAAGGGATTATGATGTTTTTTTATAAATAATTGCATGGTAATAGAATATGACTCATACTAGTTGAAAATAAATGATAAAATTTATTTTACATATGATTTGGATCAAGAAATGGTAACGTTTTATTTGAAAATGTAGATAAATTATCTTTATAGGGAATGGATAGACATATATATAGAGCATAAAAGTTTGAGTTATATATTCACATATAAAAAGTTGAATATGAATGATAGAAGATGGTTGGAATTGATTAAATATTATAAATAATTAATACATTACATAATTGGGAAAGAAGAAAAGGTTAAATATTCTCTAAGTTTAAAGGATTATGCAGTCTTATCTATGCGAAGGATTAAAGCTGATCCAATACTTTTTGATTTTCAGAAAATAGAACTTGAAATACCAAGGAAACTGGATTTATCATATCATTCACAAATTAATGTTCATCTGTATATCCATGTGAGGATTAAATAAGTGTAGAGGGAAGATATAGAACTGAAGAATAAATTTAGAAATGTTCTTTAGTTGAACCATGATTGTTATGGAATGTTAAGGTTCAATAACAATGTATTTGTTCCATCGATAATCAATTTGATGAATAATTTGATGGATGAAGCTCATAATTTATCTTTCTCTACAAATAATGGAAGTACAAAGATATTTAGGGATATAAAAGAATATTTTGGGTAGGAAAACATTAAATGATATATTATAGAGTATATATCTCGATGCCTAGTATGTCGGTATGTTAAGGATGAGAGAAAAAATTCTAAGGGGATGTTACAACCATTACCCATACCTAAATATAAATGGGAAAACATTACAATATATTTCATAGTTAGATTCCAAACAAAATCTAATTTAATGGTTTCCATTAATTTATAGAGAAGTCTTATTTTTGGTCTAGATATAGACTTGATATTTCATATTTCATATCATCCTATGATATATGGTCAGTTTGAAAGTACAATCCAAACTCAAGAACACATGTTCCATGATTATTCTATATATTTTGAAGATGATAAAGATCAACAGCTTCCTTCGGTGAATGTTTATCGAAATAATATTTTCAATCAATCATTCAGATGTATCCTTATGAAGCCCTCTTTGGTAGGAGGTGCAGAAATCCCATATTATGGGATGAAGTTAGAGATAGGAAGCTATTGTGACTCTATTTAGATAAATATATGATATAAAATGTTAGACCCATTCATATGTAAATAAATTAAGTATATAGTTGATAGAAATGTTCTGACGACAATCACTGGTGAGATATAGAGTTCGATGTTATTGAGAAGGTATTCTAATGAATATACCCCTAGAAAAAAGTTATGAGATTTAGAAATAATATAAAAATTAGCCTTTGTAATATTATACCCTTTGAATTTTTTGATCATATTTAGATGGAAGCTTATAATTAGAAACTCTCTATGAATATCTCTCAATTTTATGATATATTCCATGAATCTCTACTAAGTATGTACATACCTAATCCTTCACTTGTACTGAAATCAAAGATAATTATTCTAGAGAAATATTGATCTTATGACGAACAAATTATGGGGATTTTGGATCATAGAGATAAAATTAAATTCAATAAAAACACTCACATGGTCAATGTTTTCTACAGAATCCATAAATTAGAGGATGCAACTTGGAAACCCAAAGATGCGATGAACAATAGATATCCTAAATTGTTTACACAAAAGTGATGGAATTTTGATATTGGAATTCATTTTATGATGGGTAAAACATAACACCATGATATTTTGTGATATATTTATCAATAAATAAAATTTAATTCTTTTATTTCTTTCTTGAAACACAACACCATGTTTAAACAAATCGCATTATACTATTAAAATATTTTAATTTAATTTACAAATTATAACTTATCCAATGAATTTGATTATATGATTTTTATTAGAATAATAATAATTATATATATATTTATAATTTATTCTCATTAAAAATATATTTATTTTTTCTTAAAAAATAAGCACTCAATTTTTAGCAGTCATTTTATTCTATAAAAATTAATTTTTCTTCAAAAATGGTTTTTTGTTAGAATATTACAATTAATTTATGGACCATTTGTAAATAGTGTTTTATAAAATATGTATCAGTATTTAAATGAGCATATAAAAAATATCTTAGGGTTATTTTTCTTGATTTCTCTAAAAAGTATTATTTTCTAGTGAATTATGAGATATAATGATTTTTAAATGTATTTTTTATCAAGTATTTAAAAATTAAAATTTTATATTAAAATAATTTAAATGAAAATTATTTATATTATATTATAAATAATCCAATTAAATTAATTATAATAAATCTTTGGGATAAATTTTGTATTAAAAATTATTTTACTTAAAAGAAATTTTTCTGAAAAACTGTCTTTCATTACATTTTCTATTTTTATCTTAAATTAATTTCTTCCAATTATAAAAAATGAAACATGAAAAATGGATTCCATATTTTTAATAACGAGTTCCCAACTTTATAAATATATCCCTTTTTATTTCCGGTCAATATTAATCGTAATGATAGCAATTTTTTGTTACTACAGTAAAAGTAAAATTGGTTAATTAGGATTAAATATAAATTCATAAGGCATAAAATTCATAAATATTTTTCATTAATTAATTAGATGAATATATTTCCTACATAAAAATATAATATTAAAAAATATGACATTTTATTTCTATTTAGATTTTATTTTTACCTTTAAAATATTTAAGAAAAAGATAAATTAAAAAATTTCACTTTCTTACTTTTAACATATATAATATTTTCTTATATGACTATAAAAAATAATGTTCAGTTATAAATGGTTATTTGAAATATCAATTAATTTTTTTATTAGGTGAATTTATTATTATTTTTTTTATAAAATAATTACCTAAAATTCTTACACAGCACCAACACAGTGGTTGTACAATTAGTAGAAAAATAAAGTAAAACATTTTACTCCAAATGTAATTTTTTTTGAGTGAGTTATAGTGTACCATGAATTTTATAGATAAATATAATATTTAGAGGCATGTGAAAGATTTATATTATAATTATTTTGATGTCACGTTGTTTTTAAGGTCAAATTAAATGAATGGTTCTCAAAATGACATTAATGATATTTTATAAGAAAATATTAAATTAAATTATTTAAAATTCTTAAAAATAATATCTTTGGATATGATAATTTTATATAGATTAAAATATCTATAGTGTTCAATTGATAAATTAATTTTACTTTTATGGAAATAATCTTAACTATTAAAGATTACAAAACATTGATTTTGTGGTATTTTTTAAAAGGGGAAACAAGGGGTTTAAACTATGTGATAATGGTGAAAATAGAACCTAAAGTTGTCAAAATTTTATTATATGATATTATTTATACTCATACTCATATTATATTTTAATTATATCAATTTATATATGTTTTAAACTAAAATAAATTTGTATTAATTTAATACATTAATTAATTCCAAGAGTGCCACACTCATCACATATAAAGTGGAAACACTTATGCTATATTAATCACACCATTTTATCCATATAGATAGAAAAAACCCTAAAAAGTTCTCATATAAACTTCCATGGATAGAAATTATAGGTTTCGGTATTCTCAAAAGACAATTCCAAAGGATCTTTAGAAAGGATCTAGAGGAGGCCTACTAAAGAAGAGATAATCTTCTTACCTAACCTATTTCAATTATTTTTCCTTTAACCACCAATAAGTCAGTTGTAATCAACATAAAATAATAATTTATTTATTTGAAAAATACTAGAATTATATTATGAATATTTTTTCACCAATACCACCCTCCATTCCATCAATTGGAAGTGAATGTTTCACTGATGTGTATGAGTAGACTACTACTGTAACGCCCCGACCCCAGTTACCCAGATTTAGTTCATTATTACATAACATAGGCATGATCACAATTGATCAAGTCTCAAAAGACCGATTAGTTTAGTAGCCTTCGAAATACTAGATACATTCATAAGGTTTAAATTACATCATAAATGGAAAACTACAACAACATTATTTCCATAGATAACACTGAGTACCCATAGACTATCCCTGCAGGTCAGTCATAATATACTTCTTCGCATCCTGGGAAAAAAATAAAACATAGAAAAGGGGTGAGCTCAGATGCCCAATAAGGAAAAAAATATAGAGGAAACATTCGTAAATATGCACAAACATTTAAGTCAATGTATAACTAAAAAAATGCAATTTAAACTTGAGATTCAATATAATATGGCAAAGATAAAATCAGAATAATTCCATTTACTTAATCACAATGATATTCTACTAGTCTAATAATCACATGCCATATCAATAACCACTTTCGTAATAATGGAATTCATAATGCCAGACTATCATAACCACATAGTCAAGGCCTTGTGACAATACAAAAAATAAGATTTTGTTAAGGCCTTTTTCCAAGACACTATTTTGTCTCATGAGACCTACCAATGCATCGATGAGCTATAGCGAGCTCCACCCGTCACATACTAAGTCCAATGAATTCCTTATATGAAAAGGTTTAAACCTATCATAAACACTCGTATTAAAACTAGCATACGAAATGTAAATACATTATCCATAAGACATGAACAGTATAAAAATAACACATCCACATTCAAACATATCACAAAACAATCAATACAATATAGAAGTTTTGTATCAAAATAAATCAATTTCAAATAAACTTAAAACCATCAAAGGATGTTGACATAGATGAAATCAAAACCTTTTTAGAGAAATATATCTTTCTATTTTGAAATCATTTGAGAGTAACCTAATTATAAATAAAACATTCATTTCTAAAATATTCTTATAATCTTGTAGGGGAAGCTTCGATGATGTTATAATAACAGAAAATAGCCGCACCCGCCGTATAAGTTAAAAAACATTCTTACCTTAAATTTGTCGAAAGGGTCAAAAAGTACCTTATTTAGAAAATGACGGAAAGATACCTTTAAAAATTGTATATGGTCAAATAAGTGTATAAATGGCTTTAACCCATTTTCTATTAAATATTAGAAATGTTATGATAGATATTTTTATGAAATGTGGATGTTGATGATAAAGAGGTCCCAGTAGATAATTACATATAAACAACCTTGAATAATGAAGAGGTTGTAGAATTAACCCTTACCTTTTAATTTTCCTTGGTCAAGGGAACGGTTACCTCCTATATAATATTTCAATAATAGTTATTAAATTATACAAGAACCATATACATAAATATGATATTATATATGATCTTCTAATATTGCTTGGTTGATAATATTTTAGTATTATCGTCAATTTGGGTGTTAACTTACCCATTTTCTTTTATATGTTTTGTTATGTAAGCCAAGTTTGTTATGGATATGTTGTATCTTCTTAATATACATAATGATATATAGTCCTTAAAAATTATTTTTGATCATCAAATTAAAATTATTCTTGAATGGATACGATGGGGAAAGAATCACATCGCGTTCGTAGAGACGGTAATCCGTACGTACGCACGATTGCTACTTCCATTTCAAAACCAAATGACACATAGGTATATTATTATTAAATTATAATATAATATCTTATATATACTACTTATGTACTTTAACATCATCCTTTATACGTTCCATGTATTGTATGAATAAGTCATATCACTTTCAGGGGGAGGTAGTCCGCACTTCCTCAAATGAAATTATCGTATATATATACAATATGAAACGAATAATGGTATGCTATAAAATGGATTTAAATAAGATTATATATAAAATAATTATCGTAAATATCATATTTAATTAAAGTTCCATCATAATGGCCACCCTGAGAGGAAGTAGGAGATAATTGAACAATCATCGTTTCGTGAGGCATTTGGTTGCCATCCATAGAAACATTATGTATTTCACCCATTAGATAGAGGTGTTTTTAAGTGTAGTTAGAATACTTATCATAAATAAATCCAATTATATTGATGATAATGGTGTTGTTACAATAGAAATGAATAAAAATAGTTAAGGGGTTGTAGTAGTAAAATAAAAGAAAAGAAGTTAAGAGAAATCGTTACCTTTAGTTTGGGAAACTCCCTTTGGTTTGAACCAAAAGGACATTGGAAGTGCCTTATTCCTAAGGTAATGCTTCTAGGATTAAGAGAGGAAATTTTGGATGGTATTTGGGTAGATGTTGGCTGATAAAAATAGCTTTGAAGGTGTGAATAACGTGGTAGAGGTGGGGGCCTTTTATAATAGGAGAGGAGGGGCTCTTTTGGAATGATTGAAAATATTATTTTATTATAAAATGGTTTTCAGATTATAAAGGTCCTAAAATGATATATTTCTAGGATAAGGTGATAAGGGTTCTACATCCACCCATAAAATATATTTTTGACAAGTGTAAGTTTTATATTTTACCTTATCATATCATTTTATTTAAATCGTTCGTTAATGAGGTAATCGCTGCATCATCATGGTGTCATAAATAAATTTATTTATTTGATGTATAAAAATTATAAAAAAATTACCATGATGTAGGAAATATTTTTATATTTTGAATTAATATTTATAGTAAAAAATATAACTTATATAACCCCATGCAAAAAATGTTTTATTAAAAGAATACATGTTTGTGACATTTTTATTTTTGTTTTAAATAAAATGTATTAATGTAATTATCTTACCCAAGTGGCTCCATGGGGTCCCAAAATTGACCCATGGTTTGTATTGGTCGTCCAAGACTCATCCAATAAGGGCAGGACATGTGTCAAGGTAATTTCATATCATTATAACATTATTTTTACCTTAAATTACCCTAATTACCTCTAATCACGGTTAATAATACTCATAAGTTACTATCACCAAAAAAATAATTTTTATTCCAGTGAACCACATTTTACTTACTAATGACAACCATGTATTTTGGATTTTTGAAATTCAATTTACAGAAGCGGTAAAATTTTATGAAAAATCATTTTTTTTAACTTCCACTTACTGGTTTCACTATTCATCAAAAATTGACGTTTTTCAGAAAAATACCAAAAATTTACCCTAAGCTATATTTGATATTACAAATTAAAAAATTATGTCTAGTTTACCAAATTAAAATCATATAAGTTGCATTAATTAATTTTATAATTAATTTCTGTTGTCAAAACAAATAGCGTGCTTTTAAGAAACAATATCAATCAAAAGATTGATATTGTTTATTTCCAATTTCAAAGTGAAATTAATTCTAATGACCACCATTGGATAAAATGGTAAATATATATTCTAATTATACTTTAAAACCACTCAATATTATAATTTATCACTATAAATTATTTTGACCTAAAAAGTTATTTTTAATTAATGTTTAGTATTTTTCACTATTCATAACAGCTACTTTGGTTGGTCGCGGTGTGTTAGAACTCGAGGTTCCATATAACACATGAAATTTTATTATTCAAAGGGAAATGTACCGTAGAATATTGGGGTGTTACAACTAACTCCACATAGCGATACAATTAATTTTCAAACACCATATTTGTTGGATTTTTATTATTATGAGTTTAGTTTTTATAAATTATATTAAAGAAATAATTATTCTTAAATAATTATAATATCATATCAAACTTCTTACTATCCAATATTTTAAAAATTGATAACATTTCTCATGCGTACGTGCGAACGACCACATCCACAAAGTGATGTGATTATTTTTTCATTTTTGATTTATATGATTAGTAATATGGATAAATTTAATGAATATATATGATATATGTGATAATTATTTTTTAACAGTGAATTATCATTTACTTTGATTTCATTATTTCCAATGAAAAGTGAAAACAAATTTCAGGCGTACGTATGACCTACCTTCTTCTTGAACATTGTAATTCATTTTTCTATCTATACCTTTTATGGATGAATATATATATATATATATACAATGAATATATATTATATTTATATCATTATTTATATTATATATATTATTTAATCATGATCAGTGTATAAGGACCATGTCTTTTAAACCGAAACATGAATGATAAACGAAATAATTATCACCTAGAAAATTAATTTTAATAAAAATTTGTTAATAAATTAGTGTTATGATGTTTTAGGTAAATATCTTATGGTGTGAAATATATGATTATAGTTTTATAATATATTTATAATAAATATATATCTATTATACATGAGTTTTGAATGTGTATTAATAAAGACAATACTTTATATATGGGATTGTAGTCTCACTTTTAGTTCAGTGTAGCCACATTCCATATTCACCACTTGTTTCTTTTTTGTAGTTTATATCATACCCATGAATTAATTTTATGATTATAAAAATTAAAATTATTAGGATATAAATATTCATATAAGGTTCTTTTTTTCATGATATTTTTATATGAAAGTTAACAAAGTGATAAATAGATTATGTTTTAATCCCATTTTAATCTCGATTGATTATGCTTGAATTTTCATTGAGTAAATTATATTATCATTATCCAATATATCACTTAAATTTTATTTTTCAATTATTATTTATCGATATTACACATTTTCCTTTCACATCCTTTATTTAAAAACTCAAAATACCATAAGTATGTTTATAAGGAAAGTTGGATTTTTTTCTCCAATCGGTTTAAAGTGTGTTTTCTTCCATGTCCATGTTTTATCTATTTTTTTTAATTTTTTTACTATTATAATATGATTAGTTAAATTCAATTTCACCCATTTTTTTACTTTTAATAAAAAATTTAAATGAATATATTTTTCATTTTCTGAATGATGTTCTTTTGACATTCTGTCAAAAATGTGAAAGTAATATCTGTTTTAACGTACTTGGAATGAATATAATTTCTCATAATCATAACCAATAAATTATTGGAAGTTTAAAATAATATTTTCTAGGTATGTTTAAATTGAATTTTTCTCCCTTTATTTTCTGTAAATTTTTGGATTTTAAATAAGTGATGAAAAGTGTATTTTCCTTAGGAAATATTCACGTGATCTTCTAATGAAATCTACCATCAATGAAAATGTACTTTGAGGTTATATATAAATTACTAGGTATATGATCCAATGATTACATACTTATTACTTCAATATTTGTTTTATTATTATGGCAATTAGATGTTTATGAAACCCATGTTCTTTACACATGTTATACTATGGTGAAAAGTTTATGAATTTTATTTTCATTTCAAAGATTTAGGATATGATTTTATAATGAATGTTTTTAAATATTATGCGGAATAAGTATGGTTTTAATTATTTTATGGGTGTGGTTTGAATTATATATCCATCTAATTTATTGAGTAAAATTATATATCTTATGGAATAATTAAGGGAAAAAGATTGATGTTATACATCCATTGTGGGAAAAAAGTTGATGTTCTTGATCCACTATGGTAAATTAGAAAATATGGTTGACCCACTAATAGAAATAGGAATGGATTCCTAAAAAATATATAAGGGAATTCCAATTTACATAGGATGGGAGTGTTACTCTTTGTTTTCACAATTATTATGGGTTTATTTCCCTAAATTGGATATACTTGGTTACTGATTTATGATTTATAGGACTTTAATCTTAGACCTGGGTGGCATGAGGGTTTTTTTCATTCATATTATCTAGTATATAATATTCAAAAGAAATATTTATTCTTTCTTGTGATTAGATACTATATTTTAGACATAGGGGTCTGTTACTTAATGTGTCTTCAAAAACATATATTGTGATTTCTAATACAAATTGATGGCTAAATAATATATAATCAATCCATTACATGGTTTTATATTTGTTCCTATGACAAATAAAACAATTAATCATGTGGTTTTAATTAAATAAAATATTGATCAGTACTTATTAAGTTCATCCTTTATAACTTTTAAATAATGATTTATTTAATAGAACCATATATAAGATAATAATATTAAATGGAAAATAAAATGAAATAATGTAGACCCAATATATACTTGATAATTACCTTATAAAATGGTAGGAGAAGCTAGATAAATTTAATTGTTTGTGAAAAAACTTATGATATTGGTGTGAATATAGAGTATCTCATTTTGATGCATGTCATTACTTACATTAATTGTGATTTTGGAAGTTGTGACAAAATTGTGTTCTGAGGAATGATTTTAGAATTATAGAATATACCTAGATAAAAACCTTTTATGGAGAATGAAAGTGACTTGAATAAGTATTCTCCATAGATCATTTGTATAAAATACCATATTCTTACATTACTAGAAATATATTATCATCCAAGAGTGTTCTTACTAAATGTTATAAAATCCAAGAAAATGAGTCTCTATGATCTAAAATTTCCATGATATAGATGAGATAGTTGTTTTAGATGTATCATGATTTTTTTAATAATTAGGGAGACCATTAGGATGTAGTGCTCTGGGATGGGTCTATTCAAAATATTTTTGATCATTTAGAGACATCCTTTAAGAGGAGGGTGAAGTTGGAGACCTATAAGTTATGAGTCCAAGATTAGTGATGGCTGGATATTTTGGTTTAAGTGTAGTAGCATATTGGGTTATCTTGGAAGGATATTCAGGTCTAGAGTTTCAATCATTTCTACATAGAGACATTGAGGGTCGATATAGACTAAGAGTTCATGCACCTCACTTAGATTTTCATGTAGGTAATGGTTTTTGATACCCTCTTTATAGAGGTCCATTATTATACTGTATGTTTTATAAGGATGGTTTTTCTAAGGCTTTACATTATTATGATTGTTAAAGGTATGATTTTTAGTTACATTTGAATGTTTTACCAGTATTATTTCATTAAGACCATTAATCTTACCCTTATTTCAAAGAGAAATTAAAATTGGGGTTGAGACCACGGGTTGTTGGATTATACATAGGGGACTAGTAATTGGTTTTTTTAATTAAATAACTAGTCGTTTTATTGTTTATGCCGGGGTTCTTATGGACAACGTAATTGTAGTGGCGCCCCATATCTTTCTCCTTAGGGAGGTAGTTTTGTGGAGTGCTTCTCGTGTGGTAGTCTTGGTCACGTTTTTTTAATGTTTGACTAGTTTGTAGTAAAGTTTTGTTTTTGTGAGAAGATTGGTCACCTACATTGGTATGAGATAGGCTTGTAGTAGTTAACCAATAATATATATCTAGATAGGTGTAGGTATCAAGACATGGTTTAGGTGTGCAATAGTACAGTACTAACTAGATCTCCATGGGGTGTTTAGTTTATAATGGGTTATGTAGTGCCCAATGATAAGGGGAAAGACAAAAATAAGGAGGTGTAATTTAGTGGAGTAAATAAGGATCTCAGGGAAGAGGTTTAGGTCAGTTTCATTCCAGTGAGTTCAAATTTACAAATCATTATGTTGGTATATATATGGGTCAAGGTATAATTTTGGTCACATATACATTTTCATATGTTTTATTTGATAAATTTTCAATACATTAATTCACATAAACTATATTTGTTGGTGATTTAGGTTTATCCATAGGAAAAGTTCTGGGATAATGTTGATCAATAAACTATTAGGAGATCAATTTGAGGGTATTCAAAGGTTTTATAAGTTAGAAATAGTTATTGTTGGATATAATTACAATTGAGATTTCAGGGTTCTTGAGATGTTTCATTTTGATATCATATGTTATATAGATTTTTTGGTTATGTATCTTGAACAAATTGGTTTCTTATGTTGATGGGTATCATTCCTTTATTATTTGGGTGACTAATATATTTACATTATAGATTGAGATATATAGGCAGGTCATGATTTTCCTAACCATGAATAGATGGGGGTGATCATGGTCCAGATTAGTATCATTATTATTGATAATGTTGATACATGATAGTGGTATTTCCTCATGTTTTCCACCAGTTTAGGGATATATTTTCTAAGAATTTATTGGGAATTATACCTGATCATGATATCAAGTTCCCGATTGAGCTCATTATTGGAATAAAGGCTATATCTATTTCATTGTATATGATGAATCCTTCTATTTGAGAGATAAAGGATCAACTGAGGGTTTATAAGTAAGGGGGTCTATATGGACATGTACATCTCTTTAGGATAATATAGTCTTATTCGACAATAAGGAATATAATCCCTTGAGTTTATGTGGGGATTATAAAAAGTTTTACCTCATGATGGTCAAGAACTAATTTCCACTTCCATGTGTTAATAAAAAATTTGATTAATTGAGACTGGATAAATTGTCATTAAAGATCTATTTGAGATCCGATTATCATAAATTGATTGTGAGGCCTCTGGATATACCTCATACTTAATTTAGGAGAAATCTTAGGTTGTATAATTACCTTGTGATGACATTCGGTTTGAAAAAACTTGTTGTAAGTGTTTATGAACATAATTAATGAGAACTTGCATCCTTATTTTTTTTGTTTTACTTATCAATGATATTATCATGTACCATCAAATAGGGGAGGATCGTACTTGAAAAATAAAAGTTGTTTTGAGTAAAAATAATGATAATCGATTATTTGGTGGACTCTCGATGTTTTAGTTTTTAATTGATCATGTTTTCTTCATGGGGAGTGTTATATTAAGGGCTAGTGTATTAATAGGTCCTAAGAAGGACAAGTTTGTAGTTTCTTTGGAGAAACAAAAAAACCGTTTAAATCCATATATACATGGTATTGTCTGATCATTATTGTAGATTTTTACAAGAATTTTCTTAATTGGTAGCATTGATGAAGGATCTGATGAAGAAGGAGGTAATGTTCCTATGGTCATACTATCATGAGGGAGCCTTTCAATAGTCTGAAGAGAAGTTAGAATATGTTTAAATTTTTATATTACCTAAGTTTGTTATTAAAAAACATTATATTGCTATGCATTAAAAATTATACCAGGTGGGGTTTTGATATTGTAATGTCATATAGTCCATTATGGGTCTAGTTTGTTGAGTACATATGAGTGATCCTACATGATGCATGCGCTTGATTTAACAAATGTGGGTATTTACCAGAGGTGTTGACAATTCCAGACTTTGGGTGAGTGGTTTGTGTAATGAACTAACTATATGATATTTTGATATGTTCCTCATAGCATGACATTAGTCTTTGATAGTGAAGTTGGTTCAAGTACCTACAAACCATTATTTTTTGTCTAGAATATACCCATGTGAACAGTTATCTCATTGTTGACATACTAAGTTGGAATAATCCAGTGGCAATTATTTCAGAAGAAAGAAATGAGTGATATATAATGGACCTCTTTTTTGAGATATTTTTGGATGCTTAGGTGTATCAAGTCCAAGACACCCTTACATCATTGACTATTACCTCCTCACACCTTAAGAGGGTGAAGGAGAGTTAACTTTTAAACTCAAACTTTCTAGTGTAAGGGACAATATATATGGTTGGGAGACACCACACTATTGATCTCTTGATCCCAATGTGGTCCTTTATGTATAAGGTTGTGTTTTATTCCTAATTATCATGAACACAAAGCTCATAAAGGAATCACATATCTTGATATGAGATATTCACCTAATACATACTATGATGTACCATGATATATGTAGGCAGTATTGTGGCTAAGTACGAAGAAGGATATAGAGGTTTTTATCATACAATCCCCCACCAATCACTCATCAAAAGGTAAAAATAAATGGACCACAGTTATTCTCCAGTCATACGCCATTCCAGATTGGAAGTGGTATGATGTGACTATATTTTTAATGATAGTGATTCGAAGGATTACCCAAGTCCATGACACAACGTGGGTCATCATATAATAATTGACCAAAATTTGTCTCTTTTTATCATTCTAAGAGACATTATTCTTTGTTGATCTTAGAAATATGAATATTTTGGAGTTATTACACTATATAGGATACCATAGATTATCATTTTAGACCGAGATACGCACTTTGTATCATTATTTTGGAAAGGATTGTAGAATTATCTTAACACACAAGTGAATTTGAAAACTGCTTATCATCCATAGGTAGATGGATGGTCTCAGAATACCATTCAGATATTAGGGGATATACTATTGTTATGTGTCTTGGATTTTGTAATTCTGGGAGAATCATCTTTAGCCTATGTATATTTAATATAAAAACATCAATTGGGATTTTATTTTGATAGTTCCATTTAGGACATTATATTATGGGTTATTCGTATTGTTATTGTTTTAGTTGGAGGGCTAAGGGTTGGGGATTATTAGACCATGTCTCATACATGAGACATTATATCATATCAGGATATACTGGAAGTGATTATTGAAAAATCAGAGTAGTATTATATTTTATTTATTCTATTGAATTAATAATATAGAGTTTGAGGAGGACTATGAAGTATTCTTATGTGTTTGAAAAAGATAATGTGACCATTGTATTGGAAGACAAGGGAAACTAAAACCAAGCTATGTGACTCCATTTAAAATCTTAGAGAGGATCAGTATGGTATAATATCAATTAATTTCTACTCAATGTTTTGGTACCATGAACAATGTGTTTCATGTTTCTCATATTAGTATACATATATATCAATACATCTCATGTGATTTGTACCGTTGACAACAAGAATGTGGTCAATGCATCATTTTAGGAGAGTCTAGTGTGTTTTATTTATTAGAGTTAGAATACTCTATACGAAAAGAAGGTTCTTATGGTATGTGGGTAGTGTAATAAAGGGATCATATAAGAGGATATGGGGTGAAGGGAGTTTGACATACCATTTTAGTGTCTGTTGTAGGTGTGGGCCATGGATTGAGACTTTGGTGTTTGTAAAGGATTATAGGGTTGAGTTTGGTAATTAATTTCATATATAGTTGTAATTTTATGGAGTTTTTAGGTGATAAAATTTTAGGGAAAAATTTTTATGAATAATTTGGAAATGTTTTGGAGTTGATGTATATTCATAGAGATTTAGATATGTTTAAAACCTTACATATGAAAAAACCTTCCATGTGGGAAAACAGTTTTTTATAGGTATTTTTATCTAAGGAGAAATCATTATGTATGGATAAATATCTTACATTTTAGTTTTTTAACCGAAGGAAAAAATCTTATATATTATAAATAAGTTATGTTTTGGTTTTTAACATAAGGGAAAAAAATTAATCCGTAAAAATATATTATATATGGGTTCTTATAATTATTGGAAAATCTTTACATGTGAATGACATAAAATTTATAGGTTTTATACCTAAGCGGAAAATATTATGCATTAGAAATATATTATGTGTAATATTATTACCTAAGTGGAAAGCCTTATTCATGTAATAGAATCTCATTTAGAGGTTCTTCTACGTGAGAAAACATATGTATTGAGAAAGATAAAATATATGGCTTTCCCCCCTAATTTAGAAACATGTGTATTTAATAAATATCTTATATGAATGTTTTTAAGGTAAAAGTGTAATGGTATATGAAAATATATTAAGTGTTGGGTTTTCAACCTAAGGGGGAAACCTTACATATAGGGAATATCTTATGTATTAGTTTTCATGCCTATGGGTAAAACCTTAAATATGAGAGATTTGTTATGTATTGGTTTCTAATAAGGGATAAACCATACAAGTTAGAAATATATATAATATATGTAAAAAATCATATGTTTGAAGTGAAATTTTTTCCAATGGGAGGATCTTATGTAAGAAATGTCCAAAAATAAAAAATCATTATGTATAGATTTTTTTTAAAAAAATAATAAAATAAAATAAATTATTTATAAAAATGTAAGAGGGATTCCATTGATCTTTTAAAATGTGTTTTCTTCACTTTATTTTCCCTTTCACGACCATATCTCTTCAAATATGTTTTCCTTTTTTTCTTTATATGATTCTTGTGTCATTTGTTCTATATGATAGATAATGGTAACTATAACATTTTGATTTTATTCCTTCATATTTTTACATGTTATTTTGTATATTTACACTATTTATAAGCATTTCTACCAAATTTTTGTGTTTATGTCAATTTCATTAATTTTTTCCATTTAAGGCCAGATCAGTTATCAATAATCAATGATTAGATTTTTATGAGAATCTGGTAGGTGGTCCATAATACATCATTAATTATAATTTTGTTTCTTTTGTGGGTATGTTGTGAAATAATGATTACCTAATGTGTGGATAATGTCAACCATAATTAAGTTATTTACGATTTGTTGCAAGTTAGAATTACCTTGTTTGAACCAATGATAGGATATCAATAACTATAAAACCATAACCATTTTCTTCCAGTTGAGGAGTACCATGAACTAATAAGACATGAAATAATTATTGAAACTCAAGGGGTTACCAAAATGAAATTACGAACAAACATTTTGAATCTAGATTACCTAGGATAGTCGTCAGGATAAAAAATTATGTGATAAATTAGGGATAACATAGAAGTATCCCTCGATGGGTATAAGCTTGGACCTTAGATATGTGAGTGAACCTATTAAAAATAAAACTAAATGGTAATCTTGTAAATTTGTATGATTTAGCTTATTATTATTTTATTAAAATATATGACATTAAATGTATAAAATTTTGATTAATGATATCGTTCTGGGGTGGGGAACCACCCCCCCTAGGCATTGATATTGATGATATGATTTAGGTTAGGTAGTAATCGAAAATGGATTTTGATAATGATGAGGTGATTCTATGGTAGGGTGACACTCTATTTTGTGTTTTTATTGAAGAGATGTATAGAGGTCAGGTTCCATACCCCCTAATTGTTGATATTGATGATATGGTTTTAAGGTAGTGTTCCATTACCCCTAGTTGTTAATATTAATGAGATGGGTCTAAGGTGGTGTACCATTCCCTATTCATATTTATATTTAAGTGATGGTTCTAGGGATGAGATTAATTCCCTCCTAGGTTTTGATTTTATATATATGGTTCCAGGGGTGGGATCCACGCCCCTGAGGATACGTTATGCTTGATTTGATTATATATCATCTTCAAAGATATCTCATAATGGAAAAAATATGGTTAATTTCAGGTGTTACCATACAAAATAAGAATCAAATGTTAGTTGTTTATTAACAATTTTATATATTTATTATGGTGTATCGGTATACACCATGTTTAGATAGGATATTTTCTGGAACACTATTGGTGGTGGTTTAAGGAGTTACAGACACACCTTTCTCGAGTTATAATTTTTACCCAATTAGTCTTCAATGTTATAGGCTAGGATGAGGTAAAATATACGATATTTGATGGTTGATTTAGTTAATTGGGATATATTATAGGATATAGTAAAATTCAAGGATTTAGGGCCATTTTTTTAGTTTTTTATAATTTTTTCCAAGATTTATTATTTTAGGTCTTGATGTGTATCATCCTCCCATGGGTGATCCTATTTTCATATGTGTGATTTTATAACATGTATAATTTCTCATATTGATAAAATATTGTTTTATTTTGTTTCTTATTATTATTTATCTTATATTACTATTTTTTTGATTATGTATATTTTTTGTCATTATTACATCTACTATTATTTATGGTTACCTAATCAAGGGGGTAGAGTCTCCCCGCATTACTCATTGATTCCGATAGCTAGTTAGAATCCTTGGGTGTATTGGGAGTCATTAATAAGCTCATGTGTCACTCTGATTCAATTACTATGGAGGTAATTGGGTTTAGATGTTACTAAAAACCATATCATTAATATCAATACCAATCAGGAATGAATCCTAATACATGAACCATCTCATCAATATAAAAACCCAAGGGATAATGATACCATTCCTGAAGTACAAGATTACTTAGTGGGTGTAGAAGGTTATTTATATTTTAAACATCTAAGACAAACTTCATTTTAATGATATATAACATGGTGATCTTACCTAATGTTTCTGGATGGTTCATCTAATACAATAGGATGGCTATGTTATGCCATTTTAGGTTTTCTTCCTCAATTTTTTTATGAATTCAAATGGATTTATTTATTTCCCATCCCATGTTAACACTTTATATGTAACCAAAATTGGATCATTAGTATGAGTTAACTTGTAATTCCTAAAATTGGATGAAATAAGTATACTTGGGGCTTATGGGATCATGGTTAATATATGATTCCATGAATTATGTGTATTCTAGTATGATTATTTATTTCATACTTGGGTACACACTAATTTATATTTTCTATACATTCTATGGTAACATTAATGTTTTTATAGTTATCCAAGCTTGGAATACATTTATATTAAATCATTTTATATGAATATTTAGTGCATTAAAAAAATACATGCCCGAGGACTGTAATAGTTTAGTGTCATTGGAAACATGGAAATAAAATCTTCTATCATGGAGAAATATCTTCATCATATCGCATAATGATCTACACCTTTAGTAATATGTAAAACCTTTATTCAAAACCTATTGAAAGTAAACATAAGAAAGGGGTGAGATTAGATTCTCTCTAAGGGTAAATAAAGGAAATGCGTAAGCATATCATGAAAAGGGGTATGTAATTTGAGAATTAAATTTGATGATCATAACTGAAATATTAGAGATCATAATAATTATTGGTAGTTTATATGACATGAATAATAAGGAAATTAAGAACAAAATCAAATAAATCATAATATAAGACTAAAACATGGAATTGTGGAAAACAAAAAATCATAAAAAACGAAATGTCTTGGAAGCTTACCATGGAATTTGTAACATTTTTATATTCGATTTATCACTCGTGTACCTGCTTTGGGCATGGGATGACTTCCCATTTACCCTCTTGTTTAGGGCTTGAGATGCCCTCACATGTACATTCTTGTTACAGGATTGGGATTTCCACCTCTAAACCCTATTGTTTTGGGCTTGGTATTTCCTCTGGTTTACTCTCTTGTTTTTGTCTTGTTTTTTCCTCCCATATACCCTCTTGTTTTGGGATTGGGATTTATTCCCACATACACTCTTGTTTTGGGACTGGGATGTCCTGCAATAAACCCTCTTATTTTGGGCTTGGGATTCCTTTCTATGTACCCTCTTATTTTGGGCTTTGTATTTCCTGCCATTTAACCTCTTATTTCAGTCTTAGGATGCCTTCCCATGTTACCTTTGATATCAAAAAAAATTATCATTAATCATTGAATTTGGGGGAGATATAGGTCCCAAAATTCACATAATGAAATAATACATGCATATTCCAGAAATCAATCATCATATCATAACCCAGGAAAATAGATGGGTTCTATAAACATCATATCATAACCCAAGAAATGAAATGGGTATCAATAACATTTGGTCACATCATAACCTATAGAAAAATGATAGGTTTTACAATCATTTCATCAAAGAATAACCTGTGAAGACAAGTAGGTTCTAAAAGAATATAACCAGTGGAAAAGAAATGGATTTCATAAACATATAACCCATGGAAGAGAAAAACATTTCATAAAGACAATGACATTAATTATAACCCTTTAATATAAAGGATATTAATTGAACCATTAAATCATATTCTAGTAGGGAATGAGTAACATCAATGGATTTCATCTTAGGTGGGAAATAATTTTTGAATATATTTCAAAATAATTTATGGAATAAAATATCCGTTCTTCTTCAAAAATGGTGTTTAATACATAAAGCAATTTAAAAATAATTTTCTTAGAAAATACCTTCAATAATTATAAAGACGGATTGAAATTATTTTGAAATCCTTTTTCACTAATAACATATAAAATATTATTCAAAACATTTTTAAAATCTTTTTATCTGAAAATACATTTAAAACATATAAAGAAATCCTGAAAATGTTTTGAAGTCATTATTTACCTGAAATTATGTAAAAAAATCTTGAAAACGTTTTAAAAAAATTTCATTAAAAATATTTTGAAAACATGTAAATAAGGATTGAAATAATTTTGAAAACAATTTTACTTGAAAAAAAGTTTCTAAAACATTTTTTAAAGATTATCCTTTTAAAAATTCAACGGAAGCATCAAATAAATGATGATGGGTAAATTAGTACATGCCTTATGACGTAAAAAGAACATTTCTTTTACGTGGTAAAAAGGTGAGAAATAATGCATTGTTTTGAAAGAGACAAGAAAATTACCTTGAAGATATTTTCAAAAGAAATAAGGGTAAATATTTATTTTAATGAATATAGGATAATGGTATAATATTATTGGAAATTATTTTTTGAAAACATGGTTTTCGAGGAACATAGATATCCGACTGAAGAGACAGTAAAGTTGGGCTTCTTTAAAAACACTTTCTTAACAATCAAATGTACTAAATAAAATTAAATGATACCAATAAATTAATATATCTTTAATAAACATAGGATAAGTAAACTCATGAGTTTTATTTGGTTATTTACCAAAATATGTCATCAATTAAGCATAATCAGTAACAATCTCAAGAAGCAATGAGATTTTTTCAATAAATAATTTCCACTTGGTTACTTGGGATAATACTTTAGATGTAATAAAATGAATTTATATTAACCTTAAAATATCATGAAAATAATTACTTTCATGATATTTAATTTAAAATTTAATTATATACACCTCAAAAAATAATCTAGGTGCATAACAAAACATGACTGTCAATGAATGAAAATTGAGACAAAACTATTTTACCGATTTGGTAACACTTGAAAATCAAACCACATGAATGAAATATCATAAAAGGGATATGTTAATACACCAAAATTTAAGTATAAATAACATATAATACATTAATGTGTAGTAAATACTCCACAAAAAAGGAAAGAGTGGCCAACATAGCATGTATCTCCCAGAAATATAAAGTGAGATGAAATTCCCTTACCTTGTTTCTTGACTATCTTTGTACTCATACAAGAATCCAGTATAATAAATATAATTTTATTGTAAATATTTTGTAGAAGAAAATTAGTATACATAATAGCATATTTTTTTATTATGACCATATATTACCCGCTTGTTAACAATCCTATGTTAAGGTTTTACTTCGGGTAATATTCACTTTATCCCTTGCAAGTGGCTTAATCTGTTATATACATGGTCTGTATACTTATATCATGATTTAAAGAATGTAAATAATGATATAAATATCATTTATATTGAGTATATGTATATTAAAAAATTCTATATCCTAGAGAGTTATGAAATTCAATACATCGTTCATGGAGATGGTAAGTAGTACGTACGCATGAACGTTGTTTCCATTTTAATTGTCATATTGAAAGAATGAATGAAAATGAAATATAAGTTTATATTTATATAATATAATTAAATTATAATTATAATTATATATATATATATATCATATAATTTCACTAAACCCATCCTTAATACATTCCATGTTGAATATGAATGAATCATATAGCTTTGAGGGGGCGGTAGTCCACACTACCTCAAATGAAATTATCGCAATTACACCAAATTGAAAGTAAAAAAATATGTTTTGTAAAAGGAATAAATAAGCTTAAAAAAATTACAAAAAAAAATAAATTTCATATATAAATAGATTATACACCATAATTTCCTCCACGATATGTGGTAATGGAATAATGAACAAATATCATTTCGTGAGGTAGTAGTTCTCCGTACACAGAAACAATATGTTCATTATCCATTAGATGGAGGTGTGTGTAAGTGTAGATTGAACCATTTACATAACAAAATAATTATATTTTAAGGATACTGGTTCTGTTATAAAAGAATAAAAAAATAGATTTGGTGGTTTTGGAGAATGAAAATAAAATAAAGGACTTGAGAGAAGACGTTAACTCAAAATCAGGTAACTCCTTTTGGTTTGTGCAAAAAGGGTTTCTGGAGTTGCATTATGACCCAGATAAGTATTCTAAGAGTAACAGAGGTAATTTGGGAGATTATTTGAGCATATTTTGGGTGAGATAAGGGGAATGATATATGTGAGGAAGTGGGTAGAGGTGGCGGCCTTTTATAGGGAAGGGAAAGGACTCATTTGGGATTTTTTAAATGAAGTTAGGAGTACCCATATTTTTACCCAAAAAAAGACATAAAAAACCATAATAATTTATGGAGTGTTCATGGGTGAATAATGGCCGTAAAAATGGGTTTTGAAAAGTGTCTAAGTTGATTTTGGTCTTATATTTAAGGTTTAGTACTCTATTAACACATTTCTTCTCTTAACTGATGTATTAAATTTTAATCACATTCAGTAATATTTTTGGTCAAAAAATGTCTATATTGTTATACACTATAAATCTTGCTAATTAAAAATATGGAATAAAAATTTTCTAAATTCTATTTATATAATTAGAAGAAATTAATTTAATATTAATCCTTCTATCGGGATGACAGTGTGGGGTTTAAGTAAAAATGATCAAACGTTTGATAAGTTTTTATATCCATTTTCAATGTGAAATTGGTAACAATGAAATAAATTAGATTAATTGATAAATATATTATAAAATTAATCTATTAAAAAAAATTAAAAATATAATTTAACCCAATAAATAAATTATATGAAAAAACTATTTTGAATTAAAATCCGATGATTTAATTATTCATTAAAAAAATGAAAGCTTATGGAAGAACAGAATAAATTTATCCTACCAGAATTTTTATGTATCAATAAAAAATATGAAGTGTATTTTGACATAATAAATTTATAAAAGTTCCAAAAATAGTATTTAAACTGTTCTTTCCAATAAAAGGTAGTAAAAATACCTTTATTAGAGAATAAGTTTTTATGCATAAAATTGGGCTTGTTCTCATATTATGTATATAAAATATATGGTACGAATATTATTTTTTTTATTGAATATATAACAAATATATTACATTAATTAACTCACTAAATATGTTAAATTTAATTTATTAGGGTAAAACAGTTTTGTGACCGATATAATATTTCCCTTTACATTTAATCCGTTTCCATATTCATTTCTAATTAGTTGGTAACGTCTGAAATTATCTTATATTTGCGTAGACTATATATTTTTATAAATTAGTTAATACTACTCATAAAATCTAATTTACCGGTTAGGTTATATCTTATTATATTAAATAATATAATATTTATGGTATACTATTTTTTGGTAAAACCTGGTCTTGCATGTAACAAAAACCATCATGGAAAGTTATTGTTGCATATAACACAAGTTAACATTATTGTTCTGTGTAGAGAAATCAAATGATTATTTTTATTGTTGTGGATGATTAACATTGTGTTGCGTATAATGAAATTTAAAAATAATCCTTTAATATAAAAAAACTATTTTCAGTGTTTTGTGAAATGAAAATATCAAAAAGGTGAAATTAATTTGAAAAAAAATAATTCACAAAATCTTGGGGTGTTAAATTCTACCCCCCTAAGATAATATTTTCCCTAAAAATTTGATTGGGTTTTGAAAGGTGTAATACTAGAATGTATCATTCATAGAAACCCACATTGTAAAAACTTATTCAAAAACTTCCCATCAAAAGGGAAATTTGGAACCATAACTATTACCCAAAGTATCTCAAAATGAGATTACCACGTATGAGAAAATAGGTGGGAAGTGAATACTTGGACTTGGAAGAGAAATCCCAGCATCATGTTCTGATAGAGAGTGATAGAGAACAAGTTCCGGAGAAAGTTAACAATCACAATGCCATAAATCTCTGGGGACCTAAGGGACCTTCTAATTCATCAGAAATGAAGGTACTAAGACATCATTATTATCTTTATGATCCTTTATCCTAAAGTTAAATAATTTTAATGAAAATACATACATAAATTATTTCAGGACACCATCACCCATTGTTGTTCATTGATCCACTTAACCCCTTTCTCTAAAAAGTAAGGTGACTTTTTCATTCTTGAAGTACTAAAATATCATGAGATCTAGGATATGAAATCCCATTTTTCTTCAATTAAAATCATCACAAGGTAGTTTGAACAACCTATCCAATATTCATAAATCCTAAAATGTAGAGATAACACCTTAATCTTACTGACTTCATATAATGTTTAACTTAATGTTTTCATCAATGGTTAACCATATGACCGTTACAAAAGATGAAAATTTAATGCTTTAGAACGATATTAAAAAAAATCACCATAACTTTGATCACCCATATATCAAAAAGAACCACATGATTTTCACATTTTAAAAAAGAGAATACCCTCATCATATATTCCCTCGAAACATGGTAACATCATTAATTACCATAAATTCTTTAATAAAACATTCATGGTTCTTTATTCCATTGAAAACTGGATATATTATTTAAATAAAAGAAGTTTTAAACTTTATCCTAGATGAAATAAAACACTTTTTCAGTAATAAGTTATAAGGTAATCCGTACTTTCCAATTTACTTATTCATATCCATCATGTCATTATCCAAACATCATTATCTCAACATCAGATGTTAATTAAGGGTTACCTTCCCCCAATAAAAATATCACCTTTCCATGAAATTAAATTTCTATGTATTCGTCACAATTAAATATTTATTTTTCAATAATTAATTAATGCTTATACTAGTAATAATTATAAATTTCATGATTCATATAACACAATAGTTTATTTCGAAAAAATAAATAATTTTTCATCTGACATTATTCTTAAACCATTACTCAGGCTTCATCAACTAATTCCTTAATACCTCTTTCTTCTAATATTAAATATGTATCATTTATTAAGGTTATTAAAACTCAATATAATTATGTTTCTTCTGTTTAATGTATAAAATACTGGAATAACATCCCATACCTTTCAGATGTTGTTTGAGGAATCTTTACCTTTAGAAGTATGACTAATACTCATACCACATTATTGATTCTCTTTATGAGATTTCTACTTGGGAAATAAATTTTAAGAATGGACATACTTTAAACATATAAATCATTCAATGTTTACAATGTCCCCTCTAATTCATTCCATTGACTAAAACTATAAATCTTAGTTTCAGAATCATTTTTCATAATTTCATAATATATAATAATATGAAAGTAATTATAGGATGACTGAATCATGGATCCTACTTCTTTAATCTATAAAATCTTCGGTTTATACTAGGTTGTTAATAGTCATATTATATATAAATACTTCATGATTGTTCGTAAATAGTTTTTTAATTCCCAATTCATGTCCCTCAAGAGTGTCAAACTAGGTGTGCATCAATCCCCGTTGTCGTGTACCAGATTACACTGAGTCATGCCCAAAAAATCTTTCCAGAGTTGTTACACCAAGGAATATCTATACCAAATGCACATACACTTGTAGTATCCAGATGATTTTGTATTTCTAGGATACCACTCACTCTCTCCTGGACCAAAATTCTATGTCATTTTCCTAAATGTTAACTCATACTTATAGTTATCCTTAGAGACATCCCTAGAAATATCTTTAGAATCATACCTAAGAATATCACTAAATTTTTCTCTTCCCAGTTTTCAAATTTTGACCAAACCATTCCTTTTACACCAACTATATCGACCCTGTATTGACATACATGGATATTACATCATTTTAAAATAAAATTTAGTACATTAAAAAAATACTTTCCAAAGCACCACAATAGTTAATGTCTTCGGAATATTGGAAAAAATATTCTTTCTATGTGAAAGATCCTCAAAATATCCCATAATTATATACACCTTTATTACTTTTACCTAAAAACATTCTTCATAACCTAGAGAATAGAAACCTAAGAAAGGGGTGAGCTCAGCTGTTCAGTAAAGGTAAATAAAGGAAATGCGTACGAATATCATGTAAAAAGGGTATTGTACTTGATCATTATGGTTTATGATCATACCCTAAATATTTGAGATCATAATAATTATTGGTAGTTCATAATACATGAGTCATAAGGAAATAAGTAACATAATCCATGAAATAATAATATAAGTCTAAAACATGGAATTTTTCCAAACACATAAGCATAAAAAACCCTTTTTCTAGGCATCATACTAAGGAATTTGTGACATGTTTTTATTTGGTTAATCACTCATGTACCTGCTTCTATCTTGGGATTACCTATAAGGCACCCTATTGTTTTTCAGGATTGGGATGTCCTCCCATGTACGCTCCTATTTAGGGCATGGGATTTTATCCTGTTTACCTTCTTGTTTTATGCATGGGATTTCATCCAATCTCCTCTCTTGTTTAAGGATTGGGATGTCCTCTCGTCTACCCCATTGTTTCAGGCTTGAGATGTACTCCCATGTACCCTCTTCTTTTTGTATTGGGATTTACTCCCATTTACCCTTTTATTTCAGGCATGGGATGCCTTCCTGTGTACCCTTTGCGCTTATAAAACATTTTTCATTACCCAATGCATTGGAGGGAGATATAGGTCCCAACCATCACATAATGAAATCGTACATGTATGTGCTATAAAACATTCAACATATCATTGCCCATGTAAAGATATGTGTTCTATAATCATAAAATCATACTCCGAAAAACTAAATGGGTATCAATAACATTTCATCACTTGAGAACCTATGAAAAGAGACAACATTCACAGTCTTTTCATCAAATAATAACATGTAAAAAAGAGAGTTTCAAAAGAATATAATCTATCGAAAAGAAATTGATTTTATAAAAATAAAAACCATGGAAGAGTAACCAATTTTGTAAAAACTATAACATTAAGCATAACCCATTCATAGAAAGGATATGAATGGAAATATTAGATTATTTCCTAGAAGGACATCAATTACATCAAAATAAGTCATCTTAGGTGGAAAATAATTTTGAAATATATTTTTAAAAACATTTCTTGAGGAAAATATCATTTCTTCTTCTAAAAAGACTTTTTAATGAATACATCTATTTAAAAATTATTTTCTTATAAAATAGGACGCAAAATTGTAATGAAGACATTAGATTATTCTAAAAACCTTTTTCCTTGAAAACATATAAAATAATATTCACAAAATTTTAAGAACCTTTTTCTTTGGAAATACATTTAAAACATACAAATAATGGTTTAACATATTTTGAAATCATTTTTACTTGAAAACATATGAAGGAATCTCGAAAATGTTTTTTAAACCATTATTTGAAAATACTTTGAAAACTTGTAAATAAGGGTTGAAAATTTTTAAAACAAATTTACTTGAAAACTACTTTAAAAAAATTTCTTTAAGATTATACTTTTGAAAATGCAAAGTAATCTTCAATGAAATAATGGTGGGTAAATTTGTATCTGTTGTATGATGTAAAAAGACCATTTCTTTTTCATTGTAAAAATATTTGAAATAATACTTTTTTCAGAAAGAGAAAATAAAATTACCTTGAAGAGATTGGTAAAAGTAAAAAGGTTACAAATTTATTTTAATTATTATAGGATAATGGTATAATAATATTGGAAACCATTTTTAGAATACTTGGTTTTGAAAGAACATAGATTTCCAACAGAAGAGTGAGAAAAGTGAGGATTCCTTAAAAACACATAACTAACTATCTTATATAAGAAATATTAGTAAATTTCACCAATAAATAAATATATATTGAATAAAAATCATATAATAAAACTCATGAGTTTTCATGAGATATGGATTAGAATATTTCTTCAAAGAAGCATACTCATTAACAATCTTATGAACCAACAAGATTATTTCAATAATCTCTTACCACTTGGTTACTTGGGATAATACTATAAATAAAAGAAAAGTAAATTAAATGAATAATAAAATATCATGAGAAGAATTATGTTAATGATATAACTTGTAAAATTGTAGTATATACACATCAAAAATGTTTCTAGGTGCATAAGAAAACATTAGTCGCAAATAATAAAAATTGAGACAAAACTATTTTACCGACTTGGTAACTTTTGAAACATAACAACCATGATGAAAATTTTATAATATGGATATTTTAATACCAATAAATTTATGTATATAATACATATAATACAATCATGGGTAGTAAATACACCACACAAAATAAAAGAGTGGTTAACATAACATATAACTCCTAGAAATAAATAGTGAAATAAAATACCCTTACCTTATGTCTTGACTCCCTTCATACTTGTAAAATTATAAATTATAAAAAAATTATATTTATTATAAATATTTTACATAAGAAAATTCTTATACATAACACCATATATGGGTTTTTAGGACCTTATATTATCCTCTTGTTAAGGATCCTATGTTAGGGTTTCACTTCAGGTAATATTTGCTTTGTTCTTCGCTTGTGTATTAATTTGTTATATCATTGGTCCTTATACATATATCATAATTTAATGAATGTAAAAAATGATATAAATATCATTTATATGGATTATATTTATATTGAAATAATCTACAACATATAGAGGTATGAAATAGAACACACTATTCATAGAGACAGTAAGCTGTATATACGCATGAACATTGTTTCTATTTTAATTATCATATTGAATGAATGAATAACAATGAAATATAAGATTATAAGTATATAAAATAATTAATTTATAATTATAATTATATATAAATATATCATATAATTTCACTAAACCCATCCTTAATACATTATATATAGTTTATGAATGAATCATATAGCTTTGAGGGAGCGGTAGTCCACACTTCCTCAAATGAAATTATGGAAATTAAACCAAATGGAAAGTAGAAATATATGTGTTTTAAAATGAATAAATAAGATTAAATAAATAATTAATATAATATATGATATATAAAAATATATTTTCAACCATAATATCCACTTTGATATGTTGTAATGAAAAAATAAAAAAAACATTATTTCGGGAGGTAGTAGTTCGTCATACATAGAAACAATATATTTTTCACCCATTAGATGGAGGTGTGTGTATGTGTAGGTAAAAATATTTACATAAAAACATAATAGTAGTTTAGGGATAATGAGTTTTTGTATAATAATAGAATAAATAGAGTTGGAGGTAGTGGAGAAGGAAAATAAAAGAAAGGGCTTGAGAGAAGATCATACCTCATAATCTGGTAACTCCTTTTGGTTTATGCCAAGTGGGTTCCTTGTGTTTTCTTATGACCAAAGAAAGTATTATAAGATGAATTTAGGGATTTTGGGAGATTATTTTCTCATATTTTAGAAAATACAATGGGATTTAGAGGTGTGAGGAAGAAGTTATAGGTGTTGGCCTTTTATATAGAAGGTAAAGGACTCTCTTAAAATTGTTGAAAACAAGTTAGGTGAAAAAACGTTTTTACCTTCAATAATTCATATAAAACCAAAAACAATCAATAATTTAAGGTATATATCTGAATCATGGACAACCAGTGGGGTTTAGAAAAGATTCAAGGTCATTTTGGGTCTTATATTTAAGGTTTAGTACTTTATTAATCTAATTTTTCTCTTAACCGATGTAATTATTTTTAATCAAATTCTATAATATTTTTGGTCAAAAGAAATTTTAAATTATTATACATTTTAAATTATAACTATTCAAAATATGGAATCTATTTTTCCAAATTCTAATCACATAAGTGGAAGAAATTAATTTAATATTAATCCTACTGTTGGGACAACACCGCGGGTTTTTAAAGTAAAAATGTATAAAAGTTTTCTAAGTGTTTATATCCAATTTAAATGAGAAATTGATTCTGATGACCTAAATTTAATTTATTTATAAAAATATTATATAATTAAACTATTAAAAAAATTAAAAAGATAATTTATATTCGCAAATAAATTATATAAAAAATAGTTTTGAATTAAAATCCCATGGTTAAGTATTCATAAAAAAATGTAACCATATGAAAAAATACCAAACATTTATCCAAAACTAATTTTTTATGTCCCTAATGGAAATATTAAGTTTATTTTTAAATATTAATTTTTTAAAAGTTCCCAAAAATTTTATTTAAAATGTGTTCTCCATTAAAAGGAGGTAAAAATACCTTTATAAATAATTGGGTTTTATGCATCAAATTGGGGTTTTTATCTTTTGTCTATAAAATATACTGGATTAATATAAAAAGATATTTGAGTGAATATATAACAGATATATTACTTTAATATCACTCACTAATTTTATTTAATTTTATTTATTTCGGTAAAAAAGTTTTGTGACCAATATAATATTTCCCTTTAAATTTAATCAGTTTCCATATTCATTTCGAATTAATTTGAAACCAATGAAATTATATTATATTTATGTAAACCATATATTTTCATAAATTAGTTAATACTATTACTAAAATATAATTTAACCAATATTTTATATCTTATTATATTAAATAATAATATTTCTATAATATACTGTTATTCGGTAAAACTGGGTCTTACATGTTACACAAGCCATCAGGGAAAGTCATTGCTACGTGTAACACAAGTTAACCTCACTCTTCCTTATAGATAAAGAAAATGTTTATATTTCATATAATTCATGATTAAATTTGTGTTACATATAACTCATGACAATCATAATTATTTGATATAAAAGAAAGTATTTTTAGTGTTCCGTGAAATGGAAAATATGAAAAAGTTTAAATTAATTTGAAAAAAAATAATTCACAAAATCTTAGGGTGTTAGATTCTACCCCACATAAAATAAATTTTACCATAGAAAATATTTTGTGTTATCAATGGTTTAATACTTGAAGGTTTCATTCATAGAAACCCACATCATAAAAATTATTACTATAACTTCCCATAAAAAGGGAAAGTTGGAACCCTAACGGTTACCCAAAGAAACTCATAAAAAGATTCCCACATATGAGAACATAGGTGGGATGTGAAAACTTGTAAATGGAGGAGAAATATCACCATAAAGTTATGATGTATAGGGATATAAAACAAATCTAGGAGAAATTTTACAATTACAAAGCCCCAAATCTAAGAGGATGTATGAGACCTTCTAGTTCATCAGAAATGATGGTACTAAGACAACATTTTTATCTTGATGATCCTTTTCCCTAAAGTTAAATAATTTTCATGAAAATACATACTTTCATTATTTTAGGACACTGTCACCCATCAATTTTCATTGATCCACTTCACCTCTTTCTCTAAAAATCAAGCCGATGTTTTCATTCTTGAAGTACTAACAAATCATGAGATCTATGTTATTCCATCCCATTTGTCATCAGTTATCATCAACATAAGGTTGTTTGGAATTACAATCAAACATTCCTAAATCCACATATAGAAAGATACTACTTTAATCTTACCGACTTAATATGAATTATAACTTAATCTTTTCATAAATAGTTAACCATATAACTCTTATGAAAGATGAAAATTCATAGCTTTAGAAAGAATGTCAAAAAAATCAGATTGACATTAATACCCCCTTATATCATAAAGTACCAATTGATTGTCACATTCGGAACATGTGAATACCCTCATCATATATTCCCTTGAAACATGTTAGTATACTTAATTACTATAAAACATTTTGTAAAACATTCATGATTATTTATTAAAATAATCACGATATATATTATTTAAATAAAAGGAGTTGTAAACTTCATACATGATGACATAAATCCATTTTTGAATAATAATTTATAGGGTAATTTGTACTATTCAATTTACTTATTCATATACACCATATTTTTATCCAAACATCTATATCTCTACATAATTCATTAATTAATGGTTACCTTCCCGTAATAAAAATATCACCTTTCTATGAATTTACATTTCTATGTTTTCATCACCATTCAACATGTTATTTTGAATCCTTAATGAAAACTTATAATAAAAATAATGATATGTTTCGTGATTCATATAACATAATCTATGAATTTCAAAACATGAATAATTCATTCGTCCATCTTAATTATTAACCCATTACTTAGGCTTTATCAACTTATTCCTTAATACTTATTTCTTAGAATATGAAATATGAATCATGTCTTAAGGTTACTCAAACTAAATCTAAAAATTATTCTTATATTTAATGTAAAAAATATCATAAGAAAATCACATACCTTTCATATTCAATTTAAGTTATCTTTATCTTCATAAGTATAACTAATAATCATACCACATTCTAGATTCTCTTTTTGAGATTTCCACTTGGGAAATTGGTTTTCATGATGGTCATAATTTACACATCTAAAACATTAAATCTTAATTATTTTCATTCTAATTCATTCCATTGACTAAAACAAGAACGGAGTGTGTGATAAATATTCATCATAATTTCATACCATATTATAATGAAAAATTACTTATAGGATGCCAAAATAATGCCTCCTACTTATATAATATATAAAACATTTTGTTTATACTAGGATATTCATAGTAATATTCTACTTAAATACTTCATGATTATTTGTAAATCGTTTTTGAATTTCAAATTCATATCCCTTGGGAGTGACAAACCAGGTGCCTGACAAGGTCTTTTGTCATGTACCAGATTACATGGAGTCACACCCAGAACATCTTGTCTGAGTTGCTACCCCTTAGTACATCTATTAAAAATCCAAATCCAATTTTAGTATCTAGATAGGGATTTATTTCTTAGAAACCACTCACGTTATCATTTACCAAAATTGTAGGACATTTTCCTAAAGCTTTATTCATCCTTATACTTATCCTTAGAGAATCCCAAGACATGCCCATAGAAATATACCAAGGGATGTCACTACCATTTTCTCATCCTAGTTTCCAAATGTTGAATAAAAATTTCCTTTGATACGAAATATCATTACCTCTGCTAGACATACATGGATATTACATCTTTTTAGATTAATATTCAATACATTATAAAAATACATGCCCAAGGAATGCAATAGTTTAGTGTGTTTAGAAAGATGAAAAAAAATCTTATATCCTTGTGAAATATCTTCAAAATAAACCATAAATATATAAACCTTTAGTAATTCAACAAAAATCCTTTATTCATAACATGGGGAAATGAAAAATAAGAAAGGAGTGAGATTAGATTCCCTGTAAGGGTAAATGAAGGAAATTCATATGCATATCATGAACAAAATGGAATGGAACTTGAGAATAAAATTTAAAGATCATACCCTATATATTAGATATCATAATAATGATTTTAAGTTCATAAGACCTGAATTATAAGGAAATAATGAACATAATCCATGAAATAATAATATAATAATAAAACAAGTAATTAGGGAAAGCCCATAATCATATAAAAAACATCTATCTATGCTGCCTAATAAGGCCTTGGTAATATGTTAGGATTAGGTAAATCACCTGTGTAGTTACTTATATCTTGGGATTCCTCCTTTGTACCCTCTTGTTTCGGGCTTGGGATGTCCTCCAATGTACCCTCTTGTTTCAGGATTGGAATTTCCTACTATTTACCAACTTTTTTCGATCATTGGATTTCTTCTCGTCTACTATCTTGTTTCGGGATTGTGATTTCCTCCTATCTACCCATTTGTTTTAGGCTTAGGATTTCTTCACATTTAACATCTAGTTTCTGGATTGAGACGTCCCCTTATCTTCCCTCTTGTTTCAGGCATGGGATTCCACCTACGTACCCTCTAGTTTCGGGCTTGGGATTTCCTCCTATTTACCCTGTTATTTCAGGCATGGGATTCCTTCCCATGTACCCTTCGATTTCATAAGACATTTATCATTAACAAATTTATTGGGGGGATATATATCTCTCACCCATCACATAATGAAATCATATATTCATGTGTCACAAAACATTCATCATATCTTCACCTATGAAAAGAGATGGGTTCTATAAACATTAAATCATAACCCATGAAATGAAATGTGTATCAATAAAGTTTCATCACATTATAACCTATGAAAAAAAGATATGTTAAATAATAATTTAATCAAATCATAACCCATAAAAAGAATAGGTTTTTAAAATAATGTAACTTTTCGAAAGTAAATATATTTCGTAGACATATAACTCGTAGAAGAGAAACAGATTTCATAAAGAAGATGACATTAAGAATAAACCATTTATAGAAAGGACATGAATGAAACCACTATATCATCTACAATAAGGGAATGAGTAACATCAATAGATGTAATATCCGGAGGAAAATATTTTTTAAATACATTTCAAAAACATTTCGTGTAGAAAATATTCTTTCTTCTCTGAAAAACGCAATTTAATACATAAATCACATTAAAATAATTTTTTATAACTTAACATGAAAAATTATTAAAGATGAATTGAAATAATTTTGAAACACTTTTTCCTTGAAAACATAGAAAATTATATTCAAAACATTTTAAAATAGTTTTTATTTGAAAACAAATTTAAAAAACAAAAAGAAAGCATGGTAATGTTTTGAAATCCTTTTTACTTGAAAACACATGAAAGATGACTGCAATTATTTTAAAAATCATTTTATTGAGAATACTTTGAAAACATGTAAATAAGTCTTAAAAGTATTTTGGAAATAATTTTACTAGAAAACTAATTTTAATTTTTTTATTAATGATTATACTTTTAAAAATTCAAAGGAATCATCAATGAAATTAAGTTGGGTAAATCCTTACCGGTCATACAAGGTAAAAAGAACATCCCTTTTTCATGTTAAAACGGTTAAAAATATTTCCTCGTTCGGAAAGTGAGAATAAAATTTCCTTGTATATACCGGTAAAAGAAAAAATGATAAACAATTCTTGTAAATCTTATAGAATAATGGTATAATATTCTTGGAAAACATTTTTAGAAGACATGGTTTTGGAGGAACATAGATTTTTGACTGAAGAATGGGTAAATTTAGGCTTATTTAAAAACACTTTATTAACTATATTACATGAAAAGAGTAGTAAATGGTATCAATAAATGAATATATATTTAATAAAAATAGTATAAATAAACATCTTGAGTTTTCCTAAGAGATGGACCATAATATTTCATCAAAGAAGCATACTCATTAACAATCTTGAGAAGAAAAGAGTTTATTTCAATAAAATCTTACCACTTAGTTACTTGGTACCATACACTACATGTAAGAAAATAAAATTAAATGAAGCATAAAATATAATGAAAATAATTATGCTCATGATAAAACATGTAAAATGGATGTATAAACACATAGAAAAAGAATCTTGGTTCACAAAAAAACAAGAGTCTCAAAGAAGGAAAATTGAAACAAAACTATTTTACTGATTTGGAAATGTTTGAAACAAAAACCCCTTGAAAAAAAGAAAATAAAATGGATATTTTTATGAAAATAAATTTATGTATAATATAAATATAATATAATCATGGTATGTACATGCATCACACAAAAGGAAAGAGTGGAAAACATAACATGTATCTCACGGAAATAAAAAGTCACAATAAAATCCATTTTCAATGTGTCTTGAATCTCTTTGTACTCATATAAGCCTCTAGTATAATAAATATATGTTTATTATAAATATTTTATAGAAAAAAATTATTATAAATAATACCAGATAATATTTGTTTATGACCATATATTACCGGTTTTTTAACAATCGTATGTTAAGGTTTCACTTAGGGTAATATTTGTTTTGTTCTTCGCATGTGTCTTAATTTGTTATATATTCAGTAATTATAATTATATAATGATTTAAATAATTAAAATAATCATATAAACTGAATGTATATATATTATATTTATATTATAATAGTATATAGCATAGATAGGTAGGAAAAGGAATACACCGTTCATGGAGATGGTAAGTCATACGTACACATTAACGCTGTTTCAGTTTTAATTTTCAAATTAAATAAATGAAATAAAATGAAATATAAGTGTATATTTATATAATATAATTAAATTATTATTATAATATTAATAAGATTTTGGTTTATCTAGGGGCTTTAGAGGTGTGAGGAAGTGGATTGAGGTGGTGGCCTTCTATGAGGAAGGGAAAGGACACATAAGGAATTTCTGAAAAAAAAGTTAGGTGTACCCATGGTTTTAACTACAAAAAGTCATAAAAAACCATCCAATTTCAATAATTTAAGTGTTATTGCTGAATAATTTCAATCAAATGAGTATTATAAAAGTTTCTATGTCGTCTTTGATCCCATATTTAAGGTTTAGTACTTTATTAACCTAATTTTTCTCTTAACTTATGTAATCAGTTTTAATCACATTCACTAATGTTTATGGTCAAAAATATAGTGGACATTGGTATAAATTATAAATTATTATTATTTAAAATATGGAATCTATTTTTCCATTTCTAATCATATAAGTGGTAAAAATTAATTTAACATTAATCATGCCATCGGGATGACAATGTGGTTTTTTAAAATACAAATAATCAAAAGTTTTGCAATGTTTTTATATCTAATTTCAATTTTAAATTGGTTAAAATTAACTAAATTGGATTAATTTATAAATTTATTATCTAATTAAAATATTTAAATAATAAAAAATATAATTCAACCTTATTAATAAATTATATGAAAAAATAGTTTTGAATTAAAATCCAGTGTTTTTAACTATTCATAAAAAAATGAAACTATAAAGAAAAATACTAAAAAAATTTCCTAACTATTTTTGTTGGTCTTGATTCTAAATATGAAGTTCATTTTTAAATATTAAATCTATAAAAGTTTAAAAAATTGGATTTAAAATGGGTTCTCCATTAAAATTCAGTAAAACAACTTTTTTTAAAAATATGTTTTTATGCATAAATATGGTTGGTTCTTATCTTATGTGTATCAATAATATTGGATGAATATGAAAAATATTTGATTTAATATATAAAATATATATTACATTAATATAAATAACTGATTATATTTAATTTAATTTATTATGGTAAAACATTCTTGCAGCCATAATAATATTTCCCTTTACATTCAATCAGTTTCCATATTCATTTATAATTAATTAGTAACATATGAATTTGTCTTATATTTGTGAAAAACAAATATTTTAATAAATTATTTATTACAATTAATTTAATCTAAATTATGGTTATTTTATATCTCATTATATTAAATAGTAACATTTTTATGATATACTGTTATTGGGTAAAACCTGGTCTTGCGTGTTACACAAACCATCGATCAAAGTATTTTTTGTATTTAATGAAAGTTAAACTAAGTGTTCCATTTCGATAAATAAAATGTTTATGTTTCATGTAGTGCATGATTAACTTGGTGTTGCTTATAGTATAAGCCAAACATAATGATTTAATATAAAATAATCTATTTTTAGTGTTAAATGAAATGAAAAATATCAAAAAGGTTAAATTAATTTAGAAATAATTAAATCACAATATCTCGGGGTGTTATAGTTTTCTTACTATTCTTATTACTTACACCATACATATGTATCTCGATGAACCTAAGCAATTTTTATTTGGGATCCAGTTAAGTGGAAATCACCTATGCCAGGATGGTGAGAAGGTGGAGTATGGTATGAATGGAAGAAATACCAGTACATACTTTGGGTTATTTTGTTTTATGACTATTAATATTAGTTTGTGTTTATTTTATTGTACTTTTATTAATATAATTTTTATAGTTGCCAAATTTTTACTGATTTATAACATGGGTTTAAATTTCTATTTCTTGAGTGGTTATTTATATTGTTAGCCTATATTAGTGATTCCCTACTGTTGTATTTAATAAATTTATTCATTTTAATTTTTTTGTATTGTTTGAATCAATATTAAGGGTACTGATGGGTCTTAGTGTGTCATCATATTTTCATAAAAATATAAGAAACATGTAAATATATAAGATATATCATTAATTAATCAACATATAGTGATGAATATATAACATATACATGAATATATAAAATGAAAAAAAATATTTTCATCAAAATTAATGGATTTTACTTTATTTAAAACAACTAGAAACATCCACTAGTTTCTCACCTCCACATAGATTCCATGAGACACTAGAATAATCATTTATAATGATATAAACCTATGATATCCTACAAAATTATTCAACCATATATGTGACTAAAAAAGGATAAATACAAAGAAGAGTGTATAAATTATGGAAATTTAGTGTCACACAGATCTAATAGGGATATATCATCCCTTCATATAGGCTCCCTTCATTCAATAAATGGATTCAGGAGTCAGTTTCCAACATATTCAGCCATCATAGAAGGCATTATTTTTTATTGAAATTTTTGATAACCCCCCATTCAAGGGATGAGGGTAAACCATCACAAGGACCTTAGGATAGAGATTATATGCCCATAGGCTTATGAGACATTACATAACCTAAAGGTCTGAGCTACAACATAGGGGATGAAGCATCCTCATGACGATGTTTTTAAATAAAAATTAGGGGAAGAATTATAGTAAAATATCATTAATTTAGTGTATTTATAAAAATAATCAACTTCTATAGAAATATAATAAAGACAATCATAACTCGTTGTGAAACCATCCAACCTCTTTTTAATGTGGTTTATCAAACTAAATTAATTTTTCATCAACCACTGTACCCAAAATTTAATCCTTATTTTCATTCCTAAATGCATGATAATACTATAATTTTAAACATTAAAAATAAATATTAATTTCATTTTGTAGATGTAAAAAATGATATACCTCTAATAAATCATCAGTTCTACTCAATACATATGTGTTCTTGTGTGATATTGGTCAAACATACTCTCCAAATGAACATATCCACCAAAATATTTATCATATGCATCATAATTATACCTATATAATCCAATTCTATATGAGATAGAGTGAAAAAATGAGTAAATAATTTAAATATAGTATATGTCATCTCATTCCCTCACGATTAATTGAAATAGACTATCCAAATTGTTGGATAGATCACATGTCATTCATCTATTAGATGTTCACATAACATATCCTTCATCCAAGTAGATGGGAATTTTTTTAATCAAGTAATTATAACAATGTATCTACTTAATATAATTCAATATTGGTCCCAAATTCTTTAAATATTCATTTTAGTGGAAAAATATCTTTTTGGTTTAGCTCCATTAAATTAAATGACCGACAACATACTCAACCACCCATTGATTGGCTAACCTTCAAGGCCTGTGTAACAAATTTATAAAGGTATGAAGTTCATAATCCTATATATCTCACCATAATAAATTAATATATATTCATAATATACATACACCCCTACATATATCAATAACTACATGATTTTACATGTGAAATACTTTGTCATTTCAATCAAAATATAATAACTTGACTTACAACCTCATGAGTCTATTCATTGTGTATCATATACATTTAATTATATAGATTAAAATATTATAATCCCACTAACCATGAAATATCATCAGAACCAATAATCTAACTCCATGATCATTAATTTGGGATAATAAGAAGTTATACATTAAAGGGATATTATAATTCCACTCTTCATGTAATATTAATTATATAAAAAATTTAAAGAAAATAAATTGAGATATCCTCGATTATAAAATAATGATGAATTTTAAAACCAATAAATCCAATGTATAACCCCATAAATTTAGTATAAAATAATATTATTCTCTATATAATTATTAACATAGAACACCGAGCTTTAAATGAATTGCGATATACTATAAAAATAATATAATTTAAATGAAACTGTTATAACCTAGTTTATAAAATGGTAGGTATGGATAATGATAAAAATATTATGAAAAATATTTATAAAGGTTTTATATAATGAAAATGTATTTATTAATTCATAATAAAAAATAAAAAATTTCCAGTAAAGTCATTTTATCCTACAAAAATATGTTTTCTTAAAAAAAAAATTTAATTGGTTTTTGTGAGAGAATATTATAATTAATTTAAACTTACTTTAGAAATATTATTTTTTAAAAAGGATATAATTTTTGAAATCACCATGTGAAAATTATCTTGGGGTGGCATATTTTTTATTTTTATAAGATAACTAACTTTTCAGTGAATAATGAAAAATATTTATTTTATAAAAAATATTTATTTTCCATTCAAGAATATAAAATGTTTGATTTTTTTAAAATATATATGAAAATATAATTAGTTTCTTTTTATTAAAAATCGTCTAATTAATTTCATTCTAATCAGTATTATGATTATTTTTTACTCAAAAAAATTATACTTAAAAATACATTTTTCAGAGAAACTACTTTTCATTATATTATGCAGGTTTTTTTTAAAAGTAATTTATGAAACTTATAGGAAAGGTATTTGATAAAATTTAATCCATATTTTAAATCATTATTTTTAAAATTGGTATTTAGTTCAACGTTTTTTTGTTATTGTGAATAGTTATTGTGGTAAATATTTGTTACCTCTATAAGGGTAAATTGGGTAATTAAGGTTCAAAATAATGTTGAACGAAATTAAAAATATATATAAAACAAAACCAATTTATAATATATGAGTTTATTTTATCCATCATTATCCAATATTTTATGATATCACAACTTGGTTCCATTTTTATTTGATAATGACGTTCATATTTTTTAAGTAAAGAATTAATATAAAATGTCACTCTTTTTTTAATAAATTTAATTTTATAAAAGGTGGAAATGTTTAGTTATAAATCGTTATTTTATATATTATTTTTTTTCAGGGTAATATTTATTTAGTTTTTACTTATGTAATAACTACCTTAAATTATTAAGGAACATCGACATAGTGCTTGTATAAGTAGTCGAAAAATTTATTAAATGATTTTAAAAATATATAATGTGTATTGTTTTGGTGATTTATCGAATTTTATAAATTTTTTTGGGTAAATATAAATTATTATTTATTTTATAATATTTATATTTAAATTAAATTTCAATTTTTATACTTTTGAAATCAAAATTATGTGAATAGTTTGAAAATTGACTATAATGGTTTGTTTTGTTAAATAATATTTTATTAAATAATTTAAAATTCCTAAAAAACTTATTTTTGGCCTTGTTAATGAGGTATAGTCTAAAATTTCATCCATTTTCACCTTATGGGTCACTTTTCCATTTATTGTTACTTTGTTGACCCATAATGACTAACAATATTTGATATCACTATAATCACCAAAATGAATATTAGGGGTTAAAACTAAAATATATGGGTTATAATGTCAACTAAACTTATGTAAATATTATTTTATAAGATTATATATACTATAATCCATTATATATTAGAAATATATCATTTTGGATCCATAGTAATATGAAAATTATTTTTAATTAATTTAATACATTATGTAATTCTAATGGTGCTCTTCTCCTCTCTTACATAAGGAGACCATCTTTGCTCTCTTACACATAAATATTGATAAAATTATCTAATAAAAACCCAAAAAAACAAATTATTATATTCCTTATATTATTTTTATAGGATTTAATCTTCTTAAAATACCATCCCTTGGGTCATTGATGAGAGATAAAAAAGAGGTTCTTCAAAGAGGAATTAATCATCTTAATCAAGCATTTCCATTTTATTTCTTTTCCCACATCATTAAATTATATCATAACATTTAAAATATTAAAAAAATAATAATCTACCATATAATTATATTTTATTATGTTAATTTCATAACCTTATTCATCTGATTTTCTATCCCATAGGGAATATAAACATTGTTCGTGAGTACTTGCAGACTACCACCTCCATGAAGTAATGTGCTTCGTTTTCCATAAATGCCTCTCACAAGTATTTATAAAGATTAATTTTGGGTAAATATATATATATATATATTATATTATTTAAATAATTATAATTATGAAACTATAATATATCATCTATTTTCCAACCCTTTCGTCTATTGGAAACTGGTATAGTCATTCATGTGAACGTGTGGATTACAACCTCCATGAAGTGATGTGATTCATTCATCATGTATGATTTTAAGGGATAGTTATAAAATTGTATATAATTTATACAAATTATAATTATTTCATTATTATTTATATATATACTATTTAACGATGAAATATTTGACAACATCCAGACCATCAAAGTCATTTTCCAATTATAAATTAAACGTCCTTAAAACACCCAACAATAAATTAAGTGATTAAATAATATAATATATCATAAAAATAAATGAAATAAATTATCTAATGATATATGTTTAAACTAAGAAAAGTTTATTAAACAATTATATAATTAATGTATGTTTTTTATATAGTAGTTAATGGACATGCATAGAAAGTTTGAAGTCATGGTTAGGTGTTTCTTAAATAAATTTCCATTAATTGGGTTATATTTCTACATAATTGAATATGTTATGCCAAGATTACTTGTGAAATGACCAATAATTTTTTTATTTTTTATTTACACTTATTTTTTTACTTTAAAACTATTATAAATAATCACTTTTTTGATTAAATTCTAGCTTCAATGATACGATTTTTGTATGGATTATTCATCTCAATATTGCTTCTTTGAGACATATCTGTTTTTATGAACCTACATTATTTTTAAAAACTAAACTACATATTCATTTTAATATAGTATTTAATTGAAATTATGGGTTTTTATAGAATCATATTACATTCCTTCATTAAATGTATTTATGGTTCAAGTATTTCGGAAGTTTCATGGGTTTCTCATCTCAAACTTCTTTCTTTGAGACATATTTTCCATGATGAAAATATATTCATTTATGTGGTGTGTAAATTGACTCTTTAAATATAATATCATTAATATTTTTATAGTCATGGTATTTTATGTTACTTATTCGGTTATTTATTTAAAATATTTTAGTGTCTTAAAAGGCCATACATGGGATTTCATTAAAAAAAATATATTAATGTTTTAAATACATTTAACCAAATTATTCCACCACATTCTATATATTATTTAAAAAATGTTTTGTTGAATTTTTTAGTTAAATAAATTTATTTTACTTGATGTTTGACCATTTTTTTAATGTATTTAAAATTAATTTTCATAATGTTTTTTGCATGGGTCAATTTTTACTCTCTTTAAAAAATTTTGAAAAAAATATTTGTTTTCAATGATTATGACCTGAATAGTTTTTCCCACTATCATGAATTTAATTTTATTGGAATAATAATTTATTATATACCTTGGTTGACATAAAACAAAATCATATTCCAAATATTCTAGATTTTTTTTATAAATATTATAAAAGGTCCTTTTCCTCGTTTTTAATGAAATTTTATATATATTATTTTAAATGTATTTATTTATTTTTATAAATTTAATTTAATTTTTTATTCTCTAATGGGGATATATTAAAATTATACTACCCCAATTTATTCATTGGATGACTTATTATTGTTTTAAATAGATTTTCCTAGAACCCATTTATTTTACATGGGTTAATCATTCTAAAAAAAATGAAGGGGGTTTCCAAGGTTTTTATATTGAAATGATTTTGATTTTAAATGATTTTTTTCATTTTATCGTACTTGTATATATGTATAAATGATTTATGGGTGGTTTATTTATAAAAAATGTATGAAATTTTATGTTATAAACCAAGGATATGTGGTTAAGTTATAGACAAAGTAAAAGAAAGTCCATTATAGCCCTTTGATGCATTGCATAAAGTGATAGAGTTAACTATTGTATGATTCATCTAAGATAAAATAGAGTTAACTATTTTGAGTTTATTCTATGATATATAGGATTTTACAAAAAAAATTTATCTCCAAAAGGAATATGGAGGCAACTGTTGTATGTTACTATTAAGTGATAATGATATTTACTGAATATGAGTAGCTCCTAAGGGATGGGCGTGTTAAATTATGTAATGTTTTATTAAGATAATGTTTGAATTATCATATTCAGGTGATTTTATGATTAATTATTTATTTTCCAGGATTCCTACACATTTTCTCTATTTTTTATATGATTCATAATGGATTATTTTAATAAATATTGTTTTGACATGGCACATGATTTTGACTTATATAACTCTTACCTTATGTTAAAGACTTATTCCATGTCCGATGATTTATGATCCATGTTTTTATGAGAATGAATTTGTTGGTCGGAGTGGATACTCAAGAGTGGGGGTGAATTGAGTTCAAATTAAAAATTTCTGTTAAAAAGATTTCTATTAAAATCACCCAAATTGAATAACAAGATAATATATAGTGAATGTGTAAGACTATAAAGGGTTTTTTAGGTTCTCAAGAGATTGATTAGTTCTCAGTTAATCTAATCTGAAGATTAATTAACTTTTGAAGCTAACCCAATTCTTTACAGTACATACAAACACTTACTAGATTAACTATCAAAGTAACTTTAAAACAATTTTATATTTCAAAGTAATTGGAAGTGGAATATTTAATATAATTTATAATAAAAACAAATAAGCACAAATGTTTTTAAAAAAAGAGGTTTAATATCAATCCGAGACCAAGTCCTGTCAAACAATTTATATAAATGTTGATCCACACCCTGGATTGGGGTAAACAACAGTACAAAGACTGTCCAGGACCCAAGACCTTTACCACTGTTCTATGTGGGAAAACAAAAACAATAGAACACATTCTATTCAGGTCACACTTAACCTCTACCACTATCCACAGTGGGATACATGAGAGTTATGAAAGTTGTGTGTGAGGATTTTAAAATCCTCTAGTTTAGAATAGGAGGCAGTGTGTAAATAAAACACACATTGCTCAAAAAGTAAATAAAATATTCACTAAGTGAGTAGATATGAGTTTAGAATTCTCTAGTGATTTGAAGTGAAGCTCTTGACTCCTCAGATTTATGTAAACGAAGCTCTGAGTCCTTCTTTGATTTTTGTCAAGAAAACAGAGTGTCGTAGTTCTTGTTTCTTCACTTCAAGTGTAATTGTTCAGCTCGAGTATGAGAGTGTTCTTTGTAACACTTCAGCTTCTTCTTTGAACTTCGGTACTTGATGAGTATGAGTGTTCTTCAATTTCCTCGTGTGTTCTTCTTTTAATGTACGTACGTGCATGGAAGAATTCTATCAACATATATTCATCAATTTATTTTACTACAGCTCGATCTTCCTTATATTCTAAAAGCTCTGGAAATAGGAATTATTACTTTTTCATAGGTACGAGGTACGGTTCCCTGTCATGCCAAAAACTATCATTAAATATCATTAATTGATTTAAAAACATCAAATATGACCATTATAATTATTTAAATAATATTGAAAAAGTTATAGAGTTTGAGTAATAGGGACTAGCTTCCAATCGGTAGCTCCTTGTAACAGTGAGCTTGTAGCGATAGACTTGAGTCAACATGTCTTGTGTCGGTAGCTATTAATATTTGTATCAGTATCTCCTTGCAACAGTAGCTCCTTTATATTGGTGGACTTGCTCTATCAGTAGCTCTTCTATCAGTAATTGTCTCTTTGTATCGGTAACTCCTATCAGTAGCTCTTCTTGTTTATCAGTAGATGTCTGTTTTTGTAATGGTAGCACTTAATATACTTGTAGACTTACTCTAACGGTTGCTTTGGTGTTATGGTGACTATCTGTACTGGTGTACTTCATATATCGGTAGCTTGTTATATCGGTGACACGCATACCGATAGACTTTCATATATCGGTAACCTTTCTATGTACCGGTGGACTTACATATATCGGTAGCTTGTCTGTGTATCGGTAGACTATGTTAGCAGCTCTGTATCTGTGGACCTTTCTGTAACGTTAACTATTATCAGTAGCTCTGAGTGTTAGAGATTTTTCTATCAAAAGACTGGATCTGTCAGTGACATTTTCTTACTGGTGGAGTTACACATACCGGTAGATTTATTCTGTACTAGTGACTGTCTGTCTATGCATTCTATCAGTGACCTTTGTATATCAGTAGACTAAGTACCAGTAGGTCTGTCTGTTTGTCTGTATCAGTAGCTATGTGCATACCAGTAGACTTGACACTTGTCTGTTCTATGCAACACATATCCATATTGAGTTAGAATTATTTCATAGTATGTATAAAAATAGGTAAGTATTGATTAATGTATTCCAATTATTATTCTAATATTCTTATCAATTCAATAGTAGGATAAGAAAGTAAATAAAATATAGATGAACATTATTTGGGATTATCATCATATTAAGACATAATTGAGATTATCAAAACAGGTGAGGTCAAGAATCTCCCCCTTTTGATAGTCATAACATAGGATATGATAATTGCAAAATAATTAGCAATGTATTAGAGGATAACAACATGAAATCCAATTGTATCAGAGATAAAAAAAATAATATAAAAAGTACTAGACTTATTTATCAGAGGTATTATAGAACAAATAATCAGAGAGTAATGTATCAGAGGTATAATTAAATGCAATGGTATCAAGGGTAAAAGTAAATTAGGCTTCATATAATAGTTCTCCCCTTTTGGCCTTCCATATTTTTTCATATTAGTATTGTTCTCCCCCTTTTCGATTAGCTAAAAGTGGGAAATAAACAAAGATAAAAGAAATAGAATAGAAAATAAACTAAGATCATTTATATTTCATGATGGAAAAAGGTACAGAGAAATAAAAAAATGAAACAAAAAGAAGATAAGTGATTCCTATCAAACGTCTTAGCCACCTATTCAATCCACCTCTTGGATGTCTAGTTGAGATTTTCCTTTGGGATCCGAGGTAGATTCAGACTGTGTGGATTCAGGTGAAGGTTTAGGAACACTAGAAATGACTAATGGAGTCTGAGCCACTGAAACTGTCCCTGGTCTATACTGAGTAGCTTGCTAAGTGATTATTGGAGTAAGGCTTTGGATGAATTGGGATGGAGTCATCTGAGCAGGAGAAGCAGTAGAGGCAGATGTAAGTAAAGCTGGAGGTATAATGACTGTCCTGACATCAAAATGAAAGGATGGAAACAAAAGATTTCTGAAATCCATAATCATTCCTCCTCCTCTTTCCAATGAATAAATGAAATCAACTTTATTTTCCATAAATTTCTCGAAGGCTAGAGTCAGTTCCCTGAGTTTTCTTACTTTCTGTTTCAAGGATTGAGTCACTGGAGGCAGCTTCATATTTTCTAACATAAGCTTGAAATGGTTGTTGAGATGATGGTTGGTATACACCCTTTGGAAATAATAGTCTACCTTGTCTTTCACCTCCTACTGAGAAGCATAATCTTCTCTCATATAATCTTGGACAATATTCATTATTTCTCTAGTGGTAGTCACCACTTTTGTGAGGTCAGATGAGTCCACAGAGCTACTGGTTGAAGATGAACCAAGCTCCTCCTTCCCCACAACTCTAATTTTATCCAATTACACTGAAGGTATAGAAGCAAGAGAGCCCAAGGAAAAAGTCATAGTTTCCTTGAAACTTTTAGTTAGCCCACTAATAATATTTTTCACTGCAGAATCTTGGGTGCTAACATGATTCTCTTTGAAGTGCTTAAACTCCTCAAAAACTGAGACCATCTGGATGACCACACTCTTCACATAATCCAAATCCTTATCTTTTTTAGATTTAGAACTCATATACGATTCCAGAGAGATAACTGAGTTCTTTATAATTTCACCATTCTCTGCCAGTCTAGATACTTGTTCCTGGAATGATGTAACTTCATCCACTATCTCTGCCAAAAAGGTTGATACATTACAACCAAGAGATAGCTCAAAGGAATTGTCATTGTTGCTCATTTCATCAACAAATAAATTCTTTTACTCAGAAACAGAAGCACCAAAAGACTCTTTCAGCTCATCTTTTAAGGATTCAAGATCAGCCCTGGTGATCTTATTTTTAGGCACAACTGTAGGTGCCGTTGCAGGCACAATACTGGCCAATGAGTTTATCATAACCGATTGAATTGATGACACTAAAGATGTTTCCATTCTCCTAAATTCATCCAAAAAACTAACTTAAATACCTAACTTCAACTTCTCCAGATCACCTCTTCTGACTAAATATTCAGGTAACAACTCAAACTGAATATCATAATTAACTTTTGGTTGACTGAGGGATGCTTCATTATTAGAATCTGGGTAATCCAATCCACAAAACACAAACCCAGGATCTTCTGTCCAGTCTTTAATGCCAACTGCCACTAAAACTCTTCCTAAACTAGTAGGATGCTCTCCCTTAACTGGTGCATTATCATGTACAACAATGGAACCCCCAGAAGCTCTGTATTCCACATCAGAATCCTCTACAACTAATTCGACTTCTCCAACAGCAGGAAGCTCCTCTGGAATAGGTACAGGTCTGTTAACTTCATAAAATTCCATTTCATGAATTAAGGAGTGTCCAATAAGTGGACTAAGGCTCATGGTGACAGAAACAGATGCTTCACTTCCATGAACCACTTCTTCATTATCTAGAACAACCACTTCATTATCCTCTAGAGTAGATTCTTCTTGATCAAATCTCTGCTGATATTCTTTTCCTTATGACACAATTTCAGGAGCTGGGCTCGGAGGTAGGTTAGGATCTACTTAATTAGTATCATAGGAATCCTCCTCTTCTGAATCATCACTATACTGTGGATCCTCTTTATCAGGTCCTAGACCTGGATCCCTCACATCCTTTGGCCTAGAAGGATGATCCATAAGATTAAACCTATCATATAACTTCTTATAATCTGTATCCCATTCTCCTCTCCATGGGTTCTTGCTTATCTTCATGTATTTACAAACTATGCTTGTGATACAAAAATTATTCTTTACTACCACTATCTCATCTATAGACTCAGCCACCCCCTTCACTTTAATCATAACAGAAATAAACTAGGAAAATAATAAAGCATTGGTCTTTGATTTTGGTCTGGTCATATCCTCCATTTGAATCATCAACAACCTGCATAGATTCACCCTCACTCCATGTCTCAAAATATGTAATAGATAAATATCTTTATATATCATATTTGAAATGTCCCCTATCCTTCGACTTATCACATGTTGCACAAACTTGAACAACAATCTATTCTCTCCATCCATTTCAGAAGCCACTACCTTCTTTTTCTTACTACTACCAGTTAGCTCGTCTAAGGAAGTTTCATAGTCAAAAATATCACAGGTAGGTGGTATTGTTTTCGATGAATATCCATAAACTCTTTCATGTGATACTCTCAGGTACCCATCCCACTCAACAGATGAAAAATATATTTTCTTTCCATTCACTAATGAAATCATTAAGTCCTCATATTCTGATTTCTCAAAACACACAAACTCATAGAATTGTTTAACTAACTTTGGATATTAGGGGACATTATTATTTGAGAATAATTATACCCACTTATGATCTTCCATCACCTCTAGTACTAAAAATTTACTAGATATCAACCATTTCGTGCATAGCTCTTTCTCGATTACAATATCCCTATTCTGTAAATGCGGGTTCACTAGACGCCTCCCAGACCCTATTCTACTAGCACTACTACTTTCTTCAGGTCCTTTCTTCTGATTCTTCGTATTCGGCTCAGCAATGTCATCTATGACAGAAGGGATTTTGGTTTTTTCCATTTCTAGTTTGAGTAACATAGGGTTTTCACGAGATTTGGGAGCTAAGGCTTGATGGTAAAAGGTTTGAGGTGGATCATAATGAGGTTAAAACTAATGTTTTATCATTTAGGAATCACAAAATAAATAACTAAAACATAATAAGTATAATATAAACAAAACAATTTGACCGTCTAAAGCTATAGAAGTTTTAAAATAGTGAAACCTATCAGTAACTCATACAGGTGAGAATTCCTAACGGTGAGGTATATCGGTGAGGTTCTAATGGTGAGGTATAACAGTGAGGTTCACTAATAGTGAGGGTATAACGGTGAGGTTTACTAACAATGAGGTATAATAGTGAGGTTCCCTAGTAGTGAGGTATAACAGTGAGGTTTACTAACAGTGAGGGTATATAATTCCTAACTTGTGTCTAATGTAACTTAACTTATCCTAACATAAGGGTTTGGTGAAAAAATAAGCTAATTGATGTTTAGTACCTATAAATTCAAGTGTAATATCAACTTTTTGTTAATTATCTCTCAAAAAGTGGTGCCTTACATCAATGTGTTTGGTCCTAGAGTGAGACACATGGTTCTTAGAGATATTAGTAGCACTAGTGTTATTACAGTTTATTGAAACATGCTTAAAGTGATATCTATAGTCCAAAAGAGTGTGTTTTATTCACAAAATTTGTGTGCATCAACTACCAGCAGCTATATACTCTGCTTTAGAAGTAGAGAAAGTAAATAAATTCTGTTTCTTACTACACCAAGATACTAATGATTTTCCCAATAAATGGCATGTTCCAGAATTGATTTTTCTATCTAACTTGCAACCAGAAAAGTCAACATCTGAATAACTCATTAAGTCAAAGGATAGTCATTTTGGATAAAAAAATCCTAAGTTTGTAGTATGTTTAATATATTTGAAAATTCTTTTAATAGCAAGAAAATTAGATTCTTTAGGGTTATCTTGAAATCTTGCACACATACCCACACTAAATATAATATCTGGTCTACTAATAGTAAGGTAAAGTAGACTCCCAATCATACCTCTGTAATTTATTTGATCCACGGGTTTCCCAGTTTTATCTCCATCCAACACACAAACAGTACTCATAGGTGTATCACATTCCTTAATTCTATCCAAACCAAAACTTTTTAAGATATCTTTTTTTATATTTACATTGATTTAAGATTATACAATTTTCATTTTGAAAGACTTGAAACCCAAGAAAATATTTGAGTTCTCTCATTGAACTCATTTCAAATTCATTTTGCATTCTCTTTGAAAAATCAGTACATAAAGCATTTTTCGAAGATCCAAAAATAATATCATCAACATAGATTTGTACTATGAAAACATCTATTTAAATTCTTTTAATAAAGAGATTTGGATCACCAATCCCTTTAGAAAAACCTTTTGAAATAATAAAACTACTAAGTCTATCATACTAAGCTCGTGGATCTTTTTTCGAACCCTATAAAGCTTTAGAAATTTTAAAAACACGATTTGGATAAAGGGGGTTAATAAATCTAGTTGTTTGTTCAACAAAAACATCTTCAACTACAAAAACATTTAGAAAATAACTTTTAACATCCATTTGATATAACTTGAAATTCAAATGAGCAGTATAGTCAAGTAGAAATCTAATAGCTTCTAATCTTCCTACATGTGAAAAGGATTCCTCATAGTATATTCCTTCCTTTTGACTATATCCTTGTGAAACTAACCTAGCTTTGTTTCAAACTATATTTCCTTATTCATCAACTTTGTTTCTAAAAACACATTTAGTGCCTATGGTTAAGGTGTCCTTAGGTTTGTCAACTAATTCCCAGACTTTGTTTCTCTCAAATTGATTTAATTCTTCTTGCATAGCCATTACCCAAAATTCATCATTGATTGCATCATTTATATTTTTAGGTTTTAACTGTGAAATAAAGGCTTGATGTTCAACCTGGTCTATTAGAGAAGCTCTAGTCTATGTCCCTCTATCAAGATTACAAACAACAACTTCTAAATGATGATTCTTTAGAATTCTAGTTGATCTAGTAAAGGTAGGACTCAAAATTTCAGGTTCTTCTTTGGATTCAGGTTCTACAGATACACATTCTGAAATGTTTCCAGAACTGGATGTCTTTACAACAGGTTCATTGATTTTATCATTAAGGTCTAGAACAGACAAATCTTCTTCAAGATTTTGAAGAGAAGACTTAGGTTTATGTGTATCAGTTTCATCAAACATGATGTGAACAGATTCTTCCACACATTTGGTTCTTTTGTTAAAGAATCTATATTCTTTGCTAGAGATTTCGTAACCTAGGAAAATTCCTTCATCACTCTTGGAAGAAAACTTTTCAAGACTACCCTTAGTGTTGAGAATACAGACTTTCAAACCAAAAACTCGGATGTAATTAACCTTAGTTTTCCTATGGTTCCATAACTCATAAGGGGTCTTCTTAAGAACAGGTCTAATCAAGACTCTATTTATAATATCACAAGATGTATTGACAGCTTCATCCAAAAAATAAATAGGCAGATCATATTCATTTATCATGGTTCTGGCAATTTCTTGAAGGGTACTATATCTTCGTTCTACTACACCATTCTGCTGAGGTGTCCTTGGGGAGAGAAATTGTGACTATAGTAGATTTAATTTTTTTAAGTTAATCCTAAGAGATTTTAGATTTCACGGAATATACATGAATCCTAATATATGATAGTGTTGATTATTATAAATTACTCCAAAGTGACGTTAGAGCGTTTTGAATGTGAGATTCTCATAAGAGATGAAAGAGCTACCTACTATATGATAGTCTTATAAAAATATTGGAATTATAATTTTTATGTGATTCGAGGATGAATGATTGATGTTCCATGATACATACATGTTTTATCTATGTGTGTAATGATTTATAATGGATCCATTTCTAAAGGATTGTTTCCACATGGCTCATCATTGATGACTTATATGGATATTGTATTATATTAAGTAGTGTTTCTATCTTTGATGATTTAATATCAAAAATTTTATTATAATAAATTATCTTATGTTATACTCATGTACTTAGATTGTTTCGTCATACCCTTATATTCAACAGAATCCCACCAATGGAATTCAATTTTTAATTCTTATGTTTACCCTTAATTATCATTTGAGTTTACCCTTCTTATATTTTCCATTTCCCCAGTATATAAAGAATGATTTTATATAAATTATGCCTATAAAATTTTCATATGTGAAGAATTATATGGGAGATGTTGAAGACTTGTTATGAAATAAGAACACATGGGTATAATAGAAAAAAGATCATAATAAGACATGAGTATTATTACATCTGAGTTTTCCATAATTCTATAAAACTCTAATCCAAAAGGTTCATTGGGTGTGTATGTTTATAAATTTTATAATTTTATAATTTATGTTTTAGATGGATAAAATTTGATCACATTTATCAATATCAATGATATAAATTTAAATATTATGTTTCAATAATTTTATATAGGAGTCCGGGTTTGGGGATATTATATCTAATCTCCCATTGCTCTATGTAAAGATAATCAACATGACCCTCATTATTTTTTAGTTTTAGTGGTTTAATTAGTGTAATTTATGAATTATTATTTTTATCCCCCAAACATAACTTCACACCACCCATTTTAATTATCTATCAAATAATATGGTACTTTTAAAGGATGTATCTAGTCCTTTGGGGAGAATGGGGTTCCTTGGCTAGAGAAATAACTTTTTGTTGTTGTAATAAAGCTTAATTGTTCCCTCATATCTAATATCTACATGAAGATAAATGTATAACCTCTTAATATGAGCATCTTCCTTCACAACATATAATGTAGTGATCAAATTTTTCTCTCTTATCAATTCCATGATGGTGGATTGTTTTTGAAAATTCTCAACTACATTCTCTACTATTTATGTAAAACAAAAAACATGATTTTTATATCATACAATATTTATTTGATTTTAAACTGGAATCAATGTAATAATTCATGTTGAGCTCATCCTCTCCTAGAAATACAGAGAAATTATCCTTAATTATTCTTAAGTACATGGGGATATTTTTATAGTAAATTTTTAACTCTCACCTAGATTAAAATATTATACACTAGTTATTATTAAATAATTAGTGAATTGGTTTGATAAGAAAACATAACATACATGATAGTCTTATGGAGGATATATAAGGACTCAGATCCATCATTTTTAACTATCTAGAACTATTTTTAATCTTCCTAATATACATTCCTTGAAAAACTAGAAAAGTACCCTTTTTTAGTTCTCCACACTAAACTACTTTAGCAACTTACCAATATATGTTTTTTTAATCTTTCTAAACAGAAAATTTTGTGTATCTCTATAGAAATTCATTCCCAACTTGTACGTTTCTTTAACCAAGTATTTCATCAAGAAACATTTTCACAACCACATTTTTTCATAATGTAAATTCAGGATTCTATTTCCAATATTGTCTATTTGATGTTCATACAATATGATAAATTCCACCACAATCCTAATAATTAGATTATATATAAAAGAATTATCTGTATTATAGATGAAACTAAAATGTTTTATTACATCATCAAATGGGATTTTATAAATTTTAAAATCTTTCTTCATTTTTTAAATGGATTTTTTCAACTTGAAATCCATAGAAAATTCATTTAGAATATTAAAAATAGGGTACATCACTCTGAATCTAGTGACTGAGTATAGGTGGCTATTTATTACATTCATACAAAATATAAGAGATGAAAATATAAAATATTTTAATAGTAATTGGAAGATAGATACATTTATGATCCTCATAGTAAATTTGATAACCAAAAATAAAACCTAAAAAGTCAATAAATTTTTTTATGTCTATAATTTTTGGGGCTATTCAGAGAACTCATAATAGATATTTGGTAAAAAGGGGATTAAATTAAAGGGGTGAGATTGGACACACATTACAAGAAAGCAAACAGATAAATGAATAATGGAATAAAATTGGAAAAAATAACATGGCATGAAAAAATAATAACCATATTTTTTATATGAATTATGAAACGAGAATGAACTATATCCATGGATAACCAAACAATAGAAAAACAATTACATAGATAATAATAAATTATATCATAGTGATGAAATACATAATTATGAACATTATAGATATACCATTAAGGCCTTGTGCTAAGAAAACACTCATAAATGGGTAACTTATACACCAAATACCCTTACTATTTTGTCTCAAGTGACTAACTGATGAATCCGAGGGATATATAATTCCATGCCTCACCTATCACAAACTATGTCATATTTTCTCATCATGTGAATAAAATGGACAATAAATTCATATTATTATGGTTTCTAAGGAATAAAAACATTGATAAGTAATCAGTAATTATCCATATAGAAATAATTTATTTATGGATTATCAGCATTTCCCCATTCAATGGACTTATAACTATATATGTTAACATCTAAAAATAAACATTAAACTATTGAGTATTCACAATTTAAAGGAATGTACCATTATAAATGGTGTGATACAAATATGTAGGGTACATTTATGGTACTAAAATACTAGTATAAAATATCCAAAACAGTGACAAAAAACCCCCTCTAAAAATTAAGTGTATATATTAGGTATATTTAATACCCATTAGGGAAAAACTTTTAATTATGGATGGACTTATTGGTCCGAATTATTTGATTGAAAAAGTTAATTTTTTTTAAAAAATCATCTTTATCCTACATTGGATGTAAAGACCCTAACATTTATAAATGAAATTCCCTTTGTGATTGAATTAAATTCCCTATTGTGTAATGTGTTTATAAAAACACAAGAAATATTTTTGTTATATCCCATTGTGTTTAAATACAATTTAACATCATGAACAATGATAATAATGTTGCTGAAATATAATCATATGATTATTATATATTAAGGGACATGAAAAAGTCATTTTGACATAAAAAAAGAAGTAAAGAACTCAAAGAGTAGGATCACAGACTTTGAATCCTATTTATCAGAACTTCCAAGGGAGATATAATATATAGTATTTTACTTTTTCGAAGAATAATTATAGATCAAAAAAAATTCATGACAAAAACTATTTATGGGAGAATTTCAAGATCATCTAGATCACAATCCAAAAAATGTTTGTCGAACAACCTCAAGAAAAGATCACCATCGAAAACCATACCCTTAGAGCATTCACTGGTGTAATAAAGGGTTATATATCTCAATACTAGTAGTATGAATATTAATATTTTATTTTCAATAAAATAATGATTTTATTTATTAATAATTTTTTACATTATAAATAATTAAATAAATGATCTGTATGAAAAATGATATATTTTGATATGATAAAAAACAAATTGTATCATTTAGTAATATATAGTTTAAATTAAGACATAATTTTGATGAATTCATAATATTTTTTTAAATAAATGATATTTTAATAAAATATTATTAATAATAATATATGTTAATTATAAATTATTGTGTATCTTTATGAACTAAAAATGTAATTTTTATAAGGGTCATAGAACTATTATTGTAAGAGACCAGTATTTTTCAATAAATATGGATTTTAATTTAAATGCGTTATATCTCATAATGAAATTTTTTGATAAAATAAATAATTTTATTGGAATTAAAACATCAAAATTATCCAATGGCGAGTTTTTTATAATTTTATGGGACATTCAATTTTTAGGTAAAAATCTAACACATTAAAAATATAAGAGATTTATTATGACAAAATAATGAACTAAAAGTGGTATATTATATTCCATAAAAGGTATCCAAGAATATATATATATATTTCCATTAAAATTATTTATTATTTATTTTATTTGATTAATTTTTAAACACTTTATGAATCCTATAAATCTTATATTATATTTTATTGTTTTAAAATCAATTCTTTGTAAAAAAAACTCACTTACACATCACTAAGGGTATTATTTTAATGTGTTAGGTTCTCAAATATGTAAAATGATTAATACCTATTCAAATTGAGTGAAAAAATCGATAAAAAATGTTATGGTTTGTGGTTTTGAATATATTATTTTATAGAGTCCAAAACCTATGTTTGGGAAATAATAAAGAACCACCATCTCCTTTCCCATATAAACCCACCAAATATTCCATTACCCTTCAGTAAAAACCCTAAGATCATGAATATAATATTAATTTTAATTATATAAGCCTCCTAATGTTCCCCCAAGTTATTAATAAGCTCCTCCCAAGCCACTGGAAACATTCCCTCAAGGTAAGCTATCCTATTCTTGTCCTCTTTATTCAATCACCATATTTATATAATTCCTTTCTTCATCCCATTCCTATTGATATGATATAATTTTACACATAACTCTTACTAACCATATTATTTCAATGGTATTATAGACCCATTAACTCTCATTATTCCCTCCCAAGATTCATTATATACCCCTGTTAGGCCACTAAAATTATCCCATGATTTGTCTATTACAAGCCGTCATATTTTAAATACCATCGCCATATCCACACAAGGGTATTCATTTAGACATACCTATCCTTATTTGATTGGGTAATTCCATCTATGTATACAAAATTCCTTAATATATGGAATTAATGTTATGAAATATGATCATATTTTTAATGATTATGCGGCGCTCTTATTAATATACATTATATGAATGAATTATATGCATTGGGAAATATATAGTGCTAAAATGTATTGGTTAATGTTTCAGTATCAAGAGACATAATTTATATGATTAGGAATTAAAAATAAATCATTATGATAAATTTTCCACCATTTTTTCATATATTTTTTTGTTATACTTGACCAATATTTATGATGTCATGTTTTATGTTGTTTCCACTTTCACATGTTTCCTTAATTCTATCATGTTGTATCATGCATGATTGTTCAAGATTACGATTATTTCTGTTTTTATGTCCCATTGAAATTCCTACTGAATTAAATATAATAATTTCATTATTTTATACTTTGATTACACCCTTATGAGGGTTGAAAAATTTCCACATTCATATGTATGTCCACAAGTTATCATGTATAGTTTTAAATGAAAAATGGATTCTTTAGAAAATGTTAAATAATTTTTAAATAATATTGTTATATACATGTAAAATATTGATATTATATTTAAATAATTTCCAAAGGATCTAGGATTATCAATATTCTAAATTATACTATGTAATCTATTAATTAAAAAAACATTAAATTATGTGAATTAATTATATGGGTTGTTATAATTGGTATCAAAGGAAAGAATAGTTATTTTTGGTATTAGGATTTGAAAACTCTAGAGAAAGAATTTGAGATAATAATAAAAATAGGAATACATCTATAAATATTTTTTAAAGTGTATGTTAAGTGGTCTCCCTTAAAATACATCCCTATATGAATACTACAAGTGGATGTTGCTCTAGAATATATCTATCTAGGGGTAACAAACCAGAAAATAGATTATTGATAAAGACTCGATCCTGAACTAGGGTACAACAATGGGACCTTATGAACTCCTAGTTTGACATTACTAAGGTATATTATTTAGTAAATCTACAAGATCATTTTTAAATGTTATCAATGTAACGAAAATTATTATAAATTTTATGTTATAAAATTGTTCATAGATAACTTATATTGAATCCTATAAATTAATAGGTTATGTAATATATGTTATTTATGATTTAACCCATTGAATTTCTTAGTTTCTCTTTTATTTACTTATTTGTTTTAAATTATCATCTGTAGGTTATTATTAAATAAATTAAATCATTATAACCAGAATAAAATATAAAGGGAAGGCTTATCATCCATGAATCTACACATTTTTAGTATCTCATATGTTTTGTTGAACAATTAAAAAAAAAATATGGAAGTAGTGATATTAGTTAAAATATGTAATTTGGAAATTGCTGCCTCCTATGTATATATCTCATACACTATAAAATTTTTTTGGATGTACTTCCCATTAAACCATGTGATACTCCCTTAAGTAAAATTTTATGTAGTTATGGGTATTTATTAAATTTCCGTTTATATATCCTACATAAATTGTCAGGATAAGGAAATCACCCTTCATATCAAAAATTGAACTCCAATTCTATACAAGTTGAAGGTGGAGGATGAATATTCTTCAGTACCAATATCTCAAGAATGGAAATATTTACCTTATTAGAAAGCATATCTAGATCAAATAATTTAGATTAATGAAAAGATCTTTCTTGAAAACATTCACACTGTGAGGGAATATGATGATGTGTTTCCCAAAGAATTTCCCGACCATTATCCTAGTAGAGAGGTTGAATTTTCAATCGATATTATACTTGGGACTTTCCTAATATCTATGATTATATATTGAATGGATATTGTTAAAATAAAGGGGGAAAATAAACAACTAAAAGAGAATGTAGATGAAATGTTTATATGACCAAGTTCTTTCATTGTGGGGTGCAACAACCTATTCATTATAAACAACGATGGTGAAAATTGATTCTACATTTATTGTCATTATCAAAATAAGAACACGATAAGGAAAAATTATCCTCTACCCCAGATTGAAGACTTGTTCGATCGGTTATGTAGAATCAAATATTTATCTGAGATAGATCTTTGGTCATGATATTATCAACCAAAGTTAAATAAGAAGCATATACCCAAGACTACATTTCTTACAATTTATGAGAACTAGGAGTTTACACTAATTCCATTTGGACATATTAAGGATCATATGATCATTATGTATTTTACGAATAGTGTCTCTAGGGATTTCCTAGAAAACATTTGTAGTGTTTGTTGATTATATTTTTATCTACTTCAAAAGTTAGGAGGATTGGGCGGAGAATTAGAATACTTAACTATGGACCATGAAAAAAATAGATGTATGTAAATTATATTAAATATAGGGTTTTAGTTTGACTAAGTAACATTACTAGGGCATATCATCCCCCAAAAAGGGATATCTGTGGATTCATAAAAAATAGAAATTATTAAAGGGTGGCCTAGACTAACCACTATGATGGAAATTAATATTTAACATGGATTAGATGGGTATTTTCATCAACTTGTTATAATAATTTCATTATTCTGAAGCCCCCGGACCAAGATAACATCGAAATGTGTCATTTTTTATGGAATGATGAATGTTATGAATTTTTAAAGGGATATAAATGAGGCAAATCACATCACCTATACACACATTACCCATATTTGGAGAATTATTTGTGATATATATTAAGGAATTTAAATAGGTATAGTGTTGTGTACTCATGAAAAATGGAGAATTTATAGAACACGACTCCATCTAACTAAATTTCCATGAGTAGAAATTCCTAACTCATGATCTAGAATTGGTTTTAGTTATGTTTACCTTAAATATTTGGTGAGATTATATCTATGGGGAGAAGTGTGATATATATATAGACCATAAAACCCTCATGTATACATTCCTAAAAAATATCTTTACATGTTTCCAAAATTGTTTTTAGAACTAATCATGTGTTTTGATTCTTAAAAAAATTACCATCATGGGAAGGAGAAAAAAATGGTAGATGGTCTGAGTATAAAGGATCCTGTAAATCTATCCCTGATGACAATAGAAAGGGATCCAATCTTAAAGGACATGAAAAAATGGATATTGGAAAAATAATATGATATTCATCATACCTTGATTGATTAACCGCTCAACAATATATACATTAGAGAATCAAGGAGTCTTAAAAAGAGGATGAGCTTCTATAGAACAAGGTAATAAATATACAAGAGTCAAATTTGATAAATATTGAGTTAAAAGGTCTGGAACCAGGATATGAATCCCATCAAAACCAGAACTGAAGAGGGAACTTTTGGATTATTCACATACCTCATCCTTCTCTATTCATCTAAGAATAACTAATATATAGATATTTGAAGAAAAATTTATTGTTCCATTAAATTAATAGGTAGATTTTGGAGTTTTTACCTCAATTCTAGGTATGCCAATATTTCAAATTAGAATGAAAAACATTTCAGGTTATGATTCCATAACATCCCATGCTTTTTTGGAAATTGGAAATATAACCAAGTATTTAATCATAGGATACCCCAATTCACCTAATGGTTGTAAATCTAATTGGTTGGTAGTCTATACAATTACCAAGTTATTATGTTTCATTTCTATCATTGATGATTTATCTCATGACCAAATCACCCAGATATACATAATAGAAGTGGTAAGACTATAGGGAGTTCCAGTATCCGTTGTATCTGATCGAGATCTGAGGTTTAGATCAATGCCTTGTAGATGCCTTTAAAAGTGTTAAATAATGAACTAAGATTCATCAAATATTATCACTCCTAGAGAGATGGTCAGACTAAGATGACCATTCAAACACTATAGGATATACTAATACCATGTTCAATGTATTTTCAAGTATGTCGGAATCATCACCTTCCCCTAGCAGATATATCATATAAGAACAGTTTTCATTCTGGCATTGAAATCACACCTTATGACACTCTATAGGGGAAGAGTTGTTACATTCAGACATGATTATTTGAATTTAGAGAGGTAAATATGATGGGGCTTGACCTTATCCAAGAGATTATGGATAATGGTCAAACCATTCCATGTCATATGAAATCTTCACATGTCAACAGAAAAGATATTTAGACAATCGTTGAGGATGCCTAGAGTTTCAGTTTATTGACAAAGTGCTACATCATATATCACCATTAATGAAATTAATGAGGTTTGTGAATAAGGGAAATAATATTCCAAAATACATCTATACCTTTTAGATCCTTGACCACATCTGACCGATGAATTATCTTCTAGTAATCCCAACAAACAAATATAAATTGGATGATATGTTCTATGAATCCCTCTTAAGAAAGTACATACCAAAACCCTTACATGTACTAAATCAAGAGGTGGTACCATTAAATAAAGTGTTTTTCGTACAAGTAGAATCTAATTAAGATATTAGATCACAGTTTAAAATTTCTACAAAAAACAACTCACCTAGTTAAAGTGCTATGGAGGAAACATAAGTTTGAGGAAGTATCATTGGAATCAAATGTGGAGATGAAATAAAAGTACCATCATCCTTTTTTATATTATTAAATGAAAATTTTGAAGGAGAAATTTTTTAAGGTGGAATCATTTAAAGACTCAAACTTTTATAAATGAAATTATATTTTTGTTTGAATTAAATGACCTATTATGTAATGTGGTTATAGAAAACACATTCAATTATTTGTTTATATCCTATCAGATTTAAAAGTCCATAAAAAATTATTAATATTGATAATATAGTCATTGAAAAGTGAACATATGATTAGTATATATTATGTTTTATGATAAATTTATTTTGAAATAGTCAAATGAATTGATGGTTGTGACCAATAGTATTGCACTATATGAAACCCATTTATTAGAGCTTCCGAGGGAGATAACATCTCTTGGATTTTAGCTTAAACAAGACTAATTTGATACTAAACAACAATATCATTAGAGAGAGAATTTATGGGATAATTTCAAGATCCTCAATATTATGAGCCAATTCCTGTTCACCGAACCACCTCAAGAAAATATCACCATCAAGAACCTTAATCTTAGTGTATTCATTTCTGTAATAAAGGGTTTTGAATGTCAACCTTAACAGTATGAATATGTATATTATTTATTCAATAAAATATTTATCAAGATTATTCCTTATATTTTCTAATTTATAATTGTTTAAATAATTATTTTTTTACAAAAAATAAATTTTAATATGATAAAAACCCAAAATTGTATTTTGGGTAATATATAGATTAAATCAATATAAGGGTCAAAAACTGTTGTCGTAAAAAAAATATTTTTAAATAAATGAGTATTTTAATTTAAAAGTTTAATTTATCATATTTATAAAATTATTTCGATAAAATAAATATTATTTTTGGAATCTTCATGTCTAAATTATCCAACGCTGAATTGTTTATAATTTTTTGACAGTCAATTTTTTGTGTAAAACATTAATTTGGTATAAATTTACTATATGTATAATGAAATATTAAAAACCTAAATGTGATGTAATATGTTCCATAAAAGGTATCTAGGAAAAAAATATATTTAACAATTAAAATAATGTTTTTTAGTTTATTTGATTAATTTTATAAACCCTGTGTGAATCCTCCAAAACCAATATTATATTTTAAGGATTTAAAACCAATTCTTTGTAAACATGACTAAAGTACACATCACGAAGTTTATTATTTTAAATATTTTGGATGTTTACATTGTAAGATAATGAAAAATAATTATCTTTTTTATTAAATATGTAAAAAAACCTTATTAAGGTTTGTGGTTTGGAATAATTTATTATATAGAGTCCAATACGATTGTTTAAGAAATAATAATGAGCGCCCCACTATTTTCCTATATAAAATCACCCATGATTCCTTTCCTACTCACTCAATAACCTGGGATCATGAATATAATCTTGGATTTAATATATAAAACCTTCCTAAGGTTCCCAAAATCTATCAGGAAGCTACTCCCAATATCTTGGAAACACCCTCTTAAGGTAGGGGATCTACTCTTTCTCCCCTTTATTCATGAACTTTATTAATATAATTCAATTGGTAATCCAATTATTATTGATGGGTTATAATTTTACACATACCACATAATTCCCCTAAAAATTAGAAGTTATGAGAGACCCATTTTACTCTCATTGATTCCTCACCTAATTTATTATGTGACCCTACTATGACACATAAATTATCATGAAATTTTTCAGTAAAAAACCTTTTTATTGTGAATATTAACACCATTTCCATTATAGGGTATCAAATAGAAATAAATATCCTTCTTTTGTTGTGTAATTCATGTATGTATCCCAATACCCATAATCCATGGATTGAATGTGATGAAATATGATCCAATGTTGAATGATCTATGGGGAACACTTATGAATGTACATGATATGAAGTTGATTGGTACACTCAGAAGTTTATAATGATATAATGAATTTGATAATGTTTCATGAGATGTCATGTATGTGATTAGGGAGTGTAACTCTTCAACCCCATATGCTTAGAGACGGTGCATTATTTTATAACATTAGCATATATAAAAGCTTCATATTCTAAGTGATAGAACAATTTAGTAGTTTTGGAAAACAAGATTACATACATTGAACTAAAACATTTTCAAGAAAAATGTTTATAATAGTAAAGTGTTTTAAATTAATGATTCAAAATAGTATTAATGGTTTTAATAGAGATAATAATTATATGGATTAATGGTTGTATACTACGTTGGTTAACCACAAACCCTACATATTCCTTTAGGTGTTTGTATACTTTGATTAACTATGAAAATGTAAATGAAATGGTGTTAGGTAGTTTAGTGGATCCACTTGATTACCCTTCTTCATTGGTTAGTTTGTGATGAATGATAAGGAAGGCCTCAAGGAGATTGGATAATGTGTAACATTTATGTGATTATAGATTGTATTAGTTGTAATTTACCATACTATCCATCCTTGAATTTCTTTTAGGATTATGTTTGACATATTTATAGATGTCTCATATGAGGCTTGTTTAATTAATAGTAAAGTGATGTGGTTTATGATATACCTTTGTAATTATTATAGTGTATTCATTAAGGTTATTTTTAATTATTAAAACAACATATTAAAATACATAAGAAAATGATATATGGATGGTTCATAGTTGGTTTTCAACTGGGACTCCATTATTTTAATTAAAATTTATAAATGTGAAATCAATTCCAAATAATTATTTGATACCCCATTGCTTTTCTCTACCCTGGATCATGATTCAACCCAAGTGGTGGAGAAATAAACGTGGAATGGAAGGTTTCCAGGGGGTTCTTAATTAAAAAATAGTTTCAATGAACTATTATTATTGGGTGAGTGAATGCAAAAATGAGTTAGGACCATAAATGTTCAAGTGGTATGGCTTGGGAAGTTCCTGGACAACTCTTCTATTATATGAACCTATAGTTTCCCTTGTATGTTCTTACATTGTGTTATGACCATCATATATAGATTTAATTATCTAAATTTTTATATGATGGGATTTTAATTTAACATATATTTTATATGGAATGTGATTTGATTTCTTCATGCATTAAAATATGGTTTACAGGAATGGAACAAATAGTTTTATATTTTAATTGATTGAAAACCAATTTAAAATTCACTTAATATTTTACCATGTGTTTATGGATTATTATATTAGTTCAATAATCATATAAATTAAGTATTTATAAGGCTATAAAATAACCATTAAATTTTGAGGAGTAACATAAAATGACATGGATATTTATTCTACTACAAAATTATTTAAAAAAATAGGCCTAATACAGTATTTCTACATTATATACTAGCTTGAAGAATTCTGATCATTTTATTTTTATTACATATAGTAGGATATTCATAGTATAATACTGTTATATATATTTTTATAAACATTTGGAAATCTTTTTTTAAAGAACAAAATGTTTTTATCTATTAAATAAGTTATTTAGATGATTTATAGAATTATATATTATTCTTAAGGAGAAGTGTGTCTGATTTTTAATAGAGTAAATATTTTTTAATTTATTCAAAAAACAGAGGAATAATTTTTTAAGAATGATCTATAACATTATTTTGAGAGGGAAGAGAATTTTATTAATTGATTTAAAATGGAGTTATGTGTTTCAAATATCGATCTTTTTGATCAATTCTAAAAAGAATAGAAAATTTAGAAATAAATATAAATTTTGAAATTATAAAATTGGCATGGATTGTTGAGTGGATCCTTTACACTTTATATATTTGTGTTTTGATAATTAAAAATACCCCAATTATTCATTTAATTATTATTTACTTATTTATTTTATTATTCTTAAATGAATATTTTATATTTATTATACATTATTATTATTATCTTCAAATTTAAGTTCAATTATATTTGAATTATATAATGTATTCGGTTTTTATGAAAATATTTTAACTTTATTTGTTATAGGTTTTACCCTTAAGATGATTTCAAATCCCTATTTCTATCATTATATATCTATTTCATTACACTTACATAGCCCGTTGACAAGTTTTTTTACCCATACATAGAATGTGAATTTCCCATACATTGATTATTGAATGTTTGGTTTTCCCTTATGTATCGCATTGAAAATTATATTTACCTTCACATGAGAATTAAATTTATACAGATTATAGAAATTTTTGGTAACCATTACACATCTCCTAAATTTAGTGAGGCCTTAATGCAATGTATAAAATATTTTCATGACCTTTATATTGAGTGTAGAGTACCTTTGTACTGATGAAATATTTAATTTACACAATATAATAAATTATTATTTATGTTTACACAATAAACAAAATTTACACATTACCTTTACAAAATATGAAATCTATTACTATTACGAGCATTGTGAAGTTACATTTATGTACTATGAAGAGGATTCATGGTACTTGTATGTTGGTTTTATATTTTGATAGTTTACATTATGAAAGATCAAAGTGCATACCTTCACAAAGAAAATTTTAACCTTTTTGTAGAACCTGAATGGTTTCCCTTATGCATCACTTTCTTCATCATGTATCTTTGAATTATATTTTTAAGGATTATTATGGTTTTTCTATTTCAAATTAAAAAGTAGAATGGATTTAAACGAGGACCAAATGTTCTTGGTTTATAGGAATAATCAAAAAGATTAGTTGTTTATTTTAGATAAAATTTGGTCTTTGTTTGAAATTTTTTTCACATATTTAAACATTTTCTTTTGTTCATGTTATTTCATGAATCCATTTTATGTTTGATCATGATAAATATTTTCAATGATTTTTTATAAATTATCATTAATCACATTGATTCCAGCTGAATTTGATTTAATGTTTTTTAATAACTTTAAATTAAGATTATAAGGGTTCACGAGTTATTTGATATGCACACTATATATTTACTTCATGTGATACAAATTTTATTCCTTTTAAATATGAAAAGTCTTTGGAATGATTTTAGGGAGTTTTTATGAAAACATAATATTTAATTAATATATGAATAATTACTATTGAATTTATTTTTTAATATGACCACTCATAATATTCCTATTTTATATGGAATATCAAGGTTCTTATATCCCCTCTCTATGAGATTATTATCATTCCATTTATGATAGTTGGTAACGGATCTTGATGTGGAATATAATCATTTAATTTTTTGTTGTTATTTAAATAGGATGAAGAAAGAAATAAAGAGTGATATTAAGACCATTTATTGAATTATATGTGAATTATATGATGCCCACGAACAAGGTTTCATCATATATCATGTCATTCTAAGGAAAACTATTTTATTTTATGATTTTTATTATTTAAATAGATTGTTGGGTGAAGAAAAACCTTTATACATAGAATTTTTTTATCTCTCTAGTGGGTTACATTGTTTTATTTATTTTTAAGGGATATGAGATATCCACACGAAATTGTATCATAGATGGGTTAAACTACTCTTAAATCTTACTGAATAGTTATCTTTACTTAACCAAAATTCATTACACAAGTTGTGATTGATTATGTCGAAATATCATTAAGTTGAGGATTCTACTTTTTTAAAATGTTGGATTTTGTCTACTCACCCAAAAGGCTACACTACTGAAAAAACGGCCTATACCCACGGTTCAAAACCGTGGGTATGGCCCCAAAAATCGTGGGTATTGCCTATACCCATGGTTTTGGGAACCGTGGGCTGGAACGGCGTCGGTATAGGTGCCTAGCCTATACCCACGGTTTTCTAAAACTGTGGGTATAGGTGTCCTTCCACCATGTCATCGAAACATTGCCATTTTCCACGGTGTCAACAGCTTTTACCCACGGTTTCAAAACTGTGGGTATAGGTCCTAAAATAATGCAGCTGTTGAGTTTCGATCTCGCAACCTCTTCACTGCAAACACCGTATCTAAACACTACCCTAACATCACCTATATGTATATATATATATTTAGTTAAATATAGTTATAAGAACCATGGGTATAGAAGGAAGAACCGTGGGTATAGGGTTCCCGACAAAAAAAATTTCCTTCCGGCGGGAAAAAAATTTCCCGCGCACACAAAAGTTACCTATACCCACGGTTTTTAATAACTGTGGGTATAGGTATTTTATCCCACACCTATCCCCACAGTTTACCCCAAAACTGTGTGGATAGGCACCCCTATACCCATGGTTTTGGGAAATCGTGGGTATAGGTCACTTTTCATGACCTATCCCCACGGTTTTGGAAAACTGTGGGGATCGACTCCCCTATACCCACGATTTTGGAAAACCATGGGTATAGGGGGGGTCTATCCCTAGGGTTTGGGGAAAACCATGGGGATAGGTCAATTTTCTAGTAGTGCTATATGTTTGACACTAATCAATTAGTAAAAGTTTTCATCTAACATTTATCTTGTTTAAAATTCTGGGTTAATATTAAACCTACATTAAAAGGCTGGTACTATATTGGTCCCTTATAAAAGAAATTTTCATATTTTAGCGGGTTACATACTACAGTGGTTGGATTTTGGAATATAGATATAGGATTTATTTGATCCAAACCACTATAAAATTTATTGTGTTTATATATTTAGTTTATTTTGTAATAACTCTTAATAGTTAAACTTAATTTTATTTGTGGATTAATTGATTAATTTAGTTCATCCCATAAAATCCAAAATATAATTTTATTTGACTCTAAGTTTTAATATTGATTAATTCACCCACCTTTCCTTTACCATAACTATTTTGAGACCTCCCAAAGATATTACGAGGCCAACTATTAAAGAGGATGGTGGGAGAGATGAATCTAATATACCTCCCACACTCTAATAATTCAATGATAAAGACAATTCAAATTGTTGAATAAGGTAACTAATCCATGTATTAATTATATAAAACTATATCAATAACCTATAAGGTCAATAGATAATGGGCATTACTATATAGTCACAACTGCTAAATTTGGGAAAAAATGTTAAGGTGAAAGGTACACTCATCATACAATCCTATAGTAGATATATCTTATTTGAATCTTATTATACCCACTACTTGATATAATGATTGTCTTACAAGGGAATCAAATCACAACCTAAATGATTAGGTATTACATTATTAGTGAAAACTCCCAATGGTGTGATTGATGACTCTTAAATCTATAACTATTTTTTGATTGATGTTGGTGGGAATGTGATTCCTGAAAAAATTATTATCCTCCACTTAGTTTAATGTGATTTGATTTTGGGAATGGGTAGGATCTATATAGATATATCACATTTCAATTACAAGAATTGGGAAATCATATTTTATAACCCAAATCAACCCCCTTTTTTTATCATTGAATGGATGATTCTTAATTCCCAATGGAAATTAAATCCATTATGTATATCTTAATATCCATTAATGATGGGTATATGACTAATATTGTTTTATAGAAAAATATTGAATATATATCTGTTATTCATGAATATTGTGAAGTATTTCTAAAAGAATTTTTTAGTCTTTCCCCAATTTTTATGGTCAGGTTTTCAATATAACTCATAAATGTTGGTATTCCAATGATTAATAATCTACATTGAATAGAATGTGTTGAATAAAATGAATCTAAGTGGATACAGTAATAGAATCCGGAAAAGAGTTTTATATGACAAAGCACATCACCATGGGTGGAAATAGTCCTTTCTATTAATATGAAATATTGATTAATGAATATATTTATTTATTTTTTTGAAAATAAGAAGATCAATGTCAATAATAATTATCCTCTAACAAATATTGATGAATTTTTTGATCAACTCCATGGAACCTGATACATATTAATTATTTAGATTTGATATTGATATCATAAATTAAGAGTTAAAAGGGAATATAAAACCAAGATAACATTCTGTAAAACAAATCAACACTATAAATTCATATTAATGGCATTAAAACATACAAATTCTAAAACTTTATTCTTGGTTTTTATGAATATAGTATCTAGATATTAACTCAATCAATTTATTTTATAATTTATAGCTAGTAATAATATATTCTTCTAGATTAAAGAAAAACATATAGATCATTAAAGGATTTTTTGGAGGACCTTATTAATAGATAAATTTTATTCAACATTTATTAAGTATAAATTATATCCATTGAAATAATCATTTTTGGGTTACGTACTCATAAGTGAGGGTATATATGGGTATCCATTAAATATAGAGGTGATTTAAGAATTTTGACGAACATTACCTGTAACAAATATCCATGGTTTTTTAATATTGGGTGGATATTACCATCATATTATGAGAATTTTCTCATGGTTCAAAATGCACAAACATGTTAACTCATAAGGGGGATAAGTTCCTCTGGATTGGTGAATATGATAAAAATTTCACAGATCTAAAAAATGGTGGCTACTTCACCAATACTCATATTAACCAATAATGGATAAGGGTTTTTGATATATATTAATGAGCTATGTAAGGTATTATGATGTTTCATTTTGTAAAAATATGTGTTTGTAGCTTATACCTCCCCATAGTAAAAGGTTTTTTTTGAAAATTTCCACGATACCTGATTTGGATCTAGAAGCTATAATATTTGAAATATATATATATATATATATATATGAATTATATTTAATGTGAAAAGTGTGATATATATTCTAATAATAATATATTATTGTATATATATTCACAAATAAAGAATTTAATATTGTCCAAAGGTTATGGTTGGATTAAATCAATGATTATGACAACTTAGTGCACTTCCACCTTAGGATAGAGAACATTGTGGCTGATTCTCTAAGTAAGAATTACCATAATATCGTATCCATGATTAGGATATAAATATATCTAATATTTGTGGATTTCAAAATGATTTACCTTTAAATAATAAGATATGTTCATAAATAATATCTTTTATAAATGGGTGTTAAACCATCCATCAATATGAAGATAAAAGAGGATCCAAACATGTTATGGGGATATAATAGAAGGTATATACCAATTTGGAGTTCCACATTACAAAGATGTAATTGAAATATTTTTTAAATGAATATATATATTATTAATACCAGAATTTAAAAAGGAGTTGTTGGATAATTAGCATAACTCATTATTCATAATCTATAATAGAAGCACAAGGACATATATAGATCTTAAGGAGAATTTCTTGTGGGACAACAAGAATATGGACAATTCATAACTTATATCATTATATTTATTATGCCAATGGGATAAAGAAGAATTATATATGTCTAAGGAGATAAAATTATCCATACTTACCAGACATTGATATTAAATATTAATATATCAATATTCATTACATAATATTATGACCCATATTATAATTGTAAAGGTTTAATGTATTTGGAAAGATGGATACATAAATTACTGGTACACAAGAGATCTACATTATCTTTAGCATAGTTATTAAAAACGACCACATATCATGCATAAAACATTCCTTCAAAATATGGTGAGGGGTAACCTGAAAAATGGTGATCTCATATTCCTGGAAAGGGTAGAAAAGAGAGATATAAATGATCATTTAAGTATAAATTGAGAATAATTTTATGATAACATGAGATTACCATATGAAATCCATACCCAAAATATCATAGATCGTAATAATGAGTCATGGTATAAATCATGACAGTTCTTAATAAAAGAATCGTAAAGGAATAAAAGAACATAAGCAATTGGAGTACAATATTGGTCTAAGACATAAGTTTGTGGCATATACATAATCATATAAAACAATTTCTTTAGTCTAGTATCACATCCTTGAAAATCATAGTGGGTTTGGTTACATCCCCATTCCATTGTATCATTAGTCCAGGTTCACTCCCAAAACTATCCTAATGGGTAGAATCCCTTGCAGATATGGGTTGACCCCCCATTTTTGTCATTAATATCTCATGCTATATCCATAATTTAATAATAAAATTTATGGATATATAATTTTATACACATAATACCATAATCTTAATCAATTTATTCTTTCCATAAGATCATAAAATGTTAATCATATCCTCATATAATAACTTATGGAATGGAAATAATTTTTATAAACATTTCGTCATATCATAACCCATGGAAAATAAATGGGTTTCATTACATCAATTCATCATAATCATAAACCATAAAAAGAAAGAATAATAATTTAATCATTGTACAATTTCTCGATTAAGATATAATTATCATTAATGTATTTTATCACAGAAAAAACTACTTTAAAATATAAACTAGAACATTTATTGAGGAAAACACCCTTTTAATTTTGAAATCACTAATTTAAAATATAAATATATCCAAAAAATCATGGAAAAAAATTTCTGCTAAAAGATTAATGGAATCATTTAATGGAGTTGTTAAATCACTGAGAAAATATTATGGTGTGAAATTACACTAATGTCGGGTATGTTAAAATAAGGCTTCCTTTCACATTTTCAATAAAAAGTCAATAAAAATCATTCAGAAAATGATATGAAGATTCATTTTAAACCATTTTGTTATAACTAAATTATCCATAAAATTAAAAAAATCATATATTCATAAAACTATTCTTGAAAACATTTTAGATTACATGGATTTAGAATAGAAAGGATTACCAACCATTGATAAAATAAAGTATATTTTTCAAAAAAAACATTTTCTCAATCATTTTAATTAACCAAGAGAATAAAATCATAAAATTTCATTAAAATTAAACTAATAATCATATTATATTATAATTAATGGGTTTTCTTAGTTATGGACCATATAATTTCGGTCAATTTAAATTAAATCATAAACAATCTTGATTAAAATGAGGTTAAAATATTAATCCCATAAAACAAGATTGACATTACATTCAATCAGTCAATCTTAATGTATAATAATATTAAATTTATTATAATTATAGACAAAAATAATTTAATTACTTATATTATTATATATATTCCACTTGAAACCTTTGAAACCCCATTTATTAATAATTTCTTTTTAAATTCATCATTTTACGGTGTTAACAGTTCCATTTTTTAGGAAGCTTCGGCTTGGAAGTTTTTTAACCAATAAATTTATCATGGTTACATCATCTATAAATTTTTATTCATGTTATAAAAATCATATATATTAATTATATATATATTTATAACCATCCATAAAATTTAGATATAGATAAATTTTTATGTCGTTCACGAAGATGACAGGTCGTACGTACACATGAACACTATTTTTGTTTTCTAAAAATTATAAGAAAATTTAAATACATATTATTTTATGATTATATAACCATAACACATAATAAATTAAATATATATTAATTAAATCTATTATTATTAAAATCCATGTAAATAAAAAATGAAAAATGAATCGCATCGCTATGTGGAGGTGGTACCCACCAGTATGCCCGAGCAATATAATCATTTTCCAATGGATGGGAATGTGATAATGTGGATATTATATTATAATTAAAGGATAATAATTGTTTTATAGATATAATATAAAAACATGAGACCCATCATAACAACCTTACATGAAATATAGTGAGGGAAAATTAATTGTATCTCTATGTGGAGGTTATATTTCATATGTATTCAAGAGAAATACATTCACATCCCACAAAATAGAAAAGATAATGGATAATGTTTGATCCATAATAATAAAAATAATATATAATTATGTATATAGAACTAATTGTTTTATTTTATGATCAATATCATATATTTATTATAGGTATAAGAGGGAATAAATTAAAAGAGGGTGGGTAGGATGATTACCCCTCCTTTAGTAGACCTTATTTAGATCATTTATAAAGGACACTTGGAATGCCCATTTAAGAATAATTGTACCTAAAATTCATGTATAGTGATGTTTATAATATAATTGTGTAGGTTTTTGTTGAGATAGGTGGCTCAAAGTAGTGTAAAGAAGATAAAGGAGGGATGTCTTTTTATAATTGGGGGAGTGGGCATACTAGTAATTTATTAAAAGATTAAAATATAATAAGGTATTACTATATAAAAATGGCAATGAAATCTAATTTGGGAAAAGTTATAGTATAAATATTTTCACCCAGTATAATTTGGAAAATATTGATTTGAAATTTCACCCTTATCTATTGGTTTAACCCTGATAAAACTTTTTTAAACATAACTGTGGTAACATATTTTGACATTTACATTGTCGAAAAATTAATATGAACTTATAAAATAATTTAAATGGTTATCATTAAAAATATATAATAAATTTTCTCAAATTATATTTCTTAAAGTGGTAGAATTAAATTGAATGTTAATCCCTCAAAATATGATGAAAAGAGGTTATCCTGGAAAAATGTTTTCTTATAAATAAATGGTTTTCAAATGAAAATACATCTTAAAATTGATTCAAATGAAATTAATAATATTATAAATAAATAAAATAAAATTATGTAACCTTTGAACCATTTTAAAACATCATGGAAAATTTTAAATTCTTGAAATGAAATGTAATTTTTTAATAAAAATATGAATTTTTCACCATTCATTGAAAAATGAATCTATTTAGAAAATTATCAAGACTTAACTCAAAGATAATTTTGAAAAAATTATTTAAAAATGAAATATTATTTTTATAATAAATTTTCTAATAGTGGCATAAGTTAATAATTTTATTATTCTGTAAAAAAACTTTTTTGGGGAAAATGTTTTTTTGAAGCATATAATGACTTTAGAAAAGATAAATTTTATATTTATCAATATATTTTCTACATATAAAACCATTATAAATATTTTTTAAAAATTTTGTTATTACTAATTATAATACTAATTTAATTATTATTTTGTAAAGGTATATTGAGTTGTGATCAATTTATACTCAGGTTTTCATGTATAATGATCTATTGAATAAATTAAATTTATTTTGATGTCAAACATATCCTAAAATCTTGTGGTGTTACATTCTACCCCTAAAAATTAGTTTTAGCCTTGAAAATCCATCACTCTATTATGAAAAAATGATTATATCTATTTTTCCTCAAACACTCAGGCTCCCAAGTACCTACTTCAAAATTTTGGAATCATAGATACGAACATAACAAGTTAGGTAGTCTTGTTCCAAAGTAATTTATATATATAATCCAAGATATCAATTAGTTGTTCTTAATGGGGAAGATAATTTGATTATGTTATAATATATGATTTTAGTACATGTAAAGGATCAACTGTGTACTTATTCTTTAGGGATACATTGAATACATCATGACCTTGAGGGAGGTTTGATGAAAGCACTAACATATAAGCTATTTTGCATACTAGATCAAGAATATTGAATGTCACAATACATATAGGGCTATAAATTCCTTTATATTTGAATATCATATCTGTTTTCCATGAAAAATATTATTTAATACATTATCACCAATTTTTAAATCCATATCCCACTGATTATTTTCATCAAAACTCTTATATCGACTATAAGTGGCCATTAATGTGTTTCTGAATGGATTTTACCATATCATCCATTTGCTCAGTCAGAAAAAGTCCCAATAGATATATTTTTCCAATATTCATCCAATTTTCTGTAGTTATACACTTTTTTCCATAATGGGATTCATAAGGATCCATATGAATTGTTGTGTGTAAGTTATTGGTATGAGAGAATTAAATTAGAGGATGGTCTTCATCCCGAACATCATTGAAATCCATAGAAAATATCTCATCATATCCTCTAGGGTTTTTGTTTTTAACCCAGACTGACCACATATCTATTGATTTTAAGATTTACTAATATAGAGATTTGAATCTAGATATAACTGAATATATTTTCAGAACATTGAGGTAAACCTTCATTCCCAATCAAACAAAGATAGATGTGTACTACAAATAACACTACTATTTATTTATTTTATATATTTGGGAAAATGATCTAGACAAAAATATTGTCTAATAAAAATTAAGTATTTAAACATTATAATGTGATCAACTACAACCCAAATGCAATTTTTGCCTTTAAATGTTTTTAGGATTTCAATAATAAAATCTGAGGTGGTATTTTCCCATTTCCATTATTGTATGTGTAATGGTTGAATCAACCCATATAATAATATATCTTAGACATAACTTTCATTCATATAATGCATTGAGATAAATACCCTACAATATTTCTCTTCATGTTGTCCCACTAGAAATACTTTTTCACATAACTATACATCATGTTACTTCTATGATGAATAGATAATAATGAACTCTATGATTCATCCAACAAACCCTTCATCAAAAATGGTATGTAAGGAACACAAAAAAGTTCTTGAACCTTATAAATCCATCAAAATCATGGTTTTATATAGGAAAATTTTTCAACTTATTTATCAACTCTACCTCTCCCTTATACACCACTTTAATCTTCACTTGGATAGATGGTTGAACAATCTTTTGAGTAAGATAAGATATATTCCCTCCCATCATGATCTCAAGGTCCTTCCAATCCAAATATATAAATATTTCATACTTTTTTATCCTAATAATAGATAATTTAGGATGATCCTTTCTACTTAGATCATCTTCCACATTGTTCCATTTCCAATGGTTGTAATTTATTTTGGAGTCATAATCATTAGTCAACTCTTACCATATATTCTAGTACATATTCAAATATTTTTATGTCAATATGTAGATGAATAATTTATTATTGATATATATGTCACACCATTCTATGTAAATATCATTCCTCTATATATATAATGAAAAAATCTCCTCTACTAACTTTAAATCATGATTTGGGTAATATTTCTCATGAATATTCAATTGGTGTGTGGCGTAAGATATCACCATATCATTCTACATGATAACACATTCCAATCCACTCTTTAATACATTACTATAGATAAAAAACTCTTTCCAATATAGGTCATTGTTTTAATGGGCATGATGAATATCCTTCTCTTCAGTTTCATGGAATTTTCCTTACATTCATCTCGCCCAAAGAACATGCCTGCCTTCTAAGTGAACTTGGTAATTAGATTAGATATACATGAGATATTCTCCAAAAATTGTTGATAATATCCATCCTAAAAATGAAAACTATGGATCTTTTCCATGATGATTGGATTTGGACAACATTATATAACTTCCATCTTTGATGGATTCTCCGATATACCATATCTTGATATTATATAACTAAAATTTAAAATTTTTATAGCCAATACTCACACTTGTAAATTTTTATAAATATTATCCTTATTAGTGTATTTAGAAAAATATTAATGTGATATTAATGATCTTACATAATCTTGAAATATATTAGAATGTCATATATAAAGACTTCTAGAGACTAACCAAGGTAATCTCTAAAGATTATATTTATTAAATCCATGATGATACCAAGGGAGTTAGTAAGACCAAATTGAATCACTATATATTCATTATTCCCAAACCTCATACGGAAGGATGTCCAAGATATAACCTCCATTACTCTAAATCGATGATATCAAAAATGAAGTTCAGTCTTTGAAAAGCATATATATTTTTTAAGTAGATTAGAAAAGTCCTCAATATGGGGTAGACGATAATAATTATTGATTATGATTTTATTATTCTATTGATATTCAATGAAAAAACATTAACCCATATTTCTTATTAATAAAAATGAATAGGTTCACCTCATGGTGGTGCAATTGGGAATATGAATCCCTTATTAAGATTATGTTGGGCTAACTTCTTAAATTATATAAACTCAATCAGGTTCATTCTATAAAGAGTCTTTGAAATAGGTGTAACACTAAGAATTTATTCTATTAAAAACTAAAATTCCCGATTCGGAGGAAGACTAGAAATCTCATTCTAATAATCATAAAAAACTATAATAAAATAGTTTTATAATTGATGGGGTGATTATACCCATCCATTTGAGATATATAACCCTTTTGAATTAGAATTAAGACACATAAAATTGATGTTGTTTCCATTTGATGTTCGTACATATCGTTCCATCGATATATGATCATATGATGGTTTGGAATATCAGATGTGACTTCCCTTCATCGGAAATTGACATGGGATTTATATAAAGAAAAGAAAATCAATACCCAACATAACATTAAATTTGACTAGAAAACGAATAATTAGATTTTTGGGAAGAACATTTCCACAATCATCAATCACGTAGGAATCATATACGAGATATTTGATCCTTATACTCTTAAGAGTTTTTACAAATAATTAAACATATAATCAATGGGGATTGGAAATAATATTCATATAGAATTTTCATGATATAAAGGAATTCATATGACTTAGATCATATAATTTACTTAAATATTTGATCATTCATATCAGTACCTCAACATTTTAGTATTATATTAAATCCATTAAAAACCCATATTGAATATCATGACCATAAATCATCATTAATCAGTGTGATTGATCATGAAAAATATTCCTAATATATATAATTCATGACTCATTATTTTCATCCAATGAGAACTTAGGTGTAACGTACGTTCTATAAGGATATCGTATATTCAAATCCATCATAATGTTTCATAAAATAAAATGCGAATTAACCCATAAATAAACCTAGAGAGTGTCAAAAATATCTTCATATTAATGGAACACACACCATGCATCACAATTATGGATTAGATATAATCAAAAGAACTCATTTCAGGTTTATTCACTCTAGATGAATAAATATGAAAACTGAATCTACATGGATTATCCAAACATTGATGTATGGTTTGGGAAACCACATAATCTCAACCATTCAAAAACATTGTAATCATATACATATACTTATATCCATGTTTTTCAACAAAAATGTCTATTAAAAATATCTAAATATTAACTAAATACTTATATGATAACAACTATAGTGACCCATACATTTCATACATACATATTACAACTCAATAGATGAATATTTATCATATAACATTACTATCCATTTGAGAGCCGTGAAGCTTTAGTTTTTTTGAGAAAATCAGATATATAAATAACTTGTACCAAATATATATACATAAGATCCCCCTTAGTCCTTTATAACTATAACCCTTCCTAGAAAATATATAATTAAAACCCTCTTTCAAAACATGGGGATGTGAAACAATAGAAATTGTGAGATTAGATTCTCAGTAAGGTTAAAAAATAGAGATGTCAGTGAAATGTTAAGAATAAAATCAGAATAAGGTTATGATAATATGAGATTAATATTTTAAAACCATACCCAACATTTTATACATCTTAATTATTAGTCATGGAATTAATCTTCGAATTTTATAAGATTTGAATCATAATGTAATCAAAGAATATGATCCATGAAGGAAAAAAATTGATATAGAAAATAAGATTTTGAGAAAAAATAATCATTGAAAATAAATTCATTAGTTAATGATAAATTTAAATAACACAATATTGAATTAAGTTTACACCCCATTTAACCACATCATTAGTCAATGTTGACTCCTAGGACCATCATAGTGTACAGAATCCTTTACTGAACTGGTCGCACTCCCCATTTCAGTACTTAATATCAAATGACATATCCATCACTACCCAGTTAATTAGATGTATATATAATAATTTCCCCACCCATCACATAATCATAATCCACTCATATATTCACCACATTGTTATAAAAATTCATCATACAAACAAATAATTTTTCAGGGAATGGAAATGGGTTATAGGAACATTTTCTCATAAAATTACTTATAGAAAAAATAGCTCCAATATACACATCATCACGAGTACCAAAAACCATCCATGAAAAAAATAAAAATTGTATCACCAGATAATATCCTAAATAAATAATTATTTACATCAAAGGAGGTTATAATAGATAAAATAATTCATTCAAAAGATCATTTGGAACATTTCTGGAGAAAAAATAATCTTTTTATTTTGAAATAAATTATTATAATCTAAAAATTACATAAATAGTATGAAAAAAATATTTTATTTGAAAATAAACATGTAATTTTGTATATAGAAAACATGGATATATAAGGAAAAGTATTATCGACCAAAAAGAAAATATGGTCATTTTTTCTTAAAATCATTTTTTTGATAATTCTATTTACCAAAGAGAAGAAAATGGTACTATTACATGAAAATTTCCATAATAAATAGAAGAGAATAAAATAAAATTGTTTATCATATATGGATCATATAATTTTCCTTAATGTAAAATCATGAATAAATAATCCTGATTAAAAAAGAGATTGAAACATAAATCTCTTACCTCAATTTCAATATTCTTAAAAATCAATCTAACCTCAGGTATAATAAATTTTATTTTATTATTATTCTATAAAAAGACCCTATAAATATAATATTTTTTTATATTATTCACTTATATCATTTCCACACCAATTTATTAATAATTCCTTATTAAAATACTCAATTAAGTGTGTTAACATTTTTATTCTTCCTGGAAGCTTAAGATTGGTGTTTTTGGTGCTTGTATTTTGATAATGGATGCATCATATACAAAATTATGTTGCATTAATATATATAATATTTAATAATTAAATAAAAATATACGATCATTTGCAAAAGGGATATATATAAAAATGACTAAAACGTTCATGGAGATGGTAGGTTGTATGAATTCAAGAATGTTATTTTCATTTTCTAACAAAAAAAACAAAGGAAAATAATATTTTTTTATTAAAAAATAATAATTATATCATTAATTTAATATATATTAATTAACTCTTTCCTTATTACCATCCATGTAATGAGGAAATAAAAACAAACCACTTCAGTTTATGGAGGTGGTAGTCCAAACACATTCATGAGTGATGTTATCATTTTCCAAAGGATGGGAAGGTAAGAAGGTGGATATTATATTGTAATTAAATTATTATAAGGATGTTAAAAATATAATATAAAAACATTAAACCTATCATAATAACCACCCATGAAATATAGTGATTGAAAATTAATTATTGATATATAGATGTTCAGGTCTAAATGTACTCACAAGTAATACTTTTACTTCTCAGTGGATAAAGAAGAGGGTGGGTAATGGTGGTTAAAAAAACTATAATTTTACTTAGGATAATTAAGTTTTTATTTTATGATTTATAACTCAAATTTATAGGAGTAAGTATAATAAAGAAATTCAATGATTCTAGGTAGGATGATAACCTCTTATTCATCATAACACCATCAGATCCTTTCTCAAGGACCATTGGAATGCTATCTCAAGATTAAAATTACCTCTAATTCATGGATATGGATCTCTATAAGATAATATTTCATATTTTGGTTTACATTGGTTTCTCAATTTTGTGTAAAGAAGATAAATTTGGTGTTCCCTTTTATAAGTGGGGGAGAGGACACACTAAGAATTTCATAAAATATTTAAATCTAATAATGTATTATTTAATAAAAATGATATAATATGGATAAGGATTAAAATTAAGGATAATAAAGATCATAAATATGAGAATAAAATTGTATTTTTATGTGTTATTATTAGTTTCACCCATTTCTCTTAGTTTACCACTGGTAAACCAGTTTTAACAATAATCATGGTAACAAATTTTTAGTATTTTACACATCATTATGATCAAAAAGTAAGTTGAGCATATTAACTAATAATAATAATTATAATTTAAAATATTTAATTCATTTTATCAAACTAAAATTATATGAGTGGAAAAAGATAATTTAAAATGAAATACATAAAATGTGATGAAGAGAAGTTATCAAGAAAAATATTTTCTTAATTATGGAATGTTTAATACAAAAATAAATCATGAAATTGATTACAATGAACTTTTTTAAATTATCCATATATATAAATTAACTAATTATAATTTCAAATAATTTCAAAACAAATTTCTAAAATTTAAATTATTGAATCAAAAAAGAATGTTTTCAATAAAAACTAGTATTTTTAACTATTAAACGAAAAATATATATTTTCAAAAAAAATCTAAAACATTTACCCAAAGATAAGTTTTACATGATAATTTTAAAAAACAGAGTAAATTATTTCCAATAAATTTTATAAATATTTTATAAATTAATTATATTATTTAAAAAAATAAATAAATACAAATATTTTATGAGGAAAAAATGTTTTTTGTAGCATATAATGACATTATTAAAAATTCTGTTCATATTTATCAATATATTTTCATTATCTAAAACCTTCATAATTTTTTCTCATAATTTGGATAACCCTATTCAATCCACCAATTTAATGAATAGTTTGTAATAGAATGTTATACCAAAATGGTCTGAAGGACTTCTTTTTTATTTTATTAAGGATAATACCCCTTTTAAGGGTTGAAGGGGAACCCGTACATGGCTCGTAGGCCCAAGGAATAAGGCCTGACATGACCCGAAATACATGAACCGAAGGCCCAGAGGCATACTATGCCCATTACAATACCCATAGGCCCATTCCACTCTAACTTCCCCTCCCCATCTTCAACATCATTGATCGCCTTAGCTCCCCACCCTACATTGCTGATCAGCTAGAATTGCCGCGTACAATGCTACACGATGCCTGGTCCCGATAGCGGTTGCCGTACCCTTTCATGTATCAAAAGCTATCGTAAAAATTAAAATTATTTGAAGAGAATCATATAAATGACTATTAGGGTGTTATAGAGGATGAATAAATCATTATCCATACTATTATACAAACGGGATAATCTTTCAATAGATTTTTCCTTAAGACTTCCCGAGATTTCTAAAGTATGTAATGTTGTTTTGGTTATAGGTGATTTCAATACAATGTTAGTATATTTAATAGTTATTTTGTATGATTTAACTCTAAATAAACATTTCACAACATTCATAAATGAAGTGTTAAGGTTTTATTGATCTGTTCTTTCTATTATACTCGATCAAAATTATCGCGACCTATCCCCTGAGGCCAGTTCCGTGACTACCCCAAGCCCACCTTCCATAGGCCAGGGGTTGGATACTAGCACGAGAAAGGAATTTACCTATAATGGGAAGGCATTTCCTCTAAACTTTTCCACACACAAATAGGAAACAGTACACACAAGAAAAACACAACATAAGAAGTAAGGTGCAACCACAACTAAAAAGCACCACTGAGTGTAATAGTAAATACTAAAAATGAAGGGGCCGGAATACAAGCCCAACTGAAATATAAATACAAAAAAGGTAAAACAGTTCTTGAGGTCATCCTCCAAGGATGCTACCTAAATGAGACGTGCAACTCGTAACTATGGGACTCCACGTCAACTGCTCACCTCTGTGCACTATCTATCAACCACATCCGAGCTCTTTCTAGCCATAAATCCTCAAGAATTATCCATGTTGTTCGTCATCTGGACAATACACAACAAGGTGTGGGAGAAACCCGTACAGGGTTGAGTATAACAATACCTAGTAGGTACCGAGAGACCCATGAAGGTCTCTCAGAATTCAACAATGAAAACCACTAAACATAATCTCAATAAAAAATCCCAAAGCAAACACTCGGCTCAAACCACGTATAACTAAAGTAAAATAGTACATATGATTAGTAGTAAGGACAAATCATCTTACTCTATCATGAGGCACTACTTCTGACCCACACAGGATCAATAAGTACTATCCCCCGCAAGACCCACACAAGATCAATAGGTGCTGATTCACACAGAACCACTAGGTGTTGATTCACCTAGAATCGCTCAGTGCTGATTCAAAAAAAATCACTCAGTGTAGATTCACATAGAATCACTCAGTTCTGATTCACACAGAATCGCTGGCTACTGATTCATAGAGAATCACCGGGGGATGATTCACACAGAATCGCTGGGTGCTGATTCACACATAATTGATCGATGCTGATTCACACAGAATCATTGGGTGCTGATTCACAGAGAATCGATGGGTGATGAGTCACACAAAATCGCTCGGCACTAACTCACACAGAATCGCTCAGTGCTGATTCACATAGAATAACTAAGTATTGATTCACTGAGAAATATCTCTTTATTCTTCTTGTCTCATCCATCCATAGGATTCTCGCTCATAGTACTCTTGTTTCTTGGAGAAACTACTCCTCAACCCATTAGCCGTATTTCAACCGGCATGAAGTCCCCAATAGAATTTAACCAAATATTTTTCATGTTATAAGGGTTTCAACGCAATAGACATCAATTTATCTAGACGCTCGGTTTGTATGTTATTGAAATTTTAGGGCCGAGGTCCCGATTGGATTCCGAGTCGATCTTACCCAACTTTAATCCAACATTCCCCAAAACTATCCTTGAATATATCAAAAGGACTGTCTCTTTCCAAGTACCCTACGCCGTAGATGGTTCGTCAAATGGGAATCTGGTTCACAAGAGATGGCCTTTTAAGTGTATATGGGCACGAGAGGGCCCGAGTCTGGTCCGACCTGGCCTGACCCGGTTTGGGCCAGCCCGATCTGGTTCGGGATGCCCACCCTGGTTCGGGCCACCTCGACCATATTCGGGCCAACCCACCCGGTTTGGGCCGCCTGCCCGGTTGGGGCCGCCAGACCCCATTTGGGTCGACCCGACCCCTTCGGGCCGACCCGACCCCTTTAGGCCGATATGACACGGTTCGGGCCGACGCGCCCCAGTTTGGGCCACCCGACCCAGTTCAGGATGATCAAACCGATTCAGGCCAAACCTACCCAGTTCGGGCCGACCAGACCCCGTTCGGGCTGCCTGACCCGGTTCGGACCGTCCCACCCGGTTCGGGCCCACCCAACCCGGTCTGGGTTCGACCTGACCCGAATCGGCCTTGGCTGCCCAGATTGGGTCGAGCTGTGGCGGGCTCGGCCCGCTGGGCCGCAGACCGTCATGGATTTCTGCGGCTGGGTTGGGCCGCAACTGCTCGGCCCACTGGCCGGCATGACCCACGTATTGGTCGTGCGGTCCACCTCCCGAACAGCTCATAGAGTCATTCGACTCTTTAATTGGCGGTGGTTGGTGGCGCCACATGGGTGTTCGCAGACCCAAATGGGAGCAAGCGCCTCCTTCACCCTGGCTTCGAAGTTGCGATCTTCTACACCGCAACGCGCGATGGCACGCCACCACCCTCCGCCGCCACTAGCTGAGAGCTATCCACATGTTCATCCACCACGGTGCCGAGTGATGCTGCCCTCTTCCGTGGCCGGTGAGCATCGACCACCACCATCACCGCCAGCACCCGTCACCTGTGTTGTCATGCTGGTGCCATACCAGCGGAGCTTCTGCGGGCCACCAGAGCTTCTGCAGGCCATCAGGTGAGCTTTGGTGGTCAGTTTTCCCTTCCTTTCATGATTATGGGCCTCCTGGGATGCCACTATCACTGCGTGCCTCCTGGATTCAAATTTCCATCGTGTTGGTAGTTTTTCACCAAAGAACGAGATCAAACAGGAGTGACAGAGAGTCCAAGCCCTGTTCGTTTGTCTCGTTCCCTCCGTGTTAGCATCATAACAAAGGGACAATAAATAAAAAACACCACATAGATATTATTTAAACCCAGTTCAAATCACCCACAACAACTACCCATAAATTCATGACTTAGGAAAAGAATCATGGGAATTTCATGAATTAAAACATAACCCCATACCACTAATTTTGAGAATACGTCACATAGGAGGATGGAGTGAACACGTCTGGTGGTGATCGTCGGTGCTTGCCATCGCCCATTGATTCTCCCAACGTCTATCACTTGATCACATTATTCGTCAGAGCAGAAAGTCGGAAGCACTTCGCCAGAGCTTCCTCTCGTAGCTCTCTCAAAACCCAATCCCGAGCTCAAATTAAATAGAGGGGAGGAGAGGACCAACTCACCGAAAACGTAATGAGTTTCTTTAATGAGTTTAATTAATGAACCAATTAATTTTTCCAAACGGTGCGGCTACACAGCCTATTAAAATATCCCAACTATGTGGTTATAGAACATAAGGGTCAAGCCATTAATTTTCATAGATTTCACTGCGGTCCCAACGCCATTTGTCCAACGATTGAAAAAATAAAAATAAAATAACTTTTTTTTATTTTATTATTTTCTTTTGTAAAGTCCAAAAATTAATTTTTTCATCCAACCCTTGCTGGTCGAAGTTAATCTTCCCTTAAGTGAATCCAAACAATGCGAATTCAATGGTGCCCTTATATTTTTAATCCGAGAACCGATTCAAAAAATTGAAATCTCTGCCCGCACCATTACTAAACACCCCATAAAAAAAGTTAAAAAATTAATAACAATCGCTCTCAACCCATGCCAGTCGAGGTTAGGTTATTCATAAGGTAAAAAAACTCTCACCAGCTCAACGGTACTCTCTGATTTCCAATCCGAGTTACCGTTTAGGAGTTATATAATTAAACAATAAAATAATTGTTACTTAATTATTTTATTTGCGGCCAAAACTAACTACCACTATTGGCCCGTGCTGGCCAATGTTAGGATCTTCCTATGGATAGAGTACCATCACGAGTTTAGTAGTGGTCTCTGATTTTTAATCTGATTCACCATCCGTGAGTTATAAGTATTTTAAAAATAAAATATTTTTTTAATAATTTAAATTACTGTTATAAAATTTTCAGTTTTTATCAATGGATGCCTGCTCTGACTAAACATAAGTTAATAATCGGTTAAACCTGCTATCCTGAATGCAATAGTGCCCTCATATTTCTGATCCAAGCACCCGTTTTAGAGTTATTCCACTTTTTCAGTAAAATTACTCACGTACGCAATTTAAAACCTAACATTTTTCGATGGATCATTCCGGGAACTCCGGGACTCTGAATCATGTGCCATTAGATTTTTTGGTCTCTAAATAATTCCATATAATTTAAAAAAATTATATGGAAATTTTGAGACATTACATTCTCCCCACCTTAGGGATTTACGTCCCCAAAAACCAAAACAAAGATAAATCAAACAAATGAGGGTATAAAGCATGAATTTGAGCCTCCCGCTCCACTGTTCTCTCTTGGAGGTTCCCATGTTGCCACTAAAATCACACCATAGGGATCAACCATCCACAAAGGAGTCACTCCTGTCGATCCTCTATCTCCACTAGGAATTCTATAAAATTCTCCCCATCATCAAAGTGCTACTCGACCAAGTTGATAAAGTGTGATGGATCATGCATGCATCTACTCAACTCTAACACATGGAAAAAATTATACAACAAGTGCATCTATGGGGGAAGAGTGAGGTGGTACACCACCTTGCTAGCTCTTATGAGAATCTGGAAAGGACTGCTGAACCTTGGAGATAGCTGTCGCCCCGGCCAAACCTCCACAATCCTCCTCAGGGTGAGACCTGTAGGAATACATAATCATGCTCCTCAAACTCCTAGGGTATCCATATACTATTGTCATAAGACATCTAATAGATCTATGTAGTCTTCATCCACTCCAAAATAATCTTCACCTTCTCTGTGGTTTCTTGTACCAACTCTGGACCCATAAGTGCTGACTCCCCTAGGTCTGTCTAGAAAAGAGATGATCTGCATGGTTATCTGTACAAGGACTCAAACGAATCCATGGCGATGGTGGAGTGATAAATGTTGTAGTACATGAACTCCACTAGTGGGAGGTGGTCTCCCAAACTGTAACCAAAATTCAGGACACAAGCACGAAGCATGTCCTCCTCAGTCTGTATGGTCTTCTTCGTCTGACCAACTGTTTGTGGTTAAAAGCTGTGCTCAAACATGCAAGAACCTGATGCTCAGATCTCACTTGCTGACAATTGAGGCATCATGATACGAAATTACCCACTTCTTTATTCATCCATGGCCACCAGTAATAACGTAGGAGGTCCCAGTATATCTTATCCACACCCAGATGTACCACCAAAGGGAATGTTTGTAACTCCCACAACACCTCATATCGTAGCGTCACTAAAACCATGGTGTGTCCTCTAAAGGTTATGGAGTGATCCCAACCTTCAGGAAATCCATCAAGAGCCCATCCTAAGGATATATGAGCACATCAGGCCTCACAGTCAATGTCCCAAAGTTGTTCCTTCTTGACTCGCTAAAGGAGTGGTGGAGTAACTATCATAGACTGGAGGGAAGATGCTCCAACTCTATCCATTGAGGATAACTGCAACATGGATAGCTGTTTAGTTGCCTCACTCTGCAACTGTAGAAAATCTCTCCAGCTGAGTGTGTCTGCCACCATGTTCCCCTTCCTTGGAGTATAGAGTATCTCAAAGTCATAGTCCTGAAGAAACTCTATCCATCGCCGATGTCTCCGGTTCAGGTCCTTCTGTGAGAAGATATACCTGAGACTCTTATGATCAGAGTAGATAGTAAACCATTATCTACACTATACTCCCAGCTTCCAGAGCTCCGTGGAAGCCACTCGATATATAGCTATAGATATTGGTGTCGTCCTTAGGTATAAGTCAATTCATAAGTCCCTCTCACCACGGGGAGGTAATCTCGTAAACATCTTTTAAAATGATGTTCTCGCCCTGAATGGGTGAGGCCATGGCAGCTCGGCCCGCCAGCTGGCGTGACCCGCGCATGGGTCTCGTGGTCCACCTCCTGATATACTATGAATGTGGGAATGTGGATAGACTAGTCCAATGTATTATTAATTTCTTATTCATTAACCTTAACACATGTTATTATTTATATGCTTCTGTGAATTCGATATTCTTGTGTAATTGTTCAGGGTCATGTCTTATTCACATGCACATGATTATTAACTCATGTGTCCACACTCCCAAGAATCATGTCTTATGTTGTTCCAAAATCTTTATTTTGTGATTCATGATTAATGATCCTTTTTATTTGGGTAATATTTCTTTATTTTATATTCATTGACATTGATTATTTTTCGGTGGCATGATTTTAATCTTATGCTCACTTGATCTAAAATCAATATCTCTTATGTTTACTAGTTATTTAGAATTTTTATCTTAATATATGTTTTGTTTTAATATACATAGGTTATGAAGAAGAAATTTATAAACAATATTTATACAATTGAAACATTCAGGAAGAATATTATGTGATATATTTAATAGTTTTGTATAATATTTTGGTCCTGTTTTTAGTCTATAATGATATTAATCCTATAGAATCTACAGTGGGATTTATTGTGAGATGAAATTAATACTAAAAAAAATGTGATATGTATATATATGTTTTGATCAAGTTTCCCAAGAATTTATTAGATCAAGGTAAATTTAATTTTGGGGATTATTTTATTATCAAGAAGTTAATAAAACATAAATCAACCTATGTTGAATAAGTAGTGATTTGGAAGAACCTAAAATATCATTGATTGGAATTAGTTTTACATAATTAGGATATATTAGGAATAATGTTCATTATCATATAATTTATTACTCATATATTTATTTAATTACACTCTCACTAATATTATTTGTCTTACAAAATAGATGAAGCTCAGAGGAACTATGTAAAAAACTAGTGACATAATTAATGCAAGTATTGTTCTAATGAGAAACCAAATGGGATAGTATTTAGAGTATAAATTTTATATACTATCTCAAGATAATAATAGTAACTTGAATTATGTTGAACTTAAAAATACATTATGAAATGAAAAAAATTACATTGAGTACCCAATGAAACAAAATTTACCTTACTTTATTGGATCTTCAAATCCACTAATTTCAGAGTAATTTGTCGATCTAATAAAAATTATATTTTCCATTCACTAATACCTAGATCATGAGAAGGTTTTAATATGTCTTTATCATTTGGATGGTCAAATTGATCAATGGTGGACCCTAATAAAGAGTTGGAGGCAAGAGAAAGAAATTTATTACATGTAATTGTAGTAGTTTATGATGTTATTTTTGAATAAATATTTTTCATGAAATCATTAGACAAAAATACATAGAAAATTTCTTTAGTAGAAAAAAAGAGGGAAAATGAATTGCTACCTATGAAGAAAACTTCAGAAAAATTTCATGTTATTCCAATAGTTTTATAAGTAACAATGAGATAAATACATATCATTTATTTATATTTTTGAAACCTAGTAGTCAAAATGTTTTAGAAATAAACATTTGTTAGATGAGAATAATAGGGGGACAATTTCCTTCTTAAAATAAAATAAAATAATAAAATAAAAGGAAAATTAGAAACAAAATGATTTAAATATAATGGAGCGAATTAATCCCTATTAAAAAGTTAATATCAAACATAATTGACAAAATAAGCATAACGAAGGATTGGAAAATCAAATTTATGAAATTATGTGTATCATGATCGAATGATGCAATTTGTAAATAGAAAGAGAGAAAAAATATAGTTTGATAAAGGATTTAAAAATTAATATGTGTGATACTGTAATGGTCTGTGCCTCCCGAGTTTGTTACAGTGACAGATTTGGGTGTTTGAGGGTATTTAGAAGAGTCTTGATGATGTTCCATGGTGGTTGGAGGTGAAGTAGAGCTACTTCAGGAAATACATGTTGTGTATTTTTTACATGATGAGAATTTCTATTTCATGGATTTCAAATTAGACTAGTTGATATCTTGTATGCAGGAATAGGGGAAACCCATGAAATTTATTCACATCGTGGAAGTATAATTCATGATGTGTAATCAATTCAAGTTGATTAAAAATGATTATTTTCTGAAAGTATATATTTTTTGAAATCAAGTGAATTAGACCTTGTGAATGTATTACAAGAGAAGAAAATAGTGGGATCTCTGATTTAATGACCAATTCTTGGATGATTCTTTTCATTAATTTGTAACCCTTCCTCTTATCTCATTTTGGATGAACCTGGGGTGATTTTGGGGGATATTAATGTCATTTTCTCCCTATCAGATTCATTGGATCTGATGCATTCCCATTTGGTGATCAGTGGTAACCCCTTTCCTTATTCATTGTAAGTTTCCTCTTATTATAATATTAGATATTTGATGTAGTGATGTTTCTTTTGTTTTGTGGTGAGTTAGGTTGTGTTTTAATGATAATTTGTTGTGTTGTAGTTTTATCCACATCTTCTTATTTGTGTTTGTGGTTTATAGGAATTTCTACTTCTCCTTGTAGTGCATAGGGATTTGGAACAACATTATTAAGGTAAGGAATTTCACTTTTCTCTTACTTTGGAATCACGTGGGAGGGGTTTACTCTTGTTTGTCTATGGGAGATGGTTATTATAGCCAGGTCACAGATAATGAATACACTAATGGAAATGTAAGGCGAGAGAGGTTTCATTTAGAGGCCATTATAACTATATTGTTAGTGTGGTATGATAGATTGTATTGTCTTGATTCCCAACTAAAAAATATGGTCATTGGGGGATTTTATTTTTATTGGATGATATGTTTTATCTCTTCTACGTCTCTTGTGAATATTGTGATATCACACTAAAATTATATTTTCTAACCACTTATATTTTTCAAATGATGTGTTTCCCCTAGGATTATGCCTTCTGCGATATCACCCATAACATAAACAAATTCTGATAAAACAAACCTTGTTAAATCTCTAAAATATTTTATGATGTATAGTGATGTGTGGACATTATTTTGGGGTGGAAATGTGTGTATGAGATGTGATGTGGGGATGATGGGTGAGTTGTGGCCTTGATTTAAGGGTGGTTAAGTGGTGGTTTTTTGGATGTTCTTGTGGGGTAGAAATGTGAATTTTTGTTGTTGTTGTTTTGGGATATTGAGGTGGTGGTTGTTTAACCATTATTTTTGGATGGTGAGGTGGAGTTTGTATGGATGTGATTATTGGGAGGGGAGCAATGGTATGATGGGGATGATGATATGATTTCTATGTTTGATTCCATTACACTAGAATCACTAGAATTGTTGGAATAATTATTTAATAATCACTAAAATGATAAGAGTTTGGTATTGTTATTGGGATGGAAATGTTTAATTAACAAATAAATTTATGGCTCTATGATTAAATGTGGATGATTCATAACAATTAAATTAATGGATTGGATAATGGAATTAGTTGGTGGAGGAATTTGGCATGTGGTTTGTGTGGTGTTATGAATTTAGTAGTGGAAACAAAAGGGGAAGTATTGTGAGTCTGGTAATGTCTTAATGTGAACCCATAAGTTAGGATTGTATGTGACTATATGTATATACATGTATATTCATTGTGATTTCTCTACACACCCCACCTACGTCAAGTTCTATGCATCGACACCCATACATTAACATGGGTGGTGTTTTCTCCAACTTCCCAATGATGAGGATGGATGGATGGTTACCCATTATTCCATGATCTATCTTCTAGGTGAGTAGATATGAACATGTTGTTATGGTTTGATGTCTTTTATTTAACTAGGTTGTGGACCAGGTGATTTTGGGTGAGATTTGATCTAACGATGCTGTGGGGAAGTGGCACAAATGTTTTTGGGAGAGATGTGATGTGACCATGTTGTGTGGTGGATTATATTGGGGGTCATTCATGGTCAGAGGAGGGAATTTGGTCAATTTTATTCTTGTTCATGAAACACTACTACTATGGTAATTGGTGTTATGTGATGGACCATGTGCTTTTGGGATATATGTGATGTTATTATGTTGTGTGGTGGTTGATTTGGTGTTTTCAAGAATGTGCTGATATGATCGTGTGTGTGGAGTGGTGGTATATGTTATTCAGAAGAGATGAGGGTTTTATGACGTACGTTGTTGGGGTGTTAGGTAGGAAAATTAGTGGGAACGTGGTGTGGGGTACCCTTTATCGATATATATACCATTATGTAATTATACTTATCTTGTGTTAGTTGGATAGAATTCCTTTTTTTAATAGGAAGGATAGATGACATGTTTAGGTGATGTTGGTTCTGCTATTTTCTCATGGGTGCAATATTTTTCTTTTTTCAGTTGTGAATTTGATACTTCAGTTTTCCTACATAGTATATTTGGATGCCAACCAACACATATTTAAACTGATTTTTATGTTTCTATAAGGACTACATGGTCTATTCTAGATATGAACAACTTAGATCTATGGATAGTTGTTGTGTCTCCACTTTGTCTTTGCTTTTGTTTATTGAATTTGGAGACTTTTATCTGTATGAATTTTATTTACACATTCATTGTGGGATGGTTATTGTTTCATTTATATTATTTCATGGTGTTTCTTAGGGATGATTCATCTTATATCATGATCCTATATTATTATGTAGGGTAATTCCTCTCATAACATGAGATTTTATACCCTTTGTTCTAGTTACCATCCGAGGGCCTACTTGAGGTGAGACTTGGGGATCTTTATCTCTCTCCCCTCATTATTGTATATTTGGAAGGATATGGTCATGATAGAGTGGAATCATAGGTGATTGTTAGAATATATAATGGAATTTCTAGTTAAGGAAAATGATGTTTTAATGGGTAGGTAATGAAAATGTGAAATACGACCTTAGCGAGTGATGTAGACTAGGAATACTGGCTAGGACATTAGATTTTTGGTGCCCCCATGATCCAATGTCTGGACTCTAAACTTATTGAATGGACAAGTGAGGTGGAACTATTTGTAGGGTATATACCTAATAAAGGTACATGAATCATGATTAATTGTGTACTAATTAGAGTTGGATTATTTTGTGAAGGTTAAAATGAATAAATTGAACAAAATTGAATTTAAAAAAAATTCCATGCTATCGATATTAAGATGTTCTCCATATTTTCATGAGTGGATTTCATTCATCATCTCCATGAAGATTAGGTAGTTAAGGTTCAAAATAATGATTTATATCATCAACATGTTGTTGATCAATCATAGGATGATGAGTCTTCGTAGTGGAATTAGAGCTCTCTTCAACAATAGTCTATAGAGTTTTATGAGGGTAGTGCTTTAGATGTAAAGAAAAAGAGATTTAAAGCATATCTAAAGAATGATTTTATTTTGACCTATGACCTAGTGGGATAGGAGGTCCCTTTTAGTTAGAAAAATGTGAAAATATGTGTGTCAATGGTGGATGTGGTATCTGGATGAGTGGAAGGAGACATATGTTTCATGGGTTGAATTTTAGATAGAGTTATAGTCAGTATTCTATCATCGAATATGATGTAAGTAAAGAAGTATGAGATTATCTCCCATCATCAGGGGGTATGTTAGTTCCTGAGATGGGAATCTGGTTTAAGGATATTGTACACTTTTCCCAAGATATTTTTCCAAATTAAGATTCTCTCATGTGATGTCTTAAGGAGGTATTCCATTATTCTATAATGTACACAATTAATCTTTTTACATTGAACAATTATCTAGAGTTTCAGAAGATGGGGGAGGTGATTGATCGGATGTTCTCATGAGGAGGATTACCATGATAGGTGAATCAAAAATTTTCCTATAGGATTAGGTTAATCAGTAGTATTTATGAAGACCTAGGGACTTCGAGGTTTTGACCGGTGGGGATTCTACCTCAGTAGTTTCCCTTACAACCTTCTAGGGCCACTAGTTTCTAGTACATTACTGGAGATATTAGGCTAGTTTGTTTTGGATGTGGGGTTTATTGTCATCATAAAAACTAGTGTCTAGTAGTGCCCTGATCTCAGTTTGGTGGAGGTGGGAAGGTTCAACTCTATCCTCAACGACAGTTTATAGTGATACCATTTCAATAGTATGGGATCTAGGGTTACGTACTTATAAAGGAAAATGGAGTAGTTTTAGGTCAATCTCAGGATACTCCTAATGTTCAAATTCCTCCATCAGGGAGTGTCCATATAGGTATTCAATAGAATATTTGTATTTTTCATTGTGTGTTTAGTTGCAATCAGTGTATATGGTGGCGATAAAGGGTCAATAGATCATTAGAGGTACAATCGGTTTGTTTAGTACCGTTGATTGTGCCTTGTTTTATTTATGATCTTTTCTCTCATTTGTTTCACCCACTCTAGGTTGTGCTCTAGGAATAGATGTAGAGATGATTTCTGTTCAACTAGGGTTGAATTTTCCATTCAGAGGCTAGAAATTCATGTTTGATGATTGCTGGGGGTGTAGAGAGATTATGGGGTAACATTAATCTCATGTGGATATCTTCATGATACATATGTCACAGAATGATTTTATACTCAACATCAACTTGTCATATATTCTTCATTCTATTATTGACTACATATGGAGGAGACTCATTTTCTCTCATGTGGATTTTTAGCATGTGGTTTTCATTTCCAAGCACTATTTTTTAGTTGGAATTCGACATGTGGAGCCCCTTCTATCATTGTTGGATATGTTATTGGTGGAATCAGTGGACACTAAGACATTAGATATCCTTAATGTCATTAGGTAGTCTATGGATGTTCTTTCAGTGGTGTTTCAGAATCTACCTAACCAATATGATTTTGAGTTCAAGGTAGAATTACACCCTAGCGCTTCTCTAAATTCGATGGATCTTTATCATGTGAAACCATCAGAGTTATAGATGTTGAGAATTTTGATAGACGATTTTATATATAAGGGTTCTATTTGATCTAATGTATCATCATGGGGTTCTCGAATATTGTTTTCGAAGAAAGTGAATAGTAATATGAGTTTTTGTATAGAATACTAAAGGATTAATCTAGTCATGGTTAACAACTTCTACCCTCTTCAATGGATATATAATCTCTTCGACCAGTTGACAGGGGTGATTGGGTTTTCTATGATAGATCTATAGTGTCGACATCACTTGTTGAGGGTGAAAGAGGGTGATATCCTAGAGAAATCCATCAGAATCTGGTATTGGAACGTCATGTTTTTAGTCATTCCATTCAGTGTTAGGAACACATAAGTTGTGTTTATAGAGCTTATGAACTACATGTTTTGTGAGTTCTAGGACCGATTCATCATCTTCTTTATCGATGATAGCTTGATCCACTCAATTTCAGAGGAAGAGCATGAATATCATTTGAGAGTTTCCTATCAGGTTCTTCAATGCCACAGTCTCATTGGAAAGTTTTCCAAGATTATGTTTTGAAAATGAGAGGTAAATTTATTCTAGAATGTGACATCTTAGCATGCAGTGTTAGTAGAACCTTTTGGGTTGTCGTTGTTGTTTATTGGGAATCCCCAAAGAACGTGGATGTGGTTCCTGATTTTATTGGTCTTTTAGGTTATTATCGGAGGTTTTTGCTCAATTTATCTTGAATTGAACCTACATTGATAGCATTGACCAGGATTATTTATGGAATTATCAATGCCAGGACACACTTGGTTTTGTAAAGGGGTGGTGGGTCGGTGCTTCAGTTTTCTGAGTGGGTGGGATGTTGGATGTGTTTTTTGAAGCTTCCCGTTTGGGCTTTGGCTGTTGGTTGATACAATAGAGTGTAATTTTCTCTTATGGGTATAGGATGTTATGAACCCATTAACATAATTATTCCAACCTTTATTTAGATTTGGAAGTTGTTGTGTTTTTTTAGAACTTATGGAAACATTACCTCATTGGGTAATTCTTTGTTGTGTTCATCGATGAAAACAGTTTTAGGTGTATTTTTTATAAACATGAACAAAATATGTGATAGTGGAGTTCGATGATGATTCATTGGAATTATGATTTTTAGATCTCATATACATTATAAAAATGGAATTTTGTAGATGATTCTTTGAGAATGAATCTAGGGAAAGATGTTTTTTGGGAGCCTATGGATGTTTGGAAAGGAATAGAAGAGTTGTTAGCCTTGTAGTTAGATACATGGGTGGTCGATGGCAGTTCCTGTTTTCACTACATCAAAACACACCTTAAAAAACTTTGGTAATGATCAGCACTAAAAAAAACATTAATAAATGGTCTATTTATCAGCGCTAAATGAATCACTGATAAATTTAACCGTTTAAAAGCCTATCTTTTTATAACTTATAAAATAAAACCTTTATCATCTATTAATTTTTAGCGCTGATAAAGGTATTTTTATGGGTGTGTTATTTTTAGTGCTGATAAAGGCTATCCTTTATCAGTGCATTATTTTTAGAATTAATACACGATATCCTTTATCAGTACTTTAATTTTAGCACGGATATAGGATATCGTTTATTAGTGATTTATTTTTAGTGTTGATTAATCTTTATATAAATAAATTGAAATATTTAAATATATTTGAAATAAAAATAAGTTTTTATTAAAAACAATATTTCAAAATATTATTAATTAAATAATTTTTAATTAAAATGAATAGATTGATTATACATTATTAATTATTAAAATTTTTACTAATTAGATAATTATGTTAATTAATGTTATTAAATTGTATATATTAAATATGTAGATATATATTAATGTATATAAGTATGATTTATATCTTACAATATATTTATACATTTTACTTTAAATATTCATATGTTTATTGAATAACAGTATATTTTTAAAAATTTATAGGAATTAGAAATATTGACTATAATTGCATAGTACTCTTCATATAATTGAATTTCCATAGATTCTTCAATTTTACATACATCGTATGGGTATTTTATTTATTTTACATATACTTAATAAATTTGTTTTTATATACAATGCAAACACATGAAGGTTATCCATTTTTTCAATATTGTTAAAGTGTACATATTCTTAATTTATTCCATTTCACCCAATTTTAACATACATATATGAACTTAAATGGGGATATTCATTAATAATGTTAAAAATATATTTGTAACAAAATATTTAGGAATAAAAATATTTATAAATGTACACTAAAAGTATTAATAGAATTATATATTTGTAATTATATATAAATAAATTTTTTTATAAAATAATTTACATAATTGTAAATAAATAATTATGTGGATTTAAATAATTATTAAAATTGTTATAAATTTACTTATAAAATGAATATATTTACAAAATTTATTTTTATATATTTTTATTAAATATATATGCATAATTATATAATTATATATAATGATATAAATAATATTTTTTTAAAATATTTCTATAATTTGAAATAAATAACTATAAAATTGTAATAAATATATTTAAAAAGGAATATATTTACTATATTGATATTTATATAAATTTATTAAGTATTTTAAGAATTTGACAAAATTTTTATTTATATTTATAATTATATGTCTTTTAACAGTGCTTCATTAATAAGTGCTAATAAGAATCGTTATCAGCATGGAAAGGCACTGATAAGATGAGGATTTATCACTTATAAATAAATCGATGACAAATGATGACTAATTAGCACTCTAATATTTGCACAGATAACTATGGGCTTTATCAGCACTTCTTTAGACCTGATTAAAGTGTCATGATCTATTTTTAAAACCCAAACCATTTGCGAACTCATCGTGGTATTAAGAGATTTTGGCATAATCCACTCAGTACCAAACTCTTCCTATGTGAAGCCAAGATCGAATCACACCACTCGATTGTTTTCAGTGTTCCATTTCCACAAAGATCTCATCCAAGGTCTAGTTTTGTATTTCAGTTTCCATGTGGGTGGGGTTTCGCATCATTTTCTGGAAATTTCTCTCCCCGTCGTTGGTTGTTCCATGACTTAACAATTTTAGATGGTTTAATTTAATCGTTTGGTTGTTTTTTTCATTTCCTATAGTTTATTTTGGTGGTGGAAACATGTTATGGAATGTCTTGGACATGAATTGTAGTTTAAAATAGATTTTATAAAGATAAATTCTATTGTTTATGTATAGGAATTGTTGTGACAAATCAATGGAAGTGTTTAATTCATTGTTTGAGTAGTGAGAAATGTGTTTTTGTTTATGATTAATGTGTGGTTGCATTGAAAATGGATTTTTGATTGGAAATTGACCATTTTGGACCTGTTAGTTTTGTTGTGATCTTTTGATTATGAGTTTTGAGGTGTTTAAATAATGAAGCATTTGTTTTAGAAATTATTTTTGGGATGTGCAAATGGTTTATTAAATGGCCTGAGTGATGAAAAATGTGTTTTAAATGGATTTGGAATGATTTATGTGGGGTTGGGTTTTATAATGGAAGGTGGATATGTTTTTTATTTTGGTTTTAGTGTGGTGTTCCATGGAATGGTTTGATGGGTTGTTTGAAAGTTGCAAATCTTTTTTCAAGGGAGGAAAAATGTGGATAGGTTTGGAAGTAAGTTCTTAAAGGAAATTGACATAGTTTTCCATGATGAACATGTTGTACTATTTTTTTAATGTGAATTGTAAATTGTTTTAAAGGATGGAAGACATGTTTTGAAAATTATTTTGGGTTCTGTACAAATTTTTTAAAAAGGTACTTTCTATGTAATTGCTTGTGAATTGGTGTAAAATCTTTTTTTAATTGGAAGTGTTTTATAAATTAGTTAATAGATTTATTAAATTATATATATATTGAAAATTATCTTCGATGCAGCTATCTGGTTCATTATATTTTAAATGTATCATCTTCATTTGATCTTGTGTGTATTTTTTATATAAGAAATTGTGGTGCCTTCAATGGTTATTTTAGATTTTTTTTAAATTTATTATTAACATAAATAATAGGTGTGATGCATGTTTATGAAATGATTTGGTGTGAATATGTTTTGAAATGGGGTTTGGTAGTGCATGTAGTGTTAGACTACGTGTACCTTGTTTGGCATGACATCAGTTTTTAAATGTGACATGTTAGTGGCTTGTGAATGTGAAACTCGATTGAGCACAAATAAAAGGGAATCCTATGTAACTGGGTAACTTTATTGTGTAGTGTTAGGTAATCTTTATATTTGAACAACAAATCATTGTCTATAGAATAAATGTATTGTTTCATATTTTTGTTTAATTCATTTATTTTTAGTATTACTCACAAAATATTTTTTTTCTTATATAGGTTGATTTTTATAATGTTTGGGTTCTTTGTCTAATTTTCATGCTTATTCTACTTTAAAATATTTTCACCCATGTAGTGGTGCATTTATCACTTTCATTCAAGTTACATCCACTTCCTTTTCTGAAAGAAAAACGATTTTTCCTCTTCTCAATCAAAGAGGTAATCTTGATGTTTTCACGGTAAAATCATTTTCCATAGAATTAATGTATTTTTTCATATTTATTTTTAATTAATTTATTTTATTATTAATCAAATAATAATTTTTTTCTTTTGTAGGTGGATTGTTTTGTTCTAGGTGGGGTGCTCTATCCAACTTTAATGCTCCTTATCCCTAAAAATATTTTCACCCATGTAGTGGTGCCTTTATCACTTTATTTAAGTTTACCTCCATTCCCTTTTCAATAATACAAACAACGCTGCCTCTTGTCAATCATAGTGGTAATATTGATGTTCAAACAGTAAAATCACTGTCCATAGAATTAATGTATTGTTTAATATTTATGTTAAATTCATTTATTTTTATTATTACTCACATTATAATATTTTTTCTAATATAAGTGGATTGTTTTGTTCGATTTGGGGTTCTCTGTCCAACTTTAATGCTTCTTATCCACTAAAAACATTTCACCCATACAGTTGTGAATTTATCACTTTCTTTCAAGTTACCTCCACTTTATTTCCAATAAGTGAAAAGATGCTTCCTCTGCTAAATCACAACGGTAATGTTGATGTTTTCACAGTAAAATTATTTTCTATATAATTAATGTATTATTTTATATTTATGCATTATTTATCTCTTCTTTTCATTACAAACATAATAATTGTTTTCTTATAGAGGATGATTGTTTTGTTCGAGTTGATGTGGTTTGATCGTAGCTACACATGCATTGTTGGCTATTCGACAAAAAAATTCAATGGAAATCATGGTAACATTGACAGTTATGATTTCTTTGAATGTATGTAATAATTTATATATATGTAATTTTATAAATCAATGTTTTAAATGTCTATAATATAATTTTTTTTACTGTTATTTTTTAGTAAATTTACTTCCATTTAAATTATCTATTGGGGATTTTTTTTCTGATATATATGGTTTTTTTAATGTTCTTCTACTGCTTATGGTGATATAGTGTGATGTAACAACATACTCTAGTAATGCATTTTATCGTCACTTTTGAAAGCCCTGATAAATGTTTTCATTATGAGCACTTTCAAAAGTGCTAATAAAGAACTAATTTTTTAATGCTACTACAATGCTGATAAAGAAATCATTCAGTGGATCTTTAAGATGCACATATAAATGTGTTTTGTATCAGTGCTTTCTAAAGTGAGGATAAAGGGTACATTTTTCTATACTTTAATTAGTTCTGATAAATGTCTTGGTATTTTATCCTCGCTCACATCATCAATACTATTAACGTCATGTTTTGTAGAATTTTTGTATCATATGATAGTGTAGTATTCACTAATATAGTAAGTAGAGTATTCTTAGTGGGATGAAATATAGGAAGAGGTGTTTCATGATAGTGTTGGACATTGTTATACTGGATAGAGATAATCAGAGTATGGTGTAAACGAGATGATGTTTCAAGGAGAACTATTTGTTCCAGTGGTCATGCTTGAATTATTCCTTAAGGATATTAAAAAAACACTATTAGTAGTATATCTAATAGTATCAACGATGTAATGTGACTTTTGGAAGTAGTTTTGTTTGTATGGAGTGAAATGGGTGGTGGTGGAGTTCATGGAAATGTGTTCTGTTTCCAGCAGGTAAAGGATGATCATCATGTTCCTGGTGGTTTGTTGTATCATTTGGATGTTCCTGAGTGGAAATTCGATGTAATATTTATTTAGTTAATCACAGGTTTACCCATGATAATAGGTAGGTTTTTATTATATCAATGTGTCAAGAACAAATTACAATTTGTCTAAGAGGTTTGTGGATGAGGATTTGTGGTTTTATGGAGATTTGAAGTCTATTTTGTTAGATCAGGACACAAGTTTTTTCTCACATTCTAGAGGGGATTGTATAATTTTGTTGGAATGATGTTATGAAAGTCCACTACTTTTTTCATCATAAATATGGTTAGGAACAGTGGACTATACATACACTAATATATATATTTTAGTAATGATTCTAATACATTACTGGATTTTTGGTACGACACCTACCTTTAGTTGAGTTTCCATACAATAGTAGCGATCAATTTTCAATTGGAATGGATCCATTAAATAATTTATATGGAACACCATGTCATTATATGTTGTGTTGGACGAAGGTTAGGTAGGTATCATTTCTTATTCCAAATGTAGTGTAGAGTACAATAGAGAAGGATCATCCTGTTTGTCAAAGGATGAATTCAGTGAAATATCAGAAGAAGACTTATTCCAATAATTGGAGAAGGGCTTTGGAGTTATATGTTCAATAAAATATGTTCTTGAAGGCTTCCCCTAATCATGGTATTTGGTGGGTTTAAAAAGGGAGTTATATTTCTCTAATGTATGTTGGGCCCGTTGAGGTGTTGGGGTGAGTTGTTGAGGTGGAATATCTATTGGCATTGCCAACACAACTGAAGATTATACACGATATCTTCCAAACCCCTTAGTATCATTAGTATCATCATGATTACTCCCATTTCATTATTTGGGGATAGTTGGATATTGAGGGTGACCCAAAATTCATGGAGATGCTTGAAGAGATCTAGGATCACCAAGAGAATTCACTTCCATGATATATAATTTCATTGGTTCGTGTGTTGTATAGTAATATGGTCCTAGATGAGAGTACTTGGGAGTGTGAGAAATAGATTTTTGGCCAGGGACCCAGGTTTTTTTATGTTTTTATTGGCCATGTTTTTCCTGTGAAGAGATTTTTTGATCTCATTATGTTATGAGATGTGATTTTTTTCCTAGATATATTATATGTTATAATTTTCCATCATATAAATAGGGGAGGATCTTATTCATAATTGATACATATTAGACTATGATGTGATTAGACCCATATTGTAAATTCAGTTCTGACCAGAGTGGTTAGTATCTTGACATAGAATATGGAATTCTCAGAATCATATGTTTGTGGAAGTGTGGTTTCTTGGATGCGACATTTATTGTTTTGAGATTCATGGAGGGTGAGATGGTTTTGTGGTGGTGTGGTAGTATGATAAGAGTTTTTGTGTGGCTATTAGGGGATGAGGTTGTGCGATATGTTGTTTTTCCATTAGGTTTAGCATGGTTGGTTGGTTTTTGAAGTTAAGTCATGACAATACCCTTGAGATGTATCTCAAAGTGTGGTTGTATGCAACCATTTACTTCTAGTATTGGTTTTGGATTCTTGAGGATTAGAATCATTTGAGAGGTATTTGATGTAATGGTACATTCCTCCCCAATCTCTTATTTTTCATATTTTTGGTTTTAATGTTTTTTTAGGAGGCTTGAGGAAGTTTCATGGTGGTTGGAGGTGTAGTAGAGCTACCATAGGAAATAAAAATCATGTTTTGTTTACATGACATGAATTATTGGTTCAAGGATTGTGAAGAAATATGGTTCAAGGATTTTATATGGAAGAAGGGGGAAATCAAGAGATTTATTAACATCATGAAAGTGGAATTCATGACATGTAATCAATCATTGAAGAGGATATATGTTTTTGAGAGAATGTGAAATATTTTGTGAATCTCATGAAATACCCCTCATGAATTTATTATACAATGTAAAAAAGGAAAGGGTCTAGTATTTCAAGTCCATTTCATGGAATATTTTATTCATTTGGACATACCCCTTCCTCTGTTCTCATTCTGGATGAACCGTAGGTGATTTTGAGGGAAATTACATCCCTCTTATCTCTTATTTTATTCATTAGATCTCGTGGATAATTGTTGGTTATTGGTGCCAAGCCATTTCTACTAAATGGTTAGTTTTATTTTGTTCTTCACTCATAGATTCACATTATGGAGGTTGTTTTTTATTGGGGGGTGATTTGGGTTATAATTTGATAATCCTTGTGAGTGGTTTATGTTGATTCATGGTTTCTCATGTATGATTATAGTTTTCAAGCATTTTTTTCATTCCCCTATGGTGCACAATGAGTTAACAAATCTTCTTTCAGGTAGGGAATCCCTAGTATATCTTAGTTGTGTATCAAATGAAAGAGGTTTGATATTTTTTATCAATGATATATGGTTGTTCTTTCTTAATCAAGAATAATGAATTTTCTAATTTGAATTGATCTGGAAAAAAGAGAATTATTTTCATGCTTTTACATCATCGATGATTTTGTGATATGGTGAATTGTATATGCTTTATTCCCCACTAGAAATTGTGGTCGTTGGGGGATCTGTTTTCACTAGAAGAAATGTGTTGTGACTGCTATTTCTATTGTGATTACTGGGATATTATCATAAAATGGAAATTTGATATACTATTGTACTTGGGTAATTAAATGGTTCCCTATGGTTATGGATTTTGTGATAAAACCCCTAAAATAATGTGAAATGTGATCAAAGGACCATTGTTAAATCTCTTAAATGGTCTTCGATGTGTTGTGACATATGGTTGTGTGTGTGGGGTATTGATGCATGTTACTAATGTGATGTGGGGATGATGGTTGACATGTGGTTGTGATTTTTTTTGTTTTGAGGTTGTGGTTATTTGGCCATGCTTGTGATGTGGTGAGGTGATGGTTGTTTGTTTTTTATTTGGGGGTAGTGAGGTGGTGGTTATTTAGTTTTGATTTTGTGGCGGTGAGGTGGTGGTTTTTTTGCAATTCTTTTTGGTTGGTGAGGTGATGTTATGATGGGGATGATGAGCTACATGTGATGTATGTTTTTGTTGATCTATAAGCCTATGAAATGATAGAATAAATATTTAGTAATGATTGAAATTAATGAGGTCTAGTCTGGTCTATGGTATGGAATTCATTAACGAAAAAATAAAAGATGGGATATTTGTTTAAATGTAGATAATTCTTATGAATGAAATTAATGGGTTGGATAATGTAATTGGATGGTGGTGTGATGTGGCTTGTGGTTCATTTGGTGTTGTGCATTTAGTGGTGGCAGTGAATGTGGTAGTTTGTTGAGTTGTTTAGTGACATGTTATGGACCCATAGACTATGATTTTAAGTTTACATTGGTATATAATTTTATATTCCTTGTTATTAATATATGAACCCCATTTGTGTCGAGTGTTACATGTTGATTCCTATACATTCACCGAGGGGTGTTTTTCCAAAATCCTGGTGATGAGGATGTATGTTTGGTTACCAAATCTTCCCATCTATCTCTCTTACAGGTGAGTATATATGCATAGGGTGTGATGGCTAGAGGTTTATTAGTTCACTTCGTGATGGCCTAGCTTTTTTTGAGAGAGATGTGATGTGATGATGTTGTGGGGGTAGTGGCCTAGTATTTTTCGAGCTAGATGTGATATGACAATGCTCTGGGGTGGCATATGGTGGTGGTCATGCATGGTTGGAATAGGTAATGATGTTTATTTCCATCATGTTTATGATACCCTACTATTACAGTTTTGGTTTTGATGTGATAGAACAGGTGTTTTCAGGTGATACGTGATGTGACCATGCTGTGGGGGAGTGGACAATGTTTTTCCAAGCATGATGGGATGTGATCATGTTTTGGGTGTGGTGGTATATTTTATTTAGAATATATTTAAGAACTGGGATGTATGTTGTTCGGGTGTGGCAGTGGAAAATACGTTGGAAAGAACTATGGGGTTCCCTCTAATGATATGCTTCTTATTATGATATTATACTTGGATTGTGTTATTTGTTTTGTGTTACATGGTTAGATTTTTATGGATAGTTGACCCATTTAGGAGTTGTTTGTTTGGATGTTTTATCATGGGTGAATGAGTACTACATATTTGACAAGTTCACGAGATATTTAGTTTTCCTACTAAGAATATTTTAATTCTCCCCTGCATATATAAATGCATTTTCAGGTTTTTATGAAGACTATATGGACTCATATTGACATTACAAGCTAGGATACTTGTATAAATTATGCGTTGCTACTTTTGGATTACATTTGGGTATTTGATTTGGAGAATTTTTCTGTATATATTATATTAGTACATGCATTATGAGATGATTTTGGATTCTTTTATATAATTTCATAGTTATTCTTGTTCATGATTCATCTTATCTCCCAATTTTATTTTATAATAGAGGGAAATGCCTCCCATATCATGAGATTTTATACACATAGTACTAGCCTCCAACTCAGGGCCTATTGGAGGTAGGCCTTATGGGTTTATTATATCTATCCCCTCATTACATTATCTTTGGTGGGAGAGGGTCATGATAGAGCCCCTACGTCTCCTCCCCTTAAGGTGAAAGGTTTGTATTATTCCCTTGATTTTAATAGAGATAAAGAAACTAATTCCTCCCTTTCTTTTAGATAAAAATAAATACTTAAATCCTCCATTTCTTTATTATGGGAGTAGTAGAAAACCAATTATAGAATATATGAAGATAAGAGGCAGACTTTCCTTGGTCCAAATTGCTTAAAAATGTGGTCATGTGTCTTTAAAAGTACCAAACCTAGTGAGAGATAGAGTGAAAAGTAGAATTTGAAAGACTTTGAGAATAGAAAACTTCCATTGGACCTTGATATATAGCTTATAGATTGAGATATAATCTCTAAAGATACATCATTGACACATTAAAAGAATTGTTGATATTATATTCCATAAAGTCCCTCAATTTAAAGCCTCTAATGGATCATGTAAATTTCTTCAATATGTACCAGATATTATGAATCATCAACAAAAAATTAAGAGTGGTGGGTCCCATAAATTTGATGAACATTTACAGTTGAATCAAGATCACTAGCTAGATATCTAATTATATAAGTTAGTTGGTTGGATTTTTGGGGATACCTGGAAATGTATTCTTCCCCTGGGTAGTCGGTCCACCTTCACAAGCTGTCTGGTGGAATCCTAAAATTTGAGGGGCTATTTTCCTCCTCACCGGCTTGCTGGGGGATCTACTCTGGTGAGCCGTTGATTCTAACAAACCTGAGAGAATGTCTAGGTACCTAGAATTTTCTTCAACATCTTCAAATGAATCCTAAAACATATATTCATGAATTCAACACATCAATTTAAAATTCAATAATATCATCATGATATCATTGAATCCCATAACTTGGTTCATTATGAAAATGGTTTGGTATTCCAAAATCATAACTTAGAAACATTAAAAGAATTTTTTTGAACCGTAAACAAGTTTTTGCGATTATGAACACATCATGATAATGAGAGGTTAAAAAATATCCCCTTTTCTAATGAAAAAACATCATAAAAACGTATAAAAATAGTAAATCAATAGTGAAACATTTATTCAATGTAATTCAAGATCTTAATATCCAAGATATTCTTCATGATCAAGGGAAAAATATATCACATGATATTCAAAAACCTATAACCTTTAAACAAAAATGTTGGTCCTTAATAGACATCTCCCAAAAATGAATAGACATACACCCATTATGATAAAAAATATTTCCTCCAAATAAAACTACTTAACATTTATGATTATGAAAATTAAAATAAAAGAAATATTTATATTTAAATCATGATGCTAAATTCTCATAAAGAAATAAATATAGAGATGTAAAATATTATATCCCCCATTGATTATTTTCATAATCATAAAAAACAAATAATAAATAATAAGACATGAAAAACAAAAAAACATATGGTAGAAAGAAGTAAAGAGCCTAAGATGAATTATAAATAAAACACACGTCATCTAAAATAGTAAGGATATTCAAATAATATAAGATATTAAAATAAATTTCAAGACAAAATGGTAAGAGTTAATCTTTAATTTTGTGAAATAAAACATTTTGAAAAACATATTTGAAAAATAATATGAAAAATAAATTTTCAAATACAAGAAAAATAAATTTTTAAAAATATAAGAAAATAAAATTTAAATGAGATAATAAAAATAAATTTGAAAAATATTAGAAAAATAATTTTTTAAAAGATAAGAAAAATAAATTTGTAAAATATAAGTAACTGAAATTTTAAATCATGTTGGAAAGAAAGGGAAACCAAAATAAAAAAATGGTCTACAAATATTACCACTCCAATTTTAGGAATAATAAATAATATAAAAATGAGATAAAAGAGGTCATGAAATGACATTCAACAAGGTAAAATAATAATTTTAGAAAAACAAAAAAATAGTAGCCTAAGAACTAAAATTCTTATAATTTTAAAAGGGAATATTCCATTAAATAGTTTAATTTAGAGATCTTCCATTAAGATAACAAACTACTTCCGAGTTTGAAGGTTGTTGATACATTCAAAGGCAATATTTTTTTATATATCAATGATTTATAGTATCACGTAAATGGAAAATATCAAAATATATTACCTTTTGATGCCTTTATGTATTTTTTTTCCTTATTTAAAAATTAAAATTTTGATAATGATATAATTATGGGTCTAGAATGATTGGACAATAACGATTTTGTAACCCAAAGTTCGTTGGTATGATATTTTATATAAGTTGTATAACATGATATATTAATTGTTTAACCTATAACAAATCAATAATTTTTTCAATAACAATAATTAATTAAACAAAAATATTTATGAACATAATTACAAAGATAATTTTTTAGATAATCCTTTTATAAAATTAGTTTTTGCCGATGAAATTATATTATTTGATAAAAAATCCATGATAGTTTTTCCCAGGATATTGAAAACCTAAAATCATACAAAGATATCGAATACCTTGCTAGAATTGAGAAAGTGAATTTTTATGATCATTGATTTTATATTATAAATTCTAAACATTTGGATTTTATTTTAATGTAAAAACAAAAATTTATTTTGGAAATTAGATTATTATCATTAATATCATGTTTTCATTTTGTAAGAAATTTTTATTTAGAAATAAATACATTTTATAACTTTTATAGTAAATTTTATGATAATAATAGCCTGAGTAAAATAAATAATGAGTGTAACGCCCCAACCCTAGAAGCTCGTAGCCAATGACATACATTATTACATTAGTATAATTACAAGATTGAAATCCCATGAGACAAAATATTTAGATGTTTTGTGAAATTGGATTAAATATATTATACCCATATTTCAGTGGTAAAATAAAATAAATGATAAACAAAATAAAATATTCCCATCCTAGAAACTCATTCAAAGGAATCCTCTTCATAACCCAGGAAAATGATACAACAATAAGGGTATGCTCAAATAATTAGTATGGGTGAGTATAGTGGAAGTAATAATGAATTAATCAATATAATCATCATTGAAAGTTAAATAACTAAGGAAACATTCCATAAAAATATCATCACATGACATAATCAATATGGCACAATAGATAACGAAAACACATTCCATTTAATTAATAAGATGAGAATGAAATGAATCCATAGATATTTAAAAACAAACCCATCAATAACAAAAATAACAAAGTTATCAATAATGTAAATTCAGGATTATTTTATTTAATGTTTCCTAGGAACATGAAACCTTTACTATCAACATGTATTGTCAAGAATTCATAAACTAAAATTTGGCCAACTGATTCATCACATGAGACAACTGTTGCATCGAGGGGATTGAATTAACATATCTCTAATCTCAATAATTCATGTCGAAAGAATTCATGATATATCAAATAATTGATTTAATTAATGGAAAACATGAACTATCAAATATCCATATTGAATAAAAGATATGGATTTTTCAATAATTCACTGTTTAGTCAAGTAAATGTCAATGTAACACCGTATGTAAAATTTATATAAATTATAGGAAATGATAATATCAATTGAATGATAATGTGGATATTTAATATAAATTTAATGTATATTAAAAAAATATCATAATGAAGTTATTATTTCAAGAGAAATTTATCAATCAAAAAAGAAATTGATATTCAAAATATAACTTTTACCATGTGGTGATTTTCAAAATAAAACCCACTGGATGATATAATTCAATGTAAAACAATAAAAAACATGAATTTAAAATGAGTAAGGATATAATATATAAAAATATTCAGTATATACACCAGAAAAAATATGTAAGTGTTGAATATGATTTTTATCTTATATATGTAAAGAGTAAGATGAAAATCCCCTACCTTGTCATAAATGTTTGTTCTATGATCTTTAAACTAATGTATAGTGTCTTAAAACGTGTTATGAACTTATAATATAACCATATTCATATTTATAATATCACATATGATCTTATTATGATATATTATAACCCGTTTCATGGTAATCATCCATCATATTCACTATTCCAGGTGTTGTTTACCTAGTTTAGTGTAGTTTGTTTTGACTTATTATTTATTATTCGTATTAATTAGTTCATGATTTCATCATCTATAAAATTTAAACCATGATTTAATTAACACATATATTCTATATATATTTATCTATTATAATCCCTAATATTTGGAGACAGTAAATGAAATGCACCGTTCAAGGAGATAATAGGTTGTACATACACATGAACACTACTTCTATTTCATTATCATGTTCTAAAAAGTAAGTGATACACACACACACACACACAACACACACACATATATATTATCAATACAATATCATATTTATATCATAATAGTCACATGAAGTTTTTAAAACATTCCCTTAATACATCCCTTGTATAACATGAACGAATCACAATTCTTTGAGGCTGTAGTTCATACGTCCTCAAATGATGTTACCATATCACCACAAAATGGATTTCATGAAGGTATGTGTTATATAAAAATAACATAAGTATAAATAAATTATAAATTTTATATATACCATATATAAAATAAAAATATATCACTATTTTCAACCTTGAATCATGGTAAATGGAAGAATGAATGACATTGGTTCGCGAGGCGGTAGTCTTCCGTACACACGAATGATGATTGCGTATCCTATTTGATGGATGTGTGTGAATGTGTTTGTATAAATAATTGAATAATAAAATAATAGTATATTAAAGATAATTATTTAATTTTATAGGAATTAAATCTGAATAATTTAATGGGAGGATAAATAAATGAAACAAAAGTGATTGTTGGAGAATGTTACATCTTTTTTGGGTAATTGCTTTTGGTTTAAACCAAAAGAATTACTTGGTTGGATTAATGACCAAGGAGAGGCATATAGGTTTATGGGATTAATGTTGGGATATTATATTTTTAGATTTTGGGTGATCCATAGGTCGGTATTAGTGTGAATAATTATGAGGGTTGAGTACCATTTAAGGTGCAAGATTGAGAGGTATTCTTGAAAATTTAGGAAAAGTGAAATCCACCAACATTTTCAGCGTTTCATGTTTCCCCAATAATGGTATAAATTATATCCAAGGGATTATATAGTTGATATATGAATGTTAAAGGTATTTTGAACATGTTTCTAGGTTATTTTAGGCCTTATGTTTTTGGTTTAGTCCATTATTAAGCTAACTTTTCTCTAAGTCCTTGAAATTAATTTTAATCACAATCACTAATATTGTTGGTAAAAAACTAAGATAAAATTATTATAAATTATTATAAATTATAAATTATTATGATGCTAAATTTGGAATCTATTTTTATAAATTCTAATAATAGAAGGGGAAAAATTAATTTAAAATGAATCCCACAGTCTGGAAGACAATGTGGGTTTTTAAAATAAAAATGTTCAAAAGATTGCTATATTTTTATATCCAATTTCAAAGTAAAATTGAATCCAATTACCTAAAGTGGATTTATTTATGTATAATTTATATAATTTTACTTTAAAACCGATTTAAAAATTAATTTACCCTTATAAAAATATTAAATAAAGAAGTAGTTTGCAATTTAATTTTAGTATTTTTCACTATTCACAAACAATTGAAGCTTCAGATAAAAATTACAAAAATTAACCCTAAGATAATTTTGATGTTACTATTTAAAAGTTAATTTAATTTTAACATATTAATATTTTTAAAATTTCTAAAATTTATATTTAAAATATGTTCTCCATTAAAAGGAAGAAAAACTGCTTTTATAAAGATATAATTTATTATGCATTAAATATTGTTTGTTCTTATCTCATTCCTATCAAATATATTGAATGAATAGAAAATTATGTGATTAGATATATAACATATAAATTTTTTATGTAAATTATCTAAGAGAATTATAATTTATTTGACTATTAAAAATGTGAAAAACTAGTGTTTTATTTAAATTCAGTGTAGTGTGAACTGCAAACTAACTTAGTATTTCATTTTCTGAAAGCTATAAAAAAATAAATTTATTCTAAAATTAAAATATGGAAATGTCATGGGGTGATACATTATTACCTCCATGAAATATTTTTCCCTTGAAATTCTAGGAGTATTACCTTCTAAAAAGATGCTGGTAGTTCTCACTCATATAATCCTCTTGTTCACTTATTACTTCTTCCATTCTGTGATTTCTCCAGAGTACCACTACGTGATGAGTTGACCGATTCCTCAATACAAGCTCTATAATAAACAAATATGGATGGGTTATTCGTAGTATGAAGTTTCATGATCTTAGTATATTTTGTAAATATACGAGCACATGCGTTGGGTTGGGAATGTACTTCCTTATCCATGATTTGTGAAACACATCATGTTATTTTGAGAGATTTTATGGCATTGACAAACCATAAGAAAAAACTCAAAATCTATGAATAATTTCGAAGGGTTTGATATATCTGGGACTCATTTTACAACTATTACTACACCAAAGAACACCCTTATTTGATGTTACATTCAATAAAATAGGATCTCTCACATGGAATTATAAATCCTTCCCTTGATTATCAGCATAGAGTTTTACCTACATCGAGACAAATTAATATGAGCCTGAATAGACTTTAACATTATCTTAATCTATTAATAATTTTCTAGTACTTGGAGTTTTCTTTCACCAAATTCATCCTAATAAGTTGGTGAATGAAACCCCTTTCCATATAATTCTTTATAAGGTTCCTTTTGAATATTTTAGGATGGTAAGTAGTACTCAAATAAGCTTAGTATCAATAACCCTTTTTAGACTCTTCTAGATTTTTGAGGTAAAGGTGGGATATCGATAAAAAATAATTGATAGAAGTTCACAATGATGTCGTAAAACAAAATTAATTTATATTCTGTTGAGGTTCTAAAGAGACAGTTCTTCTCTTATAGAAAGAAATTGTACAAATTTGGTTAGGAGTTCAATGATAAACCTTATTATATCATTCATTGTAGTATTATTTGGAAGTTACATGAAAAATTCTATAGTAATTACATCCCATTTACACAAAATAATTGAAACAAGATGTAGGTATCCTTTAGGATACAACCGCACAATATTACCTTGTTGAAAATCCAAACATTTGGACACATAATCAGTTATTTACCACTTTATCTAATCCCACAAAATGATCCTTCAACTCGCTATAAATTGTTTTTCTACCAAGGTGTATATAGAAATTTTATCTGTGCTAATATTCCAACAATTACCCTTTTAGATCAGGTATAGATGGAACACATAGTCTATTTCCAATTTTTATTATACCATCATTAGAAACAATTCCTACTAATTTTATATTGTTCATAACGTTAATTTTCTTATAAATGTTATGAATATCTAATTTATAATTATCTATCCTCTCAAATAATTATTATTTTCAATCATATAAAAAATTAATGATTTCTCCCCCACCTTATAAATTAACATATATATATTTATTATGTCAATGAATAAATGACCCTTCTCAATTTATTTTTGGTTATAACTCCATGTTCTTTCCTACTCAATTCATCCACTGCTTTATTTTCCTTCCCAAGGAGATAGTGTATTTATAAATCATTATACATGAGTATCTCAAGCTATCACCTTTTTCTCATGTTGATCTCTTTTTTGATAAGATGTATTTAATGCTTTTATAATTTTTTTATTTATCACTTTATTCACCATAGTTATAATTTATCCATATTTCTAGAGAGAAAATTATAGCCACTAACTCAAGATCATTTATTGGACAGTTTGTGCTTGATTATTCAATTTCCTTGATTCATATAAAATAATTTTATCAATTTTCATTACAAAATAACAAAGTAAATTCTTTTATTAATCACTATATATGATAATCCCATATATTCCAGATGGTAGAGTCATATTTATAGCATTGACCAGTCTCATCATTAGTTCATCAAAGAATTACTCACATTACTTCTTACTAAATGAACATAACCCATTTACTTGTCATGTGATTCTAAATATTTTTTAAGTTGAGAATTTTTCTAAAAAAATCACGAATAGTAACATTCCAAACCAATGGAACTACCTACCACAGTTTGGATTGTTGATGTAGGAAATTTTGGGAAATCATTTTCCTTTGTAGTATCAAATGATTTTCCATCCATTGAGACAATATTTAAATGGAAGGAAACTTCTTGAATCCATAAATCACACATTCTAAAATTTACATATAACTTTTCCCTTATATGAATCTTATGAATAATACACAAGTGATTCTCATGGTCCTTATAGATTTTAAAATACATGGTAATATCATCAATGAATACTATAAAAATCATAAACATATTACTTGAATACAACATTAATTAGGTTGATGAAAAATATAGAGAATTAGTAAATACAAATGGAATTACTATACACTAATAATCTTCATACCTCATCCAAAAATCATTCATTATAATGTATTCCATCTTCCCTTGCAGTTGGTGAAACCTAGAATTAAGATCAATTTTCAAAAAATATTGGGCACTGTGAATTTTCTCAAACAAGTCATCAATTTGAGGTAGTGGATAATTTTTGTTTATTGTAATAGAATTTATTTCTATATAACAAATTCCAAAAATCTTGTATCCACTTTCCTTATTAATGAAGAGAATGAGGGCTCCCCAGGGTGAAACACTAGGGAGAATAAATCCTTTATTATCAAAATCCTAATGTTTTTTATTCAACTCTACGAATTCCATAGTGGACATTTTATTTGAAGTATTTGATATTGACCATGAAAAAGGGATTAAATCCATGGAAAGTTAAACTTCACACTCTAGAGGATATCCTAGTTATTCATCATGAAGTATATCAATGTATTCCTTCATAATTTTTATATCCCCAATTTGAATAGTATACTCTTCATGACTTGATGTTGTATGCTCTTATTTTCTAAGAATATCATTCAGTAGAGTTATTAGGGGTGGATCTAGTTTATATTCAGTTGAGGAAGCTTCTACTCTAATGTTATGGGATTCTATATCTTCCCCACAAATGGTAATTTTCTTCCCCTTACAAAAATGTTTGGAATCATATTTGCAGATCCAGCCCATAATGGGGATTATATAAAAGCCAACCATAGTTATGATCCCAATTTTAGAAATTAAAGAAAATATGTGTGTCATAATTGGGACTAATTGACACATATTTGTTACAATGAGACAACCCTTAGGTGTGTTGAATTATAAATCTCTTATTAAATCAAAATATGAAATTTCTCTTTTTTCATAGAAAACTAGGACAATATAAAAGTCTGTGATGATCTAAAATCAAATATTGCATTGGCTAAATTTTATGATAGGATTTATGCACATTCCAACACCTCATTTGGTGAATCAACCTCTTCTATAGTGATTACATATGATTGGAAATATCCCATTTCCCAATTCTATGGTAGATTCCCTTGATTCTTGGGGAATTCATTTGTGTAGTACCATATCACCATATATGTGAAACACTGGATAATTGTGTTTTCATTCTTCCCCTTGAATTATAAAATATGATGAACCTTTTTCGCCATGCAAAAAACGAACTCCCACTCCCTTCATGAATTTATTATATTTATTTTTAACATAGTTCTAAAAATGATGGAATTTATTTATTCCCTTATTCTACTTATTATTTGACTTATTCCCTTATTCATGATGTTTAGAAGACCTATTCTACTCTTTATTTCCTTAAAATATATAGGATATTGAGAATTACTTCTTTTTTTATGGAACATAAAACTATGTCTTTGTATGATGAAAAAGGCCAAGTAACCAACACCCTTAATAGATTTTTACTCATAGCTTCAGAGAAGTGGTCAATATTAAACTTTTGTTTTCATATGTAATCCATAGAATAAATGGATAACATTTTAAAGGTAGGTTAATAATTTAAAAAACTGACTTCTTCATTTTTTCATTAAGCTACGAAAAATTCTATTCATCACTATTTTTTGATCCCAATAGATGTATTTTATGAAGAATGTCTCTATAAAATTTCTTTATTCCATGATTTCTATTTCTTCTTCCTCCTTAGTATTCTGCATCATGGACCACCATTTATCAACATCACCTTGTTTATAATACCCCTCTATTATATCCTAGTCCATTTCACTATATCTTAAGGTAGTAAAAATATTTTGGAGAAATTTAATCTATTCACCTACTATAATTTGATTAGTATTCCTATAACCCCCAGACCCTAGAATCCCATATCTCATGAATTACTTTATTACATTGGAATTATTACGAAGAATGAAATCAATAAGGAACAATCTGTTTAGTATACTTGGATATCCATATTACAAACATGATACCCTTAATATATTCGAAAATATTAAATTAAAACATGATACATAGTAAAATGAAATAAAATCCATCTTTGAATTATTATTAAAATATTTATTCTTCATAACATGAGGAAATGAAACATATTAAGGGTGAGATCGTATGCTCATTAAGGATAAGTAAAGAGGAATAAATAATGAATAAATATGAATAAATTAACATGGAAAGGTAAATAAATGACTATACAAGACTTTAAAACAAAAATAATTGGAAATATCAATTGGTATGTTAAGAAAATAAATATCAAGCCATATAAATCAATAATCTTATAAGGAAATGTATTTATTTATATGTGGGTGAAAAATCTCATAGATTAATAATAACTAAAATCGAATGATGGAAATGCTCAATTATTGGACCCCATATTTCCTATGTAAATTTCACCAATACCATATATACCATTAACAATATTTTTTATCTATATAGTAAAAAACCATATTTATTGGGAAATTTTTTCATCTTATGAAACTACCGATGCATCGATAGGCTTCATGAATCAGTCCCCAACCCTTAGGGCTCTCCTTAAATGGTCCTCAACCCATGTATGGCATGTCCAAAGAATTCCTCATATATCAAATAAATAGTTTAATTTATCAAATATAAATATTGAATAAATAATAAAGATTTATTAATAATAACTCCAAGAATGATAACAAACAATTAGTGTTGTTGACATTAAAACATTCTTGATGGAAAATAATATTTAGACAATCCAATGTTTTCTATAAGACATCGAAAAATTTAAATCATAATTAATTTTCATTTAAATGAAACATATAATATCATTAGAATAATATTATACATTATATAACATTTAAAAGGTTCATATATACACCAAATAGATCTTAATTAGTGTATAACAAAAACAATCCTTAATGGAACATAAATTTAGACAAATGTTTTTACCTTAACCATCCTTTTGTTGTGTGGTATTTATCCTCCTGTATAGTGGATTAAAATATGTTACTCACTTATCATAAAAATATAATCATGTTAATAATATCATATATTAACTTCTTTCAATATTTTAGTACCCCTTTCTTAACACTCTTTCATTATTTTAACAATATCTGGTGTTAATTGCCTAGTTTTCATAGGTATGTTTGGACTTATGATTTGTTGTTTTAATTAATTATAAAAATATTTAATAATCTACATAATGTAAAACATGAATTAATGATCATATAAATTCAATATATATGTATGTATATTAGTCTTTTATATTTGGAGATTAGAAATGAAGTGCACCATTCATGGAGATGGTATGCCGTACGTACGCATGAACACTACATTAATTTATTTGTTTTATTAAAATATTTGAAAAATAAATTATACACACATATATACGTATATATATTAATTTAATTATCATATATATGTTATATATGTTCCAAATGTTTATTAAATTTACCATTTATACATTCCATGTATGTCATGAACAAGTCATATCACTTTAAGTGGGAGGAAGTGCACACTTCCACAAACCAAATTATAATATTTACACAAGATGTAAAGCCTAATTGTATATTTTAATGAAAAATTACAGAAGAATATATAAATTAAAAATATACAACATAACATATATAGACATAGTGTTCATCATTATTTCCGCCATGATATGTGGTAAATGAAAAATGAACAATAATCATTCCGTGAGGTAGTAGTTCACTGTTCAGAGAAACAATATGTTCATTAACCATTACATGGAGGTTTTTGTAAGTGTAGGTTGAACCATTTACATACAGAAGACTAGAATATTTATTATACTTATTTTCAAATATAAGAATATAATAAGTATTTTTGAGGGGTGTATAATGGAAATGAAACTAGATATATAGAGAGATTATGTTACCTATTAATTGGGTAACTCCTTTTAGTTTTTACCAAAAGTATTACTTTTATTGATTAATGACCAAAGGCAGGATTCTAGGTCTATTGGAGGGATTCATGGATACTATTTGGACAGAATTTTTTTGAGCAAATGTGGATTTAGAGGTGTGAGTAATGTGTAGAGTTCTTGCCTTTTGATTGTGGATGGGGAGTGAAACTCTTGTAAATAGAAAAAGTTATTCATTAATGGGTGGTCTACCTTACCAAAAGTGACTAAAATTGGAAAAATAAAATAATATTTTGGATAAATCACGGATTCAAACATCCAAAAAAACAAAATATGTGCATTTTAATAATTTTGTTACTTAACAACTTAGTTTCACTAAATGTTTCATTTTGGTTTTTATTAAAGCATCTAGTTTTCTTATCAAATTATTTTGACTATTAAGTCTAAAGTAAAGTTAGATTTATTAGAGAAGAAATAGATACTAAATTATTTATATTATATATAATTTATAAAATTAAAATATCACATTTTTTGAAAATTAATTTTAAAATGACTACATGTGACGTGCTAAAGTACTGCTTAAACTCATACTGTGTTAACATTGTTTTTGAAATATATTGGTCGATTTGTAAATAATAAAAGATCAATTGAACAATTAATAGAACAAAAATAATATTTATTAAAACTTTTAAATCACTTGGTAGAATATAGGATTTATATAGATTTAGAATCATTTAATTAAATTTCATTTATTATAAAATAACAATAATGTCAATTTTGAAATTATTTATTTAATTTCATTTTTAAAATATAAATCTAATATTGGAATTAAAATATATTAGGTTTGAATATTTTTCGAATGATATATTCATATAAAAATAAATAAATAAAATAATTAAATCAACAAAATTCACTTTTTATTTTTATTGTATCATTTATTTTCATTAATTATTAACTAAATAATCACTACATTGGCTCCTCTAATGAAATTTAGGTAAATAAACCATCTATAAAAATAATTGATAAATTATTATGATAAATATAACCCATATATCTTAAAAAGGATCTTTATAACCCAAAATATGGTTTTTACCTATCTCAATGTTTTATAAATGTTAAAGGTAATGAGAGTTCTCTTATTTTCTTTATCACTACTTAACATTTTATAGGTGACTTCTATATAATAATATCCCATTAATCGAAAAATTTAGAACCATGTGGGGATATGTTTTAATTATTGGTATCAAATGGATTTTGGGTAGGTGTACATGTTATTTTATTTGTAATATAATGTTTCAGTACCTTATTAAGCTTAATTTTACCTTAATCACCATAATTAATTTTAATAACTTTCTGTAATATATTTGGTAAAAATTTAGTAGGAATAATTAGAAGAAAAATATTGTATTGATTACAAACATGTATCTATATTTTTTAAAAATTCAAATCATATAAGTTGGAAAATTAATATTAGTGATAATCTCACAGAATTGGAGATAATACAAGTTTTTAAAGTAAAAATGTTTAATAGATCAATAAGTTTTTATATATAATTTAAATACAAGGGTGATTAAAATGACCTGAATTGGATTAATATATGAATAATTGATCGATTATCAATTTAAAATCTAACTTTAAATATAATTTTACACTAATCATTATTTAAGAGAAAAGGATTTTTAACTAAATTACAGTAATTTTCATTATTCATTAAAAAATGATTTTTCTCCGAAAAATCCCAAATACTCACCCTAAACTAATTTTAAAATTATGAATTCAAAAATTTTGTTTATTTTTTAAAATAAAATTAATAAAGGTGTCAAATTTTAGTTTTAATGTAGGTTCCCCATTAAAAGCCAGTAAATCTCGGTCTTGGGTGTTGCAAAAGCTAATTCAGTGTTATGTGTAGTGTAAGTTTAGCTTTGTGTTGTGTATAAAGAGAGAAAAAATAATATTTATTCTAACATGAAAATATTATAATATAATGGGGTGTGCAAAATTCCTCACCTTATTTAAATTTCATCATCATTATTTAGACATGATATCCGTAATCATGTGATTGATATTTAATAATAAACAATTTTTTAACGACCCACAACGTAAATAGAGTTAATAGCTAATATTCTTAATAAAATTGAAAGTAATGTACAATGTTCAGGTAATTAGGTTCCCAAGTATGATAACATAGGTGGGAAACGGAATCATAAATATAGAAGGAGAATCTAAAAATCAGGTTCTAATAGGGAGTGCTACAGAACTTGGATAGGAAAATGATAACAATCACAAGGCCATAACTCTGTGATAATCCAAGAGGCCATTTAATTCATCTGAAACAATGATACTAGGACACATTTTTTTTTTCAAAACCCTTTTTTTAGTTAAGTAATTATTTCACTCTATAAGAATACAAGTAAATATAAATTTCTATAAACCTAATATTTTCCTTTTATTACGCCTTTAACTATCTATACATAACATATTAACACATGATGCTTCATTTAGTAATGTAATATATCAATATACATAACCACATCCATGTTTATACATAATAATTTTCATAAATGGTTAAATTTTCGAAAATATTATGATCTGAAACTTTTGAATGGAGGTTACTAAATTTAAAAAATGAACTTATCATTAGCGGTCAATGAATAAGGAGTTGTTTTTTAATCATCACAAACCGAATATCTGAAAACCTTTATCATGCATCCTCTTGAAATATGATAAAAACAAAAATCACCATAAAAACCTATTGAAAACATGAATTTATATTTATTCCTTATGTAAGACACATGTTATTGGATATATTCCTTAAATCTAAAATTGTTGTAAACTCCATCAGTGATAGGAGAGACCAATTGTCGATAAGTCATTATTTAGTTCCAAGGTAGTAAATACTCATACAGATAAATCACTTCTTCATAATTATATCAATATTAAGAACATATTAAGGGTTTTATTTCCCTCAACTGCATGTTTTTAGAAAATTTTAAATTTATACTGCAGATCTTTTCTTGTTACCATTCTTTATGTGATCTGAAATCAATAATGAGAATGTAATGTAGTACAATTCTCGTATATTCCATAATTCTTATAACCAGTAAATTTTGATAAAATATTCAAATTAAATAATTCATGAATAGTTATATTAATAATTCATCTTTATTTTTGGTATTATAATACCTTTATAATTATCCAATAGCATCATTTGAGGTATATTCCATTAACACATGGGACATTGATTCACATTGTGTCCCATATCCATGTTTTTGAAGCGTTTTACATTGGAAACTTTTTTCATACCCTTAAAATCATGAACATTGTATCCTTTTTCACTACACTTGCATAAAACTTCCATCCCCTTCAATAAATTACCGGAGTTTATCGATCCACAATTATCACATGTTATAAAATCTTTCTTTCCCTTCATCTTATTTGACTCATTCCCCTTTTCATGGTACTCAAATGGCCTCTTCCTTCCTTATTTTCAATATAAGAAATAAAACATGGAAAATTATTTAACCATATCATTTTAAAATGATTCTATATCCTCATATGATGAGAATTTTCGGGAGGATATTTCCTTTTGAAATATTAGCTTAATACTATGAACTATTTGATCCTTATTACTCTTTGGATCACATGAATTAGTAAAGTCCAAATTTCTTCTACTAGGATCCATTTATAAAAAAAATACCATATTGGATTAAGTAACAAAATAATTCATAGTTCAATAAATGTTATAGCACATAAATATATGCATAATGAATTATAGATTCATATTATTTTATTGCTTTGGGAATTCATTACAATCAAATACATCATATTGGTTGGTATATAAAATGTAAACTATCCTATTAGTATCGCTCAGGATTGTTAAACCAGGTTCATATTAAAGATAATTTTCTTGTACTAGGTTACCCTGAGTCAAGTCTAGAACAACATGTCGGAGTGATTACACCTTGGTATATGTAGGATAGAACCACATCCTCTAGTAGTATCCTGACAGGGATGTATTTCTAGGAATACCCATATAATATCCACCCCACAAAAATTCTAGCATTTCTTTCTATACTCATCCACAAAGCCTATATTAGGGTTATGATACCTAATATAATTATTATAAATCTAATTTCCAATACTTCTACTAAACATCCATGGATACCTACTGTAATTCCCCATCCAGAGAAGACTGGAGCCGGTGCATTACTTTATAACATTAGAATTATTACGGGGAATCAAAATTCCAAAGGAACGATCAGTTTAGAGGTCCTGGGAAGCCATATTACAAACACGATAGAAATAATACATTGGTAAATAGTAAATAAAAACATGATACAAAATAAATGAAATAAACTTATTTCCTTAACAATTATTCAAATATTTCTTCTTTATAACCAGGGGAAATGAAACATAATATGTGTGATCTCAAATTCTTAGTAAGGGTAACTAAATTGGAAGAATTAATGAATAGATATAAAAAAAGTATCATTGAAAGGTAAATAAATAACAAAACCTAAAAATAAAATAAATAGATAAGGAAATATCAATATGGAAAGGTATGAAACTGAAAATAATTTTATCTAAATCAATAAACTGCTATGGAAAAATATATACTGATATATCGATGAAAAATCTCATGGATGAAGAATAATTGAAAAAAATGAGGGAAATGATTAATTGTTGGATTCAATGTTTCCTAGGTACATGGAAATAATACTATAAAGAGCTTTCACATGATGTTTTATCCACTAGGTAAAACCCCAACTATTTTGGTCAACTATGTTGTATGATGAGACTTTTGATTCGTCAATAAGATTTCATTAACTGTTCCTCAGCCCGTAGGGCTTACCTTAAATGGTCCCCGACCCTTATATTTAATTTATTAAGTATTAATCATATATATAATAAATAATATGTCTAATAAATATACATATTGAATAAATAACTTGTATTTATCAATAATACCTCGAATGAGGATAAGTGAAAACCATGGTTGTTGACATTAAAACATTCTTGAAGAAATATAATTTTTAAGCATTCCAATATGTCCCATACCACATTGAAACATTTAAATAACAAATAAAAATGATTCAAATGAAACATATAATATCATTATAATAATTTTATTCATGATATATCATGTTTAATGGAAATATATACACAAAATAACAGGTAATTTTTTCATAACTAAAATAAGTCTCAATGGTAAGTAAATTGAGATGAAGTACCTAAACTTAAACATCCTTTAGTTTTGTGGTCTATATCCTCATGTATTGTGGTTGAAAATATCATAATATCTTATAACATAAATGTAATTATGTTAATAATACCATATATTTACTTCATATATTATTTTATTACCTGTTTTTAACACTCTTTATTTTTTCTATTTTGGGTGTTAATTGCATAGTATTCTCAAGTATGTTTTGACTTGTGATTTGTTGTTCCTGTTATTTACGTTGTAATATAATCATCTCCATAATGTAAATCAAGGATTAATTATCATATTTATTCATCATGTATGTGTCTATAATAGTCTTTATATTTTGAGATTAGAAATTAAGAGCATCGTTCATGGAGAGGGTAGGCCGCACGTACGCATGAACACTACTTTCATTTCATTATTGTATTAAAAGAATGAAAAATAAATTATACATTATTATATTATAATTATATTATCATATATATGATATATTAGTTATATAGTTTTATTAAAACCAACCTTTATACATTCAATTAAATGAATGAATGAGTTATATCACATTTAGTTGGCGGTAGTCAAGACTTCCTCAAATGAAATTACTGTATTTAAACAAGATGGAAATCATAAAAGTATTTTCAAAATAAAAATTTAAAAAAAAAAATCATTTAAAAAATCATATATAACATATATAAACATTTTTTCCTAAATTATGGCCACTATTATAGGTGGTAAAGGAAAAAATGGACAATCATCGTTTCTTGAGGTAGTAGTTCGCCGTACATAGAAATAGTATATTCATTACCTATTAGATGAATTTTTGTGAATGTGTAGGTAGAACCATTTACATAAAAATATATAGTATATTTAGGATACTTGTGTTTTTATATCATCACAGAATAAGGATATTTTTGGGGGAGGAGTGTGGAAATGAAACTAGATATCTAGAGAGAAGATGTTACGTCCAAATCAGGTAACTCATTTTTGTTGGTAGAAAAAGGATTCCTCATGTTGCTTCATTCTCAAAGGGAGGAGTCTAGGATGAGTTTGAGATGTTGGGAGACTATTTGGGATGATTTCTGATGATCCAATGTGGATAGAGAGGTGTGATTAAGGGGTAGAGTGCTAGCTTTTTTACAGTTGGGGGGAGTGACACTCTTGTAAATACAAAAAGTATTCATTAATGGGATGTATAACTTAACTAAAGTGACTAAAAAAAGGAATAATAATGGTTTATAGGGGAATAATGGTCGATTAAAACTTCCACCACACAAAAATATGTGCATTTTAATAATTTGGTTACTTATCTTCTATGATTCCCCAATTTTATAATTTTGGTTTTTATTAAAGAATCTAATTTTCAAATATAATTAATTAAACAATTAAGAATAAAATATAATTATATTTAATATAAAATATAGATCCAATTAATTATTAATATGATAAATAATTTATAAAATAAAATTACAATATTTTTTAAAAACTAATTTTATAACAAGCGCTGGTGACGCGACAAAACACTACTTAAGTCCAGATAGTATTAAAAATGTATTTAAAATATATGGGTCAATATGATAATTATTAATGATCTATTTTACCTTAATATGAAATATTTAATATTTATAACACTTAAAAATAACTTGGTAGAATATATGATTTTTATTATTTTTAAATCATTTAATAAAATTTGATTTATTGTAAAATAGAAATAATGTCAATTTTGAAATTATTTATTTATTGTTAATTTTAAAAAATAAATATAATTTTGGAATTAAAATATATTAGTTTTATTTTTTTAACATGATAAATTTATCTAAAAAATAAATAAATACAATAATTCAATCAAAAATATTAACTTTTAATATTTATAGTATCATTTATTTTAGTTAATTATTTACTAAATACTCACTACATTGGAATTTGTTAATAATTTTATGTAACTAAACCATTTATAAAAATTATTGAAATACTATTATGGTAACAATAAAACAACTATTTTTCAAAAACATATGTGTAACTAAAAGTATGATTTTTTACATATCTCATGTCATATAAATGGTAAATGTAATAAAAGTTCACTTTTTTCCTTATAAAACCTTTTTATAGGGCAATTCCATTTAATAAAATCCCAAAAACCCATATATTTAGAACCATGTGGGGATATAGTCGGATTATTGTTAGCCAATGGATTTTGGAAAAGTTTCTAGGTCATTTTGGTCCTTAATACTACGGTTTAGTTCCTTATTACGCTTAAATTTATTTTAATCATTATAATTATTTTTAACCACTTTCACTAAACATTTTGGTAAAAAATTAATTTAATCCTATTAGAGAAAAAATATTGTACTAATTAAAATCTTTTATGACTATTTTTAAAAATTATAATCCTATTAGTGGAAAAATTATGATTAATTCTAATCTCACTGATGTGGTGAGAATATAGGTTTTTAAAGTAAAGGCATTCAAAAGATCAATAAGTTTTCATATCCAATTTAAATATATAGATTATCTAAATGACCAAAATTGGATTAATATATGAATATTTGATTTATTATGACATTAAAATTAACCTAAAAATATAATTTAACACTAAAAATGTTTTAAATTAAAAGGATGTTTTTAACTAAATTGTAGAAATTTTCAGCATTCATAAAAAAAACGTTTTCCAGAAATATCCCAAGAAATAACCATAACATACTTTTGACAATATAAATTCAAAAATAATGTTTGAACATTAAAATAATATTCATAGAAGTGTCAAAATTTAATTTTAAAATAGTTTCTCAATTAAAAGGCTGTAAAAATCACTCTTTCATGTAACGTAAGCTAATTCTGTGTTGTGTGTAGCACAAGGTAAAATTTGTATTACTCATAAAGAGAGGCAAAATAATATTTATTATAACATGAAAATATTATAATGTCTTGGGGTGTTACATGTCACACCAAAATATGGGGGATATTATCACATAAAGATATCCAACATAGGATATTATATCTATGGAATAGGTTTCTCCATTACAGAAAGGTTATTTTTCATATCCTCGTTATGTTACCCTAGTATCAAAATAATTTTTTCTCTTAAAATTCCAATATTATTAGTATTATTCCTTAAGTAAATGTATTCATTTCACTTGAGTATTCATATAATTCATCTTTCAAAGCTTCCTTTCTAAATAATAGTATATACTGGATCAGATCATAAAATCATAAATTTTAAATACGGTATAATATTCAATATAAATTAAACATTTATATATCATAAATCATAACCTATTGTTATTTTAGGGAAACTATCACTTTTAAATCTTTAATTATGGTATGTAAAGTGAATGTCAATTATCCTAATAATATCCTCTCGAAGTGTCAAGATAGTTTCACAGTAAGGATCATTGTCATGTACTGGGTTACACTCGAGTCAAGACTGACACACCATGTCAGAGTTGTTACCACTAGGTACGTCTATGCCATACAAAGTCCACATGTAGCATCCCGAGTGGTATTTATTTCTAGGAAGAGCCAAATAATATATACATTAAAAAATTTCTAGGATATTATTTCTAACTTATCTTCAAATCCTAGCTTAGGGTTATGTTCCATACCCTAATTTTTCTTAATCTAGTTTCCAAGGTTGCTACTAAATTTTCTCGGATGCTAATTTTAATGCCCTAACACCAGAATCCTACTGTGGGTGCCTTACATTATTATATAAGCATAGATTCAAGATTCAAATCCCCTAGTAATAAATTATATTGTAGTATTGGAAAAACATATTACACACATGATACCCATATTACATTGGGATAAAGAAATAAATCATTAATAAAATAAAATCTCATCATCCTTGAAACTCATTCAAAGGATACCACTTCACAACTAGAGGAAAGGAAACAAAAATATGGGTGATATCTAATTCTCATGAATGGTAATTGCAGAAGAAGTATAATTAATCAATATGTAAAATCATTATGGTTTGGTAAATTAATAAGTTGAAACTTCATATAAATATATCGATAAGGTATAATCAATACAGAACACTAGGTAATTGAATAAAATTCCATTTAATCATTAAATAGATAGTGAAATGCATCGATAGATATTTTAATGAAAAATCTCAAGGATATTAATAATAACTATATTCTCAATAAATTTAATGCTTAATTATTAGACCTTAGGTTTCCTAGGAACATTATACCTTTACCATCAAGATTTATTCTCAAGGTATATTAAAATACTCTGATTTGGCCAACTGATTCATCACGTGAGATTTTGTATGCATCAATGGGATTTAATTAACTGGTCCCCAACCCGTATATTGAAATTCCAAATAATTCATCATATATCTAATAATATATTTATTTAATTAACGAAACTTATTATCAAATATCTATTTTTTAATGTAAGATACATTTTCTTGTATGATTCCCAAGTTAATCAAATAAATGCCAAAGTGATCACTGTACGTAAAAAATTGTATAAGGTTTAGGAAATAATAATATTAATTTCATAACAATATTTATATTTAAGATAATTATAATGTAAAATAAAAATGATCATATTTAAGTGATTTTTTCAAGATATAGTTGACAATCAGAATAGAAAGTGATATTACAAAGATAACTTTTACCACGTTGTAATTTTAAAGTCATAACCCATTTGGATGGGGCAATTCAATGTAAAAACATAAATTACATGAATATAACAGGATTCATGTTATAATATATGAAAATTTTTATTAAATACACCAAAAAAATATGTAATTTGTGAATATTATATTTATCTCATAGACGAAGAAGTGACATGAAAACCCCTTACATTATCCTTCATTTTTTATTATGTGGTTTTAATCCTCATTTATAGTGGATTAAATTTTTTCTCAATGTTATATTATAACCAAAATAAAATTTATAACATCATATATGATCTTATTCTGATATATTAGTAACCATTTGGTAGTAATGTTTCCTTATTTTCAATATTTCAGTTGTTGTTTGCCTAGGTTTTCTAGTATGTTTTGATTTGTTATCTATTATTCCTATTACATAGATCAAGATTTCATAATATACATAAATTAAAAATGATTTAATTATATTATGTAATCATTATATAAGAATGTAAAATAATCCATAATATTTGTAGATAGAAAATGAAATGAACAGTTTTTTGAAACAATGGGCCGTATGTATGCCTGACCGCTACTTCCATTTCATTGTTATATTTTAAATAAAAAATTGATATAAATATAAATATATAACTATATATATTAATATTATAATTATATTATAATATTTATATCATATATTTCACAGGTTTTTATTGAAATAATCACCTAATATGTTCCTTTTATAACATGAACAAATCACATCTCTTTGAGGAGGCGGTAGTCCACACGTCTAGAAACGATTTATTGAATCCCCACAAAATGGAACACATGAAGGTATGTGTTATATAAAAATTATATAAGTATAATAAAACATTAAATATCATATATATCATATATAAACTATAAATAAATCAATATTTATAACTTTTAAAGGTGGTAAATGGACGAACGAAGGACATCGGTTCGTGGGGCAGTAGTCTACTGTACACACAAATGATTAATGAATATCGAATTTGATGAATGTGTGTGTATTAGATGGAAAAACTAATAAAATAATATAATTAAATTATACTGAGTTAAATTATGTTATTTTATAGTAATGAAATAATAATAATATAAGGGATGGATAAATAAATGATTAAAATGTGATCGTTGGAGAATGTTAACTCTTTTTTAGGTAACTCCTTTTGGTTTATACCAAAATACTTCCTTTGATGTCATTATACCCATGGAAAGGGTTATAGATTTTGGTGAAAAATGTTGGGAGATTATTTTATCAGAGTTTGTGTGAGTCAAGGGCTTTAGATGTGTGAATAAGTGGGAGGGGTTAGTGTCTTTTTATAGAAAGGGAGGAGTGGCATTATTGTAAATTTTTGAAAGGAGAATTCCACACACGTCATTCCCATGTCCAATGGATCTAATAATTGTCCAAATTAGATACCAGGGAGTATAGGGTACATATATGAACATACAATGGATTATAGAAAATTTTCTTGGTCATTTTGGGTCTCAAGATCATGATTTAGTACCTTTTTAAGATAAATTTTCTCTTAATTTCTATAATTAAGTTTAATCATCTTCACTAATATTTTTGATGAAAAAATAATTTGACTATTTTAGAAAATATAAAATATTTTTATTTAAAATATTTAATACATTTTTTCAAATATAAATCATATATTTTTAAGAAAATAATTTAAAATTAGAACCAAAAATGGGATGGGAATTTGAGGTTTTAAAGTAAAAATGTTCAAAATTTTTGCATGTTTTTATATCAAATTTAAAACTGAAATTGAATTTTTTACAATGAACTATATTGGATTAATTAATGTATAATTTAGATAATTTTAATTTGAAACCAATTTATTATATAACTTACCACTATAAATAAATTAGATGAAGATGATGTTTTCAATTAAAATTCAGAATATTTTAATATTCATCAAAATATGAAATTTTAGAGAAAAATAACAAAAAATCACCATAGATTATTTTTACATTCCAATTTTAAAATTGATTTTTATTTTCACATATTAAATTTGTGAAAGTTCAAAAATTTCGGTCCAAAATATGTTTTGTATTAATATGTGAATAAATGACTTTTTAAAATATAGTTTTTGTGCCTAGAATTGGGTTTATTTTTATATTATGACTATAAAATATATTGAATGAATGTAAAAATATCTTATTTTATATATAACATATAAATTTAATTTATAAATTATCTATGAATTTTATAATTTAATCAACTGGTAAAAATTTGACTAAATAGTGTTTTACTAGAAACTAGGGTGTTTCTTGTATTGCAATCTAACTTAGTATTGCATGCCTTTTAAGTAATAAAAACGTAAATTTATTTTAAAAGGAAAATATGGTAAATTTTTGTGGTAATACAATTATAGTAAGATAAATAATGTAAAGGCCTATGCTAAATTAGATAACTGACCAAGTCACAAGGCCTAAGATATTCTATAAAGAAATTATGATTGGTCATTCAAGACATTGAGTCCGTTAATTTATTTCATTCAATAGACAAAGTAACCTTTGGGTAATATATCTCAATCATTAAACATCTGTAATTAAAAAATAAGATAGGTGGGACACGCATATTTAATAATATTGACAATAATAATCAGCAACATGAGCCAGCATCCCAATGCCACCGATGAACTAGTTGGATTACGTGGGCTACCTAGCTTTGAATGATTCCACTAGGTAGTTTATGATACATTTTTTCTATATAGTGGACTACTAATACTTGAGGTGATACCTTCCTCATGATGGCCTAACCGGTGTATATTCACTAGTGAGTTATTTCAATAAAAAAACATCAGAGCATCTCTGGGGACATCTAAGCTTCTCCAACAGCTTCGTATGACCTTTGAAATTTACATTCAGGGATTCAAAACTAGCATTTATACTTTACCAATATCTCTAATATTTCTTTTAATTCCATCACTTGGTCCTTTAGTATAATGACTTGGTATTCATAATTCATAACCAAGAAACACTCCTATAAATACTTAAATCCATAAAACATTGTTTGTGATCTTTAAAAACCCTACGAGAGATTGAAGTAAAATGTAAATTATTAAGGTATCTATAAGAAGATTTTCCATTATTCTCTAAATGTGGAAATATAAAATTGATACTTCTATTATACTATTGGTTTTGGAGAAAATAATTTGTAAAATAATTTTCATTGAAACTCAAGTTATTAAAACTATAGTTGAAATTATATCCAACTTTATACATGGAAAAAATATGGGAAAAATAATGACGGTAGATATCTCAAAATATTAGGCAAAAAACCTAATTTATAGAAGATAAATCCATCAAGAACGTGAATGATGGAAATATTTGAAGAGGACAACTAGTAAAATGGATGGAGGTAAATATCGGCTTAATGTTTCACTCACACTATATTGCATAATTTTATAGAGTATGGGAATTATACCAAAAATTGAACTTTGATAGGGGTTAATTATTAGAATAGACATCTTCAACATCAAAATCCTATGGAGAAAAGGAAATCCAATGAAATTAGATATACTATTGTTGGTCACAAAAATAATTTGATTCAAGGTACACTCATCATCTACTCAAGAAATATAAATTTTTGATTTCATTATGTAGCTACTCACTCATTAATATCTAGATGTTTTGTTAAATGGATAAAATAACTTACTCAATGATTCGAAATTATATTATCCATTGAAACACATTTTGGATCAATCAATACATCCAAAGTATACAACTATTCTTCTATTTATGTTTTTGGGATTATACTTCTTGAAAACCTTATTATTTCCCCATTATTTAAATTTGATGAGATTTTAGGAATGGAATAACTCTCCATATATATACACTATATAAATTTACATAATATTAAAATAAAATTTCATATCCAATTTAAATCCATCATTGTTTACTACAGCGAGGCCGACCATGAACTGCCTAGGGAAATTATTTCTATTTTATAGGTCATAATACCACATAATTATGGGTAATTAGCTCAAAATGGTTAGGTAAAAGCATAATATTGAAGATAAAAAAAAATTATTAAACATTTTGAAGTATTTATAGATTATTTTTCTAGAATTACCATTGATAGGAAAGTTTACTTTTAATATAACTCATACATTCTATTATTCAAATATCATAGACCATCTATAGAATGGCCTTGATTGAATTGGAGTAACTAAGTAAACAACTCCAAGAGAATTTTTTAAGGATTTTATATGACCATGGACATCACCATGGGGGTCCACCAGTCATTCAAAAAAAAGTTCCATTAATGAATCTCTGCATTAATTATCATGAATGTAACAGTATTATAATCAAGAACAAGTATCCTTTATAATATAGTAATGAATTATTCTGATTACTGATAGGGATAAAGACATCATACATATTAATTTTCAATCATTATATTATGAATTAATGTTTAAAGGAGATAGTATATCCATGAAATTATTCCATACATGATATGGATGATGTGAATTCATAGGGATTGAATTAGGAATGATAAATTCACTAACTATCTTCATATATTTGATTAAAAGAGTAGTTAGTGATTAGATTGATAAATTTTTAATGGTGATTATAAATGATATTATCATATATTAAAATAATAAGGAAGATAATGAATACCATTTGACGATTGTGATAAATATATTGAGAAAGGAGGAAATATATTCCCAATTTTGGGAGTGTGAATTTTGGATATATTAATATCATTCATTGTTCAAGTAATAACTTGTGAGGAAATATATATAGATCATTCATATATATATATGATTGAATAATCACCCAAAATAACTATTGTAACTAAGATACATAGTTTTCATTATCATCTAGATTTAATCACTGATCAACGAAACATTTTCCATGATTAGAAAATCAACTAATTTGGTTAACTTTGAAGAGGATGATCTTCCTACGGATAGTTTAATCTTAATAAAATTTCTAGAAGCTCATTGAAATGTCATTCACTACACCTATTCTCCCATTACCCTATAATATATAAGGGATTGTGATATACAGTGATTCTTTGAAGAAGGTATTATGATAGGTCCTTATAAAAAATGGAATTATGGTATGATATGCCTCCCACAAGTTAATGGTTTATAAGAAAAAGTATATGGAACGTCATTTGGAACTAATATCGATAATATTTTAATTAAATAAACAAAGGGGATTTGAATTATAGTTAAAAGGGTGAAATATATACTAATCATAAGAGATTAAGGTAAATAATTACATATATGGATTCAAACATATTCCAAAGTAGATAATTAGAATTATTAAAATACTATGAGTAATCAATAATTTACCCCCATGGGATGTAAATATTTTCGATTGTGCATTGATATTAAAAGATAATGATACCATATCCATGATGAGTATTAAAAAAGACCCAATATTCATAGAGTTTTAAAGGATGGACCATGAATTTATAATATAAGTTGTATAATACTACCATGCCTAAATTTATACCGAACTATCCATCCATGTGATGTTAAACGATGCATTGAAGGAGGATATATACCTTTTGAAAATTTTAAGAAATATTAAGGAGTTTAACTTTGATAATGATGGAACAACAATACTTTATAAATGTATATATATCCATTTTATACTATAATTAAATAAATTTTATTTGGGTAATATAAATAACATATCATTCTTTGTACATATTGGATGTATAAATATGTATAAATATATAAAGGAAAATTTCTATTGAGATGATATAAATAGGGACAATGTAGAATATATATATTTATGTTTTGTCTTCCAGGATATTATATAAAAATTGTAGATAACTAAGTATATGATAAAACCATTACATATTATTTTATTGAAATGGTATAACCTTACAATGTATTTCGTTATAGGCCATCCCAAGACTTGTAAGGTTTATAATTACAATAATTCTGAATTTTATTTCCTTCTGAAGTTAGTATATTACATTAAATTCAAGATGATTTCTCACATGACCAACATTCAAATTTATAAAAAACTTATTAAGAATGCATGGAGATCTATTTTTCATTATATCAGTTCGATATATAAGGTTTATATTCGAGTTCATGATATTTCTTTAATAAATATTTTAAATAGAGTTATGCTTCAGTACATATTATTATCCACAAACTAATGTTCAGTATGAAAGGACCATTAAATATCATTATTATATTTTAAAATTTGATTCATTGGATTTCAAAGGAGTTTTGGATCAACACCTTTTCCACTTTTATTTTTTATATAAAAATATTTTACATTATAGAATTCAAATTATACCATATGAGGCTTTATATGGTGAAATATGAAGAACTAAAACATGTTGGTATAAATTTGGATAGTCTAAGTTTCTATGATTATATTTTTGTCTCAATATGTAAAATAATATTCAAAACATTATTGAGAAATAAAAATGGAAAACATTTGGTAGAAGGGATATATTGATAATCATCACAACATATAGGGTATGAAACTGGGGAAAATGTATTCCTTTGAGTATCACTATATAGTATGATTATGGGTTTTGGGAAGAATTTAAATTTGATCCCTATATACATTGTCCCTTTAAAAATCCTTAATCATTTAGAGATTATCGCTTCTCATCTTACACTTCCAGCAAACCTATCCAGAGTGAAAGATGTGTCTTATGTATCATATCATAAAAATTTCAAATTATACTAGTCAGATGTTCTAAACTCAAAGGTTTTATAACTAGATAATGGCCTCTCTTGTACGGAACAACCAATAGAAAATATGGATTATAGAGGAGAAGGACTGAGAAATAATCCACCCCATTTGGTTGATGTTCTCGAGAGAAATCAAAAGTTTAATGAAGTGAAATTAGAGCCTAAAGGTGTCATGAGGATTAAGTAACCTCATTTTTTCATAAGAGTAATGAAATTTTTAGGGAAAAATCATTTAAATTGGATAAAATTTAAAAACCCATTATTTTGATATGAATTTCCCATTAAATAGATAATATGTTGAATATATTTTTTCACGCACAAAGCAGATCTAAAATTAACTGTGATATATTTTATTGAAATAAATTATGAAAATTAATGATTAAAAAATAATACATTACTATTAAAAAAAATATGAAACATTATTAATTAAACTATAATAGTAAATGATTGAACGTAAATAAAAATCCATGAATGTGAAATTCAAATCATAATGGTTGTTATCGAAGATCATACCCCCATTTAAAGACCCACAAAGAAGAAAAATATGATAAATATAATATTAATTTTAATAGATAAGTAAATTAATTTTATGAATGAGTTTAGTGATCGGTGTAAGGATATATATATGAATAAAATGTCATTGTCATATATTTTTCAATTGAATATATACCCATTAGAAATAGTTCTATTAAATTCATGGTCATTAGATATATGATCATTGGTTATTAATGTATCTTATATGTATATATGATTTGTGTAATTTCATGTAACAAGTTGAATATTATATTATTCAAAAATAAATTTTTAATTTTTAATGAAATAAAAAGTTTATATTTAATATAAATATCAGTGTATAAAAGTATTTATTTTATTTGATATTTATAATTATTCTTATTAAATAATGATTTGAGGTATTTAGAATTTTTTTTGAGATATTAAAATACCAATGTATTGTAAAATTTAAATTGTAAATTAATAATGTTAATTGAAAATGGAAAAATATTTAATGTTAAATGGTATATTTTTAATGATATGTTTTTTATGTGGTGTATATTTTTTTCTTAATGAATTTATTGGATCAGTTTTAAATGTGGAATTTAATGTAATTTTTAATCTTATAATAAAATATATTGACACTCCATTAATTAGTTAACATTATAACTATAATAGGATAGGGTGTGACCACTTTTTATTATGGATGGAAAACTCCATTTTTAACAAGGTTGAGTGGTAATCCCATGCAAGGACCGTAGGCCCTAATCTACATTAGACATGTAAAATACAAGGCTCGATGACACCCAGAAAAAATATAAAGGGCCATGGCTTATATTACCCTGAAAATTTTCCTAATGACCCCTAGACCACAAGGATGAAAATTGGAACAAATCACCAAGCCCTATATGGGGCCTACCACAACACCTGACCTACTTGGAAATCAATTTCCCCACTACATCCTCGACCATACTTGAAGATGGCCATGCCTATTCCACCACTAGAGGTATGCCCCCTCCACCATTTTTATATGTAACAACTATTGGATATCATTATTCCAACTTTCTCCATTACTAATGGAGGCCTCTTCCCAAAATATGGCCTTATGATCGTCCATCTCCATCCCACACAATATGCTAGAGAAAATCCACCTCCACAAAAACATTGTTGTGTAAATGTTATCTGGATGTGTTTTGGTACTAGGAAACCTAGGTACAATGTCATATCAGTATACCAATTGACTTTGATGCTGGGCACAAATTTAATTATATTAAATAATAATAATAATGGTTAATGTTTTAATATTAATTTTTCTATGAAGTCAATTTTCTTGTGTACATAATATTTTAATTTATCATATTTAAAAATATAATTAGACAAAATATATTAAAAAATATAAATTGAAAATAAAAAATAATGTAATAATTTCAACTTCATTTTTAGACATAAATTGAAATTACTGTGTTAAAAATAAATTTAGATCATTAAAGATAAAATGAGGTAAAAGTGGTAAATTAAGGTTTAGTTAACTAATATGTTGAAATAAATATCTATAAAATCTGTATACAAGGGTATTTATGAACCAAAAACATTATTTTATAATTTTCATCCACTTTCCATTTAAAATTAAATGCTTACACCTTTTGTAATGTGTATTTGTAGTGATTCCTCTAAAAAATATCATATAAAAGGAACACTTCTCTACCAATTATAAAAAATGTTCTTAATTTAAATATTTAATGACATATTATTTTTTAACACTTAAATTCATATAATATATTTTCTAGTCTTCTCTCCCAAGATGGAATCCTATATCCTTCATTATATAGGAACCCATTTAGAATAGGTGTGAATTCATCCAAATACATAGTTATTCAACATATTTTTCAATTAATATCTTATATAAAATTTTTTAAATATGGTTTTGGAAGTGTGAAATAAAAAAATGAATGATTATTATAAAGTAACTTGTTATTATTTTAAATTACCTAAAAACATTTTCATCATATATTCCATTCTCACAAACCATACCCACGCCTTTCATAAATTGATAATGGGACAACATAATTTTTTTTTAAAAAATAAATTCCACTTCCATCCCTAACTTATTGAATATTAAAATTTTATCAATAAATGAGGATCAACAGCTTCATTATGAACCATTTATGAAGTAATCAAAATTACTAACATATGAAGACAAAAAAAATAGAAAAATAATATATTTGTGATAAATTGTTATAATTGAAGATTATAAAATTTATTAGTTATTAATAAGTTTATAAAATAAGTAATTAAGATGATTTTATTCATTATATAGGAGTTTAAATTACACTCATGTAATTCAGAAGTAAATGTAATGGTTTTCTTTCCAATCACACTTTAAAATCCTGATTTTGTTTGAATAATTTTCATTTGGGAGATTTTTTATGTTATTTTGTTATAAAATAATATCTATATTCATGTTATATATTTTATTCCTTGTTTTAAATTTATTTTTATCATTTATTGTCCCTTTAGATGACAATTAAACTGAAAGGATTCTTGTGTGTGAAGGAAATATCTTCATTTCTTATCTGTATCAAATAAAATAACAAAAATAAATATTATTATATTGTTTTATTGATTTCATTTTATACATATCAATGATTTATTAAGGTTATTTTCCAATGTATTTGAATTTTATTTTAAAATTTTGAAAGTAATATTTTTATAATTTTCCTCAAGAGTTATTTTCGATTAATTTATGATCTCTATAAGTATTTTTGAAAATGCTTGTAAACTATTTATGACTTATATGTTAATTTATTTTATGAACATTGTATATTATTTTAATTATGATTTTTTTTTCAAATAATTCATGGTTTTAAAAGTAATTATTATTCCAATTGTTTTATAAAATATTTCATTTGTATCTAAATCTATTCAAAATATAGATAGTAGTTTTTTATTTTCAAAGAAATTTTCATAATGATTTTTATAATATGATTTCCATGTTTATATCTATTAAAAAAATAATTTACTCGAGATATTCACTAATAATACCATCATTAGTCTTTCACTGGATGTATTATGATCATGTTCTGTGGAAATATTCCCAAAAATATATTCTTTATCAATGGGTAATTAAGATATGATGGAATTATGAATTATTTTATATTCATATAGAAGACTTATATGAGGTTTATCATTATGATCTGATTCTTCTTATATATCCCACCAAATAAATGGGAAATATTTTATATCTCATGAGTCCAATATTGGACATGTGTTTATAACACAAGTCCAAAAATTTTAAAGGACATAAGTGGTTAGACCAAGTCTTCTATGTCCTGGGTAGGTTGTCAGCCTAGTCCATTATGTTATTATTTTATTAGTGGTTCAACTTAACTGATGTTATAATATATATGCTTATTATTATTACATATTATTTGGATATTCATCATTCTTATGTAATTTTTAAAAGGGTTATGATTATTGACTAATTTTTCCACACTACCAAGAATCATGTCTTATATAATTCCCAAATCCTCATATCATGATTTATGATTTATGATACATGTTTATTTTTTTTTTTGTTTATTTTTTGTTCATAAACTTTGATCTATTCCCCATATGTTCATTTTATGATCACTTATGTTATTCGATTTATATTTTTTAGGTTCACTCTTTATAGAGTGCTTGATTTTACCTTTTCTGATGTTTTAATTTCCCATGATTATGAAAAATAATATTATGAATAATTTTACTTAAATAGAATTTTATATGAATAATATCATGGGTGATGTTGCATAACTTTTTTAACATGATTTTAAAATGTATCTAGTTTTTAAAGTCCAAAAAGATATATGTTTTGGGGTGTGATTTATTATGAGATGAAATAAATATTTATGTAAAATTATATAATTTTTATTATGTTATGCCTAGGTTGCTTCAATAGAAACTTAACTGCATTTATAGTGAGAGGATTCAATAGATTTTTAATCTTATATAAGTACAAAATAAATTACTTGAAGTAACAGTCTTGAATAAATAATATCTATCTCAATGATATTCTTTAGTACATCCCAACAGAAAATATCTTCCCACTCCAAAGGATTGAATGATATGCCTTATTTGAATTTCACAAACCCAAATAACATAACATTATAAATCGTGATGCTATTATATGAAAACATATCTTATAGGTGATGATAATAAAGAGATCCAAAAATAACCCAAAAATGAATATTATTCTCTTCATTGTTCCTGGAATAAACCTAAATATCATCCAAAAATACTCCAATAATTGAATCAAGGAATCAATGGAATTTGTAGTTTAAGGGGACCTTAAATTCTGCTGAAACATTAGTTCAATAAAATGAAATCATTAGACACAATTAATAAATATATATTATTTTTTTAATGGATCCAAGGAAGTATCCAAATGATTCAACCTTTTCTGGTAAAATCTAAACCAATGTCTTCTTTTTTAAGAACAACCTTGACATTTTAAACTCAATGAATATGTTATCAATTTGAGGAAAGATGAATTTATTTTTTATAGCAGTGTGATTAAACTTATTTTTGTAAATTAACATGAAAATGGTACCATTTTAATTCTTAGAAAAATAACTTGATTAGACTACGAAGATACACTAGTATAAATTAATTTTATTTTATTATATATCATAAAAAATTACCTTTAGATCTATTTACTCTTTAAGGGACATAAAATATAAAGGAAATCAAAGAAAATAAAAATCATATAAAAAATCAATAGGAAACTTGACATTAAACTCATGATGGATCCCCACTTATTTACCGAGAAACACTTTAAGGATCTATTTGTTGTGAAAGGAATATCTCTTATGAAAATTCATTCATCGACCTATAGTAAGAGAGATGAAATATGACTTGAAAATAAACAAACCATGGGAAATGGAGTGCATACTTTATAATACAATGGATAAAAAGAACCATAAATTAAATGATAAATCCCATTGATGGTAGTGAATGACATATTTTGATAGTAACAATGAATGTGGGATTTAAAGTAAACTACCACATCCATTCTCATAATAATTTCATAGTTGTCCAAGTCAATATTTTAATGTCCCATGACAATAACACCTCATATATAATTATGAAACATGAAGGAAAATGGAAACCACAATCAATTTTCTTTCTAAGAGGAGTAGATATTAATATACCATATTATGTGAGTTGGGATATAATATTTAATATTACCACGATACAAATAGGTATAAAATAATGGGATACATTAATATAAAATAACATAGTAACCAAAAATGATGTGATAAAAATCATTTTATCACCATTATCAGTATCTTTTTTGAATCCACTATAACATTACACATAACATGAAACTACCTTAATTTTGAATGGACATGAAGACTACAAATAGCCTAAGGATAAACCCTAAACCAGATCTTCCATTGAATTCATCCACTCCAGCCTCCGAACCCATGAGGTTTTGGTCCCACAACCATAGGGGTATTAGATCATCATCATAATCAGAAATTTTTTATTTAAATAAGGGAAGAGACCCTAAATCATGAATATTGGAGTATTAGATCAAATCATAAATTCTTTATGTGATGATGAGATTGAACCACTTCATGTAGGAGGGTTGACTCTACAAAACCTCAAGAGATAGAAAATTCACCTAAAAGTATGTCAAGACTTGGGGGCTACATGGTATGAATTATTCAGGTGACCATACTTTACATATTGATATTATATGTGATTTTCATTACACACCACTTCCATTAACAAAGACTGAGAATATTCCCATGTTCCACTTAGGCATACTTTTCTTGGATTATCTATCTTATCTTTATTATTTATAAGGCCACCACCAGTTCCACCATGAATAGAAGAAATTCTAGTCAGTCCTAACATCCTACGTAGGTTGACCTCCACCAACATGGCTTGTTCCGTGATTCTGGTGTAATTATAGATATCTAAAAGTAAGATATCTGTAAAATTTATGGTTGATAGATTATACAAAACAATTTCCTTTCAATATATCATTTAATATCACCTCCATGGGAAATAAAAATCAATATATTCAAGTTCAAATGTTTTATTGTATAAAAATACTATCATCACTTTTCATTGGAACCTATAAATAGAAAAATTTCATAATTCATATTAATATCATATAGGTTCTTGAAGAATTAAAAACTTTCCTCAATTTTCTCCAGTAAATCCTTTACATCTTGATGTTTTTTTCATCTCTAAAATGATGGAGGATGAATGTGAACTAGCAATTGAAAAAATAATTTCCTTAATATTAAACTAAATATTTCTATTTATCCAAAATTTGGCCAAAGCCTACTCCTTGATCTATAGGATTGAACATTATCCTCAAATACTTAATGGGATTATAGTCTACATGGGGATTACCTCAAGGAAATTTTTTCCTATATTCCTCTAGAACATTAGCAAGTATCCTTATTATGGGTATGATTCAACACAAAATCAAATAATGAACAATGAATAATCCTTAAAATATGTAGAAAGAACAGGTTAAAACCATAAACATTCATAGGTGAACTATAAAGATTATGAAGGAAAAAAAGAATAAAATTAAGAAAAAAACTCATTGTATTCTATATTCCATGTTCCATATGCATGGTCCATAGCCTGCACACCACATGAAAAATAAAATATAAATAAAATAAAATACTTGAAATACCCATTCCTAATATTCTATATCTATTAAAGGTTAGATACTAATTTTTTTCTTGGATGTTCTTTCTTCATACCACCTATGTTCAGATGATCCTATCTATTATCTTTCTTTATTTTTTCAATAAAATAAATCACATTCAAGGTTTAATTCAATTTTTTCATGAATCATGTTAGAATATCCTTATTATTTGAATATATTATAACACCAAAAAATTTAATATATAGTTACTTTTAAATTATTCCATGTGATTAATAACATTCTCCACATGAAACACTGAATTATAACAGAAAAATGATATTTTTAGAAAAACTATAAATATTTAAGTATGAATGTTAAAACACAGGAATTAAATTACAATGAATTATGAGGAGTAACATATTTAGAAAATATATGTATAAATTCAATAAATAATACTTTTAATGTCATCAAATATCAAATAGATTTCTTAAAATGACTAACAAGACCATTTACTATTTTAAAAAATATTTTTATTAAAAATTGTTTTGTATGGAAAATGAATTTCAATATCAAGAAATGTGTGATTAATAATGATAAAATAAATTATATATAAATAATAATTAATTAGTAACGTAATTATTAAATTATAGGAAATATGATTGATAATGGAAAATATTCAAAATAATAACATTTTTCTATAAAACAATTTTTCATTATATATCAATTTTTAATTAAAGTTAGACATTGAAAATTTTATTATTTTAATTTTCAAAAAACTAAAATCATTTTTTATTTCACTATTTTAATATTTTATTTCGATGAGTTTTTGGGATTATTTTAGAAAGAATAATTTTTAGGTGAATAGTGAAAAATTTCATTTTAACAAATAACATGACTATTAAGACATTATTAGTATTTATGTTTGAATATAAAATTCAAGATGCATTTTTTAAGAAAAAATATAAATATTATTTGGGAATTTATATGTTTTAAAATATTGGGTTTTGTTTAAAAACATAAATTTGATAATATCGAACCTAAGATATATTTTCCCAGAAAATATATTTAAATAAATAATACATTTTTTCATTTTAAAATTATTTTTTACCACTTTTAGAAATTAAATAAAATTAAATGAATTTAAAATTTTTAATCATTAGGTCTATATTTTTTTAATAATGACCACTTTTTGGGTCATAAATATCGTGTTATCTTTGGTAAATACATGTTAGTTTAGTAAAAGCCTAATTGATAAAAGTAATAATTCAATTGGTAAAATCCTTAAAACATGTCATAAAATTGTTTTGTATTAAATGATTGAGATATTGTGGACCTTACATCACCCTCGTCTTTATTATTATCTTTTTTTGGAGCCACATTACATGTTTAATATAATGTATCTTTATATTAAGATGAAATATTTAGAAAAATTTCATTCTCACCCCCAATAAAAGGGGCCTCTCACCACCCATTCAATACAACTTAATGTTCTCATTGTGAGTAATGATTTTTAGATAACTTATTTTTTGATCCATTTTCATTTTAGAAAAATAATTTTAAAACCCCTATGTGATGTAATCAACATTTTTCATATAATGACTTTTATTATACTATGGGAATAATCATTATTCACATTTTCCCCTTTTCCCATATGAAAAATAGATACAACATTTTTCTTTGTGTGAACGGACTACCTTCTCTACAAAACTTAATGTTTTGTCTGATTTTACCACCATTCATATATGGTAATAATTTTGAATTTAAAAAATAATTATTTTATTTATAATATATTTTATATTCTAAAATTATTAATCATATTATAAATTTCTACCACTATGGAATAAAAAGTCTTCAACCATGTGTACGTGTGGACGATGATTTCCATAGAGAAATTGATTTATGTTTTTATTTTTGTCACCAAATTACATGGACAGTGATGAAAATTAGTTTAGTGGAAAAATTTCATGTTTATGATATCATTAGGTCTCTAGTATAAAAAATCGGATAACTAATTAATGTTATGATCATCCAAATAAAATTGTTAATTGAATACCTTAGAACGAGCATACTAATAGGAAAATGATCTCTTTATTCTTTGTAATGAAATTTTATAGATTACATAATCTTAATAAATATTTAATATTATAATATATTAAAATAATAATAACAAAAATGATAATTTTTCTTATGGTATAAATATATTACAACTAAACAACCACCTAATCAATCCATTAATCATGGTTGGTTCTTGTTTGAGTTAGTTTAACCACATACTTGAAAAATACTACACATTTATATTATGGTTTATGTGCAGAACATATTTAATCGTATAATATGATATTAATATGAAAAATAATTATTTTAGGTTCTTTTATGGTTATATCAATATTTTACCCTTTTACTAATAAATAACCCTTTATTCATTAAGAATCACTACAACATGATTGTTGCTGATTTCATCAGGATGATTCATAACCAAAACAGCCATAAAAACTATAGATTTATAAAATATCATAGAAAATATATTAAAATACATTATATAATCTAATATTGATTTAATCTGGGAAAAAATGAAAAAAATTTCCCTTTTATGAAAAAACTTCAAAGCGATAAAGATTACTTACACACAATGTTTAAAATAGGAAAAAACAAACACAGATATATATATATATATATATTCATTATAAATGAGTATTATATATAGTTATAGTTATGAATGAGGTTCATGGGAATGTATTTATAGAAAATAATTTAATTATTCAAAATATTCTTTTCATTTATAAAATGAATTTGGACCAAGGTATGGGTTTTCATCTAAAATTACTGTCTTTGAAATATTTTCGGGATTATTGTAACATCCTAGGTAAATAAAGAAGACAGAATTTTCATGTTTATTAATATTCATGAAATAAATATTAATGTTATTTTAATGGAGATTCTATGTTTGATGGCATACCCAATATGCAACAATGAGGTTCTTTGTATTCTTACATTGCACAATAATAATATAATAATATTATTTTAAATGGTAGTTAACGCCTAGCCATTTTAATGGAGGGAATGAACAGAACTAACAAAAAAATGATTATATATGTTTGTTAAATATTTTTACATTTATCCAATAAATATAAGAGGCTTAAAATGCGAATGAATCCAATTTTAAGCATAAATATTCTAATATTCATTAAAAGGTCGATTAACCACCTTTTGAGGGAGTACCCTTTTTAAATCTACTTTTTGTCACTTTTATATGTTATATTTGACAAAATAAAATCCTTTTTTATAATCAGGACATCAAAATTTACTCTGTGTATAGTTTTGGTATTTTTCCAATAAAATTTATTTTTTTAGTGAATAGTGAAAAATATAGTAATTTAATTCAAAACTGCCTTTTAATCTAATTTATTCATATGATTAGATTATATTTTTAATTGGTTTTAATGTGTAATTAGAATATATTTTTACCATTTAATCCAATTTTGTTCATTGGAATTATTTTCACTTTGAAATTGGACATAAACAGGTGTCAATCTTTTTATAGATATTGTTTGTTAAAAATACGCTATTTATTTTGACAGCGGGAATTAACTATAAAATTAATTAATGAAACATATATTTTATGAATTTGGTAAAATAGAAATCATTTTGGTATTCGAAATATCAAATATAGCTTAAGGTGATGTTTTTGTATTTTTATGAAAAAATTTAATTTTTGATAAATAGTGAAACCACTAAGGGTAGTTAAAAAACTAATTTTTTGTTTAAATGAAATTTTACCACTTTTGTGAATTGAATTTCAAAAATCTGACATGCATGGTTGTCATTAGTAAGTAAAATGAGGTTCAATGGGATGAAAACAATTTTTGGTGAATAGTAACTTTTGAGTTTAATTATCCGCGATTAGAGGTAATTAGGGTAATTTATTGGAGAAATAATTTTATAAAAATATAAAAATACCTTAACACATGTCCTAACCCTATTGGATGAGTCACGGATGACCTAGAAAATCCATTGGTCAGTTTGGGTGCCCCATGGAGCCACTTGGGTTTGATAATGACATTAATAACTTTTTATTTAAAATAAAATTAAAAATGCCACATAGATGTATTGTTTTACTAATTTTTTTACAGGGGGTAATGTAACACCCCGAGCTTCAACGATACGCTTCTCTTTCAATAATGCAACAGCTTTTATTGTATGCTAGTTTGAGATTTTAACCCACTGCCACCAATCAAAATAGCCATTATGAATAGTAATACCCACTTTTAGAAATATATAAATTTTATATTACAAAATGGACATCATTTTTGGATTCGGAATATCAAAATTAGCCTATGTTGAATTTTTGGTTTTTTTCTGAGAACTTCCAATTTTCAATGAATAGTGGAAAATAATTAAAAACAACTTTTTTAATTAAAATAATTTATAGTGATAATTTATACTATTGAGTGGTTTTAAAGTATAATTAGTATATACTTTTACCATTTTATACAATGGTTGTCATTAGAATTAATTTCACTTTGAAATTGGACATAAATGAGTGTCAATCTATTGATAGATATTGTTTCTTAAAAACACGTTATTTGTTTTGACCGTGGGAATTAAATATAAAAATAATTAATGAAACATTTATGTTTTGAATCTGGTTCAATGGAAATTATTTTTGAATTTGGAATATCAAATATAGCTTAGAGTGAATTTTGGGTATTTTTCTGAAAAACATCGATTTTTGATGAATAGTGAAACCACTAAGTGGTTGTTAAAAAAATGACTTTTACTTTAAATGAAATTTTACCACCTCTTTGATTTGAATTTCAAAAATCTGACATACATCATTGTCATTAGGAAGTAAAATGTGTTTCAATGGGATTAAAATAATTTTTGGTGAATAGTAACTTTTAAGTTCTATTAACCACGATTAAATGTAATTAGTGTAATTTAAGGTGAATATAATGTTATAATAATATGAAATTACTTTTAAACTTGTCCTACCCTTATTGGATGAGTCATGTCCGACCACAAAAATCCATGGGTCAACTTGGGGACCCCATGGATCCACTTGGGTAAGAAAATGACATTAATAACTTTTTATTTAAAGTAAAAATAAAATTGTCACAAACATGTGTTGTTTTAATAAAAAAATTATTAAATGGGATTATATATATTATCTTTTATACTATAGATAGTAAATGGAAAGAAAAAAATATTTACTACATCTTGTTATTTTTTTTATAATTTTTAGATATTAAATTAATTAATTTTTTTATGACACCATGATGATGTAGCGGTTACCTCATTAATTAACGATTTAAATAAAACGATAAGATAATGTAAAATCTAAGACATAAACTTGTCAAAAACCTATTGGATTGGTAGATTTCGAACACTTATCACCTTATCCTCGAAATATATAATTGTGGGACCTTTAAAATCCGAAACTCATTATATAACAATGTAACATTTCATGACCTTCCAAGAGTGCCCCTTCTCTCCTCTTATAAAAGGCCCCCACCTCTACCACCTTATTCACAACTTAAAATCCATTGGGCTCGGCCATCATCTACCCAAATACTCTCTCAACTTCCCTATCTTACTCCTAGAAGCCTCACTTTGGGCAGAAGTCTTCCCAAGGAATCCTTTGGCTCAAATCAAAAAGAGTTACCTGATTTTAAGGTAATGTCTTCTCTTGTGTTATTTTGTTTTATTTTGCTTCTAAAAACCATTAAACTCTTTTTATTACTTTATTTTGTAACAACAACAGTATCTTCAATATACTAGGATGTTTTTATGAAAATTATTTGATTTACAGTTACACACATCTTCATCTAATGGTTAAAGAACATACTGTTTCTATGGGTGGCGAATTACTGCCTCACGAAATGATGATTATTCAATCTTCATTTAACACCTCTCATGGTGTCCATTAAGATGTAACTATATTTATATATGATTTATATTATGTTTATGTTTTCCTTATTCTTCTGTTTTCTTCATTTATGGCATACCTTTATGATTTCCATTATGGGTAAACGCGATAATTTCATTTTAGGAAGTGCATACTACCGCTCGCTCAAAGTGATTTGAATCGTTAATCCCATATGTGGTACGTATAAAGGGTAGTGTAAATGATATTATATATGATATTATACTTTAATTATAATATACTTTTATATCATTATGATTTAATTTATGAAATAGAAATGAAAGTAGCGTTCATGCGTACGTACAGCTTACCGTCTTCATGAACGGTGCATTTCATTTCATACCTCTAAATGTTATGTAATATTATAAATGAATTTATATACTGTATATATATTATATATATGATATCTAAATCATGAATATAATTCTGGATATAATTGATATTTTACCACATGAACAACTTGTAATTATAAAAGTTTAGTTTTGAATCAAGTGACAAAGATTGAAAAAACGACCGTTACTAACATAAATAATTACATAATGTTAATAACATGGTAATAAGTGATATAAAAGGAATAATAAAATTGAAAAAGGTTCTTAAGAAAGTATAAATTAACTCTAGTTTATTATTCAGGAGGTTAAAGAACGATCAAGTCAAGTCGGACATGAGGTAAGGGACTTCGTCTCAATCTCCTTTCATTGAGGCATATTTTGTTTTATACGATCTATAAAACCCTTTGACTTTTAATTTTATTCAAAATGAATATTTTTATACAAAGCGTTTTTACTAAACTACCAAAGGAATTTTTTGTCTTATGTTAATGGTGACAACGACTTCTCTGCCACCGTGAACATTATTTGAGTTTCAGCTTCCTCTACAAGCCATAACTTTTTTAATTGAAAAATAAATACCATGTTTTACTTTTATTTTATTTTGATATTGAAAATGGTTAATGATAATGTTTTTTGTTATATCAATGTCTTGTATTGATATCTTATGATTGAAATGTGGAAATGTTATGTTTACTTTAAGCATTTTTATGTGATACGATTATGTTATGGTTTATGATTTGTTTAAACCTGTTCATATGAGGAATGAATTGTACTTAATAAGTGATGGTTGGAGCCCGCTATAGCTCCTCGATGCATCGGTAGGTCTCATGAGACAAACTAGTGTCTTGGCACAAGGTCTTGAAAAATTCTTATTTGTAGTCTTGGAACAAGGCCTTGACTATGTGGTTATGATAGTCTGGCATTATGCATTCCAACATTATGAAAGTGGTTATTGATATTACATGTGATTATTCGACAAGTAGAATATCAATGTGAATAAGTAAATGATACTATTTAATTTAATTTTTTAAATATTATTCTTAAGTTCAAGTTTAATGGGCTTTTTTAAAGTTATACATTTCCTTAAATGTTTATGTTTATTTATGAAAGTTTTTGCTATATTGTCATCCTTACTGAGCATCTGAGCTCACCCCTTTCTATGTTTTATTTTCCCCAGGATGTGAAGAAATATTTTATGACTGACCTGCAGGGATAGTCTGAAGGGGATATGAGTGTGGACAATGGATATCATGTTATTGTAGTTTTTCACTTTATGATGTAATGTAACATTTATGAATGTATCTAGTGTTTCTAAGGCTACTAAAATAATCGGTCTTTCGAGACTTGATCTTTTGTGATCATGCCAATGTTACGCAATAATGCACCGACTCTGGGTAACTGGGGTCGGGGCGTTATAGTTGGTATCAGAGGTATTTTAGTACTATACTTGGAAGCTAGATTTAGATAAACTCTGATTATAGCACATAGCCATAAGATAGAATTTGAGGATTAGTATAGAAGAACTTCCTAGAATTTTGGTATTATAGTCATTTTGTGAGTTTTCCGAGCAATACATCCCTGTCTAGATAGGAGCAGGTAGAGGTGGCTCTGGCACAGATGTACCTAGGGGTAAAACCCGAAAACAACGCTTTGAGATAGACTCGAACGAGAACTGGTGCACGACAACGGGCCTTGCTGCACTCTTGGTTACGACACTCCCAGGGGATATGATTAGGATAATTCCCATTTTCATTACAAACAATTATGAAGGGTTTATGAGTATATAATTCCTTAAAGAATTTTTTTATGATTATGGAGTATATCCATAAACTATTCAATTTATGTTAAGTGTTTTACAAGTATTGAATTATGTATTTTGATTCATAAACTGATCTAGTTTAGGCCATTTTTTAGAAATGGTGCCTAGTGGAAGGAATGGAAACCATATCAATGCACGCACTCCATGTAGGTATTTCTCTCCTGCTCAAGATAATTATATTAGATATGGTGATACAAATGGTGCTGGTCAACTTATCACCATACTGGGACAACTCACTCAGGTAATGAATAAAAACCTTAATCATATGGAGCACCCTGATCCGCAACGTGGAGGATCACTATTGGATCTCTTCATGAGTCAAAAACTACAAAAATTCAATGGGAGTAAAAATTCCTTAGTAGCTGAGCAATGGATAAATTCCCTAGATAAAATATTTCAGGCTTTAGAGTGTAGTGAAAGGGAAAAAGTTATCATGGCAGTGTACTGCCTCACTGGAGATGCTGATCAATGGTGGTCATTGATTCAAAACACAAAGGAAGATGATGAAGTATCAAATATGGAATGAAGGGAGTTAAAAGAGCTTTTGTTAGAAAAATACTTTCCTCATGACATTCTAGAAGATACAGAAAGGCAATTTCTGAGTCTAAGGCAAAAGGAGGATGTGAATGTCGCAAAGTATGAGTCTAAATTTACAAGGTTAGCGAGGTATGCTGCAGATTATATAAATAATCGAAGAATTACGATTGATCGTTTCTTTGATGGGTAAAAATTGTTTCTCCGTCGAGCCTTAGTCTCACAATCCTTCTCGTCGTACGAAGATGTTGTCTCATGTTCTATCAAGACAGAAAATTAATTCTCTAAATCTTATGACAATAAAGTAAAGCATGAGAAGAAGAGAATGGGGGAACAAGAGATAGATAAAGGGAAAAAGGGAAAGAAGGATTTTCTATTATGCGATAATTGTGGGAAGAATCACCCTGGTGCTTGCCTAAAAGGAATGGGAGTTTGTTATAAATTTAGAGAAAATGGTCACCAAGCTCATGATTGTAAGAGAAATAAAGAGGCTATCAATGTTGAATTCTATAATTTTAGGGAAATGGGGCATTATGAAAATGAATTTCCTAAGCTTCAGGGAAAATTACCTCAGAAAAGGCTAAGGTATCATGGCCAATATTATGTTGTTACTACAGTTGAAGAGGAATAATTAATGTTTTGGTGCTTTTGGACTCAAGGATTATATTCTGCTTATAAGAATAATGTGATATATATAAGGATTATACTACAGTACTTGTTTTTTCATTATGGTTTTAATATGATGAAGGTAATCAAATTCTTAGTATGTGACAATAAGAGAACCTTTACATTGTTTGGGGAATCTGATGAATTGATTTTGGAATTTAGAGACATTTTAGAGAAAGTCTGGATAGAGGTATTTTGGATAACTATAATTGTTGGAAAGGATTAAGTTTAACTTTGGATAGTATTGTTTAAGGATAAAAATTTTCTAAATATTATTTTTGGAATATTATAATACTATAGTTTTAGGAAAAGGACAACCTGCAGGTCGGGGGATAACCCGTCGCGTCGGACAAAGCTGCAGGAATCGAACCTACAAACATAGTGAGACAAGACTTTATTATCTATAACTATCCTATAGGAAGTACCTGGTTATTACAAAATAGTTTTCCTAATCTAAACAATATGTGTTAATATTTAGAACCTTGTATGATTAGGATAAATATAATATTTTTGAGTTCTATTACCTTTTGGAGTGAAAAATGGGTTTGTGGTAAAAATTTATTAAAGAATGAAAGTCCACATGACAAGTAAGTATATTTCCTTACATTCTTAGTAAATCTCTTAAATAAATTCCTCAACTTTATGAAAGGTAACATAAAACAAAAACATTATTGGTTAACTTTTCCAACTAGGGAATCAATGACCGTTTAACCAATCACAAGTTTGTGATTTTCTTGTAGTTAACTTTCTCCTAATCCTATTTTCTACAACTCTCCATCATACCTTGATGGTTTTTTTCTCCTCCATATCCATGTTTTCATAGAATCCTAGTATGGGCTATATCGAGTGACCTTTGTACTTCTCTTTCTTTTTTTAAAGTTATATTTTTATTAACCCTATTTCTGATATGGGTTTTCCACAAAGGTATTTTCTATTTTCAACATTTAATTTTTGAAGAACAATTTAAAATTGTGAGGATACAATTTATTGAATGAGGGGAGAATGTAACACCCCAAGCTTCCACGATACGCTTCTCTTTAAAAATGTAATAGCTTGAATTATGCGCTAGTTTGAGATACTAACACACCGCGACCAATCAAATTAGCTGTTATGAATATTAATTAACACTTTTTGAATTATATAAATTTTATATTTCAAAATGGACATCATTTTTGGATTCAGAATATTGAAATTAGCCTATGTTGAATTTTTGGTGTTTTTTTGAGAACTTCCAATTTTCGATGAATAATGAAAAATACTTAAAAACAACTTTTTTAATAAAAATAATTTATAGTGATAAATTTTAATATTGAGTGGTTTTAAAGTATAATTATGATATACTTTTACCATTTTATACAATGGTGGTCATTAGAATTAATTTCACTTTGAAATAGGACATAAACGAGTGCCAATCTTTTGATAGATATTGTTTATTAAAAACATGTTATTTGTTTTGACAACGAGAATTAAATATAAAAATAAAAAATGAAACTTTTATGTTTTGAATTTGGTATAATGGAAATCATTTTCTAATTTGGAATATCAAATATAGCGTCGAGTGGATTTTTGTTATTTTTCGGAAAAAAATCGATTTTTGATGAATAGTGAAACCACTAAGCGGTAGTTAAAAAACTGATTTTTCATTTAAATGAAATTTTACCCCCTTGGTGATTTGAATTTAAAACATCCTATATACATCATTTAATTAGTAAGTAAAATGTGGTTCAGTGGGATTAAAATAATTTTTGGTAAATAGTAACTTTTAAGTTTTATTAATCACGATTAAAGGTAATTAGTGTAATTTAAGGTAAATATAATGTTATAATAATATGAAATTACCTTTACACTTGTCTTAAACTTATTTAATGAGTCATGGCCGACCATGAAAATCCATGGATCAACTTAGGGACCCCATGGTGCCACTTGGTTAAGAAAATGACATTAACAACTTTTTATTTAAAGAAGAAATAAAACTGTCACAAACATGTGTTGTTTTACTAAAACAATTATTACATGGGGTTTTATAAGTTAAATTTTCGACTATAAATAGTAATTGGAAAGATAAAAAGATTTACTACATCATGATATTTTTTTTTATAATTTATAGACATTAAATAAATTTAATTTGTTATGACACCATTATGATGCAGCGATTACCTCATTAATTAACGTTTAAAATAAATTGAAAATATAATGTAATATCATAGTCTTACAGTTGTCAAAAACCTATTGGATGAGTATATTTAGAACCCTTATCACCTTATCCTATAAATATATAATTGTGGGACCTTTAAAATTTGAAACGCATTATATAATAATTTATCATTTCATGAATTTCCAAGAGTGCCCCTCCACTCCACTTATAAAAGGCCCCCACCTCTACCATCTTATTCATACCTTCAAATCCATTTGGATCGACCAAAATATTCCCAAATACTCTCTCCACTTACCTCTCTTACTCATATAAGCCTCACTTTGTTCATAATTTTTCCCAAGGAAGCCTTTGGCTCAAATCAAAAAGAGTTACCCGATTTTAAGGTAATGTCTTCTCTTAGTTCTTTTGTTTTATTTTTCTTCTTCAACACCTTAAACACTTTTTATTCTTTTATTTTGTAAAAAAACCAATATCTTAAATATTCTATGATGTTTTTATGAGAAGTATTTGATTTAAACTTACACACACCTTCATCTAATGGTTAAAGAACCTACTGTTTCTGTGGGTGATGAATTACTGCCTCACGAAACGATGATTGTTCAATATTCTTTTAAAACCTCTCATGGTGGCAATTAAGATGTCACTATATTTATATCTGATATATATTATGTTTATTTTTTCCTTATGCTTCTGTATTTTTCATTTATGGCATACCTTTATGATTTCCATTATCGGTAAACGCGATAATTTCATTTTAGGAAGTGCGGACTACCGCCCCCTCAAAGTGATTTGAATAGTTAATGCCATATGTGGGATGTATAAAGGATGAAGTAAATAATATCATATATGATATTATATTGGAATAATAATATACCTTTATATAATTATTATTTCATTCCATTAAATACGAAATAGAAATGAAAGTAGCGTTCATGCGTACGTACAACTTACCGTCTCCATGAATGGTGCATTTCATTTCTTACCTATAAATGTTACGTAATATTATAAATTAATGTATATACTGGATATATGTGATATCTAAATCATGAATATAATTTTGTATATAATGGATATTTTACCCCATGAACAACATGTAATTATAATAAGTTTATTTTTGACTCAGGTACCAAAGATCGAAAAAATGACCGTTATTAACTTAAATAATTACATAATGTTCATAACATTCTAATAAGTGATATAAAAGGAATAATGAACTTGAAAAAGTTTCTTATGAAAGTATAAATTTACTCTAGTTTATTATTCAGTAGGTTAAAGAACGATCGAGTCAAGTCGGACACTTGGTAAGGGACTTCATCTCAATATCCTTTCATTGAGGCATATTTTGTTTTATACGGTGTATAAACCCCTTTGACATTTAATTTTATTCAAAAGGAATATTTTTATATGAAGTGTTTTTACTAAAATACAAAAGGAATGTTTTGGATTATGCTTGCGGTGACAATGACCTCTCCACCGCCGTGACCATTATTTGAGTTTCGGCTTCCTCTACAAGCCATTACTTTTTTTAAATGAAAAATAAATACCATGTTTTACTTTTGTTTTATTTTGTTATTGAAAATGTTTTTGATAATGTTTTTTGTTATATCAATGTGTTGTATTTATATCTTGTGATTGAAATGTGAAAAATTTATGTTTCCATTATGCATGTTTTATGTGATACGATTATGTTATGGTTTATGATATGTTTAAACCTCTTCGTATAAGGAATGCATTGGACTTAATAAGTGACGGGTGGAGCCTGCTATAGCTACTCGATGCATCGGTAGGTCTCATGAGACAAAATAGTTTCTTAGAACAAGGCCATGACAAAATATTATTTGTAGTCTTGGAACAAGGCCTTGACTATGTGGTTATGATAGTCTGACATTATGCATTCCAACATTATGAAAGTGGTTATTGACATTTCATGTGATTATTCGACTAGTAGAATATCCTTGTGAATAAGTAAATTGCATTATTTCATTTTATTTTTTCCATATTATGATGAAGTTCAAGTTTAAAAGGATTTTGTTTTAGTTATACATTGCCTTAAATGTTTATGTTTATTTATTAAAGTTTCCGCTATATTGTTATCCTTACTGAGAATCTGATCTCACCCCTTTCTGTGTTTTATTTTTCCCAGGATGTGAAGAAATATTTTATGACTAACCTGCAAGGATAGTCTGAAGGGGATAAGAGTGTGGACTATAGAGACTATGTTATTTTAGTTTTTCACTTTATGATGTAATGTAACATTTATGAATGTATCTAATGTTTCCAAGGCTACTAAACTAATCGTTCTTTCGTGACTTGATCTTTTGTGATCATGCCAATGTTACGTAATAATGCACCGACTCTGGGTAACTGGGGTCGAGGCGTTATAGGTTATATATGTTAACTTTTGTACTATAAATATTCATTTGAAATATAAAAATATTTCCTACATCATGGTATTTTTGTATAATTTTTAGGCATTAAATAAATAAATTTATTTGTGACACCATTATGATGCAGTGATTACCTCATTAATGAATGATTTACATAAAATGAAAAGATAAGGTAAAATCTAAGACATACACTTGTGAAAAAAATATTGGATGGGTGTATATCAAACCCTTGTCACCTTATAATCAAAATATATCATTGTGGGACCTTTAAAATCTGAAAATCATTTTATAATAAAGTAACATTTCATGATTTTCCAAAAGTGACCCTACTCCATCTTATAAAAGGCCCCCACCTCTACCCCCTTACCCACACCTCTAAAGCACTTGTCTCATCCAATATCTGCTCATATTATCTCTCCAAATACCCTATTACTCCTATAAGACTCACATTGGGAAGAAGTCATTCCAAGGAAGCCTTTGGCTCAAATCAAAAAGAGTTACCCGATTTAATGGTAATGTCTTCTCTTATGTTCTATTGTTTTATTTTACTTTTCAAACCCCCTAAAGTATTTTTATTACTTTCTTTTGTAACAAAAATAGTATCTTAAATATACTAGGATTTTTTATGAGAATTATTCGAGCTACACTTACGCACACCTACATCTAATGGGTGAAGAACATAATTTTTCTGTGGACGGCGAAGTACTGCCTCACGAAATGATGATTGTTCTAGTATCTCATACCACCTCTCATGGTGGCCATTAAGATGTCACTGTATTTATATATGATATATATTATATTTATTTTCTCTCTATGCTTCTGTATTTTATATTTAAAACATACCTTTATGCTTTTCATGTTGTGCAAATGCGACAATTTCATGAGGAAGTGTGGACTACCGCCCCTCAAGTGATGTGACTTGTTCATGACAAACATAGAATTTATAAAGAATGTAATTAATGAAATTATTTTACCTATATAACATATATATTATAAGGGAATTATAATATATCTATGTCTAAATTAGTTTTAAAGTCCATTAATATGACCAAAAATGAAAGTAGCGTTCATGCGTACGTACGACTTACCATCTCCATGAACGGTACATTTAATTTCTTATATCCAAACATTATGAAATATTATTAAATACATATATACTGGATATATATGATATTTAAATCATGAACACCAATAATGAGATGATGTACATATAACTACATGGACAATTCTCTTCAAACATGTTCATTATTGACTCATGTACTGAACATCGACAAAACGTATGATATGAACTTACATAATTAAATAATTATTATAACATGATAATATGTGATATTAATTTAATAATAAACTTTAAAGTAAGTCCTAATGAAATTATAAATTTTCCAAAGTTTATTATTCATGAATATAAAGAAACGAACAAGACAAGTCGGACTTGAGGTAAGGGGATTTCTTATCTCAATTTTAATTCCGTGAGATTTCCATTGTTAGACAATTATTAATTGCATGTGGTATATTGTGTAATTACATTTGATATATATTATAATGATTCTTTTTATATTCATGGTATTATGTGATTCATTTTGTTTTTATATATTTTGGTCATATGAATTGATTTATTACAACGAGGTAAGGGGTTTTTATCTCACTGTTTATTCCCGTGAGATTCATGCTATGTTTTTCACTATCTTGTTTGAGTGGTGTATGTACTTACCCTTATTCTAATAATTGTGTAATATAATTTCTTTTATGGGTATTTACATCAACATTGTATAGTTCTTCTTTCTTGGGGTGTATGTTTCGAAAGTTACCCAAATCGGTAAAGGAACCTTTCACCCTCCTCTTTTTAAAAGACTTCTTTTTTGTCAGGTCTTTTAATTTACATCTTCTTAATGTTGGGATATGTTCTTATATATCCTTATTCCTTTAAATTTTATGTCTAATTGATGAGATACCCTTTTTATCTCTCATCAACTAATTTTCTGAATTTTAAAGTGACTCTGTTAGGCTGTCAGATTTCTGTAAGGGAACTTCTTTACCCAATTTCAATTATTTCGGTTAAACCTCTACTTAATGAATATGTCATACTATGAATATGTGTGGAAGAACTATTATTGTTTTACACATAATATACACTTATATTGGGTTTATTTATATTTTTCTCACATAATTATGTAATTGATTTATCCTTAATCTAAGGATACCGTCATTGTACGGGACTTCGTCTCAATCTCCTTTCATTGAGGAATCTTTTGATTTCTACATGACTTTATTTTATGTTGTGTATAAAACTCTTTTTGACATGTCATTAAAAAGGAATATTTTTACATGAAGTATTTTACTAAATGAAAAAAGGAATGTTTTTTGTCTTATGTATGTGGTGACAACGACTTCTCCACCGCCGTGACCATTATATGGGTTTCGGCTTCCTCTACAAGCCATAAATTTTTTAAAATAGAAAAATAAATATCATGTTCTACTTTTATTTTATTTTGATATTGAATATGGTTTTGATAACGTTTTGATTATATAAATATGTTTTATTTTGATTGAAATGTGGAAATGTTATGTTTCCTTTACGCACGTTTTATATGATACAGTTATGTTATGGTTCTTGGGCATTGTTTATGAAGTCGGGTGGTTCCGTGATAAACTAAGGGTTGGTGAGCCCAATATAGCTCCCCAATGCATTGGGTAATGCGAAGGAGTTAAATTCTAAGGTTTCTCCGAAGAGATTTCGGGAATATACTGTGATGGGTATTCCAAACTTAACCATGAGGGTTACTCTCTACGTAAGAATGTTATGAATGCCCCAAGTTACCTTTATGTCTTATGATTTCAATGTGTATTTCACAAATATAATTATTTCATGAGGTATGTTAAAAATCTTATATTATGTATATATTTATGATCTAATGTATCATTTCTTTGTGTATCCCTCACTGAGCTTTGTATGCTCATCCCATGTTTTTGAAATGTATTACACAGGACATAAAGTGGAATAGTGTCAAGGATGGGATCAAGGAAGTTCCATGCTATCTAAAACATGAAACTAGACATGAATCATTTGTTCGAGAGTTTTTATTTTGCGAAAAAATGAAAACTGAGTAGATGTGTCTACTTTGTAAACATTGAGATGTAATAGTTATGTACTAATTCTCTAAAACTCTAAACCCAAAATGATCGTCAATGTCAATTATTCATTTAATTAAATATTATGTAATGTTTTAATTTCGGGTACTTATAGTTGGTATCAGAGGTCGGTTTAGATAACTTTTGAGGTCAGGGTATTCTTTAATCACAACTGACATTACCATAATGGATAGGATTTTAGAAAGAGTCATAGATTTTTATAGATAAAGTAAATGAGTTCAAGATAATATGAATAATTATATCTTAGTATTTACCCTCATCATAAGATATTATATGATTATTTTAATGATATACTCACACTGATATTTTTGGTTTTAGTAAATGGATGGATCTAGCAAGATCCAAAGTAACAATGGATGTGAAGAAAACTGTGACGATTTTCTGAATGAGCAACTAAATGATATGGGAGCTATAATGAGAACTCTTGTGGTTATTCTCAACCAACCATCTGGAGTCATTATTGACCAACTGGACCTTAGTGATTTTTATAAGGCATCATATATGGGAGAAAAAAATCCCTACAGATGTTCAGGTAATAATCATAAAGGTAAGTATTATTCAAAAAACCTATGTTTCAAAGATGTGTAAAGAAACACATAGGAAAATATTTCAAAGGGACAGAAAGACGCTATAGATTTGGAAATGAAGATAATAAATCAAGAAATTTCCAGGGAAAAATGAAGCATCTAGTTGACTATAGGAAAGGGAAATAATTTATTTCTGAAGGATCAATTGAATGTTTTAAATGTGGTTTGCATGGTCATTATGAAAACACATGTCTTACGAAGAAGTTTTGGGAATGGGATCACCAGGATCGTACAAATATTCGTTTACCAATACCTAATTCCATCTTGATTGAGGATGAAGAAACTAACAATGACCAATGAAATGTATGGATTAATTCTTACAACATGTTTTCCTTTTATTGATATATTAGGATATGATTCATGATTTTTTTTGTAGGAAATAAGTATTTCAGAATAACTTGGAAAGGAATTGTTAATGGATCATGAATAATGTTGAATGAGTAAGAAGTCAACATATAAGGGATTCAAGAGTTATAGAGGATTTTAGGATGGTGAAATTATTAAAAGTATTAAGGCTCTTTTGATGATGGGTTACATTAGAATAATTTTTATAGTATGTGTAACCATGATGTTTGATATATGAAAATTTTATTCAAGGAATAATTATCTTTTCATTTGTGGATATAGTTATAAAGAACCATTTGGGTTTATAATATCCTTGAATTTGAGGCAATTACCAGTTAATACATTTTGGGATGAAAAATGAATGTTATTTAATAACCTTTGTGGTTAATATATGTTATGGTTATTTTTGATGAATTTATCTCTTTTTAGGAATGTTATAAAATTATATAGTTTTTTAAATGGGACAACACGCCGAATGTGTGACAACCAATTGCGTCAGACGAAGTTGTGGGAATCGAACCCACAACCAATGTGTGACTGGTATTTATCACCTACCACTAGGATACGTAAAGTCCCTGGTTAGTTTGACTAATTATTTTTAGGTAGATGATTTTTTTTAATCAAGAATAAGTTGATTTTGGGTTATCTATGGAAATTATTAACCTATCATAGATGATATGTGATTAGGTTAATTACTTTTCGATATGAGACATTAAGAGTAACTGATGATATTTAGAGGTAAATTTTAAGATTTATCTTGAAAGACTATGTGATTAAATCCTTAAGATATTTGGGTCTCAATCGTATTTTTGATTAATTTGAATAATTTTATGGATAACTATTTATTGAATGGTCTTTGATGAACTTCGGGTTTTGTTGGACAAATTTTGGAGGTGAAGAGTAGTTTTTCTTTTTGTAAAAGATTATCTTTTTTGGAGATTATCTAATCTTATACTAACCATTTTGGTTTTTTTATGGTCTAAAAGACATGGAAAATATATAGTTCATCTTGTGTAGATTATGTGATTATCTCGAAGTTGATTTTAGCACTCTTAATATGAACAAGTCATCCTGAATACTCATCGTATGGAGGAAATATGAGTTTGTGCTAGAAATCTAGTAAAAGTTGAAAGTCTACATGAAAAGTAAGTATGTTTCATTATGTTTTAGTTAAGATCATAAAAAAATTCCTCAATTAAATGTAACTTAAAATAAAAATGTTGTCTATTAACTTTCTCTACTGGGGAATCCAATACCGCTTAACCCGTCACAAGTTTGTGGATTTCAGATTGTTAACTTTCTCCTAATCATGTTTTCTATCACTCTCCATCAGAACATGACACTTTGTTTTCTCTTCCATATCCATGTTTTCATGGAATACTAGTATCAGTTTTATCGGGTGACCTTTGTACTTTTTTTCTTTCTTTTAATGTGATAGTTTAATTTACTCCTTTTCGGATGTGGGGCTTTCAAATGAGGTTTCTGAGCCCAATTTTAAAATTGCGAGGACGTAATTCCCCAAAGAGAGGAAGGATGTAACATCCCAAGTAAATAATGAAAATGAAATTTTCATATTTATTAATATTAATGACTTAAATATTATTGTTACTTTAATGGAGATTCTATGTTCGATGGCATACCCAATATGCAACAACTAGTTTCTTTTACATCTTATGTTGCACACTAATAATATAATAATATTATTTTAAATGGTAGTTAATGCCTATCCATTGTAATTGATGGAATGAACAGAACTAACTACAAAAAGATTATATAAGTTTGTTAAATATTTTTACATTTATAAAATAAATGTTAGAGGCTTAAAATGCGAATGAATCCAATTTTAAGCATAAATATTCTAATATTATTTAAAAGGCCGATTAACCGCCTTTTGAGGGAGAACCCTTTTTAATTATAATTTTTGACACTTTTATATTTTATATTTGAAAAAATAAAATATTTCTTTAGAATAAATACATCAATATTTACTTTGTGTAATGTTTTGGTATTTTTCTGATAAAGTACATTTTTTAGTGAATAGTAAAAAATGCTGTATTTTAATTCACAACTGCCTTTTAATATAATTTATTCACTTTGAAATTGGATATAAACAAGTGTCAATCATTTGATAGATATTGTTTCTTAAAAACACAATATTTATTTTGACAGTGGGAATTAACTATAAAATTAATTAATGAAACTTATATGTTTTTAATTTGGTAAAATAGACATCATTTTTGAATTTTTAATATCAAATATAGCTTCAGGTGAATTTTTGGTATTTTTATGAAAAACATTAATTTTTGATAAATAGTGAAACCACTAAGTGGTAGTTAAAAAAAATGAATTTTTCGTTTAAATGAAAATTTACCACTTTTGTGAATTTAATTTAAAAAATAAGACAAACCTCGTTTTCATTATTAAGTAAAATGTGGTTCAAGGGATGAAAACAATTTTTGGTGAATAGTAACTTTTGAGTTTTATTAACCGCGATTAGAGGTAATTAGGGAAATTTAAGGTAAAAATAATTTTATAAAAATATAAAAATACCTTGAACCATGTCCTAACCCTATTGAATGAGTCATGGACGACCAATAAAATCAATTGGTCAATTTGAGTTCCGCATGGAGCCACTTGGGTATGATAATGTCATTAATAACTTTTTATTTAAAGTAAAAATAAAAATGCCACAAACATGTATTGTTTTACTAAAACAATTATTACATGGTTATATTTAAGTTATCTTTTTTACTATAAATATTCATTAGAAAGATAAAATGATTTCCTAAATCAATATATTTTTTTATAATTTTTAGACATTGAATAAATTTATTTATTTATGACACTATGATGATGCAGTGATTACCTCATTAATGAACGATTTAAATAAAATGAAAAGATAAGGTAAAATCTAAAACATAAACATGTCGAAAACCTATTGTATGGGTGTATTTTGAAACCATATCAAATTATCCTCAAAATATATCATTGTAGGACCTTTAAAATCCGAAAATCATTTTATAATAATGTAACATTTCAAGGCTTTCCAAAAGTGACCCTCCTCCCTCTTATAAAAGGCCCCCACCTCTGCCCCTTAACCAAACATCTCAAGCCGTTGGCTCATCCAAACTCTACTCATATTATCTCTCCACATCCCTCTCTTACTCATAGAATCCTCACATTGGGCAGAAGTCTTTCCAAGGAAGCCTTTGGCTCAAATAAAAAAGAGTTACTCGATTTAAAGGTAATGTCATCTCTTATGTTCTTTTGTTTTATTTTACTTCTCCAACCCCCTAAACTCTTTTTATTCCTTAATTTTATGACAAAAAAATATCTTAAATATACTAGGTTGTTGTTATGTGAATGATTCGAGCTACACTTACACACACCTACAACTAATGGGTGAAGAACATACTGTTTCTGTGAACGGAGAACTACATCCTCACGAAATGTTGATTGTTCAAGTATCTCCTACCACCTCTCATGGTGGCCATTAAGATGTCACTGTATTTATATATGATATATATTATATTTATTTCCTCTCTATTCTTCTGAATTTTATATTTAAAACAAACCTTTATGATTTTCATGTTGTGAAAATGCGATAATTTCATATGATGAAGTGTGGACTACTACCCACTCAAGTGATGTGACTCGTTCATTCCAAACATATAATTGATAAAGAATGTAACTAATTAACTTATTTTACCTATTTAAAATATATATTATACTGGAATTATAATATTTCTATGTCTAATTTAGTTTTAAATTCCATTAATATGACAAAAAATGAAAGTAGCGTTCATGCGTACGTACGGCTTACTGTCTCCATGAACGATGCATTTCATTTCTTATCTCCAAACATTATAGAATATTATTAAATACATATATAATGGATATATATTATATTTAAATCATGAACACCATTTGTGAGATGATGTAGTTATAACTACATGGACAATTCTCTTCAAACCAGTTCATTGTTGACTCATGTACCGAACATCGACAAAATGTATGATATGAACTCACATAATTAACTAATTATTATAACATGATAATATGTGATATGAATTGAATAATAGAAATTAAATTAAGTCCTTCAGAAATTATAAATTGACCAATGTTTATTATTCAGGAATATAAAGAAACGAACAAGACAAGTCGGATTTGTGGTAATGAGATTTCTTATCTCACTTTTAATTCCGTGAGATTTCCATTGTTCGCCCATTATTTATTTCATGTGGTGTATTGTGTACATCCATTTGATATATATTATAATGATTCTATTTATATTCATGGTATTATGTGATTCATTTGGTTTTAATAAATTTTGGTAATATGACTCGATTTATTACAACGAGTTTAGCGGTTTTTATCTCACCATTTATTCCCATGACATTCTTTATATATTTGTCACTACCTCCTTTGAGTGGTGTATGCACTGCCCCTTATTCTAATATTTGTGAAATATACTTTTTTATGTGTATTTACATCAACATTGTATAATCCTTCAGTCATGGGGTGTATGTGTCACGACCCGTCCTCAGGGCCCGTGCCGTGACTACCCCAAGCCCGCCTTCCATAGGCCAGGGGCTGGCGACTAGCACCAAAGGCATAAATCCCAAAATAAGGGAAGGCATTGCCTTTATGAAGTAACATACATAATAGAGTTCGCAAGTGAAGTAAACACTAAGAAAAAAACAGAGTACATGGTAAGTGCTGAATAAGTAAATGGGCCAGTGTATAAACCCAACTGAAAGTACAGTACAACGGAAAGGAAAGTATAACAGCAGAAAGTAAAACAGCAACACTGAGTCATCCCCCGGAAATCCCACCTGAAGGGTGGGTACAGATAGTCTCCTCAGCTCCTCGGTCTGACAGTTCGCTCCGTGTACGTCCCGCCAAGTGGTCCACCTCTGGGTACCGTCCAGCTCCACAAGCCTCCACCTCGATCAGTGTTGTCCGTCATCTGCATCCAACACAATGTAGTTCGGGCATAGCCCATGCAGGGGTGAGTATACGATACTCAGTAGGGACCCCGAGACCCCCGAAGGTCGCTCAGAATCCATGAAGGATAAACCACAAAGGAAAGATACAATCACCAAGTATCAAAAACACTACTTAGGTATATGCCCATACATATACCTAATTCATCAGTTATAGTTTGGCTCCAGCTCCCGAGCCCAAGCACAACCCAGTCCACAGAGGAAAGCCCAACCCAATCCACATAGGAAATCACAACCCAGTCCACACAGGAAAGCACAACCCAATCCACACAGGAAAGAAAGTCAACCACATCAATGATAGTGATTGAGAATCAAGAATCAGCTCATGCAGGTATACACTTCGTAAGGTGATAGAGATGATCAGATGTAGCCACTGATTCATCTAAGCTGTCGGACCCACACAGGTTACAAGACCAGCCACTCTGCCAGACCCACACAGGATACAAGTACAGAGGTCAATACTGCCGAACCCACACAGGATACAAGAACAGTAGTCATCTCCGTCGAACCCACGGAGGATTCCAGTACAGTCATCGTCGCTGCTGAACCCATAGAGGATCCAAGTAGAGTATTCGTCGCTTCCGAACCCATGAAGGATCGAAGTACAGTCATCATCGCTGCCGAATCCATGGAGGATCCAAGTACAGTCGTCGTCGTCGCAGTCACATCCAGCTCTAGGGTTCCCGCACACAACATGCTCGATTCCGGGAGGGTCTGCTCCTCGAGAAAAAGAGAGTCGACACATCAAATGTCACTAAGTCTAGAGTTGATGTTTCCCAAAGCTTTGTCTCATCTAAAGAAACCCAACATGACAGACGGTGCGTCAATCAGACGCCCGACCTGAGAGTTATTGGCTTTTCCGTTCTAGGGGCCCGGTTGGTTTTTAAGATAAAACCAACTCGACTGTACTCCAGTTGTGTCCAAAACTCAAGCGAAGTAAGACAAAAGTACCGTCTCAACAAAAGGATCCCCACGCAATTGACGACACATCAATCGGCTGTCCGGTCCTTGAGATATAAGCGTTTCTACTCCAAAGGCCCGGTTGGTTTCGAGTTCGAACCAACCCGGCCGTACCCAAACTTTTACGAAACCTGAAGTGTATTATAACGAAACGACCATCTCTATCCGAGGATTCATATGCAACTAACGGTGCATTGATCGGAGGTCCGTAGCACATTTTACGAGAGAAAGACCGAAAGCGGTCCGAAGTGGGGGGTCTAGGCCAGGCACGACCCGGCCCAACACCCCCTGGGTCGGCCCGAACCGGGTCGACCCGACACGGGTCCGGGTCCAGCCCAGTAAGGTGCGGCCCAACCTGGAGGGGCGTGGCGCGGCCCGTTCCGAGCGACCCGCCCCGGCTAGGCCGGGGGGGTGCGCTTGCTCAGCAAGCGGCCGAGTAGGGGGGACGCGGTCCCCCCTTTGTCCCGTAGACGCGGCCCACTGCGCCGCGTCTCTCGCAAATCCCGCGCAGCTGCAGGATCCAGCCCCTTCACTGCTGCGGCGATAGCTACCAGTAGCACGCCAGGGTGTCGTCGCCTCTGGGTGGCCGACCAGTGTCTGCCGCTGCCTCCGGCTGCCGGAGCCACCAGTGATTTCCGCAGGCCACGGGAGTCGTTCTGGTGGTCCGTTCTTGCTCCCGTCTATGCCTGTGGTCGTCTCAGGACCCATATACATCACTGCGAAGGCCTCCAATCACCATAACAGTCCCGCTACATCATCGCCGATATTTTCGCACATCAAGAATAAAGCAGCGGTGGGTTCGGACTTGTTCGTTATTCCGCACCCACTGCGTTAGTGGTTCTTCACATCACCAACTAGAATAAAACCTAGCATGCGGGTATAATTCTTATAAGAAAGAGTATAAAAATTCCAAATTCCCGTACCTCAACAAGGAGATAAACATCGGCATCACGATAGACGGCGTCGCGGTGAATGGAAACATAGGCGACATCATAGTATGCCAAGGAGGAAGCGGCGTCTCCTCTCTTGTCGCGAAGAAGAAGATTGGTGGCGCGTCGTCAATCTCTGAGGAACCGGCATTCTTCGTCGTTCTTCGTCGGAGGCCGGTGTTCTTCGTCCAAAGCTCAAGATCTCTCTCACGTTATTTCCTTCGCCAATGATTGTGACACCACAAGATTTTATGAAAAATATTCTTTTAATTTCATTGATGTCTTCTATTATACACTACACCAAGTTTATCTTGTACTATACGAAACATCGTATTATCTTGCAGTATACACAACACTATTCTAGGCTCGTGTTACACACAATTTGATGTTTGTTTTGTGGAAATTATTCTACGCAACATTAAGTATAGATTTTTTTTAATGTATAAATTAAATAAGTTTTGATTATGTTATACACAACACCAAATAAAGCTTTCACTACACACAGCCCTGACTTGGCTTACTTTACACACAATTGCAACCTTCCTCGACAGCGTGTGTTGTACGCAAAACTGAGTTTCACTAAACAACGATATGTTATTAAAATATTATATAAACTAGCCATTATGAATAGTAATACCCACTTTTAAAAAATTTATCTTTCAAAATGGACTTTATTTTTGGATTCGGAATATCGAAATTAGACTAGGGTGATTTTTTGGTATTTTTCTGAAAACATTCAACTTTTGATGAATAGTGACAACACTGGGTTACTTTTTAAAAAACTGACTTTTTATTTAAATAATAATTTATTTTATTTAAATTTACTTTAGGTCAAAATTTATAAATAATACCTATATAAGTTTAATGTAATTCATTATAGTCATTTTATAATAATTTTCGATATATAAAAATTTTATTGAACTTTTCACCATCTTTTACCTACTTCCTAGGAGCTTTTTACAAACTTACATATAACTAAATTTTACCGCTTCTGTGTGTGGAATTTAGAAAATCTGAGAGACACGGTTAATATTAAGGAGTAAAATGTTTTTCAATAAGATAAAAATAATTTTTAGTTAATAGTATCTTTTTACTTTTATTTACCACGGTTAAAAGTAAATAAGGTAATTAAGGGTACAAATGATATTATTATTACCCCAAAACATGTCCTAATTATATTGGATAAGTGTAATTCGACCAAAAACAACCTTAGGAATAAAATATTTCCCTTTAGGTGCAGTTGGATTAGATTAGGACATTTATTATTATTTTATTTAAAGAAGTGTTAAAATGGTTAAAATCAAAGTTTAATAACTAATTTTTTTTAATATAGGGTTATAAAGAAGATAAATTAGACTATAAATATTCATTTGAAATTTAAAAATATTTCCTACATAATGGTATTTTATTTATAATTTTGAGACATAAAATAATTTAATTTATTTGTGACACAATGATGATGTAGTAATTATCTTATTAATGAAATATTTACATAATTGATGTTATAAATACCCAAATAAATGTAATTTGTGACTTTTTATGAATTAAACTAACTTTATAGGTTAATATGACATGATAGTATTGATTTAATTAACTTTTTTTGAACTAATCACGCTGTTATGATTTTCACAAAAATCAATTACCAAATAGTGTCAAAATTGACAGAAAATAGTTTTTAAAACAAATATTATATTAGTAATTGTTATTATATTCCTAAAAATATAAGGTTCAGCCAAGATAGTTATATCATGATAGGTGTGTAATTAATGGATCTATTGGGGGTCTATTCGTTGAATATGGTATGTTTATTAACTATATAATATAAAAATACAAAGTGACATGGTAAATGTCAATATAATTAACTAAGAGTTAAAACTAAAAGATAAGTTTAATATAATGACCCAAACCTGTCTAAAATCAATTGGATGAGAGTATTTCGATCCATACCTACCTTATATTCTAAATAAATCAATTTTTATCAATTAAAAACCGAATATGACTTTATTATAAATTAATATTTTATGTTTTTCGAAAGGTTCCCCTCTCCTCTCCTATAAAAAGGGAACCCCATCCCTCTTCTCTTTACACCCTTTTGAGCCTTGAAGCTCAGAAAAAACCTGACCATTTCTCTTATACACTTTCCTAGGAACATTCTCGAGGTTTTGGTCTTCTCAAAAGACCAACTCTACTTCCGTAAGAGGAAGCTTAAACGATGTGCGTCGAAGAAGAGGTAATCTCTTATTCCTATTCTCTCTAGTTTCTTCCTTCTTCTACTTCTTCTTCTTTAGTTATCTCATTATTAAGTAATAACATCAGTATTAATTATATACTGATATGTTATTATAAATATGAAACAACCCTATTACACCTTCTATCCATCCTACAGAAAATGAAATCTCCGCGTGTGCGTACGTACAGAATACCGTCTCCACACCGTGGTGTAATCTGTTTTCGACCCCCACCTTACTTGGATGGGTATAATGGTATAAATAAATAACTATATATGATTATTGTAAAGTGATATTGATTATTAAATATAATACATACTCTTAAATCCAATTCCTCGATCATCGGAATGATATCATGGCTCGTGCGTATGTACGGACTACCGTCTCCACGACGCGATGAGATTCATTCTCCATGTTAACCATTCATGAATGATTATAAACTGTATATACTGAATAATAATGAGATATGTGACATAATAATGATACTGGATTTATGTATATATATATATGTATGTCATCTACTTAATTCCATTCAATTCGATAAGGAAACGAAAACAACGTTCATGCGTACGTATGACCTACCGTCTCCATGAACGGTGTATTTCATTCCATTTATCGATCTATCATATATATATTTATATGGTGAATATATATTATATATAAATCATGTTTTAAATTCTGGAATTAATTAAATACAGATATAATATCAAGAACAACAAGTCGAAACACGTACAATAAATGAAACAATTTTACCCAAATCGCTGCTTTTACATCGAATTTACAAATGAACGGGTAATATAAAGTCATAAGTAAACTATATATGATATAATAACAGTGAATATTATTCTATAATAAGTCAATTACATTATTTAAATCATTATACATGAGTTTCGGATACATGCGAATCATATCATACATTTGGTAAGGGATAATTTTGCAAATCTCATTTTTATCTGAGATTGCTTATACGTAAGTATTTACTGGGGTTATATTTATTATCCATGTCCATAAAAATGTTTTTTATGAAGTGTTTAATATTCTTACATGTATTTTTAAATTCATGTTTACCCCTATTTGACTTTACATTGTGTTATGAAATGAGACATTCTTTTGTTTACCAAATGAGGAACTTTTTGACTTTTCTGACAAAAGTACGAGGAGAATATTTTTTTTAACTTATACGGCATGAACAAATTTTTACGGTTTCATATTGCCTAATTTTAAAGAATCTTAATATACAAGTTTTCATGGTTATTTTCAATAAAATCCCTTTCATTTAAAATTGTGTGGCATTTTTTGAAAAGAAAATGATTTTTAAGGAGAAATTATACTTTCCTCTAGAATTCATTTCAAATATTTTATCAAAATAATTTTCCATCCAAGATGACATTATTTAGCATGTTTTTGTTTCAAGTATAATTTATCTGTTATTTATATGGTTTTATTATTCTTATGATGAAATGATATCCATTTTTTTATATGGATTACATTATGATGGGATGATGTTTATAAAACCCATTTTATTCGTTGGGATATTATAAATGATGTATGTTTATTTTCTGGCACAAGTAAGAATGATTTCATTATGAGATGGGTGGAAACTATAGGTCCCTCCAATGAATTGGCTAAAGATTTATATCTCATGAGATAAACATGGTTGGAACGGTAAGTTAATCCGGTTCAGTGTTACAGGACTGGAACGAGGAGTGAACGCGATTCAGAAAGGGACTTTGTCCACTAAGATGGTCTTGGCAGAAATGTCTTGGCTACTATGGAAATCATATCATGTGATTAATGGTTTCCACAATCACATGTTTTATTCCCATGATATTTTATCATGATTTATGTTCCTTTATGATATATTCCTTATGTACTTCCAAGATTTATGTCTATTCTCAAGATTTTGATGTTTAGATTTTATGTTCAAGCTTTTTCATTAAAATGTTTATGGATTGTTTTATGTTCTCTATGTTTACCCTTACTGAGCATTTGAGATCACCCTTTTTATGTTTTCTTCTCCCCAGGATATAAAAAAAATTAGGTAAGAAAAAAAAGGGGAAGATCTTTATGGGAGAAGTTGAAGATCTTTTACCACGATTAGAAGATTAAATTCCGAGTTTCCAATGATGGTAAATTATTACGGTCCTTGTGTGTCTCTTTTTGTTATGTATTAAGTATTCCACAAAAAATAATGTAATTTCCATGTACATCAAGCTTTGGGTCTCTACATTTGGTATAAGAGGAATGGTTTCTGTAACCTTTGGAAATTAGGATGTGAAAAATTTAGTGAGATCCCTAGATATATTTATAAGGTATGTCTAGGGATGTGTCTAAGGTTAAGTATAAGTATATCTGATAGTACTATAATTATGGAAACGATATTATAATTTAACCTATGATGTTAGATATTAAAGGTAATCCTCCTTTATTATGTTGTTTTCATAGAATAGGTTTTGACTCTTACACTGTTCTTTTTGGGTTTTAGACGATGGCTGGAAACTGAAGGAACCGTATTGATCAATGTAATGGGAAATGCAATGATTTTCCTCCTGAATAAACCAATGTTTTGGGAGATTGAGTGCAAAATATTATCGCTATACTTATACAAGCTATGAATCATTCTGGACTTCCGAATGAGTAGAGAAGGGAATAATATTCTATTGAGTCCTTCATGAGGCAACATCCACCATCTTTTAATGGGTCTTCTGATCCACTTGTTGTTGAACAATGGATCAGTACCATTGAAAATATATTTTCCATAATTCGCTGTTTGGAACATGATAATGTCGTTCTAGTTATTTACTATTTAGAAGGTGAAGCAGACCAGTGGTGAACTCAAATTAAGAATACAATTCCCCAAGATGAAATTGAATCCATGGAATGGGATGAGTTTATGAACTTTTTTTAGTAAGTACTTCCCTCATATTCTTTGAACAATGATGGAAAAGGAGTTCCTTGAGATTAAGAAAAAAGATTATGAATCTATTGGTATATACGAAGCAAATTTTACAAGGCTCGAAAGGTATGCATATGGCTTTATCATCCAACCTGAAAGTAAAGTTGATCGATTCTTCATTGGCTTAAAACCAAGTCTTTGAAAGGGAATTAGCTATAATAGACTTCAGTAGCTATGAAGAAATTGTGTATTGTGCTATCGAGGTAGAACTGGAAGTTGGTGTAACATATCCGTCTCATGGTTTTGACAAGAAACGAAAGATGGAGTTCAAGGAGAAATCTCAGAATAATTGTGAAAAGAAGATGAATGTTTCTTTATGCTCAAAGTATGGAAAGAGGCACAGTGGAGATTGTCATAAAGGGACTAGAAAATGTTTTAAGTGTGGAAAAGAAGGTCATCGAGCTGCTAAGTGTCTATGTAATGGAAAAAGCGTTTTTTAATGATGTTAATAAAGAAAAGACTACAGAGAATACACCACCAACATTTTAATGCTTCAAGTGTAAGAAAATGGTGCATTATGCTAATAAATTCCCTAATCCAAGGGTAAATGTTGATCGACATGAGAAAACACTTAAGGAAAAGGAAAAAGGGAAGTCACATGCGATCACTATTGGCGATGTTTAATATGACAACGATGTGGTGGTATGATTAAGTTTTTATGTAATGGGATTCCAAAATAATGTTGTTTATAGTATCGTGGAATATTGGAATATTTATGTGTTGGTCTATTGTGGTTTTCAATAATTTTATGGTACCGTTAACCATGGAAAGTGATTGAGATATTTTTGGAAAGAAGATGATATGCGCATAATGAAGGGATATGGAGAAAATGAAATGTTTGACAGTATTCATGAGCTCATGACTGATGTAAGGGAAAAGTTATATCGTGGTTTGAGAATATAGAATTTTTGGATTTTGGTATGTTGAAAGAGTTAACTTTTGACAGCATTCATGTTTTCAGTGAGATTCAATGGGTATTCATTTTTCAAGAGAATACAAGATTAAGGTATTCACATGTTTGGAATGCGATCAACAAGATATATCTTTTGATATACGGGGGATAAATGATGGTATTCACTTGCTTGTTATATGACCTTTTTTGTAATCGTTCACTTTATACAATGTGTTTGGAAAGAAGTATTTTGGATAAGCCTAAAGATTGGAATGGATTATGTTGAACATAAGATAGTATTGTTTAAGACTAGAATTTGTTTTTGATATTATTGATAGAATATTATAATAAGTGTAGTTTAATAAAAGGGACATCCTGCAGAACAGGCGACAACCCGTCGCGTCGGACAAGGATGCGGGAATAGAACCCACAACCAAAGTGAAACTGGCCTTTATCACCTACCACTAGCCTACAGGAAGCCCCTAGTTAGTAGAAACTAGTTTTATTTTATTAAACGCTATGATAGATGAAGTATAAGTCAATTTTAACAACCATATACGATTAATCTCAGCATAGATGGACTTCGGTATATTTAATAAATTGTGCTAAAATTTTGCGATAGAAATAGATAGAATGAACTATCATTCTATCGCATAATCTTCTTACACTTCACAGAAGACAAATTCAACTTCATTTCTTTAAGAGATGAAGTGGAAATTGTTCGAGGCACGAGAAACGGTGAAATTGTACCAAAATCAAGTAAGTATTTATTTTAATTCAACAATTATTAAACTTTAGGGAAATGATTTCGAAAACAAAAAATGTTGTCCTAGTGTCCTTATATACAATGATTCATATGGTACCTTAGATCATCACAAATCTATGACTTTGTGATTATGGTATATTTCATAGCCATGTCCTCTACCACTCTTCATCAGAAGATGATGGTTATATTTCTCTTCCATATCCATATTTTCACCTATGTTATCCTATGTGAAAACCCAGTGATTAGTAAATTTGGGTAACCATTACGTTTCATACTTTAGTTTTTGAAGTCAAGTTTTGGTTTTTCTTTTTACGATGTGGGTTTCTATTAAATAAACATTCAAGTAGTAAACCATTTATAACCCTGATGAATTTCAAGGGTGAAATTCATTTTAAGAGGTGTAGAATGTAACACCCCGAGATTTTATGAAAAATATTCTTTTAATTTCATTGATTTCTTCTATTATACACTACACCATGTTTATATTGTACTGTATGCAACACCGTATTATCTTGCAGTATACACAACACTATTCATGGCTCGTGTTACACACAATTTCAAGTTCGTTTTGTGGAAATTATTCAACGCAACATTAAGTATAGATTTTTTTTAATGTATAAATGAAATATGTTTTGATTATGTTTTACACAACACCAAACAGAGCTTTCAATACACGGAGCCCTGACTTGGCCTACTTTACATGCAATCGCGACCTTCCACAATAGCGTGTGTTGTACGCAAAACCGAGTTTCACTAAACAACGATATGTTATTAAAATATTATATAAACTAGATGTTATGAATAGTAATACCCACTTTTTGAAATTTTATCTTTCAAAATGGACTTCATTTTTGGATTCAGAATATCGAATTTTTCTTAGGGTGAATTTTTTTTATTTTTCTGAAAACTTTCATTATTTGATGAATAGTGAAAACACTATGTTACTATTTAAAAAAACGGATTTTTATTTAAATAATTATTTATTTTATTTAAATTTATTTTAGATAAAAATTGATACATAATATCTATATAAGTTCAATATAATTCATTGGAGTCATTTTATAATAATTTTCAATATAAAAAAATTTTATTGAACTTTTCACCGTCTTTTACCTACCTCCTAGGAGCTTTTTGCAAACTAACATAAAACATAATTTTACCACTTCTGTGAGTGGAATTTAGAAAATCCAAGAGACACAGTTATTATTAAGGAATAAAATGTGGTTCAATAAGAAAAAAATATTTTTTGGTGAATATTAACTTTTTGCTTTTATTTACCACGGTTAAAAGTAAATAGGGTAATTAAGGGTAAAAATGATATTATTATTACCCCAAATCATGTCCTAATTCTATTGGATAAGTTTAATTCGACCAAAAACAAGCTTAGGAAGAAAATATTTCCCTTTAGGTGCACTTGGATTAGATTAGGACATTTATTATTATTTTATTTAAAGAAGAGTTAAAATGGTTAAAATCAAAGTTTAATAAATAAAAAAAATTTAATATAGGGATATACATAAGATAAATTCGACTATAAATATTCATTAGAAAGATAAAATGATTTCATACATGATGGTTTTTTATTTAAAATTTTTATACATTAAATAAATTAATTTATTTATGACACATTGATGATACAGTAATAATCTTATTAATGAAATATTAACATAATTGATGTTATAAATACCCAAATAAATGTAATTTGAGACTTTTTATGAATTAAAATAATTTTTTAGGTTAATATGACATGTTAGTATATATTTAATTAACATTTTTCTAACTAATCATGCTGTTATTATTTTCACAAAAATCAATTACCAAATAGTGTCAAAATTGACATAAAATAGTTTTTAAAACAATTATTATATTATTAATCGTTATTGTATTCCTAAAAATCTAATGATCGGCCAAGATACATATATCATGATAGGTGTATCATTAATAGACCACTTGGGGGTCTATTGGATGTGTATGGTAAGTTTATTAACTATATTATATAAAAATACAAAGTGACATGGTAAATGTCAATATAATAAACTAAGAGCTAAAACTAAAAGATAAGGTTAATATAAGTACCCAAACCTGTCTAAAATCTATTGTTTGAGAGGATTTCGACCCATCCCAACCTTATATTCTAAATAAATTAATTTGGAGCTATTAATAACCAAATATGACTTTATTATAAAATAATATTTTAAGTTTTTCCAAAGGTTACCCTCTCCTCCCTTATAAAAAGGGCACCCAATATCTCTTCTATTAACACACTTTTGAGCCTTGAAGCTCGTCCAAACCCTGCCCATATCCCTTATACACTTCCCTAGAAACATTCTGGAGGTTCTGGTTTTCTCAAATGACCAAATATACTTCCTTAAGAGGAAGCTTAAAGGAGGTGCGTCGAAGAAGAGGTAATCTCTTCTTCTGATTCTGTCAGGTTTCTTTCTTCTTCTACTTCTTCTTCTTTAGTTGTCTCATTATAATGTAATAACATAAGTATTAATTAAATACTGATATTTTATTATAAATATTAAACAACCCTATTTCACATTATATCCATCCTACGGAAAACGAAATCACCGCGCGTGCATACGTACGAAATACCATCTCTACGCCGTGGTGTAATCTGTTTTCGACCACCACCATACTTGGATGGTTATAATGGTGTAAATAAATAACTATATATGATTATTTTAAAATTATATTAATTTTTAAATATTATACATATGCTTAAATACAATTCCACGATCATGGGAATGATATCATCGCTCGTGCGTACGTACAGACTACCATCTCCACGACGCGATGAGATTCATTATCCATGTTAACCATTCATGAATGAATATAAAGTGTATATAATGAATAATAATGAGATATATGAAATAATAATGATACTGGATTTATGTATATATATATATATTTATTTCATCTACTTAATTCCATTCAATTCGATAAGGAAATGAAAACAACATTAATGCGTACGTACGGCCTACTGTCTCCATGAACGGTGTATTTCATTCCATTTATCGATATTTCATATATATCTATATATGATGAATATATATTATATATAAATCATGTTTTAAATTCAGTAATTAAGTAAATCAGGATATATTTAATAATACCAAGAACAACAAGTCAAAACACGTATAATAAATGAAACGATTTTACCCAAATCACTGATTTTACATCGAATTTACAAAAGAACGGGTAATATAAAGTCATAAGTAAACTATATATGATATCATAACAATGAATATGATTCTGTAATAAGTCAATGACAATATTTAAATCATTATACTGGAGGTTCGGATACATACGAATCATATCAGAAAAAAGGTAAGGGATAATTTTTCAAATCTCATTTTTATCTAATATTCCTTATACGTAAGTATTTACTGGGGCTATATTTTTCATCCATGTCCATAAAAATGTTTTTCATAATGTTTTTAATATTCTTACATGTACTTTTAAAGTCATGTTTACCCCTCTTTGACTTTTACATTGTGTTATGAAAGGAATATTTCTTTTGTTTACCAAATGAGGAACTTTTTGACTTTTCCTACAAAAGTACGAGGACAATATTTTTTTAACTTATACGGCAAGAATGGATTTTTACAGTATCATATCACCTAATTTTAAAGAATCTTCCTCTACATGTTTTCATGGTTATTTTCAATAAAATCCTTTTTTTTTAAATTTTGTTGCATTTTTTGAAAAGAAAATGATTTTTAAGGAGAAAGGATATTTTCCTCTAGAATTCATTTCAAGTGTTTTATCAACACATTTTTCCATCCAAAATGACATTATTTAGCATGTTTATGTTTCAAGTATAATTTCTCTATTATTTATATGGTTTTATTATTATTATGATAAATTATATCCATTTGTTTTATATGGATTACGTTATGATGGGATGATGTTTATGAAACCCATTTTATTCGTTGGGTTATTATGAATGATGTATGTTTATTTTATAGCAAAAGTAAGAATGAATTCATTATGATATGGGTGGGAAATATATCTCCCTCCAATGAAATGGATAAAGATTTATATCTCATGAGATAAACATGGCTGGAACGGTAAGTTAATTCGGTACTTCAGTGTTATAGGACTGGAACGAGGAGTGTACTCGATTCAGAAAGGGACTTTATCCACTAAGATGGTCTTGCAGCAATGCCTTGGCTACTATGGAAATCATATCACGTGCTTAATGGTTGCCACAATCACATGTTTTATTCCTATGTTATTTTATCATGATTGATGTTCCTTTATGATATATTCCTTACGTACTTCCACGATTTATGTCTTCGCTCAAGATTTTGATGTTTAGATTTTATGTTCAAGCTTTTACATTCAAATATTTATGGATTGTTTTATGTTCTCTATGTTTACCCTTACTAAGCATTTGATCTCACCCTTTTTATGTTTTCTTTTCCCTAGGATATAATGAAAGGTTTTAGGTAATAAAACAAAAGGGGAAGATCTTTATGGGAGAAGTTGAAGATGTTTCACCACGATTAGAAGATTAAATTCCAAGTTTCCAAAGAAACTAAACTATTACGGTCCTTGTGTGTCTGTTTTTGTTATGTATTAATTATTCCACTAAAAGTAATGTAATTTCCATGTACATCATGATTTGGGTCTCTACAGCGATGCTCTCCAAAAATTAAATAATAGGTTCCTCCTATTATTTAATTTCACACTCAAAGAAACTCTCCCGTATTTAATTCACCACACTAATTAAAATGTGTTGACAAAATTAAGGAGGGAGAAGGTTCCCCATAATTAAACACGTTGGCAATTTAAATTAAAAATGGGAAAAGGAAGGCTCCTCATTAATCAAAATGAGGAGTTACCCAAAAATTAAATCGAGGGATATTAATGGAGGAAAAGTGAAGGACACAGTAGGGGAATAAATGAGGTTAGAGGAAATTAAATGGTGGGGCTCCGGTGGGCCCCACCTATCTAACCTCCTCACTTGGGTAATTAAGTGGATATGGGCCCCACCCTTAACTACCCATGGATGGGAGTAACCTCCCTTAGCAATAAAAATTGTTCCGATAATTTTTATTGATTTCTCAAACAAACCCCCAAAAATTAACTTCTCCTCTTTTGGGAACACAAGTACGGTAAGTGTCCCCTTAAACAATTACCGGCGCTACGAGTTCATTGGTGCCCACAAATTTTATATTCGTGCATCGGTTCAAAAGGTAGAAAAACCCGCTCATTTATTCACTGAACGTACGTAAGATAAACTTCGAAAATTGATTCCGGGCACACCGGGACTCAGAATCAAGCGCCGTCAGAAGCCACAGACTCAAAAAATTTCAAATAATTTAAAAAAATTTCCTTGAAATTTCTGGGCCTTTACATTACTCCCACATCAAGGATTTAGGTCCTCATAAATCTATAACATAAACTAGGGAAACAAATGAGGGTACTGAGCACTCATCTGAGCCTCCCGCTCCCATGTGCTCTCCTGGAGGTTCTCGTGCTGCCAACAATTATACACCAGAGGTATTGACCATCCACGTAGGACCCGCTCCTGTCGATCCTAGATCTCTACCAGGACCTCCACAAAAGTCGCCCCGTCATCGATGTCCAGCTCCCCATGGTCGATGATATGTGTCGGGTCATGCACATATCTCTTCAGCTGAGATACGTGAAAGACGTCGTGCACCCGGTGCAACTGAGGTGGAAGGGCTAGGTGGTAGGCCACCTCTCCTACTCTTCTGAGGACCTAGAAAGGTCCGATGAAGTGCGGAGATAACTTTCCACCCCGGCCAAATCTCCATAATTCTTGTCCAGGTGAGACTCGTAAGAAAAAATGGTCACCATCCTCAAACTCCAGTGGTCTCTGCCCCCTATCAGCATAGGACTTTTGTCTACTCTATGTAGTCCTCATCCACTCCTGAAGGATCTGCACCTTCTCTGTCGTAGCCCAAACCATCTCTGGTTCTACGAGTACGGACTCCCCTGGGTCTGTCCAACACATAGGTGATCTGCAAGGTCGGTTGTACAGTGCCTCGTAAGGTTCCATCCTGATGGTGGAGTGGTAGCTATTGTTGTACGCAAACTCCACCAAGGTTAGGTGATCCTCCCAGCTGCGACCAAAGTCAAGGACACATGCACAAATCATGTACTCGAGTGTTTGAATGGTCATCTCTGTCTGGCCATCCATCTGTGGATGAAAGGCAGTGCTCAGGCATAGCTGTGTCCCAAAGGCCTCCTGCAACCCCTTCCAAAGCTGGGAAGTAATGTAAGAATCTTGATCAGAGAAGATAGATGATGGCACACCATGAAGCCATACGATCTCCTGAACATAGAGGTGTCCTAATCTCTCTACTGAGTTCTGCTCTCTGATCGGTAGGAATTGGGCCGACTTGGTAAGTCGGTCTACAATCACCCAGATGGCGTCGTGTCATCTGGAAGTACGTGGAAGGCCTGTCACGAAATCCATAAATATCCCATCCCACTTTCACTCCGGGACCTCTAAGGGATGTACCAAACTTGTAGGTACATGGTGCTCTGCCTTCACTTGCTGACAGGTGAGGCATCGAGAAAAGAACTCTGCCACAACCTTCTTCATACCCGACCACCAGTGCTGTCGTCTGAGGTCCTAGTACATCTTTGCTACTCCAGGATGTACCGCTAGAAGGGAAGTGTGAAACTCCCTCAGCATCTCCTCTTGTAATGAAACTAGTACCATAGTACGTCCTCTGAAAAGGATGACGTGCTCCTCACCTATAGAGAATCCATCAGGTGCCTGTCTTGAGGATATATGTGCACGTCGCGTCTCACAGTCGACATACCCATGCTATGCCTCTCTGTTCCACTGAATAAGTGGAGGAGTGACTGTAAGGGACTGAAGATAGGCTTCCCCATCACTATCCATGAAGGATATATACAAAGAGGCTAACTGCTCCATCATCTCTCCAAGTAGCTGAATGCCCGATCTCCTGTTGAGAGCATCAGCCACAAAATTCCCCTTCCTAGGAGTATAGAAAATCTCAATGTCATAATCCTGGAGTAACTCGAGAAATTTCCTTTGTCTCAGGTTCAGGTCCTTCTGTGAGAAAATGTACCTAAGACTCTAGTGGTCAGAGTAGACTGTAAAGCGCTCGCCCATCAGATAGTGTCTCCACATCTTCAGGGCGAAGACCACTACTGCTAACTCTAGGTCATGGGTGGCATAGTTCTGCTCGTGCAGCCTCAAATGCCATGAACCATAAGTTATCACTGCTCTCTACTGCATTTGGACACACCCGTGTCTGGTCCCTGATGCATAGCAGTAAACTACGTACCCTAGGCCCTCCTCTGGTAGCCTCAAGATGGGCGTGCTGGTCAATCTCCACCTCAGCTTCTAAATGCTCTGCTGACATCTGTCTGACCACAATAAAGGTTTCTCCTTCTTTGTCAGAGATGTAAGTAGTGTTGCAACCCTAGAGAATTCTGGCACAAATCTCCTATAGTACCCAGCTAGACTTAGGAAGCTCTGCACCTCCGTCACGCTCCTGGGTGGCTCCCAAGCAAGTACCGTCTCGACCTTCGCGGGATCCACTACAACTCCAGCCTCTAAGATGACATGCCCCAAGAAGTGAACCTCTCTATGCCAGAACTGGAACTTTTAGAGCTTAGCATAAATCTGGTGTTCTCGGAGTGTTTCCAGTACTATCCGTAGGTGGTAGGCGTGCTCCTCCTCGGTCGTCGAGTAAATTAGTATGTCTTCAATGAAGACTACGAAAAACTGATCGAGGTAGGGCTGGAAGATCCTATTCATGAGACTCATGAACACTGCTGGAGCATTGGTCACACTGAAGGGCATGAACAATAACTCATAGTGGCCGTATCGACACCTAAAGGCCGTCTTCTGCACATCCTCATACCAAACTCGGAGCTGATGATAGCCTGACCTGAGGTCTATCTTCGAGAACCAGCACGCTCCCTTGAGCTGATCAAAGAGGTCGTCAATCCTCAAAAGCGGATACTTGTTCCTCACAGTCACCTGGTTTAGGCGACGGTAATCGACACATGGTCGCAAGCCCTCATCCGCCTTTTTGGAAAATAGGACCAGAGAAGCCCAGGGTGAAACACTGGGTCGGATAAAACCTTTCTCCTGTAAGTCCTCCATATGTACCCGCAGCTCATGAAGCTCAGCAGGATCCATCTGATTTTCTCGAGTGGAAATCAGTGATGTCCTGGGGTATAGGTCTATATAGAAATCTACCTCCCTGCGAGGAGGTAGTCCTGGAACATCGTCAGGAAAAATGTCCGCATACTGATCCACCACTACAGGAAAAATCAGACTCCACCCATAAACTGCTCTGGGGAAGAGACTAGCCAAGTGATTTGTGATCGGCTGCCCTCTCCTCTACATGAGTCCATATTGTGATGCAAAGGTTCCCTTCTTGCCGGTGAAGGTGAACCTGGTCCCATCCGTGTGGACACACCGCACCTTGCGATTAATACATTCGATCTGGGCATGGACTGTAGATAAGCATTCCATACCCAAGATGACGTCATAAGGCCTCGATGCCACTACAAGAAGATCCCAGTCGAAGCTCTCGTCTCCTAGATTAAGCTCACACTGTCGGCAACAGTGTGTAATCATCGAGTCTGCTACCTTAGGATTCTCTAGTCGTAAGGATCGAGCCAACGGTTCCGTCGGAATCTCCGAGCTCTGAACAAGGGCGACAACAATAAAATAATGACTCGCACCTGTGTCTATAAGAACTTCAGCATGGGTGGAGTAGACACAGATAGTACCTCGAATCATCTTGGGTGCGCTGTGGTCATAAGCCTCTGCTACCTAGAGCTGAGCCTGCCTCTGCCCTCCAGCTCCCTGTGGTCGAGGTGGACCTCCTGGGGTGGTGGTGGTAGATCCTCGAAGCGTCGTCCACCACCCGCTGCTCGGCCAGCTCCTCTGCCTCGTCTGCCTGCTCCCTACGGACCACCACGGTCGAATCTCTGCCTCTGCCTGGGAGGTACCTCCACTGTCTGTTGCTCCTCTACATGGTGGGTCGGGCAGTCACAAGCCATGTGGCCCTGCCCGCCACATCCATAACACCATCTGCTCCTCATAAGGCTGACTCTACGCCATGTACCCCGCATAGGCAAACCCATGTCTTGAGGTTGCCCACCTGTCGGGCCGGTCTGCTTGGACCTCTGTGTCGTCTGTCGAATGCCAGCTATGGAAGACTCCACTCCGTGCCATCCTGCAGTGGGTCTCATCATTGATGGCTGCTCGATAAGAAAGCTCTACACTAACAGGGCCCGCTCCAACACTCCCGCCTGCGTCAGAATACTGAGGGGAATCGTCGAAGCTCTGATCTCATGCCTCAACCCCTGCTCAAAGGTCCAGGATCGAAAGAATGGGTTCCGAAACATGTCTATGGAGTAGCACGAGATATCGGTAAATCTCGCCGAGTACTTGGCTACTGACATGTTGCTCTGCCGTAGCTGTAGTAACTCCTGGATGCGTACCGCATGGAGGGTGGTTGGTAAAAAATCTGAGTGGAAGAGTCTCTCAAAGTCCGTCCAAAGAAGAGATGCCTCATCGTGCACCTGGAGCATCAGGATCTACCATCTACCTGCTGATGCATGCAAGAGACTCGTAGAAATAATCACCATGAGGTCTGCTGGTGTCCCTACAAATATGATGACTCTGACAACAGTCTCGAGCCAATCCTCGACTGCCTGAGGATCCGTCTCTCCGTGGAACTTGAGTGGCCTCTATCTCTAAAACTCGTGCAATGCGCTCAGGCCACGTGCACTCTCCGCCACTAGGGCTGGTAACATCAGTGGCTCGATGGGTAAAGGTACCGCATGCACCTCCGCTGTAATGGGGACCTGCACCGAGGCCTCGTCGCTCGGTGGGATGCCGTCTCAGACAAAACTTGGAACCCTAGATGGCTGCCGTTTTGGGGCCATCCTAAAATGAAACAGGTGTGTCACGGTTAATAAAGTATACCTGGTGAGCTAACACAAAGTAATCACAAATAAATATTTTGAAACACACATTCCATCAATGTTTTCGTGAGCTGAGTCAGAAATCAGAAGTCAGGGTCCTGGTGTATGGATACGTCGGATGCTGCACCAAGACTGGACTCCCAGGACTGATAACCACACTCAATACCCTAAACACCATTTCATCACAAAGAAGAAATTATCAGTGTCCTGAGTTCTGTGGTAGAACCGACTCCTCGGATACCAATTTGTCACGCCCCATCCTCGGGGCCCATGTCGTGACTACCACAAGCCCGCCTTCCATATGCCAGGGGCTGGCGACTAGCACCAAAGGCGTAAATCCCAAAATAAGGGAGGGCATTGCCTTTATGATGTAACATACACAACAGAGTACGCAAGTGAAGTAAACACTAAGTAAAAAACTGAGTACAAGGTAAGTGCTGAAAAAGTAAATGGGCTAGTATACAAACCCAACTGAAAGTACAATACAACCAAAAGGAAAGTACAACAGCAGAAAGTAAAACAGAAACACTGAGTCTACCTCCAGAAATCCCACCCAACGGGTGGGTACAGATAGTCTCCTCATCTCCTCAGTCCGACCGTCCACTCCGTGTACGTCCCGCCAAGTGGTCCACCTCTGGGTACCATCCAGCTCCACAAGCCTCCACCTCGATCAGTGATGTCCATCGTCTGCATCCAAAACAACGTAGTGCGGGCATAACCCATGCTGGGGTGAGTATACGATAATCATTAGGGACCCCAATATCCCTGAAGGTATCTCATAATCCACGAAGGATGAACCACAAATTAAATATACAATCATGAAGTATCAACAACATTATTTAGGTATATGCCCATACATATACCTAAGTCATCAGTTACAGTTTGGCTCCAGCTCCAGAGCCCAAGCCCAACCCCATCTATAAAGGAAAGCACAACCCAGTCCACATAGGAAAGCATAACCCAGTCCACATAGGAAAGCACAACCCAATCCACACAGGAAATCAAGTCAACCACATCATTGATAATGATTGAGAATCAAGACTCAGCTCACACAGGTATACACTACGTAAGGCGATAGAGATGATCAGATGTAGCCACTGATTCATCTAAGCTGTCTGACCCACACAGGATACAAGACCAGCTAAGCTGTCAGGCCCACACATGATACAAGACCAGCTACTATCCTGGACCCACACAGGATACAAGTATAGTGGTCAATACTGCCGAACCCACACAGGATACAAGAACAGCAGTCATCGTCGTCGAAACCACGGAGGATTCGAGTATATTCGTCATCGCTTCCAAACCCACAGAGGATCCAAGTTTATTTGTCATCGCTTCCGAACCCACAGGGGATCCATGTACAGTCATCGTCGCTGCCGAACCCACGGAGGATCCAAGTACTGTCGTTTTCGTCGCGGTCGCATCCAGCTCTAGGGTTCCTGCACACAGCATGCTATATTCCAGGGGGGTCAGCTTCTTGAGCAAAAGAGAGTCGATACATCAACTTTCCCGAATTCAAGAGTTGATGTATCCCAAAGATTCATCTCGTCAAAAGAAACCCAACGCGACAGACGGTGCGTCAATCGGACGCCCGGTCTGAGAGTTATTGGCTTTTCCGTTCCAGGGGCCCGGTTGGTTTTTAAGCTAAAACCAACCCAAATGTACTGTAGCTGCGTCCAAAACTCAAGAATAGTAAGCCAAAAGGACCTTCTCAACAAAAGGATCCCAACGCAATTGACGACACACCAATCGGATGTCCGGTCCTTGAGATATAAGTGTTTCCGCTCCAAGGGCCCGGTTGGTTTCGAGTTCGAACCGACCCGACAACACGCAAACATTGTCGAAACCTCATGTGTAATATACCTAAAGGACCGTCTCTATCGAAGGATTCATACGCAACTGACGGTGCGTCGATCGAGGTTCTGTAGCACAAGTTATGGGAGAATGACCGAAAGCGGTCCGAAGTGGGGGGTCTGGGCCCGGCCTGACCCGGCCCAACCCCCCCTAGTCGGCCCGAACCGGGTCGACCCGACACGGGTCCAGGTCCAGCCCGGTAAGGTGAGGCCCATCCTGGAGGGGCATGGCCCAGCCCGGTCCGTGCGACCCGCTCCGGCCCGGCTGGGGGGGGGGGGTGCGCTGGCTCAGCATGCATCCGAGCAGAGGGGACGCGGTTCCCCCTTTGTCCCGCAGACGGGGCGCTTGGTGCTGCGTCTCCCCCAGATCCCGCACGAACGTGGAATTTTGCCCCTCCGCCACCACAACTTCAGACGTGGCCGCTTTATTCTATATGTGTTAAGATGAAGTTCATAAAAATCAAAAGATTAAGGGATATATGGAATCTATAGTAGTATATTTCTTTAATTTCAAGAGAGTCGTGCCTTATGTGAATCAATATAGAAATCCATGAAGCAATGATAGAAGTAGTCACCAACAACCTTGAAAAAAAGGATAATCAACTGAAACTACTTATAATATAATGAATAGTCTATTTTCACTCTATATTTTCTTCTAGTCTATGTTATTTATGTATTCACAAACTAATGGATATTTAGTATCAAATAAAAACCCTTAGTGGTATGATTTTCATTTAAAGCATTTTCAAGGCTTTTGGGATGTTATTTCTTATGGATCTATATCTTTTTTCCATTATTAGAATTCTATGTGAAATTAGGAATTATTTATCTCCCATAAAAATATCTTATAATTATTTTCATATAGATAAATCTCATTCCACATCCTATAGAAACACAATAACATCCAGTAGTCTATGGTTAATTATGAGTTCCAATTATGAAATACCCTAATCTTATGTATCAAATTGTGAGGATGAAATTTATTTATGGGGGTGAATATAACTACCCAATATTTTAATATATTTTTACTTTCAAATAAGTCAACTTGTTTTATATCTTACTAAACACTCAATCCCAAACTAAAATTAAACTGTGATATATATAGTTATAAAATAAATATTCATGTATGATTGTTAAAACTAAGGAATTAAACTATATTTAATTAATAGGAGTTACATTTTCCTGAAATATATGTATAAATAAAATAAAGTATATTTTTAATATGAATAAATTTCAATTATACTACATAAAATGAATTATATGATCATTTATTATTTAGAAAATTACTTTTCCAAAAATTGTGTTATTACGCGATAATCATTTCTATTTCAAGAAACATATTATTAATGATCATAAAATATATTTGATATGTATAAATTTTTAATACTATTTTAATTATTAAATGATAGGAAGTATGAATGATAATGGTTAATATTCTAAAAAATTTATTTTCTTATGAATCTATTTTCATTATATCTCATGTTTCTCATGGAATGTTAAATTCATAAATATTAGAAGTTGTATTTGAAAAAAATATGACATTACTTTTGGATTCAAAATTGTAATATTTTATGTTGTTGAAATTTTTAGATATTTCTATTAAGAATTATTTTTAGATAATATTGAAAACTTTTGGTTTTTCAAATAATTTTTTATTGAAATTATTATCATATAAGTAAAAATTTAAAAATCATGTAAAAACTTTATAATAAAATATACTCATTTTATAAATGAATATAACTTTAAATTTTATGTTTATAATTTAACAATGCCTTTTCAACATTTTAGTACATAAGGAATATTTTTTAAAAAAAATTTCAATACATTATACATTAATTAATTTAAAATGTTTGTTATCACTTTTAGAAATTTAATCAAATGAAATTTATTTAAAATTTTGAATCATTATATGCCGATTATATAATACGTTCCTATTTTTTATGCATAAAGATTATGTTACCTTAAATGAAAATTAGTTCCTATTGTAAAATCTAAGATGTAAAATTTAACGATTCATGGGTAAAGGGAATGAAACATGTTAAAAACATATTTTAATTGCGAATTTCCGATTATTTATACATTATATAACCCTAAAATCAATTAATTCTAATTTTTGGACCCACTTTACATGTTTAACATTTTATCCATCTATATTAAGATGAAATATTAACAAAAATGTTTCTCCCACCACTTATAAAAGTGTCCACTCACCAACCCTTCAATAACACTATAGAAAATATTATTATTCCAGAACCACTACTCTATTGCCTTTCTATATAATTCTATTTTTATCCTTCCTGCTTTTGATCAAAATATATTACCCTATTCAATCCATTTTCAACAGATCTTCTAAGGAAATATCAAAGTGTTTAACACGATTTTTCATTTTTTCGTAACTTATTTAATTACAATTAATATTTTTCAAATATAATTTTAAAATATCTATGTTATAAGATCAGTTATTGTAATGTAATGAATGTTATTATATAATTTAATAATCATTTATCACCCTTTCTATTTTTACATTAGGAAAAGAGGAAACAACATTTGTATGTGTGTGTGAAAAGGCTTCAACCACCACAAAATGTCATGCTTATTTCTCATTAAACCCTACAAAAGGATGGAACTAATGATAAATTTAAAAAATATTAATCACATTTATAGAATATATTATATTCTTAAATATTAAGGACATTTTAATCATTTATTTCGTTTTATGGAAAAAAATCCATCAACCATGCATACATGTTGACAATTAGGTCTGTGGAACAAATGAGTTCCATATTTATTTTCATAGAAACCTTATATTCACGATCACTAGAGTGGTATTAATGGATAAATATTATTTTTATGATATCATTAATTTTATTTTATGAAAAAAATGGATGACCTATAAATTATATTATGAAAAAACTATCCTCATTAATTCAATTGTTTAAACTGGGTGCGCTAAATGGAAAATTGTCTCTTATTTATAAGTAATGACTTTATATAAATTATATAATCATTGTTTTTGGGAAATTATGATGTATCATACTAATAAGAACCAAATATGACCATTATATATCTCTAATAATGATATTACGACTAAACCACACCATAATCAGTCATTTATCCTGGTCAGTTCATGTTTGAGTCGGTTTACCACCTATTTGAACAATACTATGAATTTATATCATAGATTAACGTGAGATCATAATTACTATTATAATAGGAAATAAATATATATTAATTTTTTTTTCTTATATCAACATTAAAAACATTTAAAAAAAGCCAAATTCATTCAAAAAGAATCACCAAAATATACTCGACATCAATTTCATTATCATGGATCCTAACCAAAGATTCTGTGAAAAGAAATTATATATTGATAAAATATATTTTAAAATATATTCCAATACATTATGTGATCTACTAATTACATAATTTGTGAAAATAATTGATAGTGTAACCACTTTAGAAATCTTGGTCATTGTGATAAAGATTAAATACACAAAGAGTTGTAAATTAGTAAAAACATACCAATATATATATATATATATCTGTGTGTGTGTGTGTGTATAGAATGAATAAAAATGGGGAGTATAAATGGTTTAATTTATGGATAATTTTATTTGGTAGTTATTTTCATATCTAAATTTAATTATTCAGGACAGTTTGTGTAACTCAAGAATGAATTATGATCATGGGAATAGTTTTCTTCCCAAACTCATCTCTTTCAGAAAAGATTGGTATTATTCACCTAACCTAATTTTTGTTGTTTATATACTATATATTAGAAATATTACATCCTGAATTATCATTTAATCATGGAATTTGAATTTCAGTGGAAATCCTTCCATTTTAAGGATTTTTTGATTAAAAAGATACTCAGACAACAATGGTTCTTTTTCTCAAACATTAATTCGCTGAGACAAGTTTATTTTATGAACCATATTTTTTTAAAATTAGGTTTTCTGAACCCATGTGTTTAACTATATCATATATATTTTTCTCTAATGGAAAATACTATGAAAAATTACATAATTTTCAGAAAATGTATTTTGATTTAGTTGTTACCATAGTGGTAAGGTTTATTGGGAATTCAATTTTCTTTCATTGAGTTATGATCATTTATTTTTTACTTATTTGATGTTAATTGGGTACATTATAGCCTTGGATTATATTATGATGTATTTTCATTATTCACACACTACGGGAAAATCTGACACATGCAAAAGGGGAATACGACCATCGCAAATAGTAAGGCTTTTTTGTGACAGGTGGGTGGTGCACGTCGCAAAAGGTGTGACACACATTTCACACCAAACCGTTGGAAAGGGTATTTGTAATAAGCTATAATAGTCCATTGAAAATACCCTTCGACATTTATTAGCATTTGCGATGGGATTTATATCCCGTCTCAAGTCCTATTGTGGCTGGTAGGATTTTGTGATGGGGCTTGTCGAAAATACCATTCGGCGCTTATTAGAATTTGCGACGTGATTTAACTCCCGTCACAAATGCTATGGCGGGAGGTAGGCTTTTGCGACGGACCCCGTTCCAAAATAATTTTTGACCCACACCCATTTGCGATGGACCCCATCACAAGAGACACTATTTGCGATAGGAATCCTGTCACTAATAATCATGTCACAACTAATCTAACTTATATGTACCGCCACCAGTCTTTCCTCTCATTTCACATATTTCTCTATTACTCTCTCTCTGCTGAATAATGTTCTCTCAAAATTGTTCATACCTTAAAATTTTAATTCTTAGAATTATTTACACCTTATATCATTCTAAATTATAAATTTTAGGTATTTATCTAATTCTTTTATTTTTTAGTGAATTCATTTTTTTTACATTAGTTGTAATTATTGTTAATTAGATGCAGTTAAATTAAGTTTTAATTATATTATTTTCTTTACTATTTTTTATTTTTATTTTTACAAATAATTACACGTGATTAGTATGACTTTGTATTAATTGATCGTTATTATATTATAAAAGAATAATTTCTATTAAATTGTAAAAAATTAGTATTAAATTGAAATATTTAGTAATAAATTGGAATAATTTGTAATAATTTGTACAAATTAGTAATAAACTGTTTTAATTTGTAATAATTACTATTAATTAGTAATTATTATTAATAATAAGTAATAATTAGTAATATTTTCTAATAAATAGTAATGAATTGTAATCATTAGTCATCATTAGTCATAATTAGTAATAAATTTTAATAAATTCAAATAATTATTAATAAATTCAAAATAACTAGTAATAATTATTAATTATTTGTAATAAATTAAAATAAAAAGAATAAATTGCAACAATTAGAAATAAATTGAATCAATTATTTATAATTAGAAATAAATTCAAATAAATTTTAATAACTAGTAATAAATTGTAACAATTATTAAAAAATTATAATAATTAGTAATAAATTATAATAATTAGTAATAAATTTTAATAATTACTAATAAATTTTAATAATTAGTAATTGATTGTTATAATTAGTAATAATTAGTAATAATTAGAAATAATTTGTAATAATTAGCAATTATATGTAATAATTAGTAGTAATTAGTAATTTTTAATAATAAATTGTAATAAATTGTAATAATTAGTATTTTTTAGTAATAGTAAGTAAAAATTATTAATAGTTAGTATTAATTACTAAGAGATAGTAATAATTAGTAATATTTAATAATAGTTAGTAATACTTAGTAATACTTAGTAATACTTTGTAATAGTTAGTATACATTTGTAATAGTTATTAATAGTTAGTAATACACAGTAATAGTTTGTAAAAATAAGTAAAAATTATTTATAATTAGTGGTAATTACAAATAATTAGTAATAATTAGTAATAATTAGTAATAATTTGTTATAATTAGTAATAATTATAAATAATTTCTAATAACTAGTAATAATTAATAATAATTAGTAATAAATTCTAATAACTTGTCATAAATTATAATAATTAGTTATATATTATAATAATTTTTAATAAATTATTATAATTGGTAATAATTAGAAATTAATTTCAACAATTAGTTATAAATTGCAACCATTTATAATAAATTGAAAGAATTAGTAATAAATTAGTAATCCATTTCAATAATTAGTAATAATTAATAATAAATTGAAACAATTAGTAATACATTTAAAAAATGATTAATAAATTAATAATAAATTACAAAAAATATTAAAATTATCAATAAATTAGAATAATTTGTAATAAATTATAAAAAATTACAATTTATTGAAATAAATTGTAATAAATTGACACAATTTATGGTAGACTGGAAGCTCCACTTTTCCCGACTGCTCGTCTCCTTGAAATTCACTCTGACTAAAATCAACATAAAAAATATTATTCGACATATAAATTTCAATTTTCCTATGCCCGAGAATGAAGTGTAGAATGGAGTGGGATCCCTGCTCTCTATTCTCTAACTTATAAAAATGGATATGCATATGTCAGAGTTGATTTTTCATACTAATTTCAATCAGAGAAAGTTTTAAGGTGATGAGCCATTAGGAAGAAGAGGATCCTTTGCACGCCACATCCTCTCCTAACTTTCTCCTATGGGAATCACTGTGAAAAATCTACTCTAACGTAAGGGTATCCATTTTTGTATGCACGTGTATGGAGAGTAGTGCAACGAGGCCTCTATAATCTCCATCCTCTTGTATACATATTTATATATATATATGCCAGAGAATATTTTTCATAGTGATTTCAATCGTAGAATGTGGGGATGAGTCGTCAGAAAAAAGAGCTTTCGCCAATCTTCTGGAAATTATGTCACCAATAATTATAAATTATTATAAAAAAATAAATGTAATTAATAATTATTATTGGAAATTAGTATAAATTATTATAAATTAGGAAAGATTCATATAAATGTTTAAAAAATACTATAAATAAGTATGAAACACTAGAAATTACTGTAAATCTATTAAAGGGAATTTAATTTCCTTCTATTTTTTGCATAGTGTTTTATTATATAAAATTATACAAAAACTAAATATTTTATATTTTTTAGGGAAATATGGAAAATTCAATTCGATAAAAATCATTACTAGATGATTTTTATTGGATAAATGAGCATAAGAATCCCAACGGTTCTACTTTAAATACTATATATATTGAGGGTTTTGATGCTTTCTTATCATTTTCAACATAAAAAATATAATTTGTTTAAAAAGGGATAATTAATATTCCTTGTAAAAAATGTTCTATAAGGAGGCTGACACATTTGACAACATTAGGGGTCATTTATTATGTTTTGGTTTTCAACCAGATTATGTTTTTTGGTATCAATATGGTGAATGAATTTTTAGAGAAGATAATAATAATATGGTTTTGGATATTGTAATGTTTCGAATTTTCGTACATGATGTGGCATGCCCATATTTTCAACAAGATAAAACTCAAGATGATATTGATTTAACTCTTGATTTGGAACCATCTCATTTTTATGATTTTTTATGGTCTGCTCAGGATGCCTTATATCCTGGAAGATGATAAGAAAATTTTAAAAAGTTAATAACTTTATGGATATTAAATTAGATAATGTAATGTCAAATAGCTGTTTTTATCAGATATTATCTTTGGTAAAAACACTGATACCTCGAGGAAATGTGTTGCCTAAAAATTTCTATGTGTGAAAGAGGATGGTTCATCATCCAGGCCTTGATTATCATAATATTCATGCGTGTTTAAATAATTGTTTACTATATTATCATGAAAATGATTCTTTGGATAGTTGTCCCACATGTGGACAATCAAGGTATAATGAAACTGAACTAGGAAAATCTGGATTGATTTCTATAAAAAAAATTGAGATATTTCCCGCTTACATCCATATTGAAATTGTTATTTATGTCTCAGAACACACAAACATTGATGTCATGGAAAAAACCAATACTCCAACTAGTGAAACATTAAATAATACCTACGATGGTGATTAATGGAGACATTTTGACCAAGTGAATAATTATTTTTCTTTAAAATATTGAAATTTTTTATTGGGTCTTTCTACAGACGGTTTCTATCTATTTGGTTATTACTGTATTCAGTATTCATGTTGGCATGTATTTATAACTCCGTAAAAATTTCCAATATGTATGTTGATGAAAGAGCCATATATCATTTTGACCATAATAATTTCGTGATATCTAAAAGATAATATTTATTTTTATTTGAAACCATTTATTGATAAATTAAATTCATTATGGGTTAATCGTGTCAGTCTGTTTGTTGTTAGTGTGGAATAAATTTTTTTATTCCAAACTGTATTGATGTGGATAATTAGTGACTTCGCAACATATGGAATATTATATAGATAGAGAAAATGTGGTACAAAATCATTTCTGTACTATATGAGAGACAGAAATGCATTTATACTCATCAATGAAAAAACTATGTCTTTTTCACTATCATCGTAGATTCCTTCCAATTGATCATCGATTTTGGAGAAAAAAATTATGAAAAGGAAAAATTTAAAGAGATGGAACTCCAACAATGATATCTGGAACATAGTTAAAATAAATTTTCTATTAATTTCCTCCCATCACATTTGGAAAAACAACAAACCAATATAAAATTTATGGATTTGGGAAAAACACACTTGGAAAAAACACACCTTTTTTGTGATCTGCCATATTGGTCAGATTTGTTGGTCTGTCACATGTTAGATGTTGTGAATATTAGGAAAACCTATTTTGATAATTTTTTTAATATTTTTTTACACACCATGTAAGACCAAAGACAACGTAGAATCATTATTAGATCTTGCCCAAATTTACAGGTGACCAGAACATGAACTTTTTTGGAAATGTCAGATCATAGAAGTTAATGAAGCTGAATGTATCTTATACACTATCCAAAGAGAATCGAATATTATTTTTTCATTATATTACATATTTGAGACATCCAGATGGTTATTATTCCAATTTGAGTTGATATATTAGAAATATTCATATTACCGGATTAAGAAGTCAGGACTATCAACTTATAATGGAAGGACTATTACCGATTGGATTAATAGGATTACTGAATTCTATGGTTTGGGATGCACTAATAGAAATATCATATTTTTTTAGTTACATTTGTGATGTGAAAAGTTACTTTTATTCATTAAGCAGGTTGTAAGAAGATGTTGTTTTTATTTTTTGAAAACTAGAAAAAAACTTCCCACCGATTTTTTTGACTCAATGGAACATTTGATATTACAATTTCCCCAAGTAAAAAAATGTGGAGGTCTAGTATAGTTCTGATTGATGTACCCATTCTGGAGATGCAAGAAGAAAATTAAGAAAAATATATGTAACAAAGCATCAATTGAAGGCTCAATTACATAATCTTATTTCCAAGAGTGCATTTATTTTTTCTTCTCTCATTACATTCATTTTAAATTTCCAAAAAAAACATGTATGGGATATAATGAGGGAAATTTTATGGATGAAATGGGAAATAAATTATCAGTTTTTAGTAACCCCAAACATATCTTCGGTGGAGTTCATGAATGATGGATTTTAGGTGATGAAAATCATAGAGCTCATGCATATGTTATACTCAGATATAAATAAATTACACCATTTGTAAAGTGAGTTGTCCTATCACAAATTATATAATATTTGTTAAAGTAAATTAATCATATTTATTTGTAATTTACATGATTATCATATGATGAATCAACTTCCACTAATTATAGTAGATTCTATTGAAGAACATCTGCAAAAAAACAATTCCAACTTGTTTCAAAAACTGGTAACATAAATTATTTTCGGTTTAACATATAAAATACATTTACTATCTATTATATTGATAACTTTTTTGAAAATGTTTCTGGAATCTCAACATGCTTATAAAATTGATAATCTATTATGTGTATTGAGTAACCCAGCTTCCAAAATGGTTAAATATTGTAATGCATATGTTGTGAATAGTTTTCTATTTCATACATGTGCATATAGGGAACAAAAAAAATGAATAGTGATGGTTTTTTGAGAGGATCTCAACATAAAAAAATTGAAGTTGAATATTACATATTATTGGATGAAATCATTGAATTGTATTATCTAGGGTTGAATTACATAATGTTGTTTAAATGTTAGTGGTATGATACTGAGAGAGGCCTGTGTGTTCATCCAAACCATGGAATCGTTGATATTAAATATAAAATTATTATTTCATTATATGATCCATTTTTACTATCTCATTAGGAACATCAAAATTATTATTAAAAATATTTTTATACTTCAAGAGAGTTGAGTTATTGTGGTAGAATTATAAAAATTAAATCTCTACAAAATCTGTTTACTCAAAGTGTCGATGAAGTGGAAGGAATTGAAATTTTTAATGATATAGCTCAAAATACATATTTTTCATGAAGAGACACAAATATCAATGATGACACCCCACCATTATGGGTCGATGGTGCTATTGATGTTTTTGATGTGACAACTAAATTTGAAATGACAAGATATGAAAAAACTAAAAGTCATATGGATGTTGTCGATACTGAGGAGGAATATGAAAACATTGACATCATCATAAGTTAATATGTGGATAAAGATCAACATTGACATAGTTAAATGTTGTTTATAATCATATACAATATATATTTATATATAATAGTTGTTTTCCACCATTTAATAACAATATTAATTTAATGTTTCAGATGGATGTGGATATGTATCATCTCTTGGAATATGTTATTCAACCTTTGGACAAGCTGAATGTTGGATCATATTACCGTTCGACTACTGGTAGTTTTGAGGGGACTCTTAGGGGTCATGGTCTTCAGTGATTGATGATTCTTGACCTTATCCAGAAGTGATTCCCATGTCTTGGACTCGATTTATGCGTGTAGAGGTATGTTTACCTATGTAGTTTGATTAGTCTCCAATAATATATTTACATACTAATGGTTTGATTATTTTTTCTTTTTTTTTCACAGCTTTACACATACAGCTTATAGATAGGGGAGCACTATATTGCATGATTATTTTTCTAAAGCATGGGTCTCATGGGCTCGGTTTCCCATTGATGTGAAGCACCGTAGGTTCAATCATTGGATTGTACGTAAATAAATAATATTTATTTTTAAATAAATTTAATTAATAACTTGATATTATAAATTATTTGAAAGGTTTATGATATCCAATCGATGAGAGCATGTTTGTAACTATCTAGAAGGCTTCTCATGGGGTTATGCATCAATGTTGCAGTCATTTGTTTTCACAATTTTGGAAGGAATACAATGGAGAAAGCAGGATTAAAAACATTTGATGAGTCTTTTCGCACCAACCGACCTGATTACATTTCATCTCATGTTTTGGATGTATTATGTTCAAATGGATGGGTGCTCATTTTCAGAGTAGATTATTGATAGGTTGACAAAATTAAGGGAGAAATGAGGTGAGACATCGAGCCTATAGCCGTAAATTCAGTATGCATGGGGATAATATGGTAGGTACTTGTTTTTAAATATTTTATATAACATCAAATGTAAACTGTATATTTTATATTCTAATAGGTAGTAAAAAATATCCATAATACATAATTTGAAATTTATAGAAGGATGTATAGTGATCCAACCACTGGAGAGATTAGAGGTTCTTACAATCAACAGATTGTGGACAATATAATTTCTTTTTGAGTTTAAAATTTAACTTCAAATAATATTTTAAATATTTCAATTTTTAATTTCAATTGAAGGAGTCATATAGGGATGTAACTTCTCAAACACATAGGGAGAGTCAAGAAGAGACTAATATTCAGAGCAGTTCCCACCCATTTGATGAGGAAACAAGGATGCATGGGACCTAGTATGCCTTCAATAAAGGCCGAGTCGTTTCTACCGACTCTCGATTGATGTCTGTGAGTTATTATGGTATTGTTGTGATGTAGACATCCATCTCAATAGGAGACCACAGAGAGTCATCATAATGTAATGCACAGTATTAGAAGCAGATGTGAGATTAGAGTGCGATTACAGAGAGTATGCGTATGAAGTAAGAGAAGATGCATTAGTGGCTGCAGGAGCAGGAGATGTAAGACAAGATGGGTTGATGGAGATAATAGAATGAGAAAGAGTAGTTTGAGTTCATGCGTCGTCTCACTCATGGTTTAGGGATGGTGTTCCCTACACCATCTCCCCCACCTCATCCGGACCACTCTCCCCCTTAGTGATCTATTTATTTTTTATGATAAAACATTTGAATGTAATTTTTTTTGTAATATAAACTATCTTCATTTCTATAAATTTCATTTTTATATTGTTGTGAATATTACAATTTTTATAATTTTATAATTTTTTATTTTCTATTATTTTATTTTTCTTTATTATTTATATTTAAAAAAATATTAAGGTTTTCATTAATTTATAATTTTTTATTATATTAGTATTATTAATATTATTATTTCATTAATATTAATAATATTAATATTATTATATTATTAAAATTCTTCTAGAATTATTATATTAATTTTATTTTATTATTTTATTATTTTATTATTTATAATATTTTAATAATATTAATATTATTATTTCATTTATATTAATAGTATTTCATTGTATTGTTATTATTGTATTCAATTTTATTTTTTTATTATTTTTGTAACGGGTCCAGTCGTAAATATTATTTAACATGGGTCGTCAAAAAACTAGTTTCTGAGAGGATATTTGTGATGGTTTTTCACCCTGTTGGAAAGAGTATTTGTGACGAGCTATCACAATAAGTTATTTAAAAAACAATAAGAAATCTTTTGTAATAGGTTCATGACCCTTCGTAAATACATTCTTTTTGTGACGCCATTTTCTGCAATGGGGAATTTATGACGGGACCCATCAGAAAAAAGGAATTTATGATGGTATCCCATTCCAAATGTAATAATTTTTAGTAGTGGAATTTCATCCAAAAAAAACACCTTCTTTAAATATTTCTTAAATCTTGGAGTATGTTTCTCACAAGGGATATTAATAATTCTAGTCTCTTTCCTTGAATTATATTATTTCTTCGTGATCTAGTTTCATCCATGCTTGTGCTCTTCGACCTTAATAGTTTTTATATTGTAATTTATCTACCACTTTGTGAAAATAATATATTTTCATGAAAAGTAAAGGTTTTTTACTCTTTATAAAATGTTAGTTTTGAAAAATGATATTTTAAAGAACTAAATTCTTTCACTTTATTAGGTTGTATCCCTCACAAAATTTCTCTATGAAAAACATTATTTATTTACGAGGAATCATTATTGGAGAGTATTTTTAAAAATTAATGGTTTCCAAAATAATTCTCCAAGCCTTTTTAAAAGGTACCAATGAATTTGACAACTAAATTTTTATTTTTCATTAATGTTAAAAATGTGTCCTAAAATATTTTTTTATATATGTCTTACCATTATATTTTTATATTAAAAAGGATTTAATATAATGAGATTTATCTTCCTTAATTTATAATATATCATATATTTATTATTTTTGGCATTGAACTCATTGTATCTAAAACATCAAGTCTTGGTTAGTTTTTTTGTGATATTGATTAAAGAATTCATTTTATGAGGGTGTTTTTTATATCAACATCCTTCTTAGTTTTCATTGTTACATTGGAGATATATTATTTTGTATCCTTCCACCTTATTTCTATGGATGGATTAAGGACATGTTATTCTAGTATTGAGTGAACTGTATACTCATTACCCTATATGTTGTGAACATCTCACTTTACAAAGAATGATATTGGATTTTCATCACCTAGAAAGAATGATTAATTATTAACTTGGGATGTATTGTCATTCATGATTACTATATTATTATTATTAAAAATCCTTGTGTATTTATATTCTATATTCTTCCAATTATGGATAGCCATTGTTTTATTCATTTTACAGTTCTATATGGAATGGTAAGAAATATCTTTTTGAATATTATGGTGAATTCAATGGACTTAATCAAGGGATGGGTGGGGGCTAACTATATATTGTGCCTTAATGAATCTATATGCTTCATAGGAATAAATAACTAGGGTATTTGTGTTTACCTCTCCGTAAATTAGTATAATGTATTCGAATAAGGCATTGGCCACATGTCTTTGATATAAAACATTATTCATTCCATCAGTATGAGATAAATAATTATTGTTATCCATTTTTCATTTATTTTTATAGTTATATATTACTCTCAATTTTAATTTATGATTTAATTATTCATATTTTTTTGTGCCATATTATGTATATTATGATTATGTTGTTTTACAGCTTTAGTTATAGGTTTCCCTTAATATGTTTTTGAGCTCAACCCTTTATTATTTTTTCATTCCCATTGTTATGAATAAAAGTGGAATAGATGAAATTTTTATAAGGATATCAAATTTGGAAGAATATATGGATGATTTTGAAGACTTCATATAGATTATACAGTTTTTCATATTATAAGAAAAATGCCTGTTGATTCTGAGAACCTCAGATTTATTAGTTATTGTTTCATAATAGTAATCAAAATATTAAAACCTAAAATTTCATGGGAATGTATGTAGATATATATTTTATTTAAGTCATTTAATTATGGTATTTTTATTTAAAAACAATATACACTTGGAATCAAAACTAGAATTTAATGTATTTATTTATTCCACAAGGCTTAGGAGTCTGGTTCAGGGGCATTGTATGGATGTTATGAAATGTAATTTCTTATAGGGTATTTTTTATCTCCATGGTAATTACCCAATTTACTATTAATATAGGATAAACCATTAGGATTGGTATCAGAAAAATATCTAAACAAAAAATATAGAAGTTTCTAACCAAGTGCCTGATATGACCTTATAATAAGTTTGGAATCCATGTGATAAATAACTGAGATAATAATATATAATAATTATAAACAAATTTCATATATGGGAACTCATAATAAAACACAACAATAATAATATTTATATCTAGATAGATACTTGAATATTGATACAACTAATGACCGCACAAATTGGGTAATACGGGAAAATATAATAGGAAGATAATAATGGGATATGAAGTTGAGTTTCAATAAAATATAAAATAAAACAAGTTCTATATTTTCTTGACACAGTGGATCCATCCCACCATGCCAACACTTATAACTATTATATAGCTAGCATCAATATCTGCTTCTTCTATTTAGATCCTTTGTTTCCCCCATGTTAGTGGAAATAAAGTCTATATATGCCCATGGATTTATATAGGGTGTGAGAACACTAATATTTGTAGTATTTCAACATGTATTACATAAAAAACCTTTATTAGAATAACTATGGGCCCAATTTTTAAAATAAACATACAAAATTACAATTTTAAAATTTTGAATACAAGTAACCAGTGATAAATTTTATAACATATTTAAACCTGAATGTTAAATACTTGAAAACAAACATTTCAAAATGAGAATAATTGGAGGTTCCCTGTGTTCACTAAGAATACGGTTCCCTATGATTTTGAAAATAACTTATATCCATAAATAATTTTCATGTAAATTCTAAAAATGAAACAATAGTCATAACTAGTAATTGAAATCACTTGTTATTCTATAACACTAATCTAGAGGAGAATGTTTTATAGGTATAGGAATATTGTTATTAATACATAATGATACATGAACTAGGATATATATCTAATATTTTGAGGTTTCTCATGAAGTATAATGAATTAAAATTCACCATTCCTCATGAATCACTACATAAATCAGGTGATAGACACTCTCACATTAATATTTGAAACATTTTTTTCAAAATAACTACACCCACACAAGTAAAAATTAGATCATTAGAAACGATTATATGACATATTTGAGTCAAAAAATAAAGAATAAAATTATGAAAACAATTTAAAACATAATTTTTTTAAAAAAAAATTATATGGATCTTCATGAAATGTAGGATAATTTAACCACTTATATTAAACCAAAGGAAATTCTTGATGGTATGAGAATCCACGTATGAAGATAAGGGAATCCCTACCATCAAAAACCCTATATCGTAAAATCTAATAATTAGAACCCTAGTCTACCATTATCATAGGAGGAGGAGAAAATTCATGTATAATATGAAAAGGAGAAATGTAAGAATAGATAGTCTAATACTGGTGATTTATTTCTAGATAATTCCAAAGAACCAAAGATAAGATTGGGGGAAATTTGGGCCGTCTGTGAGAGGTGTAGATGGTTTGAATGGAGGGGAAGGAGAAATTAGAATGTTTTATTAATATATAAAAATATCTTCCATGATTACCTATTTTAATAAATTACCTATTTGATTCAATACATTATTTCAAAAAAATTATAACGAATACAGAATAAAGTGACTATGCTAGTAACAACATGTAACAATTACCCAAAACAAGGAATATATGGGGATATACTACATAGAGATGTGTCGTGGAGTAACCCTTCCTTTCATGGTTTCAAACTTCAATGGATTGGAATTCGTATAAAAAACCTTGCCTATTAAAACCTCACACTATATCGGGGATGAAACCTATCATAGTGTGGGAATTAGGTGTTGATCTATCTGAAGGATGGTAGTCTAGTTACAACATGGTATCTACAATTGTGGCATGATCCCTATCTCATATAATGTTTTTTGAAGCCTATGGTCTTTATATAGGAGGAACCATATATAAGGGTAATGTGTTAACTCTAAAATATGGGTCTTAAAAATTTATAACTTCACATGACACATGTTGTATTATGAAACCCATGGGTGCATTGTGTATTATATACAAATGTTGCCTTTTATATATATGTTCTCATATGTAATAGTAAACATGACAACTTATACTAATGAAACATATCCATTTTTACTATTATAAAGATACATCACTATTTTCACCCACAATTATGCACCATACACTTTTCTATCAAGGATCTAAGGGGCGTAAAGACTATGAAAATAAAATTCATATTTTTCCACAGGAACTCCGAAATGGAATTATTTTAAAAAATGGCTTGGGTATTTTACAATAAGGGCACATATATTTGGATGTTATGTTATTCATTTTAAATCTATAATTATTGTAAGTACAAGTATATCCCATTATCCAAAAATATTACTTTCCAAGATAAGCAAAAACCCATTTAAACTATAGGGACAATTGGGAGTCACCTCAACCATGCCCAAGGAGCCCACCGACCAGCCGAGTAGCAGGGTGCGTGAATGAGTATGAAGCCCACAGTAGGGGAACATGCAATGTGTAGGGGTGGATAGGGGACCATGAAATTGGAAGGAATGACCATGGAGGGTGTTAGTGTATGTGTTTCTAGTGCGGAACCCACTGCCGACTCGATGAAACACTATCATATATTGAATTATTAAGCACTCTATGAACAATATTATATTATATGTGGGATGTGGTGAGGGTGAGAAACTATTCCCAAATAAAAAAATATGGTCACAAACATAATCATCCAATCAATGCACTCCAAATAATCTTATCACCTTGCACATCATCTTCAACCTTCTTCTAATCTTCTACACTCACTGGAACACCTTGTATGATGTAGAGAGTCTCACTTAACATCCCCATGACTCCACCATTTTATTTAAACCATGATATCCTTATCCAAATATTAGACCAAGATAAAGGATACATTATTGGCATCCGATAACAGTGCATGAGACATTGTTTCACATGCATGCATTCCTTTGAGGAAAACAGAATCCATCTTATAAAGGTGATTAAGCCATCATGTGAGGACATCACACGATTTTTAATTAATCATGTGAATAAATGAAAATAATCAATGATAACTCATGGGGATATAAAAAATTCTATAAATAAATGTATATGATTACTAGTTACATCACTTAAACATTGTTTGTTATCACATAAATCTCTTAAATGATGCATTATCGATCATGATAATCGTATATCCACCACTATGATCACCAGGACATATTATATTCAAAATTTCCATTGATTTCAACCTCTATAATATAAGGGGTTTTTTTATGTGAGATTTTCATACCATGAAATCATCTAAAGGAATTGATACTACTGAGGGGATGATCACTTGAAGACCCATCATGGAGACCACGTCAATCCAGTATAAGTGTTTATAAAGACCAAGAAGATGACTGATGATGAACACACTATCCATGGTGACATCATAGTAACATGGATTAAAAAAAATCTCACTGTTTCATCATATATATATATACCAATTATAGATATTATTCAATAATGTGAAGCATTTGGTTTTACATCAATATTTTCATGAACATCTGAAGTCTGATAATTTGAAGCCATCAACATTGACATGATCAAGAATGGGATCACATGATGCCCCCAAATCTAGCAGGATAATCCTTGATAGTTTTCAAGAATTCCATCATGTGAACCGTGCATATGAGCAAGTGATGTTTATAATCAAAATATCTTCACCACCTCAAGATACATCACATGTTATTCTCACCAAAACAATTATCACCAACATCATTAAACCTTCACATATATATACCACTTATCCCATAAAAAATATATGCAATGGCGGAGGGTGAGGAGACATTATGCAGAGAAAGGAGAAGAAGGAAAAAATAAGAGATTAAGAATTGGCTAACACCTTTAGATAATTTATTCAAGTGATCACAAGAACCCGTCACATAATCCATTCAAGATAATGTGATAAAATGATTAATATAATATCATCTGATTCCAACAAGACTATTCTGGTATATCCAAATCATTCACACGATCATGTGATTAATCCCTACTTTTACACCCCCTTGAAAACCCAAGTGTGCATGTCCATGACATCAACCCATATAAATGTACCCCATATGCCATAAAAACCCTCATCCATGCATGAATACTAGATATGCTACCCTCAATCCTGTTCATAAAATACAAAACAATTCCCCATTGGGGTCACACAATCACATGATCAGTTAAACATCTTGTGATTCCATTACAAAAGTACCCAATTATGTATGTGTCCATACAAGATTCTAACTTGAAATGAAATTACTTTGTAGAACATCATTTGTGTGATGATGGAACCTGGATACATGATCATTTTCATGAGAACACTCCTTGTAAGACATCCTTAACATGCATTTGAACATGTGAAAATTCCCTCCTATCACCATGAAAACCCTTGGATGTGTACGCTTTTCATGAGATCAATCATGGAGATGTTTTTGATACCCTATCAAGTAACTATATTATGTTAACTTGATCATATGAATAACCTCATGATGCCCTCATATGGCCTTCGATGTGTCATCTTGATCATGATATAAGAGTTGGAAAAATTATTTTGAACTAAAAAAAACATCTTCAACATGTCAGCTTTGATCATGTGAAATTTCATGGACATGTTATTTTTATTCATTCCACACACCTTGTAAATATATTCTTAAATCTTGAAAATCACCAATTAAAAGTCAGTTTTGATAATAGAAATCACCTTGTTCATTTCAGTAATACACTATTTGTTGTGTCTTCCTTGCAAGAATAATAACTATAACATATCTGGATGGAAATCATGACATGTAGGTAAGATAATGAACACATGTTGGATAGACACTCAATACATGTCAGGAAGACACATAATAGGTGTTTGGAAGACAACCTAGGACATTTCTACCTTTTCAAGAAGACACAATTGGATGTACACCATGAAAACTTACCTACTATGAATCCTTGTCCATGTACCTCCTCTATAAGGGGAGTGTCATTAATGGATTAGGGTTACACACTCATCCAACTGTATTTGTGTCATTCTCTCCCAGATTTCATACGTGTAATACGAAACATATTTGAAAGATATTTCATGGTCATTATATCACTTTATTTATCATATGATAAACAATAAATTTTTACCTTGGGAATCCATTCTCGTATAAGTCTGAATATTTCCCAAACCTATGGGATAAAATTAATTTCTCAGGGCATAATGACCCATTCCAACATGTTTTGGGTTAGGAAAAAATTGATCTATGAGGAAAATGATTTTTCTATATTAATGTTATGTAAGATTCCTTTCTAAGGATCTATCTTCCTATCAAACACCCCAATAGGTCCATCCAATTTTATAAGTCTTGTATCCATGGGAAACGAGTATGATAACTTGTTACTCCATTTTCTCACACTAAGCATGAATCACCTAGCCTAATAGATTTTCAGTGATCATATCACTAGAATCACAAATTTTGACCTAAAAGGGAAACCTCATTATGTTGTCCTCATTCTATGACATCATACAATTTCCCCCATTCAAGGGGACACACCTAAGAATAATTCCCAAATCCATTAACATATTGGTAAACCCTAGGGAAATAACCCTCATTGTAATTAATTGTCTATCACCACGCTTCGGTATATTTAGGGATGATCAAACTATGATGAATATGATTCCTATTATATGTAGGATATGTTGGACCCCTTCTTAAGGTCCAAACATCATAGAAGGTGCCTAAATTCCCTCATATATGTTTTTAACACATGAAGTTAAAATCCATAGCTTGGAAATAATGTAACTATGTGGGTCTTTATTCTTGTTATAAACATGATACATTGGGTAGCATGTAAATTTTCAATCCCATCTTTGAAACACCAATCACCTTCATGGATGGAATTAAACTTTAGAGTTCCTGGATATATGGCCTCAAAATACATGAAACATTAATTTCTAAGGAATAAAGTAGAAAAGATAGAGAGCCTCAGATACATATAGATGGTCTCATCAATAAAACTCTATATACTCTTAGAAGGATTCAACAGAAGATCATTTTATTAGGGTAACCAATCACGTATCTGGATATGGAAGAGGTACCTGAACATATCTTAAATTAATAAGAGATTCAAAGAATTTGCGATATTTCCCCACAAAAGTGTTTGTTGAGCCCATACTCCCATTCAATAAACCAATTTGTGTTCTTATATATCATTTGGATAGAAAACTAAGATAAACACCTTCCATTGTAAAGTAGTTCTATGAATTATTATGGATGTGGGGACTATTTGGAGATTCTATTAAAGATAGAAATGGTAAGATAGATGGGAATAATTGTGAAATAATAATTGAACCACCCAAAATTAATTACCGGAGACTATATATATCATAATGAAACAAAAACGGTGATACCAGTATAAAATATTGTAATGAATGATTAATTGAAACATTATAGGAATTCGGTATCATGTCTCATAGACCTGGGGAACAAAACACTTATTTTGTAGGAAATAATTTTTGTGAGTCTGATTTGAAATAATTTAATGACAGAGTAACAGAATACGTATATGAATTTCCTATAATGGATACTAGAACAAAGGATACCATCCATCATATTTCAACTTTAATTGTTTTTTGAACTCAACATAAAATTTATTTAACAGTTTCATCCCATTCATGGGATAAAAAAGATAAAATTCCATGTTCCCATTGGTCCATTTTATTCCATATTATTCAAGAAACAAAATGGTGAACCCAACGTGAAATAATTTAACTGTTCTAGAATTTTTATTAGAGTATTTACCACCTCATCATACAGTTATTGTTAGAGTATTTGATCAACCATGTTCTATTATAAATGGTGTTTCATTCATAATTTTTTTTGTTTCATATTTAAGAATTATCATATTCCTTACGATCCAAATGGAATCATTGAATGTGGCAATGGATTCTGCGACCATTGGATAAGCTGGTAATGCATATTAGACAACTCTATCTAATGTGAACAACCAATTTTCACACCAATATTGTTCCTTATCTTCCATGGATTCGTTGTCCCTAAGGCCTCGAAGTACATTGCCACCAATAAAACACCTCCACTTCAAGTTGGTGAACATCTTTGTCTTAGAGTACCACATCAATTTATATATCTTGACTTTGGAACTAGCTTATGAAATACTACCAAGGATGAATCCACACCATCCGTCTTTCCGAAAATAGGATGATGAAGAATAAGTGTCCATTTTTTCACATTCAACCACTTTGGGAGATTATACCTATAGTGTAGAAACACATACCTTTCTGACCTTAAGAAGTTGGATGAGTAAAATTACCTAGTCAACTCAGCAACTCAGGAACTTACTATGAGGTCTCCTATATATTTTGGTAAAGATTATCAACATAAGACCTCATTTCCATCCAAATTTGTAGAGGAACTTCTTCCCAAACCAGCCATCCAAATTGGGTAATAAAATAAGAGGGACCCCTATGTTGTCCAAAAAAAGAAAATCCAGAGCCGTATTATATCACTATTATCATCAATCTAGTTGAGGTCCACCAGTGTATCAGAATAGTGGGAAAAAATCAACCATATATCCTCACCAGCTCGGAGCCTATAACTTTATCACATCATGCCTTGGTGACTGTGGAATCCTAGGGAGAACCCTAGTACATAGGGATGGGGTAATTTTTTTTTATCATTTTTAACCTTGGGATCATCATAAATAAAGACACCAACCCATAAAATGGTACTAAGGGACTATCTCAATAATTTTAATATCAGTTACCGACCCTTCAAATAATATGCTCTATTGAAGAGGATCACAAAACCATTTATTTCTATATTAATATTTTATCAACATATTCTCATGAATTATCATTAGATAAGGATGAGTAAAATATGGATGATTATAATCATACCCTTACGAAATCAGTTGATCCAAAACAAGTTGACACACCTTCTATCTCTAGTATTGGAAAATCTGGGCTCAGTGGAATCTTTCATGCATCTATATAAGGTATCATGGACCATGTCTGTGTTTGAGAGTGTAATGTCAATAGAGAATATTGCTATTTTAAATAATGCATCTTGTCTCTAGGGTTGACGTTGAGACTACCATTATCATCCACTCACCCTACCATTTATAGAGGAAATGGTGTTTTCATAAATCCTTCATGTGGGACATTTCAGCATCATTCTGGTCCCCAATGCTTCTTCACCTGCCACTGAACCGATAAAGATCATGGGATTAACCCCCTATATTCTAAAATTTGTCATGTGCTGACATAGATCGAGTTATAGGTATTATTTAGGTGATGTGGCGTGGTGAGCCTTCTCTTGATGATATAAAGTGGAGGGTGTATTTCATAAAATGAAAACATGTCCACATCTACATTGACCTTTCTATGGACAACGATTTGATAGAAATCCCAATAATTAGGAATCTGAGTGAGTTGTGGCTGATATTACATTATAATAACTTCCCATACAACTAGAATATTAGGCATACAATACAGTGTTTCATTAGATTTAATGATTGGATAGAGATGAAGGTAATTTAAGGATTCAGGGAGACATAGGATCCTAAAACTCATGCAGCATTCATAAGTGTTCTCCACGATCCATTAGAAATGTCACCCTTGTAATAGGTTATAGTGTGAAGTATCCTAATCATGTGATGTTAAACCGAACTATGTTTTCAAGTAACATGATGATAAACTAAACGATACATCCTAGTCACATGGAATTACACTGCATGATACATACCACTCTAATGGTGCTAAATTTCATGAAAACATCATAGTCTCATGATGTTAAATTCTCCCAGAATCCTTGGTGCATAACTCCAATATACATGATAGATCCTATTTGAATTACATTAAAATTCATGAGAAAATCCTTACTCTATGATGTGACACTACAAGGAAAGAGTTTGAGTCACAAGATAGTAAACTATGTGACATATCAATACCTTGGATCTATCGTCACCATTAGGTGGAAATTTTAGATGCTAGAAGTATCAAAGATTTATTAAAATTTTAATATCAAAAAAATAAGAAAACAACTAATACACCTCAGTTTCCTAGTGAAGTAATTACTAGACCTATCACCTAATAAAAATGAGGCTTCGTCCCCAACCTTTAATTACTAGACCTGTCACCTCCCCAGACACTCAGATATGGGAATCAAGGAAAAAATTTAATTTTCAAAAGATACACACCAGAGAGGGTGGGGTCGTAAGCTCTCCTCCACCACCAAATCCCTATAGCATGATTAAATGGAAACCAATGGGAGGGGTTATATACCTTCTCACTCAAGTAATGTATTCTATCATATCTGGGATGCATTCTTAGTGAAATAAAAAATAAAATTCACCATGCATAAATATAATCCTTTTATTTTTTTATAATGAGGATGATTGAAGGGGAAATACACCCCCACATCAATCAATGTCATTGAGCAATATGTCCTTGAATTTGAAAGTGTATTTGGATATATTCCAATAAACACTGTGCTGAATTTCCAAGGACTTCTTATGCTGACAGAAGAGACTTTCTAGTATATTCATGAGATGATAAAGGTTCATGCACACATTCCTTTCACAGTATCCATGGTTTCTCACCAATAAAGGTTATCCTATTTAATTTACTAACAAGAGAATATGTTTTGGTTCTTAGAACCCCAATGATACAAGTAAAGAAACTATGTGAAAGAACTTCAAAAAGACCAATATAAATATAGAGATGATTTATATCCCTCTAGTATTTGTTCATTCCCTATCGACATAGATGATTAACTTTAAATGGTGAAAATGTTTATCATCCCAGATAAAGGGATGCGATGATGCGACCCACACCACGAGAAGAAGATGCTCGCTAGGCCTCTTCTATAGAACCAAACCCTTCCTCTTTAAACACCTCAAATCCTAAGCCATGTAATAGGGAGAAAATTAAAATTGGGAAGTGGATAATTCTGGAACATAAATATGATATTCTAAAACAATTGGTGTGTGTACCAAAAAAACCTCAATCCTAGATTCTCCCTGTCAATTTAAATAACTCAAAGTGAAACTCATCGATGCCCTCCTAATCCCACATGATTTTAAGATAGAATTAATTGTAATTGAGTTTTTCTGAGTTGATAATATACTATCAAAATTACATATCATCATCTAATTTACAGAATATAAAGAGGACGAATATATTCAGGGACATTTCAGACCCCTATGTGTTTTAAGAATCCTCTAAAGTGTTGAAATCCAACGGGAACTGATGAAAAATGGTTACAAGATTGTCCTCATCATAATTTATACCATATGATGTTTTGGATATAGATAGGGAACTTATAACTAACAAATATAAAAATTATATGGTATGATAAGATGGTGTAGATTCCTCTTGGGAAGATCAAGACTTTTATTTATTTTAGGGATCTGAAATATATTGATGAGTTCATGGTTTTCCGGAATGAGACAACATAAAATATAATGATTGTAAGATATTAGATTCATAGCCATGAAGTCTTCCATTCAACATTTTATCAATTATTGAAATACCATATTGATGGATAGGTCGACCAACAACATGGTGATAGTTCCCATATCAAGTATTTTGAAGCCATATATAATGTGGAATGAATCTACAATAATGAAGGAAAATAAAAAATAGTGCACAATGATATTGAGGCTGCAACCCCTAGTGGATTGGGGCATCCATGTGAGTACCTATAATATGCTCAAAATTAATTTTCTATTTTCCTTAAACCTAATTGAGGTAGATGGATTAATCTCAATAAGTCATCATGAACCATAATACACGTTGTCTCATGTAAATGTTATGGATGTCAGATCAGCTGAAGTGGATCAAAATGGGATCATGTTAATTCTATATCAGGATATTAAAATTCCCTCACACCATCAGCAAAAATTCATTTTTACCTCAAGACATTCTACACCACTATAAATGTCTAAGATACTCCTACCCCCAGTGGTATAATAAAATAAACAAATTATCTCTGTAATATCTCTGTGATGGATCTAGATGTTCAGGATAACAATGCTTCTTACGAAGTCCTCAATTACCTCGACACCGATGATGATTCCCCTGATTTACCCACCATATATAAAAATTCCTCTAGAGACCCATAGATGGGAAAATGAGAGGATGTCCTCAAGTACACCCCGCCTACATTTAAGGAATTCATATCTACCACTATTGATGAGTTTAGAAAGGTGAATCTGGGAATAAAAGATGACATATGACCTATTTTTATTATTTCCTCCATTCCCCTAAAAGATAAAGAGATTAATATTTCATTTCTAAAGAAAAATTAATACATGTTTTCTTATAATTATACAAAAAAATCCATATATGAACCCTGAGGTTTCTACACATCACCTAGGATTACCCAATAAACATTTATTATTTGTGTAGAAAACCTAGAGAATTCACCTATATAATGATAACAATGTTCTGATAGAAATTCCCAAAACATCACAATATCCCATGTTTTAGGAACAAGACTCTAAACTAAAAATCATTCAACGTCCTAGCAGTTAGACTTTAAAATACGTAAAATATTTCTTCCTTACCCCTCAATGTTAGAATAAATGGAAAACATCCTTATTAAATTACATTAACCTACCTGGAAGATATCCTAACTAAATGAAGTTAGACATCACAGAGGATGTTACTTCACGGATTGTTCAATTCATGAAGAAAGATCCGTGAAAAAGTAAAATGATGTGTTCTCATATTCATGTGTGATTCAGATCAAAATATGTAATATTCCCATCTAAAAACTATGTGTGGCATGATTCATTCCATCAAATGAAATTTTGTGATTCCCATATATCAAATCCAATGTCCAGCCACAATATTAATGGAAATAATACCCCTTATATGGAAATAGGTAAGACCTACATGGAGAGTAATATATTTTAGAACTACATATGGATTTATTCTATTCATGGGATGATATGCGGTGATTCCTTGATATCCAATACTTAGACCAGCTGTAGCATCAACAAAAAAAATTCACCCATATGTGTATGGGAAAAACCATTGTAGAGTGTTTTCCATCAAGAACTACATGTGGCTTGATTCGTGCTATCACAGAATACATAATGATTCCCAAATATCTCATCATGGTTCCAACCAAAATATCATTGAAAAATTACCCCTTATGCGTATCGTTCATACCTATATGGAGAGTTTTATGTTCAAGAAAATTTTGTGGATTTATTCATGCTATCATAGTATTTGTTGTGATGCCCAGATCTCAAATCTAGGGTGCATCAACAATATAAACATTAAAATTACACCTCTATGTATGTTTAGAACTTAGGTGGAAAATTTTATATTCAATAACAATGTGTTTCTTCATTCCATCCATCCAAATAAATATTGTGATGCCTAGATCTCCAATACAAGGTTCAGTCACAATGTCAATGAAAAAACATTCCACCTATTCATATGGGTCAGACCTGTGTGGTGAGTTTTCCATTAAAGAACTATGTTTTGATTGATTCCAACTTTCAAAAGATACAAAGTGATTCACAAATATCTAATCTAGGGTTTATCCAAAAAATCAATGGAAAAAATACCCCTATGAATATGGGTCAAAAAACATATAGAATTTTAAAAACAAGAACTATTTATGGCTTTATTTATATAATCACAAGATACAAGTTTATTATAATATATCAAATCTTGGGTCTAGATATAATATCAATAGAACTAATTTCCCCCTTTGCATAGGGGTCGGGCCTATGTGGATATTTTTCCATTCATGAACTATCTATGGATTGATTCATTCCATCATGGGATATATAGTGCTGCCCAGATCTCCAATCCTGGCCAACAAGACCTATATGTTTCTTTCATAAGGTGTAAATCAATTCCAATGATATTAAACAATATGAACGTTCCCTAGTTGGTCAAAATTAATGATCTCCAAGTAATAAGACTTGATCTATCTATGTAAAAGTCAAATCTATATACAAATTTCATGAATATGAGATAAATATATGGAAGAAGGGATCCATCATATGTCTACCCATCAATAATCATGGGCATGGATGAAATTTGTTACCAACATCTATGTTCCCATGACTAGAGAAATGTTTCCCAAAGGATATCTTTCACAATTTCACATCAGTTCCAACATCCTTACCACATGACATTAATATTCTTTGAAAACACCCTAGTAACATAACGTTAAACTAAAAAAATAGACATGTCCCAACAACATCACATTAAAAAGTGAAGACCAAGATCCAGATTATTATATCATCCCATATTTTACATACCATGAATATTACTCAAAAATTGAACGTTATTTATTTAAAAATATATTAAAACCATTCCATGACTGTATAGGTTTGTTGTATTTAGAAATTGGGAATCATAAACAACTGGTTCATAAGACATATATATTGTCCCCCACTTCTTCCTTCAAAATTGGAACCCCTTTTGAAATATATTACTTAACACTCTTCTTCAAAACCTTGGGAAAAGAAGAATATTGAGGGGTGATAATAGATTCTTAGTAAGGGTTTACAAGGGATATATCAACCATATCATAATCACAAGAAATAATAACATAACATTTAAAAATCTTATCATATATATATAATATCATGATATTATGTAATGGGATAAATCATAAACAAACATAATGAATCAATGAATATATTACCAAAAGTCAAAACACAAGACAAGGAATTTTCAGCATACACATAATCATAGAAAATCATTTCATATTAGTCGAGGCACATTTCCAAGACCATCATAGAAGAAAAAATCCATTACTTAATCGAGTTCACTCCCCTTTCCATCGCTATATTACTGAACCAAAATCATTTCTCCTATCATCCACATATATCTCATGTGGTAGATAGACCATTACCCATTTAATTGGAGGGATATATAGGTCCCATCCATGTCATAATGAAATCATTATTAAATGTACCACAATAGCATAAATCATTCATCATAGCATAACACAAACAATAAAATGGGGTTTTAAAGATCATTACATCATAATAAAAACAAAAGAAATGAATTTCATAAATATAATTCCATCATAGAAAAAATAAAACCATAGTAATAATAGGTATATACACATAAACTTCTTTAAATAATGTTAACTTTGATTGAGAATAATTTTGATAAAACACATGAAATTAATTCTTGAAGAAAAAATCGTGTCTTCATTAAAAATATATTCTTTTCAAATAATGTCACACTATTTAAAAAAAATATTTTAAAACAAACATGAAATATTGTAATGGACGATTCATGGAAATATGGTGTTATAAAATAAAAAACATCTATTCATGATGTATAAGTTTAATGAAACCATTCTTCTTATACCTTTTTTCGAAAGTCAAAAAGTACCTCATAATGAAAGTGAAAAAATATTCCTTTTGAACCATTTCGTAAAAATTAACCAATGGGTAAAATAGAAATTAATAAATAGTATATGGATATGAATAATATTTTATAATACATATATATAAAACATGGACATTTATGATAAATATACTCCAGTAAATACTTAAGTATAAACAATCGTAGATAAAAATGGGATTGAAAAATTATCCATTAACTGAGGTCTGTTTTACATTGTATACATCCAAACCTCCTATATAATGATTTAAATAATGTCATATTTTTTTTAAAAAAAATCATACTCCTTTTTTATATCATATATGATCATATTATCATCCGTTTGTTAGTAATATTTCATTGTTAGTCATTATTTAGGTATCAACTAAATTATGTTCTTGTGCATGTTTTGTCAAATAAGTTCAGGTTATCCACCATAGGTCATAATTATGTTATCAAAAAATGACATGAACATAATATATATATTATTTATTCATTATTTTTATTTATATAACCATTATTTGATCGATATGATGTATAATGAAGTGCATTGGCTCATGGAGATGGTAGGTTGTACGTACACACAAGCTATGATATCATTCTGATAATTGTGATCCGATATGATAGTGGAAGGTATATACATTGTTCTAGAATCTATATAATGTTGTAATAATTATATATAGTTGTTATTTCCATCATTATACCCATCCATGTATGTTGGTGTGAAAAATAGATTACACCACGCCGTGAAGAAGGTAAGTTGTATGTACAAACATATGATGATTTCATTTACCATAGGATAGATAGATGGTGGAATATCATTTTTTCATAATTTTAATATCATCTTAGTATATATGTGATACTAGAGTTATTAATTTATAATGAAACCACTCATTTGGTGAGGGGTACTTTTGGAATATTTAAAAGTATTAATTTATTATAAAATATAACCCCTCCCAAAAGAACCAAAATGTCCAAGTTTCTCAGATGATTTAATATATGGTTCTAATAAAATAATAAAATAAATTTTAGATATGTTTTTTTCAATTTAATCCATATAATTTTAATTGACTGTTAGTTATTCTATTTAATTTTTAACTAGGGTATAAAGTATTTCAAAATTAAAAGGGTGCAGTATTTGCTTATTTTATGTATATTAGTCCCCAAATAAATAAATTAAATTTTTTTGACCAAATAATAATTATATTAAATTTTTAGAAATTATTTTTTATTATTAGGATATTTAATGAAATATTATTTTAATAAAAAATTACTACTGTCAATTTTCACACTATTAAATTAATTGATTTTCAAAAATAATAAGATAACTAGTAAAATTTGATCCAATTATTTTATTATATTCCTAAGAGGTCTAGGTCATCGTTCAAATTCATTTTGAATATTAATTAGACAAAATTATATTTATTTTATTATTGTTATTAAAATTTATTTGTTATCTCCATTAAAAATTTAATTGTAAAATTAGTTTTGTATAATTATTCAATAAAAATAATTTTTTAATAAAAAATAAAAAAAAATTCTATGATGAATATGAATATACTATATTTAATAATAATTCTTGTAGTAAAATTTATCTTCTAGAAAATTCTATATTAAATATGTTATAATTCTATAAATATGAATGTGACAACTTTAACATCACTTTGAATAAAATAATATGCGTGTCATAATATTTTCCATATGCATCCAAATGGTCAATAACTCGACCCTTAGATGATTATGGTCGATCTATACATGACCAATAATATTTGGTTATAATTTTGTGTCTTTTAATTGTTATTATCATTTTAATAATAGTTAGTTAATATATTTTTCATCAGTTAAATAATTTTAGTAACATTAATGTATAGACATTAAATGTAATTATTTATTTATAAATAATTATAAATAAATTAAAATGATAAGAAAGAAAATTATATTTCAAATTATATTTTATAATCAGATTTATCCTCTCTATAACCTAATATTATAAATGAATATTTTTTCAAAATTGAGATAGATATGCTCCTCATTTCATTAAATAAAATCAAGTAAATGTCCTAATCTATTATAAGTGGCTTATAATAGATACCATTTCTAACCATGGAATATTTAGATTGAAACTTACTCATCCAATTACATTAAGACAAGTGTCAGGGTAATTTAATAATATTATTATGGATCTTAATTACTCGATTTACACTTTTATAATATTAATAAAAATTACCGAAGTTACTGTAAAATAAATCTATTTACAAAATTTGGACTTATTGATTCCAAATATGGAATAAATTTTTCAAAATTCAAAAAACAGAAGTTTCAGTAATTAATTTCAAATTAATCTCATTTTCAAATTGAGATAATGGGTTTTGAAAGTTAAAACATTTCAAAAGATTAAAATGTTTTTACATCTGAATTCAATGTTAAATTAATGCTAATGACCTAAATTATATTAACTGATAAAAAATATATTCTATTTATACTTTAAGACTACTAGATAATATAATTTAACCATATAAATTATTTTAAGGAAAAATTTATTTCAATTAAACATTTTTGTATTAGTATTATACATCAATCATAAAAGTTATCGGAAAAATATAAAAAAAACATGAAAGGTAAATTTTTATATATTTTTTTCAAATAAGTGGTTTATCTTGTTATATAAAAATTATTATTGTGTCAAAATAAAAATTTAAAAATGGTTCTCCTTTAAAAGGCGTAACATTACCCTTCTATAAAATATAGGTTTTCATACATCAATTAGTGTTTATTCATACCCTATGAAGAAAATATCTATTAGCTGAGTATAAAAAATCTTTCATTAAATATATAACATATTTATTTATTTAATTTCATTTACCAATTATAATTCATTAAATTTGTTATATAAAAATAAAAATATACAATTGACTTATTTTTTTATAAATAATTTTTAGCCAATTAATTCACCATATATTTTCATAAGATATTTATATTTATTCCCAATAACATAATAGCTAGGATAAAATGGTAATTTTTTTCTATGGTAGTAATGAGTTTCATTTAAACTCATGATTTTTTGAAATAGAAGATATTGAATAATTAAAATTATTTAAAGAAAACTTTTCATAAAACCATCCGGGTGTCACATTCTACCCCCCTTAAACTAAATTTATCCCTCAAAATTAGTCACTTGTATGAAAATATATGGGGAAAACTCTACCCCATCACATCCACAAGTTCCCATGTATCTTTCTAAAATTGGGTTTTCATCCATAAAAAGTTTACCAATAGAGTGGTCTTGTTTTTAGATCTTTTTCACTACGATCTAGTATCTCAATCAGTTGATCATCGTAAGAAAGATCATGCTCTAGCGGTACAACTTATGAGTTGAGAACATGTGATATATTGATTATATACTTCATTAGGATAGATACATTGAACACATCATGAACATGAGACAAATTCAGTGGAAGCGCTAATCTTTTAGATACCTTCCCAACGTGATCATGAATTTAAAAAGGACTGATATACCTAGGGCTTAACATTCCCTTATTTCCAATCTCATTAATCTCTTCCACGTATATATTAATTGAAACATTTTTGTCACCCACTTATAACTCTAGTTATTTTATTCACTTGTTGGCATAACTTTTTTTTTTGAGTCTGAGATGCTCTTATATATTGTTGAATTGATCTGACCTTCTCTACTATTTAATCTACAAGATCTGGTCCTAATAGATTTCATTACCCAACATCATCCCTTACAGTTATAGTTATTCACTTCCTTCTATAGAGAGATTCATAAGTATGCATCTAAATACAGGATGGAATGATATTATGGTATGAAAAATCCACCAGAGGTTTGTGTTGATCCCAACCTATTTTAAAATCCATAGAGTGTTCTCTCATCATTTATTATAGATCATGAATTTTAATCTCAAACTAATCGTCTGTATGAGGATGATATAAAGTGCTGAAACATAACTCAATATATAGATCTTGTTAAAGAATTAACAATAACATCAAGGTAAAACTTAGATCCTGATCAGATATAATAGAGAGTGGTACTTAATGTAATCTTAACACTTCCTTTACGTATATTCTGATAATATGATAATGAGACAAATCCTCTCCAATAGCATTGAAGTGTTCATAAATCATAAGGCGTTCAACTATTACCCATATAGCATTATGGCCTTATATGTTATTAGAAGTATGATAACAAATTCCATTGTTATTTTTTTCCATTTGCATTCTAGAATGGTTAATGGTATTGGCATACCTTTAGACTTCTGTCTGTTGGCATTAACTTTCTGACAAACCAAGAATCGCGATACACATTTGAAAACATATATTTTCATTCCATATAAAAACAAATTCTTTTTCCGGTCCCTATACAACTTGTTTCTTCTTATATGAAAAGAGAATGAATAACTATGAGTCTTATCCAATAGCTCATTCTTCAATTTTTGTATAGGAGGAATACAATCCCCATTCCTGAACCTTATTATTCTATCACAATCAAGGTTAAATTTTGGAACATTTCTCACCTTATTATGTAGCTCTACATATTTTTTTGTACCTCATTAATATTATATTGTATAGATGGTTAAACATTTATTTGACAAATAAAATATTTATACACTTCCCTTAAAAATTCACGATCCATCCTTCGTAAAACCATAAATATTGGATATTCTGTTATCCTTATCATGGATATGCTAGCGGGGTCATTTCAACTCAATGCATCTGCCAAAATTTTCACTTTCCTAGGGTGGTAATCTATGAGAGGTCATAATATTTAATAGACCCTAACCATCTTATTTGGTTCATATTCAACTCCTTTTATGGGAAAATATACTTTAAAATTTTATGAATAATATAAATATCACACCGTTCACCATTAAGATAATTCTTCTATATCATTAAGGAAAATATTACCACAACTAAATCCAAATCATTATATGGGTAATTTTTCTCATGGATTTTAAATTTTTGTGAGGCATAAACTATCACTATATAATTTATCATGAGAACACATCCCAACCCCTTTTTGGATTCATCACTGTAGATCACAATCATTTCTCCACTATAATGAAGTGTGAGCATGGGTTTACTGGCTAATATACTTTTTAGCTATTTGAAATATTCTTCACATTCCAAAATCCACACAAACATAACTCCTCTCGAATTAAAATTGGTTAGTGGATTAGGTAATCTTGGAAAATCATTCCAAAAAGGTCTATATTATCTACCCAAACCAAGAAAATGTTGTATCTTAGTTACTGTTGTTGGTCCAGACCATCTTTAAATATCTTATATTTTTTAGATTTATAGATATCCCCTCTATTTAGATTATGTGAACCAAAAATGAATCTTTCTGATGCCAAAATTGACACTTGGGATATTTTTACTAAAGCTTATCTTTTCTTAGGGTCGTTAGTACAATAATCAAGTGACCATTATGTTCTTTCTTAATCTTTAAAAAGAAAAGAATATCATCTATAAAGACTACCAACAAACTGATCAAGATATTTTATTAAGACTCTAATTATTAGATCCTCAAAAGTAGTAGGGGAATTAATAAGAAAAATGGGATCATTATAAATTCATAGTGTTCATACCTAGTAAGGAATTTTGTCATTGGTATATCCTCCTTATTGAACCTTAATTGATGATATCATGAATGAAGATCAATCTTGGATTATTATTGAGCTCCACATAGTTGGTCAAATAAGTCATCAATTCAGGTAAGATGATATTTTTTCTTAATAGTGATCATGTTATGTTATCAAAAATCAATGTAGAGTCTCATTGATCCATAATTATTTTTAACAAACAGAACATGTTCTCTACAAGGTGACACACCAGGTAGTATGAATACCTAGTCATTATTCTCTTATATTTTATTTTTCAACTTATGAAACTCAATTGGGGATATTCTATATGGTGTATTTTAAATAGGAATTGAACTCAGTATGAGTTCTATTGAAAAATCATACTCATGATTTAGTGGAGGACCTTGAATTTCATTTGGAGATAAATCAACAAACTCCCATAAAATAGTTTTATTCTTAGTGGTTATTTTATTCATTGCCTTTCTATATAGATAAGCTTCATTTATTGTAATCAAGACCCATAATATGGAAGAAATTTCCACTAGAAGTTCATATTCATCCTTTCATCGATAGATGATCATTGATTGAACCAGAATATGAAACATAAATTCCCTTACATTTTAATTCATATGAAATACATATAGGTAAATCCAATCCATGATAGGAATCACAAAAAATTCCACTATAGGAAGGATAAAAAGATTTTCAAGTCGCACCTTCCCACCAACAACAACTGGATTAGAATTATAAACTTCTGATGTGACCATTGTTCCATTATGCCTTGTCACAAATAACTCAACATCAAATTGTTGTGGTAATACGACGATACCCCTATAAAATTATTCAAAAATAAAAGAGTGCGTGTCTCATGAATCAAATAAAACATTTTCCACTTTAGATTGGATGGTAATTGTACCTTTCACCACTCCATTATCATACTCTACATCACTGATAGTGATTGAATGTGAATTTCTTATTTATTGGGCCGTATGATATTTCTAATGTCGGTAATCATAAACAACCCTTGTATTAAGGAATTTATTGGAATAATTCCCCATTTAATTACACTATTAACATTGAAGTGTATGAGTTTCTTTCTATATAGACTTTTTTATTCGGATCATTAGTCATCATTTTCCCATCACATCAGCATTCAACTCCCCGATGACATTTCTTTCCACACAAAATACATTTTTTATTCCCTTTAAGACAACTGCCACCTTTTATATATGCTTTTAGAACAAGTGAAAATCATATTTTTTTCAGTGTGTTTTATATATTTTCCCTTGAATTCCATTTTCCCTTCTTATCAAACCCATGGGACTACTGGGTTACTCTAATATCCATATCAACCTTGAGATCATATAGAATTATTTACTTTTATCTATTTAAGTCCCTTATGGATAATTCCATTTAGATACTTGGTTTTAATCCATTATAGAATCGATCAATTTTGCTCCCATATTGGATCATAATTGCATAATCATACCTTGAATGTATTGTAAAATTTTCATCGTTGGTACCAACTAATTCATCATCCTTCTGCTTAAGATCACGGTTCTCCCTCTCCATTTTTTTTGAATAATTCAAGGAATGTTATTATCAAAAAATAAGTTCTTGATCTCATCCAATTCCGTATAGTCAATTTCATCTCCTGGCCTTATATTCTTGATAAAATTCCTTCCTTGATCAGCCTAACCTTCCAAATGATAGAATTATAATATGACATTATCATGTTCTAAACTTCAGATAACTAATAATATGTTTTTCATGGTACTGATTCATTATTCAGACACAAATGGATTAGAAGACCCACTGGAGGAAGGTGTATACTACCTCATAAAGGACTCAATAAAATTTTTTTCTATAATTTTATCATTTGTAAGTCCTGCATGATTGATATCTTGAGAATGGTGTGAGTGAAAAGCTACAAAATTTTTCATTCTTACTTCCATAACATTAGGTTTTTTAGGAAGACAACAATTTCATTTCCCCTCGAATTCACCATTAATGTGGTTCCTTCTGGTTCCTTCCATTGACTAAAACCAAGAATCATAGTGTGAGAAACACAGATCATAATGTGAAAACCATATGATTAAGAATAAAATTTTAATTTAGGATACTTTAGGGTTTATCCTAGATTATTAATGTTCATTTATAATGCCTTAGGATTGTAACTTATACATAGGCATATCCTTAGGGTTCATACTAAGGTTTTATCATCCTAGTTTCCAAAGGTTAACTATATATGGATCTGATTCCAACTATAATAGATTGAAATTTACATTCATAAATATTAATTCAAAATTGAAGAATATTTATTAAAAAACATAAAAAATCCACACCAGTACCTTATAGGTTTATTGTATTTAGAAGCTAGGAAACATATACAATAGGTTCATTAGACATCTACATTTTCTCCCACTTATTTCCTTATAACTAGAACCCCTTTATGACATATCTTACTTAATACACTTATTAACAACCATGGGAAGAGAAACATAAGAAAGGGTGAGCTTAGATGCTCATTAAGGGAAAAAAGAGATATATAAATCATAATATAATCATAATACATGAAAACATAACATCTAAAAATATTACCCTATATATGAAAGATCATGATATCATGTTATGGGATAAATCATAAATGATCATAAAGATTCAATGAATATATTCTGAAAAGTCATAAAATAAGACAAGGATTTTTTTCATACACATAAGCATATAAAATCATTTCATATTTTTCAAGGATTATTTCCAAGACTATCATAGCAGACAAAGTCTATTACTGAACCAATTTTACTCTTCATTCCAGCCCTATATTACTGAACTAAGATTATTTTTCATTCCATCCAAATCTATCTCAAGGGGTATAAATATTTACCTAATGAATTAAAGGGAGATATAGGTCCCACGAATCATATAATGAAATCAATATAACATGTTCCACAATAACGTAAATCATTCATCCTAGCATAGCAGAAATAATAAAATGGGTTTATTAAACACAACTCCATCATAATCCATATAAAAAAATGGAGTTGATTAACAGAATTACATCCTAAAAAAAATCAAACCATACTAATAATAGGGATATAAAAATGAACCAATTAAAATAATTTCATCTTAAATGGAAAATAATTTTGATAAGACACATGAAATTAGTTTTTGAGGAAAATATCATTTCTTTATAAAAAACATTTTATTTTCATAAAATTTCATGAAATTTTATAATAAAATAATTCATTTAAAAATAAAATTGAGATATTTTAATTTAATATTCATGGAAATAATGTGTTATAAGAGTGTAAGAATATGTTCATGTCTAAGAAATTAAAATAAAACATTCTTCTCATAATTTTGTTAGAAAGTCAAAAAGTACCTCGTAATTAAAGCGACAAAATATTCCTTTCATACCATTTCTTAAAAATTAAACAATGGGTAAAATTAAAATTAAACAACACTATAAGGATGTAAATATTATTTTATTATACATTTGTTTAAAAAATGTACATTTATGATAAAAATACCCCAATAAATACTTATGTATAAATAATCTCTTATAAAAATATGATTATGAAATTACCTATTACCCAAGGTCCGATTTCCTTTGTATGTATCTAAACCTCATATATAACTATTTAAATAATTTCATTAACATATTCTAGAATAATAGTTATTTTTATGATGTCATTTATGACTATGTTATCATCCATATCTTAGTAATATTTCATTGCTACTCGTTATTTGGGTATTAACCGCCTTATGTTCTTATGCATATTTTGTCGAATAAGATTTAATTCTCCATCATAGGTCATAGTTATATCATTAAAAAATGAAATTAAAATAATATATACCTTATTTATTAATTATTTAAATTTATATAATCATTCATTATTAGAAATAATGCATAATGAATCACATCACATTGTGGAGATGGTAGGCAATACACACACACGAACAAATGATTCATTCCGATAATTGTGAAATGGTATGAAATTAGATGGTATAACTATTCTTTAAGAATCTTTATCATGTTTTAATAATCATATATAGTAATTATTTCCATCATTATACCCATCAAATTTTGGTGGTATTGAAAAACAAATTACACCATGGCATCAAGATGGTAAGCTGTATATACACATGGGTTGTGATTTTTTTTCATAGGATGGATAGAAGGTATAATATGGTTGTTTCATTATTATAATAACTTATATGTATATATTTTATACTATATTTATTACTTTATAATGAAACAAATCATGAGGTGGAAGTAGAAGAATAAATATGTATGAAAGAATTTGTAGAGGAGATTACCTCTTCTTCAATGTGCTCCCTCTAAATCTCTTTATAAAGCACTACAATTGGTATTTCAAGGACATCAGAACATAGAGAGTGTAACTAGGAATGTTGATAAGTGAAATTGGTAGGGTATGTATGAGCTTGAAGGATCAATGTGAAGTGAAGAGGTAAGGGAGGTGGTTCTCTCTTATAACTGAGGAGAGGGGCACTATTGGGATCTCCCAAGATATTAATTTATCATAAAATCAAAACCCACTAAAAAATAAAAAAATATCAAAGTAGAATATTAAAATATATATGCTAAAAATCTCATCAACCAATAAATTTTATCTATGTTTTTATGATAATTTTAACCTTATCATCTTAATTAACACTTAGTTATTCTATTAAATTTTTAACTAGGTTAGGAAATATTTCAATATTAAAAGGGAAAATTATTTAAGTAATTGATATGAATTAGACCATAAATAAATAAATTAGTACATTTTAGAACATATAATAATTTTTATATATTTTTTGAAATGTTTTATTATTTTTAGATAATTAAATAAAACATTATTTTGATAAACAATTAATAGTGCCAATTTTTACACTATTCAATTCATTGATTTAATAAAATATTACAAGAAAAAGTTAACTGGAAACCAATTATTTTATTATATTCATTAGAGGTCCATGTAATCTATAAATTTCATTGGGCATATTAAATTTCCATATTTATATTTATTTTAATATTTTTAATAAAATTTATTTGTTATCTCGAAGAAAAATATAATTACAACATCCATTTTTTTATAATTATTTACTACACATATTTGATGAATGAAAATGAAAAAGAAAATATTATGAATAATAAAAATATACTATATCTCATAATTACACTTTTTATTATTATTTATATTATGGAAAAGCATACATTAAAATTGCTATAATTTTTATAACATGAATGCAACAACATTAATATAATTCTAAATAAATTGATATATATGTCATAATCTTTTACATGTGGCTCTAAAAGGTCAATAAATAGACCTTTGGATGAAAATGGTATATATATACTTTAACAATAATATTTCTTCAAGATTTTTAGTCTTTTAAGGGTTATTATAAATTTAATAAAAAATAGTTTATTGATTTTTCATCAATTAAATAATTTTTGCGTTGTCAATGTATAAACACTTAAGGTAATTATTTATTTCCTTAAAATTTAAAATAACTTACCATGATAAATAAAAAACTATCTTAAAAATGAGTATTTATAATCTAATATGTCTTATGTATAACCTTAAATTTAAAATGATTTATTTTTTAAAATTTTAGCGAGACATATTTATGCTTCCTTTAAATAAAATAAAATAAATGAAATAATCATATATAAGTTGATTAAAATGGATACCATTTCGATCAAATAATGATTTATATAGAAACAATCTCATCTAATGATATTAATACTTTTTTTAGGGTAATTTTATAATAATAATCTTACACTTAATTAGCTAATTTATCCTTTTACCGTATTAATAATTATTATTGATGATAATATAAAATAAATATATTTAAATAATTTGGAACCAATAATTCCTAATATGGAATCAATTTATAAAAATTAAAAACAAATAAGTTTTAGTAATTAATTTAAAATTAATCTCGTTGTCAGAATGATAACAATAAGGTTTTGATGTTAATAATTTCAAAATATTGAAATGTTTTTACATCTGAAATCAATGTAAAATTAATGCCCATGACCTATATTATATTAACTAATAAAAACTATATTCATTATATTTTTTAAAACCATTCAATAATATAATGTAACCATATAAATTACTTCGATGAAAATTTCTTATTTCAATTAAAATTTAGTGTATTTTTTAAATTTATCAAAACTTGAATGTTATTAGAAAAATATCAAAAATGTTTCACAGGTTAATTTTTGTAACCTTATTTCAAATAATATGTTCATGTTTTCATATAAAAATTAATAATGTGTCAAAATCATAATTTAAAAACTGTTTTCCATTAAGAGGAATATAATTTACCTTTTTAAAATATAGGTTTTTATAAATCAAAAAGGGTTTATTCATACCCTTTGACTTAAATATCAATTGGATGAATATCATAGAAATTTATTAAATATATAACAAATATATTTCATTAATTTAATTTAATAATTTTAATTCAAAAAATTTATTCATACATAAAAAAATATATAATTGATTTATATTTTTCATAAATAATTTGTATCCAATAGATTCACCATACATTTTCATAAGTTAGTTATATTTATTCCCACTAACCTAATAACTAGGATAAAATGGTCATTTTATGCTAACATAATCACGCAGTTACTTTGAACTCACGATTGTGTGCAATGAAAGCTGTTGAATAATTAAAATTATTTAATGAAAATATTTCATACAAACATCCGGGTGTTACAATCATTCCTTATAAAGGGAAGTCAAGAGCCTAACCCTAGTCAACTACTGTATGAGGTTATTCCACAATCATTTAAGCACCACAACTCATTTGTTACAATTCATTTCCTGAGGGCCTTGGGTCTTTTCAAACATTTTATATTCCCTAAAAATAATAAAAGATCTATTATTTCACAATGAAATAGGTGGGTTCACATAAGGTATTTAGACCAAAAAACGAGAAGCATATTGGAACTATAGGAAGGGCCTTCAAATCCTTATGATCTGAAACATCAACATAGTGGAGATCATCTTGTTTGAGTAATCCATGATCATTTTAATCATGATTTTCTCATACTATTACTCATTAACCGAGGAACATGAGACATGATTTACAAAATGTTCATCTCTCTCTCAAAATTATACACGATTACTCTTTAACATAGGTATCCTAATTAGGATACAATGTAAAATTACCTTTAAACCAGGTCCATGTACATCATGAACTTAAAATGCATGCACTTTGGCCAAATCTGTATGAACATAAACATTAGCCTTAGATGGTCAAAATCACAAGACCCTAAACATATAGTGAAAGATACATTGAACTTGATAAGATGAAAACCCAGAAAGGGAGGCCTAAGGAATATTAAATTCACTAATTGTTAAAATCTTCATCTATAGAGTTTAGGAAATGTTAGAGCATAAATAAAAAAGGAATATATCTCATTGGGACCACTTTTTAGCCCTTTTGAAATCAGGGCTATGCTCCTTATATCCCATAGTACAAGAAAAAGATAGTGTAAGGATTTTCACATCTCTTTTCCATGATAATGTTTTCCATAGTTGAAAAAAAAAATTAATGTTCTTGAACCCTTATTAAATATTTTGTTTTCTAGAAAAAAAAATTAATGTATTTGATGTCTGAGCCGAAACAAAAAAATCCTTTTGTTGGTATACTTCTCTTGGAACCCCGTGGACCATGGGATCTCTTTATCTTAGTTTATACCCATAGAAAACTATTAACAGGGACTGTGTAATCCAAAAGTAACCTTCTTGGATTATATGTTAACTAAAACACCTCAAAAGAGATTTTTCCTAAAGGTTTTTTTCCTAGAGTGGCCCAAATTAAATCTTAGAGTTATTATGTTGACCGCATGGAATGAGTTATTCTTCTATAATCAATTATTGGCTCATACCAATTTGTTTCAACATCCAGTTAACTCATATATTCCTAGAACATTATTTACAATCCCGATAACTAGAATACCTATGTATATTCTAAATCCTTGGCATTTAGCCACAATGTATTATACACTTTCACAAAGTAGGAATGTGACACTCCGTTATCAAACAATTGGACAACCCAAATCATGTGACTCAAAACCACATGGATTAGGGCCCATGCCTCCCTAACATAAATCTAAACTTCCCTAGGGTGTTAGAACCCTTCTTAGATAGGTCATTATTCTCTAAACATTTGAATCTTCACAAATAATTCATATAATTTTGAAGAGAGAATGTATAACCTTTTCTTGATCATGCATGTAATTCCTATTATAGATACCCAACCTTTTACACATATAATTTATAAATTTTATGCATAATTAAACATCAAAATAAAATCCAAGCATCGTAAAGTCTAGTGTCATAAATGACTAGGTACATAAGACTGAAAAATTGAATCTAAAAGAAATATTTCATTACTAAATATTCATAAAGACCTTCTAACTTCCATTGTGCTCATAAATCTTCATAGGATAACCTAGGGATAACAAAAACAAAGGGATGATATAAATCCTTGCTAGGGAATAAACATAAGAATAAAGCTTTATCACATTGGTTAGATGACATGACATAATGATATAAAAACACTAGGAACATATGGAATCATAACACATAAACACGAGATCATATAAAAATGCAGTCATATCAATATCTAAGAAACATAAAAAATTAATTTGGCAAGAGAAAAGTCTCATAATACATATAGAAGAACAAGTTATGGTTAACCACCAAAACTGTTGAACATGGTAGCATGAGTGATGGATAACCGCCAAGACTGTGGCATATAACGTCTAATGAGACTCAACATTACCCATTTCATTAGAGATATATCTAGGATATCCCTTCATAATAGGTTCATGAATATGATTTCCAAATATATATTTATACACAATCAATAATATATAAATATAAGGGTTACCCATTATAAGAATTGGGTATCATAATCATGTCATAAATCCTAACAAATGGAAGTATCAAATAAAATAACCATGATGGAAAGTAATTATAACAAACATAGAAAATAATAACGTGCAATAGGAATATATCATGAAAAGTGATATCAACATGAAGTAATAACATGTAAAATGAGTACTTATGAAACAATAGAATTAAAAAGTTTTTGTGAAGTTAAAGAAAAATATCATTGGTCATTTAAAAAATAAACAGGAATAATATTTTATATAGAACCAGAAGTTAATGAAGAAGGTTTTCATAATAAAAAGATATGTTTTATACAAATAATGGTATCTAAAAAACATATCCCATAGTTTTCTTGAAAATGGGTAATAATTTAGAAAGTTTCCTTAAAATGGGCTTGCTTATCTGGAATAATTGAGGATGAAATCATTTAAATACCTTTATATCCATGAAATATAATGATGAATGGATCTTGATACATGATTTTGGAGAATATACACATAATTTAGAATATTTTCATAAAAATAATAGGTAAATTCATTTGGGTAAAATAAAATACTGAATTACCTGAAGGAATAATGGTGGTTCTGGTAGACTATCTTACATTAAGTATGATAATGTCCTTAAGTTGATCTTAATATTATAGATAAAAAAATTTAATTCATTAATTAAAATTTCTAGAACATCTTGTATATGTGATTGATTTATTATGACCTTATTAAGTTCATTCATCACTATTTTGATGGTTTAGGAGGTTAAATTTCACTGTTTCAGAGCGTTTCCTTCCTTGGTTTTCATGATTTGTTTACTTATATACATGTAAGGATAAACATGTAAGATGAAAATGGTTTTATAGAATTTAAGTTGTATGTTTTTTGTTAACATCAAAAATATTACTTGGTTTTGATATTTATTTCGTTTTGTAGAGTGGAGATGAATCATTATATAAAACATTAATCATAACCGTTTTGGTTAATTGGTGGGATTTGATCACAGTAAACACATTTTTATTTATAAATTAATATGATGTATAAAAAATATTCCATAACATTAAATTATAAATAATACATATATTATAATATGTTGAAACCATAAAAATTGTTTCATGAAAAGAATTGAATATTATAGAATAAATTGATAACCGATCATCCTTGAATGTGATGAATTAACACATCTCAGATTGTGTTTTGATTTCTAGTATAAAATGAGGGGAGGGGAGAGATAATGATGAATTATTACATTATCATAAAAAAATATCTAGTACGTGTATATTACTAGATTCATCATAAAATTTGGATGAAAGGAGGTTAGGAGGGAAAAATAAAGAATCGAACATGAAAGAAAATAAAAGAAATGAAAAAGTGAATTTACCTCTTGGATATATCATCCTTGAGAGCCTATTTAGGGGATATGATTTGGTCTTTTGAGGAGACCATAGGCTGATGTACGTGGAATATAGGAATATGGAGTGATTTGAGTAGCATTTGCAGTAGGCACAAGGCTTGATAGGTGCAAGGAGAGGAGGTAAAGAGTATTTATATTTATAGTATAATATAGGAGGGTTTTCTTAATATTTTATTCAATATTTTATTCTTTTTATGAAGAAAATAAATTGTAATGATTATTGTGTCCAAATATATTAATATGTGATGGTGAGTTCTAACCCATAGTCCTTAACATAGCATAAAGTGTTCCATGACTGAATAAATCATGTATTTTTTTGGTAAATTATTATATTTTACTATTCATCAAAAATTCAAGTATTCCATATAAGTACCAAAATTGAACCATAAATTTTTTTCTATGTGTAAAACCCTAAAATGAACTCCATTTTCTGAAAATTATATTAATATGAGATGTTTTATTTATAAATAAAATCTTCTTTTACTTGAAGAAAACATATTTAAAAATTATAGAAGACTTTATAACAATTTGAAAAATTTATTAAGGTCACATAAAATTTTCCTATAATTATAAGATATAAAAATAATAATTTATGTATACATTTTATGAAAATAAATTTTATTTTTAAATTATTAAATTATTCATATAATTTTATTTACATACTTATGACTTATAAAAATACCAACACTATGATATAATTATATTATATTGTCACTTATAAGATAGATAAATTTTATTAATACTTTCATTAGTAAGGTTACATATTCACTTGGCTGATTTACTATTCATAAGGGTTTTATTACTATTCTTAACGGTATCATTTCTATTTATAAGGTTCAGTTAGTATTCACCAAAAATATATTTTTTCCTGTCAGACTTAAAACTTCTTATTGATCACAACTGTGTATGTCAGATTATCGAAATTCAAATCAGAGAAGTGACAATATTATATTTAAATGTCACATATTAATTAGTAGTTCATTATGTTGGTATTTCATGTAACTATATGAAATAATTATAAGAAAATAATTTCAATTGATAATACCATGAGTTGTTATATCCACCCCCATGAAATTTCACCCTCGACATTTCATTTTACATACTATGGTGAAAACTTGTGTGGGTACTTTTCCTTTGTCACTTCCTCCAGTTCTCGTGTTGCCTCTTCGTACTTATGGTTCACTATAGAAATTTGACAAGGTGAGTAGTCTTGTTGTGTATATCTTTATATTAATGATATGATATCTTGAATGGATACTCCGCATAATAAATATTAGTCTCCAATTGTACCACCTATGAAGATAGTACATGTGATGGATGTGGTATGTAATTTATTAAGAGGGATACATGGAATTCATTGTGTACTGTAGACACAGTTGGTGGAGGTTCTATTTGATAGGCCACATATATAAAATGATTAGGAATCTTGGAGGGGAAAATATAGTTGGGAATTATCATTCCTTTCTTCCAAAATCTCATGACCTTCTTCCATGGAGATATGCATAGGAATAACATTTCCCAAACATTGAACTCAATGTCCAATAGATGATTGTCTCCATAACTCATCTTTCAACTTTGGGATATCTTGAGGTGATGTGGAATTGTTATCACCTTCTCCACCATTTTTTAACAATTTCGGGTCCTATTAGTTTACTCTAATAAACTTCATAACAACATACCAGTGTTATTCACCTTTTTCTATAAAGGTCTTCAAATGGTGTCACTCGAATGCTCGAGTGGAAACTATTGTTGTAAAAGAATTTGACCTATGGAAGATATTGTTAACACAATAATTTTATGTCCATAGAATACACTCTCCAAATATCTTCTAGTGTCCAAATAGATATCTTAGATTAGCCAGCAGTTTGATTATGATAGTCCATAATGAAGTTCAGTTCTGGGAATATAGCATGCTAGAGACTTTTCCCGAACTTTGAGGTGAATCATTGATATCTATAAGATACACTAGATAATGGCACTACTCTCATCATTACAAACTCTTTGATAAATATCCGTGCAAGTTGATACAATGATAATTCCTCTCAAATTTCGATAATGTGAGATGTCTTTGTAAGATGATCCACAACGACTGATATAGAAATGTTTCCCCTATATGCCCTTAGATGTCCAATGACATAGTCCATTATGATATTATCACGCACCCATATTGTTATGGATATTGGTTTCATCATCCCCTTAGAAATTTTTCTTTCATACTTCTCCTTTTTACATACTAGGAACATTGATGTATATTCAGCAGTCTCCTTCTTCATATTTTCCCACCAAATTTTCTCTCTGAGAGCGCGATACGTCTTTGTGCTCCCCAGGTGAATAGAGAAGGTTGAGTTACATTTTTCATTAAAAATATCCATCTTTATCTCTGGATCATATGGTACACATAATCAGAACCCAAATATTACAACTCCTTTCTCATCAATATTATACTCATATGATTTCCCATTTCAAATAGATTCCATACTTTTCATTATTTCCACATATTTTCTTTCAACATCAGTTATTTTCTCCAAGAGGGATGGTAGAGCACTCAATTGAGAAAGGATTTATGATGATCCTTCCTTAATTATTCCCATGTAAATTCTAGAGAAATATTAGAATATTTAAACCTTCTCAATTCTCATAATTGATAATGATGCATGATCATTTATACATAGTGAATCCTCTACATTACTTGCCTTACTGGGATGGTAGTAGATTGAGTAGTAATAATCCATGATGAGATCTCTCTATTTTTTTCTGGATTATATTAATCTATTTCTATGTGAATATATATTTGAGACTCTTATGATCAGAATATATCTCACACTTCTTCACATAGGGATGATTATGCCAATTTCTCAATGGAATGATCAAAGATGCTAACTCCAGATTATGTGTAGGATTGTTTCCCTCATGGATTTTCAATTACCATTAGGAATAGGCTATCAAATCAGAATTTTCCATCAGCAAAATACCTACGCCTTTCTTTGAATATTCATTGTACACCACAAATAGTTCTCCACTTATTGTGAGTGTGAGTACTGTCACAATGATAAGCCATTATTTTAGTTCCTTAAGGATTTCTTCTCATTCTTGAGTCCATAAAAACATCACCCCCTTCCATGTCAGCTTGGTCATTAGGTTTGATAATCATGAATATTTCTCCACAAATCGTCGGTAATTCCTAGCTAGACATAGAAATCTATGGATCTCCATTAAAGATGTTTTTGCAGGAAATGATTTAATTGCATTTTTCATAGAAGGGTCTATAGATTTTCCTTTCCTAGTGATAGCATTCCCCAATAATGATACATCCTCCATCTAGAAATCAAATTTTAGATACATTTAAAAAGGTTTATCCCTTCACAAATTCATTTGCACATTATTAAAAAACTCCTCATGTTACTCCTTGCTCTTAGAGTATAGAAAAATATCATCGATAAAGACTACCACAAATTTGTCGAGGTAATATTTGGATACTCTGTTCATTATATCCATGAATATTGATGGATAATTATTGTGTCAAAAGGGAATAAATATGAACTCATAATGTCCAAACTTCCTTAAAAAGGTAGTTTTTTTGGAAATATCTTCCTTTTTCACCTTTAACTGATGATATCCAAACTAAATTTCCAATTTAGTGATATAAATGACCCCATGTAGCTGATTGAACAAGTCATCTATCTGAGGAAGGGGATAATTTTTCTTTATCATGATATTATTGAGTTTACAATAATCAATTAAGAGGTGAATTTATGAAACATTATTATTTTTGAAGATGACTGGAGAACCCAATTGTGAAGCACTCAGGTGTATAAAACCCTTCTCCGGATTCTCCTGTAACTGCTTCTTTATCTCTTCAAGATCTACAATGGCCATTATATAAGGTTTATTTGATATAGGTAGGGATCTAGAAATATTTTCAATTTAGATCCCATCATCTCGATAATGTAATACATTATTTTTATTTCTCATGTTGAGAATATCTTGGGGAAGTATCATCTAATTAATCTCAATTATATAATCAAGATAGTCTTGATTAAAACAAAACATTATCCAAACTAGATATGATGATTCTGAAGAAGATTCATCATCCATCTTACAAATGTACAGGATTAGATGATACTATGGGTTTTGAAGAGAGATCTTCCATTCCTGACAACTAATGTTGTCCTTATAAATTGATCTCCAATCTATTCCCAAAATAACATCAAACACCATCAGAGTTTCTATGAAAATATTTTATGGGTGGTTCTGTCCACAAACATTTATTGGTGAGGAGTTATAAACCATGTACATAATAATTTCCCTATTCTCTCTTCTCATAGATAATTTGACCTCCAATTTTTTAGGTTGATTTTGAATAGTTATACTAAACTTTCGTGATATGAAAGAATGAGTAGAACTAAAATCAAATAGTGTATTCTCTATTCATGAATGAATAACTAGCGCACCATTGAGTGTATTTAATATCTATTTCAACCATGAGGTAAAAATATGCAATCTCCTCATAACTGTCCAAGTATCAAATCACCAACACTTTTCATAGGCTCAGCTTTAGTCCTCTAAAGAAGAGATTAATGTTCCTTTGGGTAATCATGATAAAACCAGAGGTGTATCTTACAATCCTTGGGAATTTTTCTTAATATTCTCTGATGGAATCATATTAATTATGCATATTTGGAAGGAACTCTGTCTCAATATTGAGGAGGATTCGGGGAAAATATTTATTGAAAATAATTTCTTGAATTTTTCCGAATCCATGTAATATATTTCCTCCTAGGACATCATATTCATGATCATTTTCAACCAGTGATAATCTAACCCATCAAAATGATAAACATCCAGTATGACATACTCTTTTTATGAGCACTGGAGGACAAATAATATCTTTTCAATGGTGTTAATCCACTATTGCGCGAGGAGGGATCGAAAGATCCACTAAACATGGGAGGAATTTTCCGAAATAATGATTATACAACAACTTTTTATTTCCTTATAGGAGGATGGTGTTCCACATGATTCATGTTATTATTCATAACATTAACCAGCTAATAAAGTACTATAATAATGTTTTGAGCACTCGTTCTCATCATATCAGGCATATCATTAGGGAAATCATCACATTTCATATCACATTGATTGTTAGACAATTGTATTATATTTCCCGCTACTAACTAAGAAAAAGAATGTAAAATTTGGGGGTTTTAATTATTATCTAATAAGAATAAAAAAATTAAAAATAAAAGGATAAACTCATAAAGGAATAGTATATACTAACTTGTGATTCCATTAGTTTCAATCTAGGTTGTCCATGATAATTTTCCCCACATTTATTCTTGTGGGATTCTTTTTTGTTCCCTTAATAGTGGTTCATACTATACTTATGAATTTACCAAAGCATATTCCATTGGAGTGTCAAACCATGGGAGCATCAAGGCCCATTTTAGTTCACCAGTTCCCATTTGAGTCAAGATAAGTGTGGTGTTTTTGGGTTTTAACCCTAGATACATTTGTGTCAGAGACAACTCTACTTGTTCGTATCTAGACAGGGATGTATTTTCTTTATAAACAACATACATTATACTTACCAAAATTTTTGGGTTGTTTTCTTTTACATTGTATCATCCCTAATGTTCTTATTAAAGTTATATATTCCTAATCTCCAAAAAAACTGCACCATCCGCTCATTCCAACTATAGTGAAAAACTCTTTTACACATATCATTGCATGATTATAAGTATAACTAAACTTCAAAATACAAGACAACAATCGTAAGGTATAGTGTCTTGAAAATACTGGTACATAAGACAAAAAACATAAAACTAAAAGAAATTATTCTTCATTTAATCTTCATAAAGACAACTTAACTTTTATTACACTCATAAATCCTTATAGGATAACCTGGTGATAACACGAATGAAAGGACAAGCTAAAAATCCCAGCAAGGGAACAAAAAAATGAATAATGGTTTAACACATGGGTTATAAGACAAGACATAATGATATAAAAAGGTAAGGATCATATGTGTAATAACATATAATAATGGGATCATATAAACATGGATTCATAGAAATACAGAATCTATATAAAAAAATGACTTTATCACAAGTCATGGATTATTGCACATAGAGGACCACATGTCATGGATGACCACCAATACAATTTCATATAGTGGAACAAGTCATGGATAACATCCAAAACTGTTGCACATAACATCTAATGAGACTCAAATTTACCTAATACAATAGATTGAAATCTGGGTGAACCAGTCATAACATGTTCATTAATATTATTTCTAGATACATAGTCATACATAATCAATCATACATAACTATAAGGGTTTCACATGGTATGAATTGGTTATCATAATCATGTCATAAAGCAAAAAAAATGGGAGTATCAAAAACATTTCCATGAAGTAAAATAATTAGATCATGCATGGAAAATAATAGGATGGACTAGGTATATATCATGACAATTTATGTCATCTTGAAGTAATAACATGCAAACTGATTACTTAATAAAATTTAGAATTAAACCATTTTTGTGTGGTTATTGAAAAATATCAAAGGTCATTTAAAAAATGAAAGGGAATAATAATTTATATTAAACAAGAAGTGATGCCAGAATGTTTTCATAAAAAAAGTGTGGTTTTAAAAAAATGGTATCCTATGAAAATATTATATAGTGTACTTAAAAATGGGAAAAAATTTGAAAAATTCCCTTAAAGAAGGCTTGCTTATCGAGAATAAATGAGGAGAGAATAATTTAAAAACAAACATATCATTGAAATAGATTGATGAATGGATCTTGATACATGAGTTTGGATAATATACATGTCATTTATAAGATGCGAATTAATGGACTTTGTAACTTCATTTGTGTAAAACAAACATAGAAAAACCCTAAGGAATAATGGAGGATCTGGTAGAATCCCATATTTTATGTGTGACAGTGTCCTTCAATTTATCTTAATCTCCTATATAACTAAAATAAATTCACAAATTTATATTTCCAAGTCCTATTTTTCATGTAATTGATTTATTATAAACTTATTAAGTTCATTTATGGCCTTTTTACAGGTTAATAGGTTCAATTTTATATTTTGGACCATTTGTTTCCTTGTTTTTCCTAACTGGTTTACATATATGCATGTAAGGATAAACATGTAAGATGAGAATGGTTTTAAAAAATTGATGTTTTACGTTATTTCTGAGAATAAAAAATATTATGTGGTTATAAACTTCATTTAGTTATTTGGAGTCAATATGAATCCTTATATAAAATATTAATGATAACCGTTTTGGTTAATTCACTGTTTTTGATCACAATGAAAACATTTTTCTTTATAAACTAATATCATGTGTATGGAAAAATTACAAGACATTAAATTTTACATTATACATATATTATGGTTTGGTTAAACCATAAAAATGGTTTCATGGGAATAATTAAAGATGGTAAATGAAATTGAAAACCTATCGTCCTTGAATGTGATGAATTTACACATATCGGATTGTGTTTTCATTTCCAGTATTAAAGGATGGGAAAAAAGAGATGATTGTGAATTATTGCCTTATCATAACAAAAATAATATACCTTTAGTTTACTGGATTCATCATAAAATTTTGTTTAAAGGAGGAGAGGAATGAAAAATAATGAAGGGAACTTCAAAGAAAACAAAATAAATGAAAAGAGGAATTTACCTCTTGAATAATTTTTACTTGAGAACCTATTTAGTGGAGGGAATTTGGTATTTTGAAGATACCAAAGGCTTTTGGATGTGGGAGAGGGTATTGGGGAGGGATATGAGTATAATTTGGACTAGGAAAAAGGTGTGAGAGTTGTGAGGAGAGGATGTATTGAGTGGTGGTATTTACAGTGAAGGATATGAGGGTTTTATTAGTATTTTCTTCATTATATTCTTAGTTTTCCCATGTAAAGAAACAGTAATGACTCATGTGACAAAAAAAATTTATATGTGCATGTGAGTTCTAACCCAAAGTTATTACCTCACCACAACATCATCCATGACTCAATGAATCATGTATTTAAATTATTCAGTAAATTATCGTATTTTACTATTCACCAAAAATTCTGGTATTTCATAAAAATCCAAAAAATTCACCCTAACCATTTTTCAATGTTTATAATACAAAAATGATCTCAATTTTATGAAAATAATTATCTAAATTAAATATTTTTATATTTTAAATAAAATCATCACTTTCCGGAAAAATACATATTTTAAAATTATAACTGATTTTATAATTCTTTGAAAAATTAACTAAGGAATCATGAAATTATACTATAATCATATAAAGTCAAAAAAATAATTTTTTAATATATTTAATGAATATAAAATATATTTTTAATTTATTAAATTCTTTATAAAATTTTAATTAAATATTTAGGACTAATAAAAATACAAACACAATGATATAGTTATATCATATTGTCACTAATAAGGTGGATACATTTTATTTATAATTTCCTTAGTAAGGTTACTTATTCACTTGGTTGAGTTACTATTCATAAGGGTCATATTACTATTCATAAGGATAATAATAATTTTCATAAGGGTCAGTGAAAATTCTCTGAACATTATATTTTTCCTATCAGTCTCGAATCATCTTACTAATTGAAATTGTATATGTCATATTTTTGAAATTAAAATCACGAAATTGATGATATTATGTTGAAAGTACACATAGTACTTATTAGTTCCTTTTTTTTGTGACTTAAAGTTATTATATGACATAATTATAATAAGGTAATTACCATTGATAAAACCACGAGTTATTATAGCTATCAGATCATGCAAAACGCCATGTACACTGAGGGAACATGTGGGAGTAAACTAAACCATGTAGCTGAAGACATCGAACTAGATATCCTTAAGGAAAGGTGAGTCTGTAGGTATAGTACCCACATTGGGTGAACATGACACGTGTAGGTGTGCCTAGTTGGGCTACATAGTTTGGTGTATTACGGATGAACAAATGTGTGTATGGGTTACAAGTGTCAACCCAACTGGAATCTTGATAAACTGCTACCACAGATTGATTTATTAGTCTCTCTCCCGAAAAAGAACCTGATAGATACGGGAAGAAGGGAATTACCAGCATTGTTCATTTATAAAATATATATGATCAAATCGATATCTATTTAATCTTAGAATTATTCACTCTCTAATCACATCATTCATCGTCTTCAACCTCCTACTCATCTGTTACACTCACCAAGACCTTTTTTGATCAAATGATTCACACCTGACAACCACTTGACTAAAAAATTCCACATCCACCATGTAATCCATATCCGACTATAAAACAATGAATCAAGAGACATTATTAACATCTGGGATCCATCCTACTATTTTTTGTGTATGCATTCAATCAATTGAAGAAAATAGATGTTTTTATGTGAAGTTCATCAAGACAATATTTTAGGCTATCATAGGAGGTGCAATGGACCACATGAATGAATAGAGAAAATCACTTAGTCATCAAAGGAACATATGATATTTTGTTGGGATATGTCAACGGTCACCCAATCCATCACATGAACACTGTGATCTATCACTTGAACACCCATATGAAGAATTATTTATCACAGGAATATGTTATCCACACCATGATCACCATGTCATAATATCTTCATAAGGGCTATCACATTCAACCTTAAACTAACAAGGGGATTTTGGTATGTGATCTTATGACCCCATGTTGTGCCTCAAATATTTTGATACTCTTAAGGGGATTATCACATATAACACCATCACACAAACCATTTTAATCCATCATGAAAGTTTCAAAAGTTCAAGAGTATGAGTGATGATGATAAGAAATGTTGCAGTGACATCAAAATGTTGAGTTATAATTTTTACTTCTTAAATTTTCATTCCTTTAGTTTGGAAAATTTAAAAAAAATTCTTCATATTTGTTTAAAAAAATTTTATTCCATAATTGTTTTCGCATTTTGTTGTTGAAAACTTTACATTTAACCCAACATATAAATAGTTATAAAATACTATGTATATAAATCTATCATAATTATAAAAGATCCCCACATTAAATATGTGTCTGATTAATTAGAAAAACCATTCTTCTAATCGGTGATTATTTTTTTCTTGTATTTTCTATATCCAAAATTCATAAGTATCATAAAGATACTGGTACAGATACATCATATTGATCCTGATAATATTTACCATTGTAAAAAATAATAATTTTGTTCATCAAATTATCATAAGTTCATAATTGGAATATATAGACTTTTTTATTGTGAAGAATACAGTTTAGTATTATAATAGTGTTGAACAAAACAATATCATACATTTAGTTATCTCAGATCATGATGACATGTAATGTGAAATCTATATGATTATGTTGAATGTAACATAGAAATATGATCACTTGATCATCCCCTATAAATATCCATTTATTTAACATTTTGGTGGATGATACATTTTTGCAAATCAAGTCTTCTTAATATTTCGTATCATGTACTTATTGTAGTTTTTATTTGTAATACTTCAGTGATTTTTAATTCTAAGGAATCCTCTCTAGGGTTTTTCCCTTTATAATCTTTTTTTTTTCTATATATGATCAAAGTAATGATGGAAGTATTTTAGGTATTGGAAGATAGTGAATACGATTAACCCGGTCTAGGGATTATAGGGATAAGAAGGCACATATTTATCATAATATCGAGGTATTCCATGGATAAGAAGAAAAATATTTTTATGATCATTTATCAAGGGATTTATTGATAAGGAAAGATAGACATTTAGAGGAGGTATCAAAATATATATAAATTTAGTCAATTTTTTTAATAACTTTAATCTTAATTTTTATAGAGTGAATTATTTTATTATATATTATAAGTCATTCTTAATTTTATTAGGTATTGTTTTTAATGTTTTCACTAGTCATTATTCTACTGGGACTATTATGATAGATTTTTTAAAATAATATTTCCTATTATTTGTTTTATCAGTTCATTTTTGATAATTATTAAATCATACTCTAATGTTATTAGAACTTATGGTTCAAATTCCAAAACTCTAATCATAAGATGATTTTTGAGTCTGAGATTTTCCATTAAGAGGTATTGTGTTTTGATTAGTTTTATTTTTCAATCTATAATTCACCCACACTTATAAAAATTGGTTACCTTAATAATCAAACTATTGGTATCAATGATGGTTTTACGACATATAATTGTGAGAGTTTTTTACATTATTTATCAACTACATGTTTTAAAAACTTCATGTTTATAAATTGTTTTTACACTAATGTGTATTTTTTGAAAATAGTTTATATCATTTTTATAATATTTAAGGGTTGAATATTTTATCTATTGATATTATAAATTCAAGTAGACAACTATTTTGTATGGTAATGACTATTATTATTGGAGAGATAGAATAATGAATGTTTTTATCAACTATAGAGTTGATAATTTCATAATGATTATGAGGAATTACAAGATTCATAATAAAGTAGATTCTTCTTTTATAAATGATGATAACAAAGAATATTAGTTGACCAACAATGTTAAAAATACTTTTTATGTTCTGTGAAGATAAATATTTACATTTATATATCATTTTGTGAAGCAGAAAATGGTATTTAGAGTAACTTGGAAGTAACACATTTTGGTACATCAAACGTTTTTGAAACAAGAAGATCCATATTGAGAGATGATTACCAAGATTTTTATTTACTACATGGTGAGACAGTCTAAGAATCACCAATTTTAATGACTACTATAAATAGTTTATGATCTATTTGAGAGAAAGTTCTTGATGATTACATTTTGGATAAAAATATTATTGATATAATTCCATGTGATTGGGAATCTAAAAGAACTGTTGTGGATGACACAGAGAAGAATATGAATCTAACTCTTGGTTGTCTTAATGAAACCCTCATGAAATATGATGTATGATTAAAGAGAGACGATGAAAAAGTAGAAATGTAGAATAGTGGTGTATATTTTTAAACAACATATACTATTCTAACTAATGTTCAATCACCAGAGAATGTACTGATGTCTACAAAGAAAAATAAATTTATTACTGAATATGATTATACATCACCAAAAGATCTTACAAATGAGATTGAAAATATTTATTTAATGATGAACAAGATAGTTGTGAAGAAATATTTCCCACAATGATATACTAAAATTTATACGGATAATAATGATAATAAGGATTCTGAGGTTACTTATTATGAATAATAGAAGGTTGGAAATATTTGACCTGATTGTCCCAAGAACTAATAGAAAGATATGAAAGAAATAAATTCGAACAAATATGTTATGAAATATAATAAGTTTACTATAGTAAAAATTCTTAATGTTTCTAACACTTAGAGTTCTAGAGGTGGAGATTCCTCTAACAATTCTTCTGATAAAAATGTTCCAAATAGAGGAACATTGACATATTTTTAGATTTACCTATAGTAAAAAAATTCCTTATGGCCAAGGTACACAAAACTAAATCACATATTAATATGTATATAAATGATTAATTTCTTGGATGATAAAAATTATACATATTTTGATGAAGAATCTTCCTCACCAAATGAAGGTTATCCTCTACTCCATGATGATTAATTTTATAGGTTTGAAAAAAAATTATAAAATTAGAATTGTAATGTTTATAAAAATATGACAATTCCAAAGCAATACTTTCTAATTATGATTTAAGAATAAAATTTTTGAATATTGAAATATAATATCTTTTAATAGATCATGATAATAAATTTTACAAATATAATGATTTTAAAGACCTTGAGAATGTTATCTATTAAAAAAATATTTTATAAAATGGGTTTTTAATGATTCTAATGATATTACCAATGATAGAAAACATTATTCTAGCAATAATGTCCGAAATATGTTCTTCAAATAAATTTCTATCCGAGTTTAACTCTAGGAAGGAATATTTTTATAATATTTAAATTAACTTAAACATAAACTAATCTTTATGGAATGGGTTTTACAAATGAAAAACGTATTTTTAGTAACAAATGTTTTGTTCCGAAAGGTTCTCCATTTTCAAAAAGTACCAATGTGTTGGAAAATGAATGATTTTTTATAGAGTTATATATTTATAATTTCATAATGATTATTTTTATAATTATTTTAAATTTTCTCAACAAAGTAAGGTGGAAAAAATTTTGTTACATAAAATTATATTTTTTTATAAAATTGGACCCAAGAAGTTTTGTATTTTGAGAAACTAATTCTTTTATTATTAGAAAGATAATTGATGTCAAAAAAAATATTTGGCACATGAATAGTGGATGTTCAAGACACATGAATGGAATCAAATATTTCTACTAGAATATTTTAAAAATTAAAGGTGGAAATGTTTCCTTTAAAGATAACACTCAAGGATAGATCATTGGTATATGTAACATTGTAGTTACTGGAAAACCCTAATTTCAAATGTTTAATTTTTATAGGACATATGAAAAACCTTATATTAATATTTCAATTATGTGATGAAGGTTATCTTGTGAACTTTAATAATGATATATATAATGTATATAGTTCAAAATATGAGTTTATTATTTCTACTAATCTACATGATAATATTTACACACTAAATATAGAAGACCTTATGATCCAATATATAACCTTACTTAGGGAAATTATTGATTATTATTGATTGTGGAATAGACGTGGAAGACATTGTAACCATAGAAACATAAATAAGATAACTAAGAATATAATTTCAAAGGATACACCAAAACATAGGTTTAATACTTCAAAGTCTATGACCCTTATCAATTTAATTAGCAGAAAAATAAATTTTTGAAATCTAATAGAGAATTATCATCTTATGATGCTTTATAGTTAATGCACATAGAATTATTTTTTTCAAAAAAAAAACGGTTGTATTGGTGGAAATATTATGTATATGACTTTTTTGATGATTATAATGGATAAAAATCGGTCCATATTCTAACATGAAAATACAAAGAATTTAGTTATTTTAACACTTCTCTAGCAGGAATTAAAAATTTGAAAAACCTCTCCATGATAACTATTCAGAGTGATTGTACAATCGAATTTTAAAATTATGATTTTGAATATTTTTATAGTAATAATGATATTGAAAATATTTTTTCAGTACCAATAATAACACATAAAAATTGAGTTGTCTATAGAAAAATAGAATACATTATGAAATAATGAGAACTATGATGAGTGAATAAATAGTTCCAACTTTTTTGGGTTGAAGTGGTTAATATTGATTTTTATACAGTAAATTTTCTTTTAATTATACCTTTTATTTCAAAAAAATTATGAGTTGTGTGTAGGAATAAAACCAAAAGTATCTCATATAATTTTATTTGGTTTGTATGTATTAATCAGGAATACTATTGATTAAATATGTCAATATCAACCAAAAATATGATGAAGGAAAAATATTAGGTAATTAAACTAATATTTAGGCTTATGAAACTTTTAATAAAAATACAAGTACTATTGTTGGAAAAATACATATTAAATTTGATGAAACCGACCCCTTTGAATTCCAACAACCCCAATATATATCATCATATATTATTTCTCAAACTGATTTGAAATCATTATTATAATGTTATTCACACAATTAAATAAATTAACAATTTTCCCCTCATTTAATTCATAAGGAATATTTTCTACTTGTTGTTGAAGAAACAACATCAGAAAATAAGAGAAACCAGATATTTATTATAAATCATCCAAGTGATTTTATATTTAGTGAGATAGATCATTTTTTTAGGACTTGATGTCATTTGAGAAATTAAATTGAACATCAATAATTGTTTTCCTAATTTGAACCTTAGAATTCTGGTAAGGCATTAGGTGATGAGGATTGTATGAAATAAATTCAATATGAACTCAATAAGTTTGAAAGAAAAAAAATCTAAAATTAAGTTGAAAAACTTAATGGAATATCTATAAATGGATTAAAATGGTACATTATGGAATTTTTTTTAATAAAATTGTATAATAGTTTGAAATAAAATGTTACTTGTTGAAAAGGGATACAACCAACAAGAGGAAATTGGCTATGAAGAGACCTTTGCTCCGATAGAAAGAATTGAAGCTATTTGGACAAGTCTACCATTTTTTTCATTCTTTAGATTCAAACTACATCAAATGGATGTGAAATTTTCTTTCCTTAATGTAATATCATTCATTTTTTTAAAGGAGACAATATTTTCGATAGCGTACATAATACGCCACATCGAACTTAAGCGAACAACCAAATATTGTTATGTTACATTACAACCTAGATGATAAAATGGTGGTAATGAATAATATTAATTTATATATATATATATTTTTTACACATGTATTTAATTAATTATTTTTTGGAAAATTATTTATATATGAAAATAAAACCCTTTTTTAATTAAATGGAATGATTTTCTAAAAAACTATTTAAATGAAAATAATTGTGTTTATAAAATAATAAAATCACTTTTATCTATTTCTATTAATAAAATATATATTTAATATATTCAATTTAATGTTTAAAATTCATCCTATATGTTCTCTGGACATGATATAAGAACAAATACAATTTTTTTGGATAAAATAAGAATTTCTAAAATACTGTTTTACAGCCTTTTGATGGAGAACCCATTTTAAATAAACTTTAAAAAAATTATATGATATATTTTAAAACATAAAATTATTATATTGAATCAGGACATCAAAATTTACTTTGGTTGATTTTTTGTATTTTTCTGATAAAATTCATTTTTTAAATAATATTGAAAAACACATCATTTTAATTCAAAACTACCTATTCATATAATTTTTTAATATAGTTATATTATGATTTTAATTGGATTTAAATTATATATAGATTATGTTTTAATTATTTAATCCAATTTTGGTCATTGGAGGTAATTTCACCTTGAAATTTGATATATACACATGTCAATCAATTGATGGTATTTACTTTTAAAAACCTTGTTTTATCATTTTGACCACAAGAATTAATTTTAAATTAACTACTAAAACACATGACTTTAAAATTTGGAAAATAGATTCCATATTTGGAATAATATGGTCCACATTATGTAAATATGTCCGTTTTATTTTCGGACATGGAGAATATTAACTTTAGTAATTATTTTTATTTACCGCAAGTAAAGGATAAATCAGGTAAATAAGGGTAAAAATAATATTATAATTACATAAAAATATCCTATATATTGTCCTAATCCTATTATATGAGATATATATGACCATGAAAACCCTTGGGTTGAAATTTGGCCATTGGAATCCAATTGGGTGTGATTATGAAAAATATAACTTTTAATTTAATGTAAAAGAAAAATATGTTATAGACATATATCTTCTTACTAATTTTTTTAATATAGATTTATATAAGTGATCTATTAAAATATAACTAGTCATTAGAAATAGAGATTTTTTAATACATCATGGTATTGTTTTTAAAATTTTCAAACATTATCTAATTAAATTTAATTATGACACAATGATGATGTAGTGATTTCTTTATTAATGAAGGAATCAAATAATTGATATTACAAGTATTAAAATATATATTATATGAAATAATTCACATCATCAAATTTTTTTAGGTTAATATGATATTTAAGAATACTATTCAACGTTTTTCATCAATGATGTCTCTCTATTTATATTTTATATACTTCAATAAAATTAATTGTATAAAAATTAACCTAATTGATGTTTTATAAAAATAGTAATTTGTTAAATGATTTAAATAAAACTAAAATTATATTAAATTTCAAAGGTGACTATAATAAGGTAAAAATGTTCATTGAGTTTCCAATTATGGTAAATTGAACCCATATATGTAAAATAATAGCATCATTATAATTAAACATTTGTTACCAAAATTAAAATTAAAAGAGAACAATTAAGGGAAAACCAAAAAGATAAGATTTAAAATATAATGAGTACATGTCAAAAAAATTATTGGATGAGAGGATTTCTAAATAAAAAGATCTTATATTGTACATGTCTTATGTTTGATCCTTTTTAATTAAAATATTAATTTATATAAATTTAATAATTTATGAGTTTGCAAAGGAATCTCTTACCCCTCCTATAAAAATTCACCCTCTATTCTATAATACTCACACATAAATAAAGAATTGGTAAGACAACACCCACCCAAAAATATTCTTATAATTCCTCCCCTCATCCTATAATCCTTCATTAAGGAAAAAATCCTCCCATGGAAGCCATTTGGTATAAACCAGTATAAGTTACACGATTAAGAGGTAACAATTTCTATCGTGATTTTTGGTTTCATTCCCATTCTCCACTCCCTAAAATATTATTATTATAATATTACATAACAAAACCACCATACTAAATATAATTTATTTTTTATACTATGAATTCAATCTACAATTAAACACACCTCCATTTAATGTGTAAAAAACATATTGTTTCTATGTACGATTAAGTACTCTCTCGAGAAACAATGATTATTCAATTTTCCTCTACCACCTATCATGGAGAACATTATAATTGAAAATATTTTTAAATATGATATATATTATATTTTTAGTATCTATATTCTTCTATAATTTTTTTAGAATATTCCATTATGAATTCCATGTTGTGTAAATACAAAAATGTTGTTTGAGGAAGTCTGGACATCCACCCCAGAAAGCGATACGACACGTTCCCGCTATACATGGAACGTATAAATGATGGGTTATTAAACCTATGATACATATATGAAATTAATATAATATTTTTATTACAATATACATTTATACCATGAAATTATTTATTTTAATATGACAATGAAATGAAATTATCATTCATGCATACGTACAATCTACTATATCCTAGAATGGTGCATTTCATTTCATATCTCAAAATATTATGGATTTTTATAAATAAATATATACTAGATATATATGATATTTAAATCATTAATACAATTCTAGAGATGATGGTCATATGAACACATGGATAATATACATCAAAACAAGTTTATTTTTTACCCAAGTACCAAATATCGACAAAATGTCCGATATGAACTAAAATAATTAGGTAATTTTTACAAAAAGGTAATAAGTGATATTAAATAAATAATAAAATAAAAAAGGGTTCTTGAGAAAGTACAAATTAACATATTATTATTATTCTAGAAGAACAAGGAATATACGAGACATGTCATATCAAGGTAAGGGACTCCATCTAAATCTTTTTTCATTGAGGGATATTTCGATAATACACACCACCTTATTTTATATGGTGTATAATTATAACCTCTGAATATAAATTTCATTCAACGGTTCCCTAAATGAATCATTTTATAAAAAGTGTTTTACTAAATGAAAATGGAATGTTTATTAATGTATGCGGTGATACAAAATTCTCAAATGCTATAACCATTATTTGATATTTAGCATCCTATTAAAACCTTAATTATTTTTAAAATGGAAATAAGTACCTTATTCCTTTTGGGGTGTTTTTTTATTGAAAATTATTTTGAAAGTAGATTGAATATTTCAATATCTTTAAATAATTTCTGCTATTGATAATTTAAATATTTTATGTGTTAAGATTAAATATTGGAACTTGTCTATTTGACAGGTGGTTACATGATAAACCAATGACAGGTAGTAATATGATAAACCCAAGATGAGAGGTTTCATTATAAACCAAGAATTGGTGGTTATGTTATATTCCTTAATGGATTGGGTATGGAAGTCAGCCATATGGATATTCTGTTTAGTGATATGTGTAGAAGTCGACCATATGGTCATTCTATTTAAGTATGTTTATGTCCCAAGTTACCTGTATATGTTATATGTTTCTTTATATTGGTTTTATGGAAATAATTGGGTTAAAAAAATTATTAATAATGAACTTATATTCAGTAAAGTGTATTTACTACTTCTCAAAGTTGAAAATTATTAATTTATGATAAATTATTCATAGTTTACATGTTTTCACAATAATAACAGTTTTCTTTCTTTGGGGATACCTTATAATGATTTTTATTCTCATCCCATGTTTGAAATGTTTTTCACATATTGTAAAAAAGACTAGAGTCATAGATGGGATAAAGGTAAAGTGTTGATGTATAAACATGAAACGAAGGAATGCTTATTTTAAAATTTGTATTGTTTTATGAATCAAAATAAATAGTGAGTACAATTTAATACATTGTAATATTTAATTTGTTATCTATTAGTTATGGAATAATTCTCTAAAACTAGAATTTTTAAAAGATTCTGAATGTGAAATAAAGTGAAATTATTGAATTAACTCAACATTATGCAATGTTTAAGGCTAGGGCCTTATTTTTGCTATCAAAGGATGGTTTAAAAAACATTGGATATTAGAATGTCTTCTTAAGTGATTGGGATATCATATGATTTTATAATTTTCTAGTTGATCAAAAGTTCAATATATTAGATATACCTTTTGAGTATTTGTTTCCAACATTTTAAGATGGTTAATGGTATTTTTGGAGACATATACTTTGAGGTAATTATGGGTTATTAATTTTTCATAATTTTATAAAATTATATAGTTTTTGAAAAACGAAAACACATAGACAATGTAAAAATCCATCACATCAGACAAGGATATGGGAATCGAACCCACAAATTACGTGCGACAAGCCTTTATCACCTACCACTTGACTGAATGAAGCCCCTCATAAGTATGAATTATTCTTTTTAGTTAAATTATTTTATGTATTTTGAATAAGTTGATTTTTGAGAAATATTTTTTATCAAATGGATTCCTTAATATTGGAATTTGATTTGGGGATTACATGATAAATTTCATTTTTGGAGACTTCAACTATTTTGGGAACTCTATATTCCTAAGGAAAATAGAATAAGATGAGATTTTATTTGAGGATTAATGGTTGAATCGTATTTTGTATGAATCTATATTTTTATTTTAAACATATATTGATTTAGGTGATTTATGGAAATAATTAACCTGTCATGGAGAATATGTGATTAGTTTAATTACTTTTCAGTATGAGACATTTAGTGTGATCAATTTTTTTTAAAGATACATGTCACAATTTATCATGGAAGACTATGTGATCAAATTCTTTTGAGTTTTGGGTTCCAATATTATTTTAGATTATTTTGAGGAATTTTATGGACAATTATTTTTTCAATACTATATAATTAACTTTGAGTATTACTATTGAATTTTGGATATTCAAAAATATAAATTATCCTTAAAATAGATTATTATTTTTGTTAGAATTGTGCGATCTTATACTAAAACTTATTCTTTTGGTTACAGTATATAGACATGAGAAATATATATTTTCTTTTATGGTTTATGTCATTATAAAAATTTGATTCCAGTTCTTCAAGTGTGACGAAGTCATCATAAATACTCATAGATTCGAGAAAAAAGATGATACTGTGGTGGAACATGATTAATGAATAAAAATATAATTCATATGTAAGGATATGTCTTTATGTTCTTATTCTATGTTTTAAAATAATTCCCTAACTTTATGAAATTAATCTTATTTTTTTCCATTTAGATTTCCTACAATGAATAAAATAACCTTTTAAACCACCACATATTTATGGTTTGTGACTTTACCTTTCTCATAATCTTGTTTTATATCACTCACTATAATAACATGTGTTGTGCCCAAGTGAAGTAATTGCATTTGTTGTCAATAACTTGTCATGGTGTGCCATCTGATGAAGTACATCTTGAAGATTGATGATTATAGAAGCATAAAATCTGACGATTGTTGAGCTGTTCTTAAAGTCCCAAGAACTTGTATCAACTGGATACAAAGTCACAACACTTTTTGAAGACCATGCATTGTCTTCACAATGCATGAGGAGTTGAAGAAGCAAGATGAGCCATCCACAACTTCTAAGTGGATGAAGTGAGCTGAAGAAGAACATGTACTAATCCTTAGTGCAGGACAATGTGAATGTGATCCAACTTGACCTCTAATTGGATCATTGAAGAACATTGAAGAATTATTTGATTCAGGAGCTTCGGTTGATGAAGAACCTTCGGAATTCCCTCCTAAGTTGTGAAATGTTGAAAAGTTATTAAGAACATGAGGAGGAGATGGGTAATTCCTAAGAAGAAGAAGAATTATGAAGAAGATGTCTTGGAATGTGGCATTTGGCTTGAACTTATGGAAGAACTTTGTATTTGACAAAGTATTATTCTTTGCCTTAGCCAAAAAATTGGCCAGCCAAGGCACCTTGGGGGTTCAACCCCAAGGCACGGGCACTAAGGCACCACGCCCATAGGGGAACCCGTGGGGCGAGCCAGGGCGGCAGAGCGCACCCGCAGGACACCGCATGGGCGCCTGGGGCACGCCCGGAGGAGCGCAGAGGGGCCGTGTGTAAGCCCCCGAGGGCACGCGGTGGTGAAACCCGCGCACCCGGAGAGCATAGTGGGCGCTAGGAGCGCGCCCGCAGGAGCAGTGAGTGGGCGCAGAGCGCGCCCGCAGGGAGAACTCGGTGCGGGGCGGCACCGAGAGGGGAGGAGATTCAACTGGCCGCTCATGGGAGCGCCAGGGTGATAAACCTCGGAAAATCAGTGGAAGACTTCGATGTGGGACGCGCAAAAAATCCCGGGAGCAAATCTCTGCCGTCCGTCTCATCGCGCGCTTGATATGCGCCGCACGATCCATCTGCGGCGCCGCGATCTAATCCAGGCCGTTGAAGATCTGATCCGATGGCCCCGACATCGTCTCCCACCTTCGGCCATGCAGAGCCTTCCCGCGAGCCGCCGCCTGAACCAGAGCCCTCCGAGCATACGAATTCGAGTTCCCGGCTGTTTCTTTCGAAGCCGAAGGCACCAATGAGTTCGTCTGGCCAAACCGAACCCATTCATGTATAAAAATATGCATGCATGCAACAAATGGAGATCTTCGAAGAACGGCCGAGGCAAGCAAAGCTGCCGAGGCCTCGGGGTGTTCGTGTTTTGCATGGGTTGGCCAAAACGAAGGCCGTGCATGCGTTCTAAGTCGCATGCACGTGAAGGAAACCGAAAAATGGAAAACCCGCATTAAAACAGAGAAGAAGAACGAGATACGCGGAAGATATTTAACGCGTTTGAAGTTTTCAAAGACCCCGCAGATTACGGGCATTCAAAGCGTATTTCCCCGCGGATCATCCATGCACCTCCACTGCCTATATAAAGAGGAGTCCGAGGCCGAGTGAATGCTGATGTTCATTCGAGAAGACCCGCGACGCTCTCTGCCTCGCGAAGTAAAATCCTGCGCATCACTTGCGCGACAGGAGGTTTCAAGTTTTGTTCTCGCGCAATCCTTGTGCGAAGGGTTTCTGTTTGAGAAGAAAGGACCTTGCACACTCCTTGTGGCCTGTCACTTGCGCGCCCTTGGTTGAAACACCTTGCGCGCCTCTTGCAACACCAAGCACTTGCGTGCCTTTATATTGGGCAGTGTGTATGCAAACAAGGCCGAGGCCTTTGTGTTTGTGTGCCAAGTGAAGAGGAGTATACGGGTAGAGTGTGTGCACAAAGAGGAGAAGGCCGAGGACCTTTGTGCTTTGGGTGCAAAAGGATGACCACACATTGTGTGTTTATAAATTGAAGAAGAAGGACAAGTCAAGTGGGTGCACTAAAAGAATGAGTAGTGCATGTGTGCACATGTGAAGAAGATCAACTTTGAGAAGAAGAGGAGTACACACTTATGTGTGTGAATACAAAAGAACTGATCATTCTAAGTGATTGGGTTTTTGATGAGCAAGACCAACAAGATCTTTTGAAGACTGTTGAAGCTACTTGAAGTTTTGAACAACACCTTTGAAGAAGTGAAGTGGAGCCATGATGAAGATGATGCTGTGGAGTTGGGGGGTTTAACCAACTTGTAATTGGGGGGGTAACCAATTACTGTGTAATCATCTTTTGGCATAGTGAAGAATCCGTGTTGGGGGGTGTAACCAACACGGCAAGGAGTAGGTCTTTGTACCGAACCTTGTAAATCTCTGTGTTCTGTGCTCTCATTATTACTGAACCACTAAAAGAGTAGATCTAGGCTTTAACCAGCTGCAGAGGTTGAATTGATAATCCCAAGGGAACAATTCATAAAAAGAAAAAGTTATCACTGATTCACCCCTCCCCTCTCAGTGATCACAACCGATCCAGGCATTTCAAGTGGTATCAGAGGGAGGTTACCTCTGTAAGGATCTACTTCTGAGAAGATGGACAATCTGAATTCTGTTAATAGTAGGGGTGTTCCTACATTCGATGGAAAGAATTACCACAGCTGGAAGAATCGGATGTTACCCTACCTTCTATCTCTCGGCCTTGAAGTTAGAAATGCAGCCTTATTTGGATTCCCTCCTCTTGCTAATGAAGCTGCTATGACACTCGATGAGAAAAGAAATATGGAAGTTGATGGTAAAGCTCAAAATGCCATTCTTATGTCACTCTCAGAAAAGGTATACACAAAAGTCATGGGACTCAAGAATGCTAAAGAAATTTGGGACAAATTGGAAAGTAGTTATGAAGGCAACATGAAAGTCAAGGAAGCCAAATTACAGATTTGGAGAAGCAAGTTTGAAGATGTCAAGATGGGAGAAGAAGAAAATATTGATGATTATTTCACAAGAGTCAATGAAATTGTCAGTAACATTCGGGGCTTTGGAGAAAAGTTGGAGGACTCCACTATTGTTAAAAAACTTATGAGAAATTTTCCTGACAGGTTTGACCCCAAAGTCTCAGCATTAGAAGACAGAGATGATCTCTCTCTTGATGAACTACACAACATTCTCATTGCATATGAAATGAGGAAGATCCCAGTATTCAATAAGAATATCAAGGATGAGATGGCTTTTGAGGCCATGAGACAACTCAAGATAAAAGATGACGAAGTCCAAGAATCAAGTGATACTGACAATGAAGAAAAGGATGAAGATCTCAACACGATTATTTCTCTTTTTTCTAAAAGGTTTGGAAAAACTAAATTCAGGGGAAAAGGGAAATCACAATCGAGATGTTTCAATTGCAATAACATCGGACACTTTGCTGTAAACTGCCCCAAGAAGAGATATAGTGCTCCAGAAGTTGAAGATGAGAAGTCACAAAAGAAGAAATGGAGTAGATACCCAAGAGAAGGAAACAAATCAGGTGTAAGAAAGAAAAGGTTCGTTCCAGGTGAAAGAAGAAGCTATGTAAGCAAAGAGGAAGAATCCGACTCTACTTCAGCCAGTCAATCAGAAGAAGAAACGAATTTTATGGCTCATGTAGAAAAAGGGTTTGATACCTGCAGCAGTGAAGATGATGAAAGTGAAAGAACAGAGCTTGAATACAGATTGAAAGATGAATTAGTGGCTTGCCTTGAACAGAACACTGGACTCAAGAATGAGAAGAGATTGTTACAAAAGGAATCCAAAAGGATGACTGAGGAGTTGGAAGAATGTATGAAGAAAGAGACAATGTACATTGATGAAATCAAGAGACACAAACTGAAGGTAGCTGAGCTGGACAAGATAGCAAAAGATCTTGAGGAGAAACTTCACTTCAAAGAAGAAGAACAATCACTGACACATTCCAAGTGGATTGAAGCACAGAATAGCTTGACAAAGATGAGAGAAGACTTCAACAAGGTTGTTGAGGTCACGGCAGAATCATCTTATGCTGGTGCTCAGAGGCAGGTCAATTTACCACTGAGTAAATCTAAAAATACATCTGTTATTTCTAACAATGCAGGTTCAAAGATAAAATTGAGACAAACATGGCATGAACCAATCTGTGTAAAATCATCTTCAATGGAAGAAAGGAAATCCTCAGGGAGGACTACTCAAATCTTGGACAGAAAATTACAACATGACTCTTATCAACAAAGAAGGTCAAGGTTCAGAGGCTACTGCTGGTGTTGTGGTGTGTTTGGACATAAGGCCTATGCATGCTGGTATAACATGTCTCGTCCCAACATGAGGCATGAGTCAAGGGGGAGACATCCTGACACACAGAGTGTTTTGCAGAAAGCATCAAAACCACCAACTCAGAACACATTTGACTGCCTGAGTGAAGCTTGTGGAAGATGTGACCAACAAGGTCATAGAGCTGATAAATGTATGACAACTCTTCCTAAACAAAAAGTCAAAGACATGAAAGGGAAAGGCATTCAAGAAACCAATGATGAAATCACATGCTTTGCTGAAGTGGCTCTAAAAGCCAGCAGTAAAACCAAGTCATGGATTCTTGATAGTGGATGCTCATCCCACATGACTGGTGATATAAAAATTCTAAGCAACCTTGAAAGTCATGAGGGAGGAACCGTGGTGTTTGGAAATGATCGTTCTCTGAAAATCAAGGGAGTTGGAAAGGCTATGATTGCAACAAAAAATCTAAAATCCAATGATGTGTTGTTTGTTGAAGGATTAAAGCAAAACCTACTGAGTGTAAGTCAATTATGTGATGATGGACATGAGGTGTTGTTCCAGAAAGACTCATGCATCATCAAGAGCTCAAAGGATGGAAAAATCATCACTCAAGGAAGAAGAACTACTGGAAATCTATTTCAAATTGGTGATCCCATCAATTCTTGTTTTCTTAGCTCTAAAGATGAAAACAACCTCTGGCATAGAAGACTTGGCCATCTTGGTCAAATGAGTATGAGTAAAATTCTGAAGTACAATGTTGTACGAGATCTACCCAAATTAAAGAGAGAAAGAGATGAATTCTGCGACACATGTCAGAAGGGAAAACTGACCCATAGGTCACACAAAGGAGTTGATATCATGTCTACTAGACCTCTTGAACTCATCCATACAGACATATGTGGACCAATGAGACAGAAGTCTACAAGAGGATATTTCTATTTTATAACTTTCATTGATGATTACACTCGGATGACCAATGTCATGTTCATGAAACACAAGTCAGAGGCAATCACGATGTTCAAGACTTTCAGAAGGCAGGCTGAGAAGGAACTGGAGCTCTGCATCAAGAAAGTAAGATCAGACAACGGAAAAGAATATACCGGTGATGTCTTTGAAATCTATCTGGTCAAGCATGGAATCAAACATCAATATAGTACACCATATACTCCCCAACAGAATGGAGTGGCTGAACGAAAGAATCGAAGCATAGTTGAAATGGGGAGGACTATGTTAGCTGAGCATGATATCTCTATGTTTTTCTGGAGAGAAGCAGTATGCACTGCTATACACATACAGAACAGATGTCTCCTGAGACCAGAAACACAAACGACAGCCTATGAAATGTGGTTTAACAGAAAACCAACTGTTAAATATTTCAAAGTCTATGGCAGTCCATACGTCATCAAGATTAAAAACATCAATCTGGGAAAGTTTGAAGAAAAAGGTGAAGAAGGAATCTTTATGGGTTACCTACCTAATGGAAAAGGCTACAGATGCTGGAATAAGAGGTTGAATAAAATGATTGACTGCAGTGATGTCATAATAATTGAAAACAACACCAAACCACACACTGTGGATGATGATGACTCAAAGAATGACACAGCCTTGGAACAGAAGAATGCAGAATTACCTGAGCCAACATCAACTGCTGGTGAGATCAACTCTGAATATACCAGTGATGAAGATGAAGGCAATGAAAATGGAAGAAGAAGATACAACAAATTGAAGAAGCATGTTGACACAGAAAATGTCCTTGGAGACCTACAGTCCTCAGTAAGAACTAGAAGAAGATTGAGATTGGAAGATCAGACTGCACTGGTTTCTCATGTTGAACCTCACACAGTGGCTGAAGCAGTTGTACATGAGGAATGGATACAAGCTATGCATGAGGAACTCAATCAAATTGAAAAGAACTCCACTTGGGATCTTGTTCCAAGGCCCAAAAATAAAAATGTTATTGGGACAAAGTGGGTGTTTAGAAAAAAACTCAATGAAAAGGGAGAAGTTTCCAGAAACAAGGCCATACTTGTATGCAAAGGATATTCACAAATGGAAGGAATTGACTTTGAGGAAACCTTTGCACCAGTTGCAAGACTGGAAACTATCAGAATGTTCTTAGCAGTTGCAGCACACAAGCAGTACAAGGTCTATCAGATGGATGTGAAATCTGCATTTCTGAATGGAGATCTTGAAGAAGAGGTGTATATTGAACAACCAGAGGGATTTTTGCTGGACAAAGATGGTAGTATGGTGTGCAGATTGAGAAAAGCCTTGTATGGATTGAAGCAGGCCCCTAGAGCCTGGTACTCAAAATTGGATGGTTGTCTTAAAGACATGAAATTTGTCAAAGGAACAGTTGACAGTAACCTCTATGTCAGAGAAATGGCCAATGGTACCCTCATAGTCATTATCTATGTGGATGATATCATTTTTGCTAGTAACAAGGAAGGACTATGTGAAGAATTTGCTGAGCAGATGAAAAGAACTTTTGAAATGTCAATGCTTGGTCAAATGACATATTTTCTAGGATTTCATGTGGAACAAAGACAAAACTCCATATTTCTTTCACAAGAAAAGTACGCAAGGGACTTAGTGAAAAGGTTTGGAATGGAAAGTTCAAAGGAAGTCTCCACACCCATTTCTGTCGGAACCAAGCTATGCAAGGATGAAGAAGGCAACAATGTTGATCAGAAAGAGTTCAGAAGAATTATTGGCAGTCTACTTTATCTCACGGCTTCAAGGCCAGATATAGCATATGCAGTGACTTTGTGTGCCAGGTTCCAAAGTGACCCAAAAGAATCTCATTTAACTGCAGCCAAAAGAATCCTGAGATATGTTAAAGGAACCCTCAACTATGGACTCTTATACAAACACAGTGCAAACATACAGTTGTTGGGATTCACAGATGCTGATTGGGCTGGTGATTGCACTGATAGAAGATCCACATCTGGTGGAACCTTCTTTCTGGGAGAAGGATGTGTTAGCTGGTACAGCAAGAAACAAAATTCTGTAACGTTGAGCACAGCTGAAGCAGAGTATGTGGCCGCTACACATGCATGTACTCAAATGATTTGGATGCAGGTGCAGCTATCAGATTTGAGGATTAAAGCTGAAAAACCATTGAGGATCTTATGTGATAATCAAAGTGCAATTGGGTTTTCTAAGAATCCTATCCAACACTCCAGATCCAAGCACATTGATATAAAATATCATTTCATCAAAGAAAGGGTCGCCAGTGGAGACATCAAGCTAGACTAAATTCCTACTCAAGATCAGGTGGCAGACATTTTCACCAAAGCTATGCCTACGGAAAGATTTGTTGAATTGAGGCTGAAACTTCATGTTCAGCCTTCTACTCTCACTTGAGGAAGAAGAAGTTCCCTCCTTATTCCCTAAATTTTTGTATTCTTGTACTTACATGCAGGGAATTGAAGGAGATGAGTGCATCCCCTGAGGGGGAGCATTGGTACTTGAAGATGTGCAGATTCCAGAAGCTCTATACTCTGAGTATGGCTTTCATTCATCCCTTTGCATTTGTTGGCCAATAAGGGGGAGAAATCATCAGGCACACACGACATTCTCTCAGTGTGCTTCGGAGTGTTGACAACCAAATACAAAGGGGGAGATTGTTGTGCCCAAGTGAAGTAATTGCATTTGTTGTCAATAACTTGTCATGGTGTGCCATCTGATGAAGTACATCTTGAAGATTGATGATTATAGAAGCATAAAATCTGACAATTGTTGAGCTGTTCTTAAAGTCCCAAGAACTTGTATCAACTGGATACAAAGTCACAACACTTTTTGAAGACCATGCATTGTCTTCACAATGCATGAGGAGTTGAAGAAGCAAGATGAGCCATCCACAACTTCTAAGTGGATGAAGTGAGCTGAAGACGAACATGTACTAATCCTTAGTGCATGACAATGTGAATGTGATCCAACTTGACCTCTAATTGGATCATTGAAGAACATTGAAGAATTATTTGATTCAGGAGCTTCGGTTGATGAAGAACCTTCGGAATTCCCTCCTAAGTTGTGAAATGTTGAAAAGTTATTAAGAACATAAGGAGGAGATGGGTAATTCCTAAGAAGAAGAAGAATTATGAAGAAGATGTCTTGGAATGTGGCATTTGGCTTGAACTTATGGAAGAACTTTGTATTTGACCATGTATTATTCTTTGCCTTAGCCAAAAAATTGGCCAGCCAAGGCACCTTGGGGGTTCAACCCCAAGGCATGGGCACTAAGGCACCACGCCCATAGGGGAACCCGTGGGGCGAGCCAGGGCGGAAGAGCGCACCCGCAGGACACCACATTGGCGCCTGGGGCACGCCCGGAGGAGCGCAGAGGGGCCGTGTGTAAGCCCCCGAGGGCACGCGGTGGTGAAACCCGCGCACCCGGAGAGCATAGTGGGCGCTAGGAGCGCGCCCGCAGGAGCAGTGAGTGGGCGCAGAGCGCGCCCGCAGGGAGAACTCGGTGCGGGGCGGCACCGAGAGGGGAGGAGATTCAACTGGCCTCTCATGGGAGCGCCAGGGTGATAAACCGCGGAAAATCCGCGGAAGACTTCGATGTGGGACGCGCAAAAAATCCCGGGAGCAAATCTCCGCCGTCCGTCTCATCGCGCGCTTGATATGCGCCGCACGATCCATCCGCGGCGCCGCGATCTAATCCAGGCCGTTGAAGATCTGATCCGACGGCCCCGACATCGTCTCCCACCTTCGGCCATGCAGAGCCTTCCCGCGAGCCGCCGCCTGAACCAGATCCCTCCGAGCATACGAATTCGAGTTCCCGGCTGTTTCTTTCGAAGCCGAAGGCACCAATGAGTTCGTCTGGCCAAACCGAACCCATTCATGTATAAAAATATGCATGCATGCAACAAATGGAGATCTTCGAAGAACGGCCGAGGCAAGCAAAGCTGCCGAGGCCTCGGGGTGTTCGTGTTTTGCATGGGTTGGCCAAAACGAAGGCCGTGCATGCGTTCTAAGTCGCATGCACGTGAAGGAAACCGAAAAATGGAAAACCCGCATTAAAACAGAGAAGAAGAACGAGATACGCGGAAGATATTTAACGCGTTTGAAGTTTTCAAAGACCCCGCAGATTACGGGCATTCAAAGCGTATTTCCCTGCGGATCATTCATGCACCTCCACTGCCTATATAAAGAGGAGTTCGAGGCCGAGTGAATGCTGATGTTCATTCGAGAAGACCCGCGACGCTCTCTGCCTCGCGAAGTAAAATCCTGCGCATCACTTGCGCGACAGGAGGTTTCAAGTTTTGTTCTCGCGCAATCCTTGTGCGAAGGGTTTCTGTTTGAGAAGAAAGGACCTTGCGCGCTCCTTGTGGCCTCTCACTTGCGCGCCCTTGGTTGAAACACCTTGTGCGCCTCTTGCAACACCAAGCACTTGCGCGCCTTTATATTGGGCAGTGTGTATGCAAACAAGGCCGAGGCCTTTGTGTTTTTGTGCCAAGTGAAGAGGAGTATACGGGTAGAGTGTGTGCACAAAGAGGAGAAGGCTGAGGACCTTTGTGCTTTGGGTGCAAAAGGAAGACCACACATTGTGTGTTTATAAATTGAAGAAGAAGGACAAGTCAAGTGGGTGCACTAAAAGAATCAGTAGTGCATGTGTGCACATGTGAAGAAGATCAACTTTGAGAAGAAGAGGAGTACACACTTATGTGTGTGAATACAAAAGAACTGATCATTCTAAGTGATTGGGTTTTTGATGAGCAAGACCAACAAGATCTTTTGAAGACTGTTGAAGCTACTTGAAGTATTGAACAACACCTTTGAAGAAGTGAAGTGGAGCCATGATGAAGATGATGTTGTGGAGTTGGGGGGTTTAACCAACTTGTAATTGGGGGGGTAACCAATTACTGTGTAATCATCTTTTGGCATAGTGAAGAATCCGTGTTGGGGGGTGTAACCAACACGGAAAGGAGTAGGTCTTTGTACCGAACCTTGTAAATCTCTGTGTTCTGTGCTCTCATTATTAATGAACCACTAAAAGAGTAGATCTAGGCTTTAACCAGCTGCAGAGGTTGAATTGATAATCCAAAGGGAACAATTCATAAAACGAAAAAGTTATCACTGATTCACCCCTCCCCTCTCAGTGATCACAACCGATCCAGGCATTTCAACATGATTGTTTTTTCTTCATTATCCTTGTTTTATTACCTGTAATCCTAGTTTGTGTTATCTCAGGAGACCTTTTTAATATAAATTCATTTAAATTGTATGTTTTATAGATTGTTTTTACGATATGGGTTTTCAATGAAGTTATTTTGAGAAATCTTTACTTAGTTACAAACCCTGAATTAAAAATATGAGGATGAAATTTTGAAAAGGGTATGGGAGAATGTAACATCCCGAGTTTTTTTAAAAGGGGACAATATGATCGATAACATACATAATATGTTGTATCAAACTTAAGAGAACAACTAATTATTATTATGCTACCTTATATCCATGATGTTAAAATGGAAGAAATGAAAATTATTAGTTAATTTATGTAAATATTGTTTACACACGTATTTAATTAATTCATTTTAGAAAAATTATTTATAAATGAAAATAAACCCCATTTCAATTAAACGGTAATGTTTTTTTAAAATACTATTTAAAAGCATATAAGTGAGTTTTTAAAATAATAAAATCATTATTTATGGATTTTTAATAATGATATATATATATATATAGAAGTAATATACTCAATTTAATTTTCAAAATCCGTCTTATATGTTTCATACAAATGATATTATAGGGAATTCTATTTTTCTGATAAAAGAAGTATTATCCAAAAAACAAATTACAATTTTACCACCATTTGATGGAGAACAAATTTTAAATATATTTTTTGAAAATATATATGTTCTATTTAAAAAATTAACCTTCTTATTTGGATGGGAGAGAAAGAAATTTATTGTGGTTGAAATTTTGGTATTTTTCTGATAAAATTCATTTTCTAATGGATAATGAAAAATATTACATTTTAATTTAAAACTACATATTTGACTATTTTATATATATATAATTTCATTTTAATTGGTTTTAAATTATATTAATATTATTTTTTTATCATTGAATCCATATTTTTCCATTGTAGGTTGACTCACATTGAAATTTTATATAAACAGACATTAATCTTTCGAATGTTTTTACTTGTAAAAAAAATCATTTTCTCATTTTTGAAACGGGAATGAATTTAAATTAATTACTATAAATTATCTGTTTTTAATTTGAAAAAATAGATCCCATATTAGGAATTATATATTCAAACTACTTAAATATGTCTCTTTTATTTTTGGACATAATGAATAGTAACAGTAGTAATTATTATTTTTACCACGTTTAAGGGGTAAATTAGGTAAATAATGGTACAAATATTATTATAACATTATATAACAGCCATAACAATTGTACTAATAATATTAGACAAGATATGGGCGACCAATAAAACCCTTTGGAAGAAGATTTGTCCTTTTTAAGCCACCTGAGTTTGATTATGACACGTATAACATTTAATTTAAAGTCAAGGAGAATATGTTATAAACATATATCTTTTGGAAAAAAAATTATATTAGTTTATAGAACTTATATATTAGAATATATATATTCAATACTGAGATAAAAATATTTACAACGTAATTTTAGTTTATTTATAAATTTTATACATTAAATAAGAAAATGTAATTATGAGACAATAATGATATAGTTATTACTTTAATAATGATTGCTTAAAAATGATATTATAAATATTAAAATGAATATTATATGACATAATTTATTTCATCCACAGATTTTATAAGTAAATATAAAATTTAATAAGACTATTAAATGGTTTTTTCTTTGTTACCAATCTGTTTATAGTTTATTTTAATTCAATAAAATGAATATTCAATAATTTGACGTAATTGATGATTTATAAAAATTGTTTTTTATTAAATTATATAAAAATCCTAAAAATATTTTACAATAAAAAATTTATTATAATAAGGTAGAAAATATAATTAATTGTCTAATTATGTGAAATTTTCCCCATATATGTTAAATTAATAGAGTTTTAATAATTAAAATGTTGTTAACACAATGAAAATTAAAGGGAATAATTAAGGGTAAACCGAAAAGATACGATTTAAAATAAAATCAATGCATGTCTAAAAATAATTGGATGAGAGTATTTATAACTAGCCTCATATTATATTTGATATAACTCATGTTGAATCATTTTCAATAAAACAAATTATTTATATAAATTTAATAATTTAAGCGTTTCCAGTGGTTCCCCTTCTCTATCCTATAAAAAGGTTCCCTCTCTTATCTAATAATCACACTTGAAGAACACATTTTTAGGCCAATACCTACCCAAACCTCTTACTAGAATTACTACCCTCATCATAGAATCACCCCTTAGGGAAAAAATTCTCCCATGAAATCCTTTTGGAATGAAACAAAAGAAGTTACCTGATTAAGAGTTACCTCCTTCTCTCATTCTTTTTAGTTTAATTTCCATTATCCATTACCTAAAATATTCTTATTATATGATTATATAAGAAAACAATTATCTTCAATATACTATGAATTTTATGATAATATTTTTATTTAAACTTATACACATATCCATTTAATGGGTAACGAACATACTGTTTATGTTTACAGAGAACTACCACCTCATGAAATGATGATTGTTCAATTTTCCCATACCACCTCTCTTGGTGGAAATTGTAATGGAAACTATTTTTACATATAATATATATTATATTTATATTTTCTCTTTTATTATGTAGTTTTTATCTATAACAAACCTTAAAACATTCTATGTTGTGCAAATCAGATAATTTCTTTTGAGGAAGTGTGGACTACCACCCACTCAAAGCGATATGACTCATTCTTGCTAGACATGGAATGTGTAAAGGATGGTTATATTAATACTAGGATACATAAATAAAATTAATATAATAATATAATTATAATATAAATTTATATCATTTGATTATTCTTTTAATATGATAATGGAATAAATGTAGTGTTCATTCCTACGTACAACCTACCGTCTACATGAACGGTGCATTACATTTATTATTGACAAATATTATGGATTATTATAAATACATATATATGTGGTATTTATGATATTTAAATCATGAATTATATTCTTGAGATTATTGACTTATGACCACATAGATAATTTACATCAAAACAAGTTCATTGTTTACTCAAGTACCAAATATCGACAAAAAATTCTCTATGAACATAAATAATTATTTCATTTTTATAACAGGGTAATAAGTGATATAAAAGAAGTAATAAACTTAAAAATGTTATCAAACTTGTATTAATTGACTTATGTTTGTTATTCTGGAAAAATATGGAATATACGAGACAAGTTGGACTCAATGTAAGGGACTTCATCTTGATCTCCTTTAATTTTACCATATTTTGAATATATACACCACCTTCATTTATAGGGTGAATAATTATCCCCATTTACAATTAATATCATTCAATTATTTTAAAAAGGAATATTTTTTATTAAGTGTTTTAATAAATCAGAAAAGTAATATTTTTTAACGTATGTGGCAACAACAGCTTCTCTTCTTCCATAACAGTTATTTGATATTTGGATTCCTCTATAAGAATTAATATTTTTTAAAAGGAAAAGAAATACCTTATTCTATTTTTTAATGTTTTAGTGTTGACAATTATTTTGAAAGTGGGTTGAATATTTAAAAATCATGAAATGATTTATTTTGTAGATAATTGCAATCTTTTATGTGTTAGGATTATATAATGGTACATAGACATTTCTTGGGTGGTTACATGTTATACCAAATACTTGTGGTTATGATATAAACTATAGACAAATGGTTTCATGATAATCCAGGTATGGGTGGTTATGTTATAACCTCCAATGCATTGGTTATGGAAGTTGGCTGTATGGTTATTCCATTCACTGATATGTGGGGAATTCGACTGTATAGTTATTCTATTTAATTATTATTATGTCCCATGTTACCATTTTTTGTTATATGATGATTTATATGGGTTTTAGGTAATATTTGGGTTAAAAAAAGTGTATGTAATGAGATTGTATTCAATAAAGTGTATTTAGTACTTCCTAAAGGAGAAAAGTATTACTCTATGATAAATTATTCATAGTTTCCATGCTTCCAAAAGACAAACAATTTTCCCTATTTGTTTATCCCATAAAGTGATTTTTATGCTCATCCCATGTTTAAAATGTATTTAATAGGTTTTAAATAAGAATAGGGTCAAGGATGGTATTAAGGAAAAGTAATGATGTTTAAACATGAAATAAAACCTTGTTTCTTTTTAAAAGTTTAGTTTTTTATAAAACAAAATGTCTAGTGAACTGAAGTGTATAATTTAACAAATTTAAGCTATTATGTATGATTTAAGGACTAATTATCTAAAAAACTAAACATAAAATGATCCTCAATGTGAAATAAAATAAATTTATTGACCTAACTAATTATTATGTAATGTTTAGGGATGGGTCCTTATACATAATGTATATTTTTAAGAGAATGTATATGTATAACTATCACCTATATCTGAAAAAAACATCCAGAACATGTTTTTTATATTTCCAAAGAATATTATGGAATTAAAAAAGCTCTATAGAGCTTGGTAATAATGATTTATTATATTTTTATTCCAGAAAATTCTTTTTTTTATGTGATATGTAAACACAATTTTTTTTAAAAAGTAAATAAATAAAAAAAATTACGACTGTACAAATATATATTGATGGAAATATTTTTTTTTCAACTCAAAAGTATTTAATATATTCATTTTCATATCTCATAATGTTTGAAGTTGAAATGTGTATGATTTGGGAGATAACTTATTTCCATGGTTTCCAGATTTCAAAAACACTATAAGGTATCTTTTTTATCTAATAATAAGTTAATAAAATACATAAATTATAAATTATAGTATGGAAAAAATATTAGTACTACAATTGCTACCTCCAATAATTTAGAACTTGATGATACTAGGTAACAAGTTGACCAGAAACCTTTTAGTGGTATGATTAGAATCTTACTTTATATAATAGTTATTCATCTCAATTTCATGTTTTCATTATTATTATATAGTATTGATCAATAAAATAAAAAATATTCCCATATAAAACATGTAAAATTTATATTTTGTTACCATAAGGGAACTATATATTTGGACCTATTCTATTTTTATGGAATTATTTTTGAGTGAAAACGATTTTCATATATTGAGTTTGGTGGATGTAGAATGGATTGAAAAAGTATATATGGAACATGTAATTTTATAGGAGACTCATTAGTTTTTTGTTCCGGTATGAAACAACACTCTGTAGAACTGTACATTAACAGAACCAAATATATGGTTTTTGGAAGTTATTGTTCTAAAGTGTAGAAAATTCAACACACAATCACAATGTATAGTATGAGTACAAAAAAAATACTTTGTGATAACACATGTACAATAGCTTTATGTAAAGACCCAACACATCAATCACATTATAAAACATATATATAAGAAAACAGTTATTTTGGGATGGCACACTAAAAAATAATAATTCTAAAATTCATCACAACCTAAGAACAACATGATGATAATCATTCAAAATCCCTTAGTGAGGATAATTTCAATTCATTAAATAAAATCTTGGAGTGATCAATATTAAGTGATCATTAATATCTACTTATTCTTTATAAATCTCCATAATGTAATAAAAACATTCTCATAGGTGGGGTACATATTTTTTGGTTTTCCATTTTTTCAAAAAATGTATAAATTTTTCTAAAAGTAGTTATCTTAATGAGACAGATGAACACAAAAATATTTAAAAGAATTTTCAAAGAAATATTTTAAAAAAAAATTACAAACTCAAAAATATTATTAGTTTTCATAATAATAATATCATAATAAGTTATCATAATAGAATTAGCATAAATAGTTTCTCAAAATATAAATATATTAGTTAGTATTTTAAATAAACCATTGTAATTAGACATTGTTACAAAAACCATGAAGAACAGGTTACTAATACCAATTTCAATTTATAGTCCAAAATATACTCATACACTACTTTATTGTTTTTAATAATTAATTTCTTTAGTTTATAATTTTGTCGATTACTGACTATTTTATTTTTAACAAATTTATTTTTTAAAATTTTTTTAATGGTTTTCTAATCAGATTGATTCTCACACTGATGAATGGTTATAAAACATTTATTATTCAGAATTATATTTAATGATTTCATTGATTCAATATTTCTCATCATATTTGTTAAGGTGTTAATATTCACTGTTGAATGTTCTTTGGAGTAAAAAACATTATTTCCCCATGCCTATATAGAGGTGGGACACCCCTGCCCTGCATCACCTTTCAGAAGATTTTCTCCCGAGCTCTTTCCCTCCCCAAAACTGCAAGTATGATTATTTTGGACTTCTAATGATCTTTTGATCTAGTCTCTTTATGATTTAAAAAATGTGATTAATCATAAAGGTATTTTTTCATCTAATGACACGTAAAAAGGTTTTTGTTTGGTAATTACTGAAGTAACTATGTATAGAGAAACCAGATAATGATTTTGAGATTTATTTTCATGAGATCATGAGAGATTTATAAAATTATATTCATTTTATTAAAAAATGTGATAAGGATATATTATACTTAATTTTTTTTGTGAAGAAATAAAAAATTACATATAAAATAGTTTCAAATTTGGTTAGAGTACCCATAGAGTGTGAAGCTTTCTTACACTCACACAAATTAATGGATAGTCTGGGACAATTTTAATGAACGAAATAAGAGTATTCTTTATTCCCTCAACACAAGATTTTAAGTGAAGTATTACATCTATCACCAGACCATATGGTAGTATAATTTGGGGTAATGAGGTATTTTATACCTAGGGAGGTTATTGGGACAATCTTAAGGTGTCAGAAATATTTTTATCGGAATTCATAATAAATATACAACAAATAACCCTAGTAAAGTCTGTTTTAATTATGTAATAATCCCCCAGTAATTACTTAGTGAAGATAAAGATTATCATGGTTCTATATTTCATCAATAAAATTATGAATGTTATGAATCTTTTCAATATTGAGAACCAAATGTTCCTGTGGCGATAGAATATTTCATTTTTTGGAGAATATACATTTTTTAGAATGAATCTCAACTTTACTTCTTTTTCAATGAAATTTCTTGATTAGGTTAATGGAGCTATGTATAATGCTCAAACATCTATGATGTTTGAGGATGTTAATAAGAAAATAAAAGATTATTTTTTCCCTTTGAAGAATAAATGAAATAAAAAAAGACAATAAAAGATGATTAGTCTGAAAAAATCATGGCACATGAGGCCCAATAGAAACCAGGAGATGTAGAAATTGGGCCAGATATGGGTAAAGTGTTAGCCTTGAAAATTTATTATGATGAAGAATTGAAAAAGAAGACAATAAAAATAAACAAATTATGAAGAAGGATGAAATGATGAACTGTGAATGTTTTTTGAAGGGAGAAGTGAATGACATAGAGAATCCTAATCTACCAGCTTCCCATAACGATCAATTAATTACTGCTTTTGAACATGTATTTTAGGAAACATCAGTGATTCCATAAGTTTTTACTTTAGTTAGAGATAAGGTAAAAAGAAAATAAATCCGTCCAGAATAGGTTCCAAAAAATATAATATTTTTTATAAGAATTAAAAAATGAATTTTTCTAAAAATGTTTGAAACAGATTTCACTGAAAAACAAAATAATTAAAAAACAGTGCATGAAGAAGATGATGAAGAAGAGGAAGACCATGGATATGATAAAAAATATAATAAATAAAAATAATAATTGGAATAAGAAGATATAGAAGAAGAAGATCATGATGTTGAAAGAACACATACTAATGATTAATTAATTGATAATAAATCTTTGGATAATTTCCATCATCAGTATTACCTTCATTGTATGATAAGGATGTAGACTTTAAATGATCTCAAAAAATAATCATTAGAAGAAAAATAAAATTCATCATCAAAACATGAAGAAAATTCATGAATAAAGGCTACGAAAAATGATCAAAAATCACAAAACAAAGATTCATAAAAAATTTATTCAGATAAATTTTTTGAAGTTTTAGTTGTTTGATATGTTAAGAATGTTTCAAGGAAATAAGAAGATAACATTGATGAAGTTTAGAAACCTGTTTTCAAATCCTCCCTAATAAAAAAATAAATAGTTTCATCAGGTTCATTGAACTCAGAGTAAATCATTGCACAAAAAGATTTTGAATTTATTTTCACAAATTTGAAAAATATATAAGACACATTTCATCGTTTTCCTAATCTCGAGGAAAGATGTCAACTTATTCAAAATAGAATTAGTGACAAATTGGATTTCATGAATGAATTAATTTAATTAGTTATACATGTTTAGACAAAGATAAAATTATTTCATAGAGAATTTGGGATTCAACAATGATCATACAGTCAGATGATAAAGTTGTCTAATAATGTGGATTACAATAATATGAAACATGACGACCAATTTATTAAATATAATAAAATTTTATTAGAAACCAAGTTTTCCTATATTAATTTATCTTTATATTTTTTTATTGGGTGATGTTCGTGGAAGAATTTAGAGAAAGAACTGATGATCGGATAGAGGAAGTAAATGTTTCAATGAAAAGGTTCTCAATTTGATGTTGTAGAATATTAGCCTATGATACTGTGAATATGAATTGATCCTTATTAGGGAAGAGAATATATATATAATTCTTAGTAGGTTAAAATTTTGATGACTAAAGTACAAAAGAAATCAATAAATGAAGAAAATATCATGAAGCTTGAGAAGGATCAAGAGGAGTTCAAATATATGACCTCAATTGTCAAAATATTAATAAACAAATAATGAATAAAATTTTCATTTTGAAATATTTATGTTTTTTTGGATACATTTTAATGGTTTAGTAAAGTTATTACCTTTCAAGATAAAAATTTAGGTTTGAATGTCTTATAACAAATTTTTTTTTTATTTTCTTTCTTTTATTTATGTATGATTACTCAATTCACAATTTAATAATTCCCAAGTTTTCATTCCTGACAATTTAGGATACTATGGTTACATTTCCATTCTTCTTGAAATAATTAAGGGGGAATTGATGATATATTTATAGGTGGGACGAATTCTTTAATGGAAGACAATATGATTAAAAGGGATATTTCTAAAAGGATAAGAGTATTGGGGGAGAACTATTGAGATCTTTTTAATAATTTCATAAAGAGGGAGAATCTTTTCTTAAGGGATAATTATGAATACTTTAAAACATATCATAAATGATTTATAAACTCATGGGGAGTTATGATATATATATTTGATGTACTTAATTGTTTAAAGGGTATTAATTATTTAATGTTATAATTTTTTCATTTTAGTATTGTGGGTTGTTCATTACAAAAATGGGAGATTATTGAGTCTGATGTATTACTTCTTACTTTTCCATTCCTTTCATTTTAATAGCAGAGATAACTTCTTAAAATAAGTTTTAAAAAATTCAATATCCCCACTGTTTTATAATTTTTTTATAAAACAGTACCTTTTTCTTTACATAGAAATTGTTCAAATGTGTTATAAATATAAAATTATCATACTTCAATATGATCCATTAAATTATGGATTCGTCAAATTAATCAGGTAGACTTTTATTTTCACTAGTGGATAGTTTTTTTTTCTCTTCTTTTATAATACCAAAAGTAATAAACATCATAAAAATAAAAGTAATAATACATCAGAATGATATTTATAAGGTTTATCGTATTGATAAATGATTTGGAAATCAATTGGACTATCCTAGGTTTATAATCAGAATATATAGACATTGTATCTATCATATAGAATGATATTTAGTTTTTTAATTGTGTTAAATAAAATGAAATCATACATTCGGTTATGGAATATGATGATGATATGTCAAGTTCAATCTATCTAAGGATGTTGAAACTAACTCAGAAATATGATATTTAGCACCTCGCCTATAAGTAACCAGTCTTTTGTATGTTTGGTGGATGGAACATATTTAATACTCAAAATTTCTAATTATTTCATAGCATGAACTTCTCATTCATAGTATTATTAATACTTTATAGACTTTTCATTATATAGAATACTTGTCAGGGTTGTTTCCTTAAAAGAAAATAGATTTTTATTCTTTTCTTGATCAATGTAATGATATATGGATTCCATGGATCAGCAGTTGGTTAATATGATCATTTTTATTGGAGGATTCTAGGGCTAAGAAGACATACACTAATCATTGTATTGATGGATTTTGGGGATAGGTAGACATAGCTTGTTCTGATCATCTTAATGAGGGATTTCCTAATATGTAAAGACAGACCTTTAAATGAGGTATAAAATTAGGGATCCTCATAGTTTTTGACTACCCTTACACTCATGTTTAAAAGAGTGAATTATTTTAATATATATTTTAATTCATTTATACATTTAAAATTTATTGTTATTCATTTTTTACAAGTCTTTATTATATAGTGGATATTTTAATAGAATCTTCATTATACAAATATTTGTTATCAATTTTTTATTTGAAAATTATTGATAAAAATTATAACATACCCTAAAATAACTATACTTTCTGGTTCTGATTTTGACTCTCTGATCATTGGAAGATATGTGAGTTTCTCTTTTTTACTTTAATAGTTATTTTTTCAGTTTAATTTGTTAAAAAATTATTCACCACACCCTCTTTTAGACAAAGGTTACTCATACTATACAGCACACAAAAACCTCCACTAAAAACAACGTATATTTGATTCATGAGATATTTCCCCCTTTTATTAATATTATTCAAACATGTGAATCCCTTGGTTTGGTCATCATGCATCACAATGATCTGAAGTTTGATCATGCAAAACCATCAAGTATTAGATGATCAAGAATTTTATCATGAAAATCCCTTATAACTTTCATGAGAACCTTAGTAATTTTCAAGCATTCTATCATAGGAGTAATTCATGTTATTTCATGATGATGTTCATGTGAAGATATCCAACCGCTCATGATGGTACAACATTCATTCACACCATAAAATGTGTCACCCACCTCCTCAAAACTCTGCCTATATAGAACTGTGATCCCCAAGAAAAAACACCCATGAGGTGGATAGAGAGGATAGAAAATAGAGAGAGAAGGATGGAATGAAAACATGCATGAGAATGAATCAATGAATTCCTTAAGAAAAAATAAGCGATCCTGAGAACCCACTATGTGATCCCTTGAACATAATTCAATAAGATAATGAGTTCAATATCATGTTGTTCCAAAAAGAATGTCTCAGTTTATGCGAAGCATTCACGTGATCACATGATACATTACTAGTTTTGTGACTCCTCTATGAAAACCCTAGGGTTCACGAAAATGAAATAAACCCTCATCCATTCACCCCATATTCCACAAAAACAATCATCCATACATGTGTATCCAATATGATTCCCCTACACATGTTCATAAAACACCTCACAATAACCCATTGGGGACATGCAATCCAATGTGTAGCTAGAAATCATGTTATGTCATCATGTGGGAACCCCTCGATATGTATGTGGACCTATACATATCTCTCATGACATGTAGTTCCCTTGGAGATCCTCAACCTTTAAATGTTTTCACCATTGGATAAGAACCATTTTCACGAGGACAATCCTAATAGGAGAAATTATAACTCATATAAACAATTGGAAATTCCATCCTCTCACCATGAAAATCCCCATACGTGCACCATTTTTCATGCACGTGATCATAGAAATGTACATAAGACCCTATTTTATGACTATTTTAAGGTCACATGATCACATGCAATAGTGGTCCCGTGATTCCCTCATGTGGAATTAGATGTGTTATTTTAATCATTTGAAAGGCCCTAGATAAGTTAGTAATGTTAGGAGAAATAATCTTGTACAAGTTAGTTGCGGTCCTAAGAATGGACCCAGATAAGTCGTCTTCATACATTCAACAAATATTGGAAATTATAGCTTTGATCATGTGAATCAGCTTGGAAATATCAGTCAGACACCCTTGGACGTTTCTTCCTTGTTATACTGACACCCTGAGTATGTAAGGATGAAAATCAGGACATGTTGGATAGACAATGAAGACATGTTGGAAAGACACTCTGTATATGTTTGCAAACACTCGGGACATATCATGAAGACAACCTAGGACATGTTATCCTTAACATGTAGACACACAAGGAAATATACCATGTAAACCCCCCAACCATGAATATTTTACAGAATAACTCCTTTATAAGTGGATTTTTCTTTAATAGATTAGGTTTACACACTCATAAAAAACTATTTTTGTCATGATCAGGGATGGTTCTTCCATTTAATACCAAACATATTTGATTAACCACTTATTTTCATTATCTTTATTTACCTGTCAGAGGATTAATAATAAATATGTTACATGGGAACCCATCTAGTTATAAGTCCATAATTTTAGTAAACCTCAAGGATAACAATAATTTATCGTAGTGTAATCACCCAGTCCAACCCATTAGGGAGTTAGGAATAAATTTAAAAATAATGACCCTGATTCCACCTGTATTAAGGATAGAATGAATGTATTTATGAGGCCTAGTCTCTATATAAAACACCCAATTAGGTCCTCCCTAGTTCATAAGTACCATATCCATATGTGGTGAATCCAATCAAATTATATCCATTTATTTCTTAGACTAATTATCACCCATGATGGGTTATAGATTCGAAATTCTCATATCACTAACATCATTAATGTAAGAACCTAGAGCTTCGGTTTCAGGTACGGATCTCTTTTACGGGATTTTTAAGGAAAAATGGAGAATCTGGAAATTTTCAGAGTACACGCTGTGTACATTATGAGTACACGCCATGTACTCCCCTGCCACTAGAATCTGTGTGGTTGGCCGGGTCCAGGCCACAAACACGGTGTGTAATGCTGAGGTGGAGGCCGGTTATTTTGGGGTACGGAAAAAATCGAAGTATACGCCGTATACTCAAGACGTACACTCCGTGTACATTTTTTTTATTTTATTAATCGGACCGGGGTCGTGCCTAATGCTGTAAAAACCTCCTTCTTTGCATAATTCTGTCCAGAGCATCTGAGGAGGCCGATTCTTTTCTGAGCAACCGATACTTCACCGGTTGTCCGAATCGAACTCCGTCGATTGCAGAGGAATTGCAGTGATGAGTTCTTGGTTCTTCTTTAGCCTTGTTTCCTAAATATTCCTCTCGCGTGAGTTATCTGAGGTTTAGTGTTTTAGACTTTTTTGAGGATCTACTCCATTCTAGGCCGGTTCATGGGCCGAGTTTCAAGTATACCAATCTCCAAGGATCTAGGTAGGTGGTTTGTTTCCCTATATTGAAGTTCTTTGAGTTTTGGTTGCATAAGTGTCGGATACCCATGTATCGGGTATCCGGAGTTAGGGTTTTGATCCTGTTTATTTATCTTCCTTAGATTTCTTGTATGCTTGAGGTTATTAGATGATTAATAATTTCTTATTAGCATGTTTGAGGATCACCCCATGGGTGTTTTACCTTGTTTTGGATGTTGTTTTCCGTTTGGCACGGTTTGCCTACGAGGCAACCCCTATTGCATTCCTAGTATGACTGTTGACTTGATTCCATGTATTTCCTGATGTTATATGCTTGTGGATGGATTTTGTAGCTATTATCCATGTAGTTGTTTAACGTACTTAGGGCTGATAAAAGTCGATTACGCACGACTGGACTGCTTAGGGCCGTGAGAACCTGGTGCGGGAGATCAAAGAGGGAATAGACGATTAAGTGCTTCCCAAGAGGGTCGGTTGGTTTTATTTTTGTATGCAGGACCTAAGGGAATAGTACTTTGTTCTTCCCAAGAGTGTTCTTAGTTTACCCACGCCTCAAGACCACAGGAGGAATTAGACGTATGTGCTTCCTCAGAGAGTCTGTAGACATTATTGCAAGACCATAGGGGAATTGACGTAAGAGCTTCCCAAAGTGTTTGTGCCGTGTTTGATTACTGGACTATAGGGGTCTTCTAGTTTAAGCCACCCAGAGAGTCAGTGTATTTTTTTTGATGGTTGGTTGTGAAGAGTCCACCAAGCCAAATAACAAGCTTGGGGTTTTTACTGCTTGTGTTAGGCAGTCATTTTAGATACCTGTTGTGTTACTTGCTTATCTTGGAATAAGAAACTTTTCTGGTTTTCCCTGTTTGTGTAATTAAATGAATATGACTGGTAATTTATAGAATTTTATACCAAATTATTTAGACATACTTTTTATATATCACTCACTGATAGTAAGGCACAAATCTTGTGGAGGTTGCCTATTGGGATTAGTCTCACACACTGTTTGGGTCCTGATTTTCGGCCAAAACAGATTATATGGTTGCAGTTTTAGATAGGGATTGTGGCCCTTCCACCAGAGGTACTTGATTGCTGGTCGGAGCTGGAGATCATGGGACCGGGTCTTGGCATGTGATGCTGTTGGAGTTGCTGTTTACTTTAGTTCTTGGATTTTAATTGTATTTCAGCAAGTTGTTTTGCTTACTGTTTTCCCGAGATACATGTACCATCCTGCATCATTATTATATCAGACCTTTCATTTACTTTATGTTCAGTTGTTGAATGCTATTTACTACTTCCTCTATTGTGTATATTTATTCTTCCACTACATACTTTACCAAATGAGGGCATAGTTTCCCCACTGACTCACCAAGGCCCTCACTGCTAGTCGGCAGCCTCTAGCATTTGGGGAAATGTGCTTGAGGTCATGTTGCGAACCGGGTACGGGGCTCCAGTGGGAGGGCTCTGGATTCGGGTCGTTACAAATTGGTATCATAGGAGTTTTCCTTTTTCTATTGCCTTACTATTTTGCGACCATAGACAGGGATAGGAAGAACTGGGTAGTTAGGACTTAACTGTGCCCCAAAGTAATTAACCTGTGTATAGGGAAAAGCAATATTACCTCGTAATTGTAATTTTCAGTTTTAGAAAGTGTTACAATTTATTATATTTCACTGTTGGGTGAGGCACATGCATTGTGTTGTAACAGTTTATATGATTATGGTTCTATTTGGTTGCAACCCGATGAGATGATGGTGTGCCATCTCATGCATCATATAGGCAGAGAGTAGGAAATCACCGGTCATGTATTTTACCATGCCATCTAGGTTGTATTAGAATTTCATGATGTTGTGATAGATTCCGTGATAAATTATGCATTCCATTATGGTAGTTGTTGTGATAGAAATACTTGTTGTGATGATAGAGTATTACTTCTTTTACAGCCTATTTAGCATGGGCGCCAAGCTCTAGTCTAGGAGGTGTTATGGGCCCTCGAGGATTGGAATTTGGCGGATCATTGTTTGTTATGTTGTTTTCTTGTTGTATTTATTATGATGATGCGAAAATTTGATTCGCATGGAGTATGGGCCCCCACGGATCGGAATTGGGCACATAGCTGGTTGTTTTTTAGTGTTTCTGTCGTTCAGAGCAGTTTTAGAGCTACTGCCCGGAAAAACCCAGAATACACGGCATTTACTTTCTTCATACACACTGTGTAGTTTTTAAACCGTGTTACTATCTGTGTAAACAAAAAACCCGGGGTGTCAGAAAATCTTTGGGGACATGCCGTGTACCTTATGTACATGTTGTGAGGTAGTCAACCGTGTACCCGGCCGTGTCGCCAACAACATAGGTTGGGGAAGCTCGTGTAGTGCATGCTATGTGTTATAAATACAATCCGTGTGGGTTTCTTATGGGTACCCGGCCATGTCACGAACAACACGGGTTGGTGTTATCCAACCTTATACACGCCGTGTTTGTTCGGAACACGCCGTGTAGGGGATCAGCTGTGTAGCCGACCGTGTAACCTGCTACACGGGTTGCCGAGCCTGTCTAGTACACGCTGTGTTTTAGAAGAACACGTAGTGTAGTTTTCCTCTAGGTACCCGACCATGTCACGAATAACACGGGTCGATGTTATCTCTTCCAATACATGTCGTGTTTGTTCGGAACACATCGTGTAAGGGGTTAGCCGTGTGGCTGGCCGTGTAACCTGTTACACGGACCGCCGAAGCCTGGCTTGTACACGTCGTGTCCTCAGAGTACATGTTGTGTAGTCTAGTTTTTGGAGGACCGTGTAGGTTAGTCATGAAAGGAGACCCGAGCAGGGGAGTGGAGTCCAGGTACATGTCGTGTTTTTAGAAAAAACTTCATGTAGTCTGGAAAGTTACATGATAGACAGTGGCAGAATTTCACGGCCATATAAATGGATTTAATAAACACGCCGTGTAGTTTAAATACACGCCGTGTAGTTCAGCTTTTCAAGTTTAAGTGTTTCTCTCTCTCCTGTTCCTGTTTTGTACTCTTGCATTCTATGTTCTTGTTGATCCTATATTTGGAGTGTGCTTTGGACCTTTCAGGGTTATGTCACCAAGACGTCCTCTCGTTGCACTCGAGGAACCAGCCAGTGGCAGTACGCCTGATACGGAAGACCCGGGACTACCTATAGTTATGCCGATTGATCTGGATATGGCACCTACAGTGATTCCAGACACTGGTGCAGATGCACAGTTCAGAGAGGGATTCATGAGGTTCATGAAGACCTTCTAGGGAGCTCAGCATCCATCCCTGTCTATGGCAGAGATGACGCGAGTCTTCTAGCAGCAGCATCCTCCCACTTTCATAGGGGATGGAGGACCTCAGGTTGCAGAGTCATGGATAGAAACCATGATTTCCATCTTCGAGCATCTGGAGACACCCACAAACAGATAGGTGAAGCTCGTGACTTATATGCTGTGAGATTCTTCCAAGAGATGGTGGGATATAGTCTCACAGACAGGGCGCCATTGGACTATGGCTTTGGACGAATTCCAGCGTACGTTCTACGACTACTTCTATCTAGCGACACTGAGGGCCGATAGGGCCAGGGAGTTCATGAACCTGCAACAGGGTACTCTTTCGGTTATGGAGTATTTCTCCCACTTCACTGAGTTACAGTGTTTCGCTCCCGTTCTGGGAAATGACGAGCTATATTTGGCGAGGAAGTTTAAGGAAGGCCTCAAACCAGAGATCAGATCACAGGTGAACGTTTTTCAGTTGACTTCTATTACTCTGATAGTCAACCAGGTGCTGATCACCGAAAGGAATCTAAGGGAGATTGGAGCTTTTGACCAGGGAGGTTCAACATCCAAGGCTGATTCATTTTATACGGACAGTAGGAATCGCCAACGAGAGTCTACTCGAGGTGACTCGAGGAAGCAAGGTATATCTTCTAGTAGATGAGATCTTCCTTCTAGCCACTAGGTGGTGTGCTACAAGTGTGGAAGGAGCAGGCATAAGAAGCCTCAATGCCCGAGAAATCCAGTGGAGTGCTGAGATTGTGGCAAGATGGGTCATCTGCAGTGTTTTTGCAGGGTTCTTCTTCCAGCGGCTAGTGAAGGAGGATCTGTTTCTACCCCTCATTCAGGAGAAGGTATGGCCACTTCGAGTATATGGTCATGCCGGTCGGCCTTACGAATGAGCCATTAGTTTTCATGGAACTGATGAACCAAATGTTCCATCCTTACTTGGATTCCTTCGTCGTGGTCTTCGTTGATGATATCTTGGTGTACTCTCACACTCGACATGACCATGAAACCCATCTTGAGATCATTTTGAGTACACTGAGGGAGCATCAGATTTATGCTAAACTCTCAAAGTGCCACTTTTGGTTGGATGAGATTCACTTCCTAGGTCATGTCATCTCAGAGATTGGAGTATCAGTAGACCCAGAAAAGGTGAGAGCAGTAGTCACTTGGGAGCAGCTGAAAAACGTCTTCGAGGTACGTAGTTTCATGAGGCTGGCTGATTACTACAAGCGGTTTATATAGGACTTCTCACACCTAGCAGGACTGTTGATGGGCATGACTAAGAAGGGGGTGAAGTTTGTTTGGTCAGAAGATTGTGACTCAGCATTCCAGGAGTGGAAGGGGAGATTGACTTCGGCACCGATTCTAGTTCTGCCAGAGTCGGGAAAGAGTTATACAGTTTTCTGCGATGTATCTAGCATCGGTCTTGGAACAGTGCTTATGCAGGAAGATCGTGTTGTCATGTACGGATCTCGTCAGTTGAGTCCACATTAAAATATCTATCCTACACATGATTTGGAGTTGGATGTTGTTGTTCATGATTTGCGTTGTTGGAGGCACTATATCATGGGAGAGCATTTTGTGGTATATACTGACCAGAAGAGCCTCAGGTATATCTTCACGCATCGTGAGTTGAATTTGAGACAACGAAGGTGGGTCGAGTACCTACAGTCGTTCAACATCGAGCTTGCTTATACGCCTGGGAAGGGAAATGTTGTGGCAGACGCACTGAGCAGGAGGAATCGGTTGCAGGTAGTTCAGGAAGCTAGCAGTGAGTGGTAGTTCATGGCTTTGTTCTCTGAGATGCATCTGGAGTTACACGGAAGACCGGGTCAGATGGTTCTTTCTTCCGTAGCTGTTACCTCCACCCTTTTTGATCGATTTTGAATAAGGCAGCTATTAGACCCTGATGGCCTAGTCCTACGGGAGGGTGTGTCAGATGGAGACCCTACACCGGGGTGGACCATGGGAGATACTGAGGTGCTACGTTTTCATGGCCGCGTATGGGTTTCAGCAGACATACGTGAGGAGCTGATGTAGGAGCCTCATGCCTCAGCTTGGGCAGTTCATTCTGGTGTCACCAAAATGTACCGAGACTTGCACTGCCAGTATTGGTGGCCAGGTATGAAGAAGGATGTGACTGGTTTTGGTATGCGGTGTTCTACCTGTCAGCAGGTAAAGGCAGAGCATCAGTGACCAGGAGGGCTTTTGCAGCAGTTACCCATTCCTGAGTGGAAATGGAATGATGTTGCGATGGACTTCGTGACAGGGTTACCAAGATCACCTTGAGGAAATGATGCGGTTTGGGTTGTAGTGGACAGGATCATGAAGGTTTCACACATCTTACCGATCAAGGAGACCATCAGTATTGATGAGTTGGGACAGTTATACATTCGGGAGATTATATGTCTGTATGGAGTTCCACACTCCATTGTTTCGGACAGGGATGCGCGTTTTACTTCACACTTCTGGAAGGGGCTACAAATGGAGTTGGGTACACAGGTAGTTTTTAGTACAACATACCATCCCCAGACTGATGGCTAGTCTGAGCGTATAATCCAGGTGCTTGAGGATATGCTCCGAGCTTACATTCTAAATTTTGGCGGTTCTAGGGAGAAGCATATTCCTCTAGTGGAGCTCACCTACACCAACAGTTTTCAGGCGACTATTCAGATAACACCTTACGGGGCTTTGTACGGTAGGCCATGCTAATCAACTTTATGATGGCTAGAGATAGGAGAGGTGGCTTTGATGGGGCCTCGTCTTGTTAAGGAGACTTGAGAGCAGATAGAGCTGATTCAGAAGAGGATGGCTACAGCGCAGTCTCGACAAAAGTCTTATGCTGATCAGCGGAGACGACCTCTGGAGTTCGAGGTCGGGGATCATGTTTTCCTACGTGTCTCACCGAGGATGGGACACAAGAGGATTCAGAGACAGGGTAAGATCTCACCGAGATACGTCGGGATGTTTGAGGTTCAGGAGAGAGTCAGGATGGTTTCTTACAGGTTACAGTTACCTCAGAGATACCAGGCTATGCATGACGTCTTTCATGTTTCTCAGATTCGACGGTATTTTTCAGACCCGTCTCATGTTTTGCAACCTGAGAAGGAGGATTTGGAGCCGGATGAATCTTTCGAGGAGCATCCTATCAGGACTGTTGATCGTAGTACAAAAGTTCTCCATGGCCGGTCTGTTCCTCTGGTATGGGTGCTATGGCAGCACAGCCGTATATAGGACGAGACTTGGGAGAGGGGGGATGATATGCGATCACAGTGGCCAGAGTTGTTCGAGGTTTCTTATTCTATGCCATTCTAGGGAAATTCGGGGAAGAATTTCATTAAGTGGGGAAGTTTTTAAGAACCTAGAGCTTCGGTTTCAGGTACAGATATCTTTTACAGGCTTTTTAAGAAAAAATGGAGAATCTGGAAATTTTCAGAGTACACGCTGTGTACTTTATGAGTACATGCCGTGTACTCCCTTGTCACTCAAAGCTGTGTGGTTGTCTGTGTCAGGGCCACACACACGGTGTGTAAGGCTGAGGTGGAGGCCGGTTATTTCAGGGTACGGAAAAAATCGAAGTACCCGCCATGTACTCAATAATTACAAGCCTTGTACTTTTTTTTTATTTCATTAATTGGACCGGGGTCGTGCCTAATGCTCGTAAACACCTCCTTCTCTGCCTAATTTCGTCTGGAGCGTTTAAGGAGGCCGATTCTTCTCCGAGCCACCGATTCGTCACCAGTTTTCCGAATCAAACTCTGTCGATTGTAGAAGAATCGCAGCGGTGAGTTCTTGGTTCTTCTTTAGCCTCATTTCTTGATTATTCCTCTCGTATGAGTTATCTGAGGTTGAGCGTTTTAGACATTTTTCAGATCTACTCCATTCTAAGACGATTCATGGGCCGAGATTAAAGTATACCGATCTCCAAGGATCGAGGTAAGTTGTTTGTTGCCCTATGTTTAAGTTATTTGAGTTTTGGTTGAAAAAGTGCCAGATACCCTTGTATCAGGTATCCCGGGTTAGTGTTTTGATCCTATTTATTTATATGACTTAGATTTCATGTATGCTTGAGGTTATTAGATGATTAATAATTGCTTGTTAGCATGTTTGAGGATCACCCCATGGGTGTTTTCCCTTGTTTTGGATGTTGTTTGCCGTTTGGTATGGTTTTCCTACGAGGTAACCCCTATTGCATTGCTAGTATGACTGTTGACTTGATTGAATGTATTAATTGCTGTTATATTCTTGTGGATGCATTTTTTAGCTATTATCCAAGTAGTTGTTTAACTTAATTAGGGCTGCTAACAGTCGATTACGCGTGACTGGACTGCTTAGGGGCGTGAGAACCTGGTACAGGAGATCAAAGAGAGAATAAACGATTAAGTGCTTCCCCAGAGGGTCTGTTGGTTATAGTTTAGTACGCAGGACCAACGGGAATAGGACCTTGTGCTTCCCAAGAGTGTTCTTAGTTTACCCACACATCGAGAGCACAAGAGGAATTAGACGTAAGTGCTTCCTCAGAGAGTCTGTAGCTATTATTGCAAGACCATAAGGGAATTGACGTAAGAACTTCCCAGAGTGTCTGTGCCATGTTTGATTACTGGACTATAGGGGTCTGCTAGTTTAAGACAGCCAGAGAGTCAGTGTAATTTTTTTTGATGGTTGGTTGTGACGAGTTCACCAAGACAAATAACAAACATGGGTTTTGTACTGCTTGTGTTAGGTAGTATTTATAGATACCTGCTGTGTTACTTGCTTATCCGGGAATAAGAAACTTTGCTGGTTTTCCCTGTTTGTGTAATTAAATGAATATGATTGGTAATTTATAGAATTGTATACCGCATTGTTAACATTTGCTTTTTCTATATCACTCACTGACAGTAGGGCTTAAATCTTTTGGTGGTTGCCTACTGGGATTAGTCTCACATCCTATTTGGGTCCTGCTTTTTGGACCAAAAAGATTATATGGTTGTAGGTTTAGGTAGGGATTATAGCCCTTCCGCCTCAGGTACTTGATTGCTGGTCAGAGCTGGAGAGCATGGGACCGGGTCTTGGCCCGCGATACTGCTAGAGTTGCTGTTTACTTTAGTACTTGGGTTTCAGTTGTATTTAAGCATGTTTTTTTTGCTTACTTCTTTCCAGAGACACATGTACCATCCTGTATCATTGTTATATCAGACCTTTCATTTACTTTAAGTTCAGTTGTTGCATGTTATTTGCTGCTTCCTCTATTGTGTATGTTTATTCTTCTGCTGCATACTTTACCAAATGAGGGAATAATTTCCCCACTGACTCACCAAGGCCCTCACTGCTAGTCGGCAGCCTCTGGCATTTGGGGAAACGCTCTTGAGGTCATGTGGTGAACCGGGTACGGGGCGCCAGTGAAAGGGCTCCGGATTTGGGTCGTTACAATAAATTCCACCCAGCTAGGGAAACCTCAGTGTGTAAGCACCATTTGATAACATCGAATGTTTTCTTACATACACGGTAGGATACAAGGGTATTTCCATATTGGGAAAACCTAGGTCAATGACCCCATTGTTCATTTATACTCTATTACTGCCCATAAATGGGTTGAGTGAAGAACAAAATATGGTGATTAAATTCCTATTATAAGTAGGATACATAGGAATCCTTTTTATTGTATGATCTCTAAACATGTTTCCTATGGTACCTCAAATATTTCTTTACAATATGGCATTAAACTACAAAAATTTCACCGAAACAAACTACATGAGTTTTTGATTTTAGTTATAAATAAGATTCATATGACTCCTCAAAAAGGTTCAATCTCAACCTTCAAACACCGATCACCCTTCTGGATAGTTGTAAACTCCATTATTAATGGTTATATGGTTCAAAAATATAATACACTACCCATTTTTATGATATACAGGGATGGATATGGAGACCCTTAGATACATATAGATGGTCTCATCAATAGAACACCCATTACAAGAAGAATGATTTATCACTTGATCATTTTATTAGGGTAAACAATCCCAAATCAGGATTTCTAATAGATTCAAAAACACATCCTGAATTTATGAGAGATTCCAGGAATATGTGATAATTCCTATCAAAAGTATTCTTTGATCCTATACACTAATCCTCTCAACCAATGTGTCTTACGAAGCATCATTGGGTTTTAAAACTCTAATGACAACCATCAGTTAGAATGGATGACTTTACCTTATCATGGATATGGTTACTATTGGGAGTTTCTTAGAAATATTTTAATGGGAATACATATTTTAATGATTTTACAACCATACTTAAACCATCCAGAAGTAATCTTCATATACCACATATATTTTAAGGGTTCAAAAATCGTGAACCTAGAATAAAATCATGTAACAACAGAATAAATGAATCGTTATAGGCATCATGGATCATGTCTCCTAAACATGGGGAGTAAACAAATATTTTGGAGGAAACAATCAATCATTCAAATTCCATTGTTATCGTGTAATCCATTACATACCAAAAATATATATATCAGGAAATAAAAAACTCTAGAAAACATAGAAATGAATATATATTTAAAAATGAATAAATAGTAAATTCCATCACAAAAATGAAATCATGATTTTAAAGCATATAATCTTCATTCAAATGGAAATGGAACACCATGATAAAAAAATATACATAAATAAAAAATGTTTCAAATCATTTGAACATTTTACCTCTTCAGTTTATAAGTAATGCATCCCATCTTTTGTAGTTTCATTGTGTTGGAAAGGGAGTGGTTTTAGTTTTATGTGGTCTTTAGACACAATCCATACTTTCATAATTTAGATATCCACATTGAATTCTATTATAATTTGTTGGGATCCTAACTTTAGAGGATATGAAGTATAATATGAATGTCTATTCATCTCTATTATAATTTATTTTTATTTTACAAATTTTGGTATATGATACAAGATGGTTGATAATTTATTTATTTTTCAATCCACTTTTCATATTTTTCTCTCATGTCCATTATTTTTATTTATAGACATTATATCACATTTTGTGTTTGATTATGATGTTCTTAAAATTTAAATTTTACATGAATAGTGGAATTCCCTAATGAGGATAATGTTGAATGTTCATATACACCAATAATATTTTATTCCTGTTTTAAGGTTATATTCAATCTTGGTATCTATTTCCCTAAGATCACTAAATGATATCATCTCATAAATTAGAGAAAATAAAAATGATGAAAACTAGAACATAATATAATGATAGGAAGATTGAATTCATTTTTCAAAACTAAAATTTATAAAATTTAAATAATGAACAATAAGAATAGGTGAAAAAAATGAAATAAAAATATATAAATACCTCTATTTGGTTAAAGAAAATACCTTCTTCCCCAAAAATGGTTATAATTATAAGAGTGTTATTTACAGATCACTCAAATAAAGTATATATTTTTTTAATTAGGAGTAGTAGGGTGGATTAAAATGGTTATTTTCAAGGTGTTATTAAATAAAAAACATATATTTGGTATTATAGTACAAAATAAAAGAAATAAAATTTGAGCAATTATTTAGTCTTTTTTTTTCAGGATTACATCACTAATAAAAGATTGTTTTAAAATGTTTTTTTTCGAAAAGTAGATAAGGAGTAATAATAAATATAACTCTAATAGTTTAATAAGTTATCAATCATTATATTTTTTAATTAAAACCCCCTTTATTCATTATGTGACAAACCAAAAGGAAATTTAAAAGACCACTGAGATAAAAGGAGATAAAACATATTCCCACTTTGAAATGCGCAATATTAACACCCTAATTTTATTTTCATTTATAGGGAAAACTAGGGATAGTGGGTAAATATGAAAAAAATCATTATTTAAAATCATAATTAATTGGGTTTATGAATTCTAAATGTACCCTAAAAGTAAACTAATTTTGATTTAGATTTATCAACTAAGATTTCATTCATCAAACTCGTAATTTTATACCAAGCATGTAATGTGTATAAATTGTGAGTGATTTTAATGATAAAACCTATTAATAGATTGTATTTGTATTAATAACACATATATTATAGATTTAGGAAAAATAAATTATATATATGTAATTAGATCAACTACTAATGTTCTATTTTTCCTAGGAAGAGTATTCATCATAGAAATGAACTGAATTTGTAAAGGTCCGAAAAGTATATAACCAAATCACATTTCAACCACTAATTAAATTAAAAAAGAAGTTAGTTAATGAATAATAAAATTAAATATAATAAAAAATAGATGAGAAAGTGATAATATTAATGTAATAAATGAAACATACATTCTGAAGAAGAATAGAATGAACTATACAAGTGATCCTTTAGTAAAATTAAATCATTATTAAAATTATTATATTAATGTAGTGAAATTAAAAATTCACTTACATAAATCTAATAATTCATGTTAAAAACACATTAAATGATAAAATTAATGATGTGACTATTTAAGGAGGGAAAAATCTAATTTATTTTCCTATTGTATCATGTAGAAGACCTATGTTGTCTCACATGAGGATCATCATACCTGGTTCAATCACAAATTATAGTACACTTAATCAATTATCCTTTTGTAATTATTATTCATAAAAAATATGTTATTGGGTTTTTGAACTAGTAATGCAATGCATAAATAAAAATTAAATGTAGATATAGGACTAATGAAATTATGGAGAAAGACCATGGTTCTAAGGTTTGGTTATGTAGGTTCTTTCATTATTTTTTTAATTCAATTTTATAATACTATTACATTTTAAATGGATTTATATTCCTTATATTGAGTGGTACTTTTTTCATCCTACGAAACCTCTTTAGCAAAATAAAAATTCACCTATTTCCATATAAAGTAAGAATGAATTTGATATTCATGTCATGGTGGACATTGTCACACGAATTAATTTCACACTCATACACCACAAGAACAATCTTATAATTCCATAAGATAATGTGTACTAATTAAGAATATGGAAAAAACTCCCCCAGGACAAGACTCGAGTTATTAAGTTTCCAATTGGAGTTGAAAATAAATCAAAATGGATCGAGTGGAGAGAGAGAGAATGAGATTACAGTTTAAAGAGAAAGATGGATGAAATAAGAATGGCGAGCCAATTGAATTAAAATTTTAATGTGTTACCTCAGAAAAGAAATTGGAAATAAAAATATGAAATAAACCCAAAGTAGCAGTATACCAATAGTGTCATGCAGTGGTAGATCCCTATGAACTGATACATTATCCCTTGATATGGACATGTGTTTATACATATTCTAGGTTCTTTGGCCATCAAAAATTGTGTCTTAAATGGTTTTTTGTGGGAGCAAATCATAATTTTTTTTCTATTGTTAAATAATATAAAAAATATCAATTTTGTGCATGTAATGACTTTTTATTTCAGGAATGTTTTTCACAACGTGTAATCTACGGGATTTGATTTTCTCATTGCTTACATTCACATTCTGAAATCCTTCATGTTTCATGCCATGTATTATTTTCATGACGTGAATTGTATCTTTCCATCGACTTTGCCACATTTCAATCATGTTTATTTGGATTTGATCCATAAAATTGGTCTATCATATCTCTGGGACTCTTCTGTAGCATCATTCTTCCTTTAAAAATATTATTTCATGTTATTCTCTGAAAACTTATTAATTCATTATTTGTGTTTGTTTTCCAATTTTTGTGGTATATTACCATGGCTAAAAAAATAAATTTATTATATAATAATATATATAATAGTATAAACATTGTGTTTTGTACAAAAAAACCATAAAGCCTATGACCCTAGTATCCTCGATCGGAGACCATACATTATTACATGGGTAATATGAACAAGTGTTTGCATCCTAATGGACTGAATAGTTTTGTATAATTGGAAAACAATATAAAAACTTACTTATTACATTACAACATGAAAGGAAAAAATCTATCAACTCTAATTTGAAAACTAATAACCTCCTATATTATCCCTCCAAGTTATTCATAATATATATGTTCACATCCCAACGAAAAATAAAACATAAAAAAGTGGTTAACTCAGATGATCAATAAGGTTATGGATTATAGAGGAATTTATCACAAAAAAAATGAATAAGGCATGGTGAATAACTAAAAACACATTGCATTAAAATAAAATATTGAGCACAATACGATAGGAATGAATGCTGATCAAATAATTCCATAAAATTAGTCTTATGATAATTTTATCCATGGATATTATACTAGTCGATTAATCACATGGATTATCAATTACTAATATAATAATGATTTAATTCATATTGTTGGACATCAAAAACATTTCGCTGAGGCCACAACAAAGACATCTGAAAATAAATTTTTAAGGCCTTAGTCAAATCCATATGTGAAAAAAATGGGCACAGCCTTAGAAAAGTCCAAATCTAGTTTGTCTCATGTTACGTACCGATTCATCGGGTGGGGGGGGGGTACAATGGGAATCCACTATCACCTACTAAGTCTAATACATTCCTCAAATGAATGAAGATGAAACATGAAAGACATTTCATATGAAAGATAAATGAATTTCCCCAATCAGTAAACATAATCACTAACCATTCTCAGTAATATAGTGAATTGTGTAAATATAGTACATACAATATCAATATTATCATAAATCATATAATAAAATAGGGTATTTGATATAATAAAATATCAATACCAACTATGAAATACATTCAAAATAGGTTGTTCAGATAGGTGAAAATACTCTAATAAAATTATCAAGGAATTATTGAGTGATATACCCCTTTTACTTTACAAAGAAGAGTCTTTTTGGAAAATTATTTTGTGTTTGTCCTTCGGGAAATTCCGTGAGGTTTAAGAGAAAATAAAAAATAGTTTTCAAAACAAGAGAATGCATATTTTTTTGTATAAATCACAAAATAAAGAAACACAAATTTCAATGATAAAAGCATGTTTCATGAAAAATATTTTTTATTAAAATATATTATGGATGGTACATGAAAATTGGTATGAAATTGGGATGTTACATTTAATCAAGATTTCTTATTAGGATGAATTGAGAAAGGAACCTTATAAAAATTTATTTCCAAATAAAAGAATAAATAATTGAGAAAATAAAGTATGTTTGGAGAAAACACATAGAAAGTAGGAGGATAATAATTAAGAATTACATTGGGTTATAGGGAGAGAAATCATAACCCCAATAAAAATGGAGGTCCAGGGAAAATCTCATAACATTTTGGAAATAGTCAAATTGTTTTCCCCATAAAATTAATGAACAACAAATGAAACATTGAATACCATAAAGATAACGATATTAATGATATGAAAAATAAAAAGGATGTATAAATTCACCACACTTGATAAGTAGTTGTGAATATGGGATATATCAGAGAGTAAAGTGACATGAGAAAAACCATACTATATGTCTGAAAGTGTTTTTCACTTGTACTTATTGTCCTCTTGATCGTTGCTTCCAGGAGAACCTCATTAAGGGACTTGGAAATGTTATTTTGGTGTGAAAAGAAAGAATAAAAAATTGGGGAGAGGTTTGTTAGAGGAAATGTGAATAATATAAATATGATCCAGGGCTTTGGAGGTGTTTAGAGAAGGGGTGGTGAGGGTGGTATTTCTAGGCAGACAACTCTCCAAGTGCATCTATGGGACCCAGGATCAAATCTGGGTTGAGGAATACTTCCAGGTACTATAGTAGTAATATAATAGGTATTGTACATTACTTTAGTATCCAAAAATATTCATCAATTTCATCGATTGGGCCTCCAATTTTTTCCTTGAGTCCTTCATGGCCTTTGAGCCACCTCAAGGGCTTTAGACCACATGTTGCTAAATTAATGGACTAGGTAGACTCTAAAAGGAGCATGCTCCAGATGAGGATTCAGAGTAGGGGCATTCACCGGAGTAGAGATAAACGATGTGGATGAATGATAGGGTATGGATTATCTATTAGGAGTAGGATGTGAATCTCGGCAAATGATTTCTAGTAGAACAACTATGAGAAGTTGGAGAGCTGATCTTGATGTCGACACGGGGGAGGAGAAATTCCAAGTAGTTATAGTCTAGATGAAATCCTCTATGAACTTCGTGTCATGTATAGTAGTAAAGCCTATAGGCCATGTAAGGGTGACCCTTACACCCTTAAAATAAGGATTATTAAAAATTAATAAAAATAGAAGGACTTCATGCCATTCAAGTATGGGTGGTATTTATAATGTAGGAGAGGGGTGTTTTTTTATTCGTTAGTTTATTATTTCTTCTCAAGAATATTAACAGTGTTTATTCTTATGAGTAACTATAATAATTAGCGAAGTTGAATTCAAAAAAAATGGGTCTATAACTCATCCATAAATAATCCATGATGTAATAATTTATCTTCTTATAATGATATATACTGGAAATTATTGTATTTCACTATTCATAAAAAATTCGACTATTTTAGAAAATTCTGAAAAATTCACCCTTACTATTTTTTGAGGTTTGAAATTAAAAAATGGACTCCATTTTATGTAGATATGTTTATAAATATGATAAATTTAATTTTTTTTATTAAAATCATCATTTATTCATAAAATCTCATCTTTAGAATCATAACTGATTTTATAACACTTTGAAATATTATTTAAGGCCTCATAATATTATTTTATATTATTATTAAATCAAAATATTAATTAATTAATCTATTTTTTGTAATAAATTTATTCTAAATTTCCTTATTTATTATAAAATTGTAAATAATCATTTACTCTTTACAGGCATACGAAGACTTAATTTTTAATTTTTAAAATATTTGTTCATTATTCCATTATATAAATATATCATATTTTCATTTATATGATACCCAAATATTATTTTCACTTTAATATTTTATTTTACTATTAAAATCATAAATAAACTATTAATATTACTAAAATGGCAGTATTATAAAACATCGGGATTTTTTAATATTTACTGAAAATAAATATTTTCAAAAAAATACCAAAATATCTTCATAACATAATTTTTACATTTTTATTTTAAAAATTAATTTTATTTTGATCAATATAATTTATAAAATTTTGAAAAAGTAATTTTTAAACATGTGTTCCATTAAATTATCATAAAAGTTTCTTTTAGAAATTATATCATTTTATGATTAAAATTATATTTATTCTTATCTTTATCCTATAAAACATATTGATTGAATCTAAAAATATTTTATTGAATATTTAATATAAATTTTTTGTTAATATTATTCAATCATACTAATTAATTTATGATAAAATTATATTATGGACATAAATATAAGTTCTCATAAAAACACATCCTTTATATTCCACTAGTCATTATTTACATTTCTGATTAATTGGAAAAAAATTAATTCATTTTATAAAAATTTTCAACTATATTTTCTTAATTTATATGTTCATTTTAATTCATTCCACTTCAACTACTAAGTCAAAATTATAATATTTAAAAATTTGTTTAAATTCGATGTTCTATATAATGTAAGCTATCAAATAAGTTAAATTTTAAAAAGAGACATATTGTAAAATCTTTTTGTGTTACATTATTCCGTCTTTAACTAAATTACGTTCACACAATATTCAATTTCACTTCAAAAATTAAACGTTGATTCTTGAAAATTCATTTGTTTAAATCCCACATCCTAATAAAGGTTTATCAAAATCCTCTTAAAAATTGGTATAGAGAAATATGATGGTCATCAAGAAATTAAGATTCTAAAATAGAAGAACATTTTTTAAAATACGTACACAGAATAGAAATATAACTCTCATATACTGATGGAGAGAGATATAAAAAAAGTTATTTAAAAATATACCTTCACAAAATCATAAATTTTTTATCAGTTAAAAGATCATTGATTTCTCAGATGGAAATGTAAGCATATGATATTTTTTGTTCTAAAATCCATTTTCTAGAGTTTTGGGATTATTTTACTATCTAGAAAAGAACTTGAGAAAAAAATTTACTTGTTCCTTTCCAGGACATTATATCATTATATTTTTTCATCAATCAATCTCCAATTTGTTTATTAAATATATATATTGATATTGAATTCAAATTTTTATACTTGATGAAATCTTTTGAATCATAAGATCCACATGTCATTCCTTCATCCATTAAAAGTTTTACGAAACCCAGATAGTTAGAATTGGTTATCCAATATGATAAATAATAATTGAATATTATTCACCAATATCATTAATTCATTCCATATGTATTTAAAATTAAGACTCATCAAAAATATGTTTGTCTATATTTAAAGAGCATGAAATCAGTAGGAAGGTCGCTAAATTTACCAAATAAACATAACATAAGATTTCCAAAATAATATAGATATTTTTTTCTCAAACCAAATATATGAATGCCATAATCTCAATTTATCCCTTATGAAACATGAATGTATTAATGACTATAATCGCTTGTTTTTGAATAAATTCTTCCAATACAAACATCTAATAATTCCATCATAACATAAACCACCATATCAATATCCACCATCATGGTCACCAATACTATTTCATAAACATATATTTATTATTATCTCAACCTAAAGTGTGTATTTAGTGTTACCTTTCCCAATTAATGTGTTTTTAGGAATATTAACTTACAAAAGAAACACCCCTATTGATTACTTGTGTTAATAGTCACATGCTTCCAATTTCATAAAGAATATGTATTGAAGTACAATCCTTATATATAAAATTCTTTTTATAACCATAATATTATTGATAAAATACTCAAATAAAAAATTATTGAATTAAAAAGGCATAATTATCATTCCACTTCATCAGTGGTTGTAACATAATATTGACCATGATCCATTATCATGTTTTATAGTATATTCATTTGATGCTTGATACTTTGATTTTTGTAGTACCCCATGTCATTATACTTGAATCATTGGACATATATTTATTTTTTTAATCATGAGAATGGTTTCCCCTCTATAAAAACATACACCAAACTCGCATTCCCTTCAAGAATGTACAAGAGCGTTTCCTCCCACAATTATAACATGTGTGAAAATCTATCTTTCCCTTATTTATTTTATCCATAATTTTCTCTATCATACTCCCCTTCTCAACATTCCTTTTGATGTCACAAAAATGGATAATATTTACCTATCTCGATAGAACATGATATTATATCCTCATATGATGACAATGTTTGGGAGAGTTATTCCATTCAAAATATTTTCATAAGACCATAAAAGATATGATCACTATCACACTTTAGATCACATGCATTGGTGACGCTCACAATACTTTTGCAATGTAACACTTCTAAATAGTGTCAGACAGTAAATTATGTTATGAATAATAATGAATAATCTATAGCTGTCAAAACAATAATCATTAATTGGAAAATCATGCACAGATAGTCTCATAATCATAAACAAGGTTTATTTGGGGACATATTTTCTTTTAAATACATCATAATGGGTTACAATAAAAAAATTTATTTATCCAAAGAATATCCCCTAGGCGTGTCATACCAGATGCATAGTAAGTCCCATTTTCCTATACCAGGTTTCACCAAGTTAGGACTGACACACCATATTTGAGTTTTTCCCCTGGGTACATTTGTGTCAGAACCATGTCATCTTATAGTATCTAGAAATGGATGTATTTATAAGAAGAACCAAATAATCTATACCTTAAAAAATTATGGGATTTTCATCTATGAAAACCATCAAAGTTTATCATAGGGTTAAACTCCACAATTTATGTTTTCTATATCTATTTCCTAATATTTTCACTAAACATACTATGATATGAACTATAAAGAGACTGGCCCATGTAGAATAGATGAAATTCCTTGCATTATTACATTGGTACTATGAATAATAATTCTCATCACAATGGAATGAATATAGTTAAGTAACTTTTGAATACCATATAAAAACATAATTGTTAAATTATAACTTGAAAGTAAAAACAACACAAAAAATCAAATGCAAAAACTGAAAATCTCCAAAATTATCCCAACATGGAATTCATAATATACATCATCGCATGCTGGGAAAAAATAAAACATAAGAAAGGGGTGAATACTGAAAATACTTGATATAAAGTAATATAGTGAAATCTATCATAAATAAACATAAACAATAAGTCAAAATGAATAACTAAAAACACATTCCATTAAAACATAATATTGGTCATAATATGGAAGGAATAAAAGATGATTAAACGATTCCATATAAATAATCATTCGAGAATGAATCTTAACCATGGATATTGAACTGTTCAAATAATCACATAGATTATACATTACTAATATAATAATGATGGAATGAATTGTCTCGGACATTTGGAAGATATCGTTGAGGTATCGTCCAAGACATCTAAAAATAAATTGTTAAAGCCATAGTCAAATACATATCTAAAAACAAATGGTCAAGGCATTAGCTTAGTCCATATTTGGTTTGTCTCATCATACTTACCAATGAGTTTAGGGGATATAGATGGCCTCATCCATCACTTACCATGTATAGGGAATTCCTCATATGAATTGGGTGAAACATAAAAAAAATTACAACCAAAATGTAAATAACATCCCCAATCAGTAAACATAGTCAGTAACCATTATGAGTAATATGGTGGATGGTATCAAGATAGCACATCCAAAATTAAACTGATCATAAACCATTTATAAAATATGGTATATTATATAATAAATTATCAATAACAATTATGAATATGATTCAATATATGGTGTTGAAATAGATAAATATACTCTAACCAAATCATTGAGGAATTCTTGAGAGAAATACCCTTTTTTACTTTGCACAGAAGAGTTAATCTGAAAGATAATTTTTATTTTTAATAATATATGATTGTAAACAAGTATAAAACAAAAAATAAAATTCATTTAAAATAAAATTATATATGATTAATAAATTAATTTTGACTAAATTTAATACATGGAAAATGTGATTTTATGAATCTTTATAAATGGGCCGCTTTAGAGTTGTCTAAGAGAAAATATAGAAGAGTCGTTAAATGGAAAATGTCATAGCTTTTTGTATTAAACCAGAAATTAAAGAATATATATTTTCATGATAAAATGTGTGATTATATAAAAATAATGGTTTCTTAAAATATATTATATATTTTACTTGAAAATGTGTAATAAATTTTTATGTCCCATTAACCGGGCTTGCTTATCGGGAGGAATTGAGATAGGAAACTTATAAAAACTCTATTTATTGACCATATAAATAATTATTAAGCCATGTAAAAATGTTTGTAACATAAAAACAAAAACTATGAGGGAAATAGTTAGGAATTAAATTCGGTTAAAGGGATCGAAGGCAGAACCTGAATGAAAAATGGAGGTTTAAGGAAAATCCCTTACCACTTTTAAAATAGTGAAATGGTATACCCCATAAAATTAATGACAATAAAATGAAACATTGAATACCACAAAGATAAATATATTGATGATATGAAACATAAATGGTCTATTTAAATACACCACACATGATAGATAGTGGTGAATAATGTATATCTCAATGAAATTAAAGTGAGATCATAAAAAATTTACCTTATGTCCAAAAGTGTTAAACACGTTTATTTAAGGTCATCTTGAGTATTACCTACTTGAGAATCTCATTAAAGAATATTTAAAATGAAATTTGGTGATACAGGTAAGAATATAATCTTAGGGAGAGGTTTGGGAGAGGAAATTTTTAGAATATAATCAATCTTCAATGTTTTGGAGGTGTGCGGATAAGGGGTGGAGGGGATGGTATTTGTAGTTGAAGTGAGAGGCCTTTTATTATTATTATATTCATTAGTTTATTATTTTGGCTCAATAATATGAATAAATAAAGTACCTAGTTCATATTATCTCTAGAGAGTGGGTGATTACCTCATCCATACCTCATCCATTAATTTATAATAACTTTATTTACTTATATTGTTAACTTCCATAAATTACGGAATTTTATTATTCACTAAAATAAAACTATTTAAAAAAATGAAAAATATTCACCCTAACAAATTTTGGATGTGTAGAATTCAAAAATAGATTAACCTTCCTAAAATATAAATTTTAAATATTAGAAATTTGATTTTCAATTAAAATCATGTTTTATTTGAAAAATACTAATTTTAAAATTATAACTCATTTTATAGAACTTGTAAACACAAATTAAGGTCTCATAAAATTATCATATCATAATAAGGACAAAAATATTAAATTATTAATAAATTTTTTTTAAATAACTTTATTCAAAATCATTATATTAATTATTAAACATAAAATATACATTTATGCTTTAAAGACATACCAACACATAATTTATCATTTTCAAAACAATTTTTTACTTAATAAATTATATCAATATGTCATATTTTCCTTCATAAGATAAAAATATTTTATTTATGTGTTTATAGTTTAGTTTATAAAAATGATAAAAAATATACTATTAGTATAATGAAAATAACTGTTTTATAAAAATCTGGATTGTAAACTATTCACTGGAAAATAATTTTTTTATAAAAATACCAAAAGTTCATCCTAAGGTAATTTTGAAATCACAATTTTAAAAATGAATTTTATTTTCTTCAAAAAAATTTATAAAAGTGTCACAATTTTGTTTTTATACATTTGTACCATTAAAAAGTAGTAAATTTTTTTTTATAAAATATATCTTTTTATTCTAAAACAATGAATTATTCTTATCTTTAGCCGATCATAATTATTGATTGAATTTAAAAATATTTTATTGAATATGTAATATATAAATTTCATTGGGATATTGAGAAAATAGTGATTAATTTAATATTAAATTCCATTATGTTCATAAATATATATATATATATATATATATTTTGAAAGCACATCCTAATTGTTCAATTTTTATATTTTCATTTATAATTTGTTTATATTTAATGATTTAGTATAATAAATATGTGTAAACTATATTTTAAAAGTTTAATTAATCAATTTTATTCATTGTATTCCAACATCTAGGACCCAACAATAATATTTAGTCATGTGTTTATGATTTATGATTTGTGTAACATATGATATCAAAGAAGTTAAATTTTAAAAAGATACATACCATAAAATCATTGGCTGTTAAAAAATATATGAAACATTTGACTATCAACTACACATTCATAAAGTGAATTAGAGGGTATGTTTTCAAGTGGTTAAAAATATTAATGGAAAATTCATCCAAAGATTTTAATCTAAATATTACTGAATTTCATTCCTCCAATGAGAATGAACCAATTCTCTTTCCAGAATGATAAATTCATCAAAATTGGATCATCTTTCTACTATAAAGATTCAATTATAATCCGACGCCATTTCTAGAATATTTGAAAAAATCGTGAAGTGGTGTCCATGTTAAAGAGAGAAGTACAATTGTTAATTTGTATCCCATTTACTCAAATATATGTATGATTTTGAAAATATAATACAAATGGATATTATAGATAGTAGAGTTAATAATATTTTAATAAAATATATTATCCAAATAATGGAAAAATTAGACATATAAAAAATTATTCAATGTACAATAAAGAGTTAAAATTATATTTTTCATCAAATTTTAAAATGAATGTTCTAATACAATGTTTTCAATAAATAACCATACTTAACACAATTTGAGGGAATAATATAATTTTTAATTAATTAAAAATTTAACAAAAATATCTTTTATCAATGGGTGAATAATAATACCCCATATGGTAATAATAATAAATTACCCAACCTCGATATTGAACCAGAATATTTTAATTAATAAAATATATATTAAAGAGTAGGAAAACACAATGTAAAACTAATCCAAAATCCCTTGATAAGAAAAAAATTAATTAAAAGACACTCAAAACACACACTACTGGAAAAACCACCTATACCCACAGTTCAAAACCGTGGGTATAGCCCCCAAAACCGTGGGTGTAGCCTATACCCACAGTTTTGGGAACCGTGGGGCTGAGTGGCGTCGGTATAGGGGTCTTAAGATATCCCCACGGTTTAAAAACCGTGGGTATAAAAATTCGAAAAATGCAGCTACTCAGACTTGATCCCGCGCCAACCACGACCTGAAAATTTCTTCCACCAGACTTCACCACTTCAGCCAACGTATTTATATGAATATAAATCTATATTCCTAAATATATATTATATAATTGACCGCATTGCGAAAAATAGAAGCTAGAAGGTTTCGAACCCGCGTCTGCCGCAGAATTCTTACAGCACCTAAGTAACTAAGCTGACTCGACTTTGACAATTCAAATCTGTATTAATAATAATATACTAATCCTCGTGTCTGTATTAAAAACAAGTAGCCGGCGGGATTGGATACCAAAACCGATGTAGCAGCAGCATAACACCTGACCAACCAAGCCGTAAAATTCATTAGTTAATAAATTTCTATCAACTTAAATATGTTAGTTTAAATTGTGGGTAAAAATTTTCCAGCCAAATTATTTTTTTTTTCCCACATCTTTTTTTTGCCTCCATAATGTGGGTGAGCTATCCCCATGGTTCTAAATAACCGTGGGGATAGGCCTTTGAAAAAAATATTTACCCCCACGTTTTTTCAAAAACCGTGGGGATAGGTCTTCATATAAATACCTATACCGATAGTTTTACAAAACCGTGGGTATAGGCCTTAGAAAATAGCTCTATACCCACCGTTTTTCTAAAACCATGGTATAGGTGACCAATACCCATGGTTTTCCAGAACCGTGGGTATAGGTTCACACACTATATATATACCCACGTTTTACACAAACCATGGGTATAGGTCTATTTTCCAGTAGTGACTCCACAAACGCACTCACCAAATAATATATATATATATATATATGCACTCTTTAAAATAAAATTACATATGGGCCCCTACATACTATGACTTTCTAGAGGCAACATAAAACCAATGAACTCAAATCATGTCTATACTCAGCTTACAATTACTCAAGGAGGAGAACTAGTCCAAAACCTCTATCTATCCAGATATATAACACAACATTCACCTTTTAAGGTATATTTTAACAAACACACCATTTCCATGGATATTTGTCTTGTAATGTAACAAAAGTACAAGGATCTATGATGTGGTAAGGATTAAATGAAATTTTTACAAATTAAATTTATATAAAAAATTGTGTTCTTGATTTAAATGTGGGATTTAATTACATATTTTTTTTAAAATTGAAATATTTTTAGAAAAATTGAATTCTTTATATATTCATTCTAAAAATGATGTATTTTATTTATGAAATAGCCCAACTATTCCTCATTTAGAGTTTCCACATTTTAGAAACTTTTCTTTTTATTCTTGAGTAATTATTCATTCAAAATATAAGTGTTATTTATTTGAGGTGTTTTTTGTATATACATTTTTTATTGTTTTTTATTTTAATTATTCCAAATATTTTTATGAACAACCATATTCTGGGATTCTTCAATGAATTTTAATGTATTTTTTATGATTTTTTGGATTTTAAAAAATAATAATTTCTGTTAATTCTGTTTTTTAATTTAAGTAAATTTTTGGGAAATAATTTTTTTAACATTTATTCTGGAATTAAATTTTAATTAGGGAAATTCATTGATTAATTTATTTGTAAAAACATTTTATATAATGATACGATGTGTTTAATTTTATTTATTAGTTCTAATATTGATGTTAATAGTTAATCTGTCAATGTAAAATAGTGTTATGGAGTGAAACAATGTGGTGGTTTTCAACCATGAAAATTAAAAAAAAAATATTTTTCTACAGTGATAAGGTGATTTCTATGATCAATATTCACCCCAAATTTTTCTATCATGAAGTGAAAAAGCCTACATATCTCAAGATTTTATTATTCCCAAAATGATAAACTGAATCATCATATGATTGATTCAATGAATAGGAACTCCATGTGATAGTGACCTATAATAAAAATTATTGGAGAAACCTTAAAACAAGCATCACTCAGTGAACATATGGATCCCATTCACCCATTCCAATCATCCGACCATGCACAGAACCTAATTCATTTAGGGAATTATATAACTTTTATAGTAGATAGTTGTACTATATTTCATTCCCCATTTGTCATGTGTGTCCCTTACTCTAATTGGATCATTAATCCATGATTAATGTCACCAGATATTTAATTAAAATAAAATTTATAGCAAAACTAGTTGATAATAGACATGCTTATAGAGATATTAAATAAAAGAAGGGTATACAAGATCAAGAAAATGGGTAATTGATATTGGTGTATTACATGATATTAAGTTACATATAAATTTAAGGAATTCATTTAGACAAAATATAGAGATAACCCATTGATGCTCTAAAATTTGTCCTTGACTAGATATGTTTGTGGGAACCAAGAAGATTCAAATCAGGATGATACCAAGCTCTACTGAGTTGAGAAAACCAATATTGAATCTCAATTTCATTTTATGATAAATTTTATGATTCCTCTAAATAGGAAAAAACCCAGAGTGATGCACCATGCTATCATTCTTTAAGAATAATTAAATCTCACTAGAAATGATATAATTCTAAGTTGTGTATCCGTGGAATCTAGATTCAAACATGGATGATGAAGAACCAAAACATAAGCTTAATGAAACCACATGAATACAACATCAATGACGAATACCTTTATTATAAGATTAATATGTCATGTTTTTGTGTGATGAATAAAAGTCATTCCTTGCATGCACTCGTTTTTTCATTTTATAGGTTTATGGATGAAGACTGGTGGCCCTCTAAAATTTCCAATGTGGTGGCCTTAGAATGGGGGAAAGAGGAACTAAAATTATATTACAGTTTTACATAATAAAATTTGAACATGTGGATGTGTTTTTAGCTTCAACAAAAAATGTGAGTGAATTTTGACTTTGAACCTGATAGTTGAAGATGAATCAGATGCTAATTTTCAAGGTGTTATTGAGTTCTAAGAATGGATAATGATTAATCTAATCTTGTCTAGAACCATATTTGAATATTGGTGGGGTAATCATTATTCCATAAGGTTATATATATGATACATTTCAGGAGGTTTCTTCTTTTTTGTTTTAATATTTTCTAGGGGTCATGTTCAATATAGAAGTTTAAATATCCATTGGTTAGTCTTGGTGGTTATTTGAATTCAGGATTGTTTTATTCATTTATAGTGGATATATTATGTTTGAGCTATGGGAATTAAATGTTACATGATGATATTAATGGTTATCCTGATCACTTATCATTCATGATTTTATTAAATTAACTGAAGAATTTGTTTCATGATCAAAATTTGAAAATTCCTTGAATGATTATTCAATTAAAAGAGACTCATACAAACAGATCATATGAAATAACGGTTTAGTCTTGGAGAATATTCTTGAAATAAAACCACATTTAGGGGGTATACTTGATTTTTTATCTTGGTTTCAATCGAATATGAGTTTGATGAATATTGGTGGACATTCCACATGGATGCTGGGGATATAATTTTGGAACTATGACTATGTGATTTAGGGAAAAATGATTCACAATATGAATATTAATTGAAGAAGAAAATAAATGGGGAAACAAACAAACAGGGGTACAACACCATTCATGGGGGATTAGAACCTCCCATTCTATGATCACTAATAATCAATCTAGCATGCGACTTATAGGAGATGGACCATAGGCTGAAGAACACTTTCCATTGAAGATTAGTGAAATCTTATTATACTCTCTTATTTTCTATTACCTATACTATGATATTTTTATTGAATAGAACTTTTTATTCTTGTTTTTTATAATAAAATAATTGAATGAGGTATATTTGAATTGGATAGATGGAATGATTTATTGTAATATTGTTATATTTGTTTAAATCATAGATGAATGAAGATTTTTGATCAAGAGTGCTCACATTATATCCATCATGGGCATCTTTTCACTAAACTTGAAAAAACGAGAGGTAAAGAGTAGATTTTTTTCCATTGAAACTACAATCGAAGTACTCACTCAAAAATATGGTTTTCTTATCTTCTCCATGATGAAGAATAATATTTTTATGGTTTGATAGGAATAACACCTCATAATAGGTAAATATGGTGATGTTATTTTCTGTAATGACAATTAACTATTTTAATCATCTACATGTAGCTTCAAAACGTCAATGATTATTTCTATATATGAGTGGTTACCATTTCCATCAATTTTATCCAGTCCAGTTTCCCTAACTGAATCAATTTTTTGGTTCCCCTTTCTGTTACATCAATACTGACTATTTTATACCCTTTTCCCACACATTCATCCATCAGTATTCATTCACTTCAAAAATTCACTTCACACCCCTTTTGTTCATTTAATATAATTTTTTTATGTTTTGTTTCAATCAAACAACCTCATCTTCTCGATGGTTCAACTCTTCATAAAAAAATACTTGTTGTATTTAGGTCACACTCAAAAATATTCTATTAATTTTTACCTTCCAATTCAGTGAGAGGACACTGCATTTTTCTTATATTTTAATGCTCATAATCAGGATAATTATAAACCTTTTTCTAACTAATTGAATAATTTATTAAAAAAACATTGTTGGGAAAGATCAAGATGTAATAAAAAACATTATACTACCCCTGGATACATAAATCAATAATGGAAGTGGTTTTAAAATGTGGTTGCACTATCAAATAGTGAATATGATTTTTGGGAATCTGTTAGGAAGATGATTGCAAAGATAGAATCTCAATAGTCTAGAATTAAAAATATATAATCTAAAATGTAAAAAATGACTAGGTACATAAGTTTTAGAGATGAGGGTATGCTACATTACAAAAACATTTAAACAGCAATGGTAATGTAATGACTGTCAGTATAATAAGTACACTAAAAACTCAAGAACCAACTAGGGTTTAGCTTTATGATGGAAAAATTGAGGATTTAACTAAATATGATAATTAAAATTTCAAAAATGAGAAATCAATACATATGAATAGAATGATCCATATAGGATATATTGATGAACCCACACATAAAAAATCAAAGGAACCAAGGAAAATGAAGTTTTAATTGATTAAAGAAGTCAAGAAAATAGTATGGCTTGGTGAGAAAGTTAGTAATCAACTAGGATTAAAACATTATTCCATTATCATTCCCTTTCTTAGAAGAGTACAATAAAATTTTGTATAAGAATGCAAGAGGATACTAGAAATTGATAGATCCTTTATAATCAACATTCAATTTGTAGATTCCATGGATAACATTCCATCACATTTCAATTTTATATAAATATTTCTCAATTTTTTTTGGAAAAAATTAGATGTTATAAAAATAAATGAGTAGTGTAGTTTGATTACATTGAACTTTTTTCCTCCAATGCTGAAGTATCCTGGATGCTTTTCCATTCAATTTTGAATAGGGGTATGTGGAAAAATCAATAGTTTTTTCTATTTGTGTTCATGTATTAATTTGACAACATCCCTCTAGATAATGAAATTGATTCTTAATGATTTTATATAGACTTACATATATCTTCAACATGATAATATGCCACTCAATAATACCTTTGGAAGGGTGGATTACTTATTAGTTAGTATGTAGAGACTTAATTTTCCAATGGATTATCTTATTCTTGATATGGATTGTGATGAAATGGTCCCATTCACACCAAGTAAATCATTCCTTTTATCTAGTGGTGTTTTCATGGGTGTCTCTAATGGAAACCGATCTGTTTAAGGAACAGATGATCTAAAGTAAAATATTCATTTTAAAACACACAATCCTAAGGTTAGATATGAGTTGAATGATTTTACTGATAATGAGTGCTTAAAAATTGTGGTTAATTATGTGTATAGATATTTTCCTCTTGCAGTTATAGGGATTTTAATTTCTTAATCAGTTGAGATTGTTTCAGAGTGTGTTTTCCACCCCCTTATAAATGTGTATTAGAGGAAATTTCATGACCAGAGCCAAACATGACCTTAAAAGCACAAATTAATTTTCTATATATAACTAAACCTATTTGTCATAGTTTCCCATATTCAATTAAAAGTATATATGTATTCAATTCTAAGAAAAGTTAAGGATTAAATAATTAAAACTAACACGATTTTTTCTAAATTAAAAGTCTATTTTCATGCTAACCACTCACTTTTACGGATACTGGTCCATCTAATCTTCAACTAATTTATGAAAATTTCACTTCATTCAAGCCAACAATGTAGTCAAAAAGTAACATCATGAAAGATGAATTTGATTCCTTCAAGTGGTAGTGTATTATGTTGTTTGAGTTTCCTGATTTCTATGAATGAAAAGAGAATACCGCATCACTTGTTTCAACATTTTATGAATTTATTAATGACATCAGTTTGGTGTAGGACTTGGATAATGGATTTGAACATCTTTTTAAATTTTTACCTTTAGTGAATCATATGTTTTCCTATTAATGAGAATCTAGGGATAGTACAAACCATGAAAAAAATTCACACACCTAAAATATTATTATTTTTTGGTCCCAAATTTTTGGAAGCTGATTGCAGCACACCATGACTTTACCATATTTACCATTAGATATCTTTTTAATACACACAACGCCCAATTTAAACAAAACAATATTTAGTTGTGTTATTCCAAGTAAATTAAATTATATCAATTTTAGATATTATATATATGTATATTATATATCCAAAAAAATAATTTTACACTCATATAATGAGAATATGACAAGAACAGACCCAATATTACACATAAAATACTATTTTTTTATAAAGGAAATTTTATAGTCTTTTAATAGATACCCTATTTTAAATTTTAATTTTGACACACTTATGAATTTATTTTGATAAATAAACTTAATTTTTTTAATTATTAATTTAAAATTTATCATAGTGTGAATTCTAGGTATTTTTCCAAGAAACATCATTTTTAGTGAATAATTAAAGATTCTACATTTTTGCTAAAAACTGCTTTTAATTTAAATAATTATTAATGTTAAATTATTTTATAAATTTTTTTAAAGACATGTTGGATCAATTAAAAATATATTAATACAATTTGGTTAATTATAATAATTTTATATTTTAATTTTAATATAAAAACATAAAAATAGTTTGAACATTTTCCTACTAAAACCATTTAATCCATATATCTATGAGATTAGCATTAGTCCTAATTTTTTTGCTTCTATGATTTGAATTTTGAAAATCCAACATAAAGTATTGTAATAAAGATAATAGTTTAGTTCTAATGTGATCAAATTAGTCTTTGACAAAAATTATTAGTGAAGGTGATAAAAATTAATTACAATGATTAAGTATTAGGCATAAAAACGTACTAGAACCCTATGTTTAAGGGAAAAAATAACCTAGAAACTTTCCCAAAACCCATTATCTAGCCACATATCCTCCATGAACCATAAATTAATTAGTTCAAGTAGTTTTTATGACATTTTTTTGTATGTTCATGTGTACACTTAACTTCTTTCCAAGAATCACAAGTGAGTCCTTTTCCATCCCTATAAAAGGATAAAACATCTAATCATTTCTCACACCTCTCAACCCTCTTATGTTTGGAAAATACAAGGCCAAATTGTCTTTCAACATCCATACCAACTACCTAGAAGTATATCTTTGGTAATAAAGAAATCTATGGAATATTTTGGTATACACCAAAAGAATTTACCCGATTAAGAGGCCAGGCCTTCTCTGAAGCTCTCTAGATTTATTTACCTTATCCACTCCCTATACCATTATTATTAAATGATTATATTAAAAACATTATATTAAATATACTAGGATGTTTTTTGTTTATATTTCAACAAAAACATACACACACCTCCATCTAATGGGTAATGAACATAATGTTTCTATGTATGACGAATTACTGCCTAACAAAACAATGATTGATCAATTATCCATTACCGCCTCTCATAGAGGACATTATGATGTACCCTATATATAAATATATAATATATATGTAATTTATAATTTCTTTATGATTATTTAATTTTTTTATAAGATATCATTATGATTTCCATACTGTGTTAATATGATAATTTTGTTTCTGGAAATGTGGACTACCACCCCCTTAAAGTAATATGACTCATCATGCCATTCATGGAATGTCTAAAGGATTGTTATAATAGACCTATATGACATGTATAAAATATATATGATATTTGAAATTATAATATACATATGTATCATTGGGTTTTAAATTCTTTTAATACGACAATGAAATGGAAGTAGCGTTCATGCGTACGTACGACCTACCGTCTCCATGAACAGTGCACTTCACTTCCAATATCCAAATATCAAGGGATATTATAAATACATATGTACTGAATATATAATATAATTTTTTCATGGACTAAATTCTGGAGATTATGAAGCCATTATATAATTAATAGGAAAAACAAATATTAAGTCAAAATGTTATTGATAAAACAAGGCAATTAAAAACTGAAATAGTCAAAATGATGAAATTTTGTTAACAAATATGTAATAAAATTTCATAAGAAGTTAATATATGGTATTGTAAAAAACTTTTCAGCCCTTTTATTAGTTATTATCATATTTTAAACCAATCTATAGGAGGTTAAATACCACACATGGATAACAAAGTTAAGGTAATGTATTTTTATCTCACTTTTTAAATCTATGAGATTATTTTCTTATTCACTACATACTTATATTGTGTGCCATAACTACTACACATTTTGATATATTATATCATTATTCCTGATATTATAAGATTCATTTAATCTCATAACATTCTAGTGACTATGATTTAAATGTATCAAAGTGGTATGGGACACTTTGGAATCTCTAAAGATTATTCTCCTCAAAGGTTCTTAATCTCCATTTCTTTTGTGATTGTTAACTTCCCTTGAAACAATAACTTTATTTTAATCTTTTTTAATTTGGAATTCAATTGAGTCTACATATTCTCATAAAATAGATATTATCATTGCCTAAAATATATAACATTATTCATTTGGGGATTACTTTTACAATTAATTAATTATTAGGGAATTATTGAATGATATGTATTTCCCATTCAATACAGATAATTGATAATGAACATTAGTTATTTTTATTATTAAATATGATTAATTATTTAGAATATAAACGAAAGGTGGATCTAGGACTTTATATATGACCTCGAGGAATCGACATGTTCTCATTAGATAAATAATTTGGCCAAATAAAATGGGTTTCTATCCATGTTTTAAACCATGTAGTGAATGGTCTTGATGGTAATAGGTTTTCTTGGGCCTATGATATGAAGTCCAACAAGAAAACAATTTACCTAATTTATTATTAATTATTTGTTTTCCTTGAGATTTTTCATCGACGTATCTATGGACATTTCCCATTTTCAGTTTATTAATTTATGGCATGTGTTTCTATTTATTACATGCCACATTATTTATGCCATATCTAGTTATTTTTATAGAAAGTGTACTAAGTTATTTACATTTAAAAATTGACTGATTCCTCATTTCTTCAATTTTACATAACCTTACTGATAATTTGAGATCACTCTTTTTATGTTTATTTCCTTAGGTTATGATGAAGAGAACCTTGAATAAGCTTCCAAGGGTAGCTTTTATTTCAGTTTATTATGTAGAATGTTTTATTCTATTTACCAAATGTATTATGGGTATTATATATGTAATATAGTTTTACAATACTGAATAACTAAATGTTACTCCGAGATTTTATTCATAGTAATATTTCAAATATTATGTAATAATGCACTCACTCTGGGATTCTGGGGTGAGGGAATTATAGTTGGTATCAAAGGAGGTTTAGTGACAACCATGGAAACTAGATTTTGAAAACAATGATTAAGGAGAAACACCATAATATAGAAATTGAGGATATGTATTGAAGAACTTCATAGAATTTTGTTAAGGTATATATAATGTGGGTATTACTAGAAATAAATCTCGTTCTGGATACTGCAGGTGGATGTGGTTCTGGCATAGATGTACCTTGGAGTAACAAATCTGACAAGGTGCTTCGTCCCTGACTTGGGGTAACTAGGTACATGACAATGGGCCTTACTACGGACCTGGTTTGACACTAATGGAGGATATTATTAGGATAATTCCTATTCTATTTACCTACCATTATGATGGATTTTTTATTAAATATTACACAAAAGTAACAGAAGATTTAGATTCCAAGATTTATGATGGGTAAATTTATGTTATGTTCTATACCATGTTTAGAGTTATAGAGAGTTCATAATTTTATGATATAATCTAGTATATGTTTCTGTTTAGAAATTTTTCCTTAATGGAATAATTGTGTCAGAAGTAATGGAAATGTAATGATTTATCTCCTGAGGAAACCAATACAGCTGGTATTGGAACAGATAAAACCATGGCTATACAAGGGGTACATAATCATGTTATGAAAATTATCCTTTCCTGAAAGGAGAGAAATATTCCTTGAATGAGATATCTTTTGGTAGAACAATTTATGTGAAAGATTCCCCATTCTTTTAGTGGGACTACTAATAAAATTATAGCTGAGAAATGGTTTAAGTCTCTAGAGAAGATATTTACATATTTGGAATGCAGTGTAAATGAAAAGGTTACACTTGCATTATATTTTCAAAAAGGCGATGCGGATCAGTGGTGGTATTTTATCAAGAATAGACGAGAGTAATAATAAATTGAACTCAGGGAGTGGAGGAATTTTAAGTAGATAATATTAGATAAATACTTCATCTATGATCAACAAATTGAGATGAAGAGAATGTTAAATAGATTAAAGAAAAAGGAAGAAGATATTGTAGAATATTATGAAGACACCTTCACAATTTTAGCTAGGAATTCTTCAAATTATATACATAGCACTAAGTACAATATCGATCACTTCATTAAAGGTCTAAAAATGAATCATCTATAGGAACTGGTTTCATATAATTTTTCAATATATGATGAAATTGTTTTATGTACCATTAATACGGGGAAGGAATTTTCGAGATGCAATATATTCAATGGAAACCAAGACAAAAAGAGATCATATGATAATCATGAGAAATGTAATTCAAAGATGAATAAATTTTTTTATAGATTCCCACCTTGTGTAAAATGTGGGAAAAAAAGAACACTGAGAAATGTATGAAGGGACTGAAAGTTTGCTAAAAATGTGGAGATTAGGGTCACCAGGATAATGAATTCAAGGGTAATAACCTGATCAATGACGTCTAGTGCTATAATTGTAAGGATATGGTACATTATTAAAATTATTTCCCCAAGAATTTGGGGAATCTACGACAGAATATGGCAAGGGGAAATGGCCAATCCTACTTGATCACTATAGCTGAGGTAGAAGTATAAAATGATGGATTATAAGGTACATTAATCTTATCTTCAAATCTACCCAATGCTTTATTTGATTCTTGATTGTCACACTCTATTATATCTACCTAGGTTTCCAAGAAAATTAGGCACTTGCCTTTTTATTTAATAATAGTGTTTTAATGCAAAACTCTTAAGGGAAGTATCATTACAACAAAGATGTGTCGTTTAGTTCCAATTATGACACATAAATGTACTTTATGTGTTGACCTTGTTATCATGCATATGGCTTAATTTGATATTACCCTTGATGTAGATTGAATCTAGAGATATTATTCAAAAAAATTACAATAAGAAATAAATTACTATTTGTAAGGATGATATAGAATCCCTCATATTTAGATAATAATCTTCGTTACCTGATTCTAATTTAGAGCCACCCCTAATTGCTCTACTGAATGGAATTCTTAGAGAAGATGAGCTTCAAATTCTTTTGATGAAGGAGGAAATCTTGAAATCGAAGATTTACCTATTATGAAGGAATACATTGATGTTTTTCCAGATTATTTACCTAAACATATACCAAAATGTGAGGTTGAATTCTCTATTTATTAATTCCCAGATGCAAGGATAAAATCAAAGACTCCCTATAGAATGGGCACTGTGTAATTAGTAGAGTTGAAGAAACAACTAGAGGACTTGGTTAAAAAAGTATTTATTATCCCTAGTGTTCCACCTTAGAGATCACATTCCCCCTTTGTTATAAAGAAATATTGATGCATGATGTTGTTAAATGACTATGGGAAATCAATTACACTAAAAAAAAGTATCCTATACCTCACATTTATGAATTGTTAGATCAACATCACATAGCCCAATATTTTTCAATGATTGATCTGCATTATAGGTATCAAAAATTTGTGCGTGAAGAATGAATACATTACAAACATATTTTATTAGATAAGTTATGGACATTATTAGATTATAGTAATTCCATTTGGGATGACTAATGCACCATATATATTTATAGACCAACGGAACAAAGTATTTAAGGAATATCTTGACAATTTTGTTGTAGTATTCACTGATGATATTTTGGTGTTTTCAAAAACCTATGAGGACCATGAGGATCACATAAGGATCATACTTAAGCCTTGTATAAGGGAAAATTTATGAGGGAAATTTAGTAAAGGCGATTTCAGGATTCAAGAAGTCTCTTTTCATGGTCATATTATCTCCAAATATAGAATATCAGCTGATCCTCCAAAGAAAAAGGTAGTCATACAATGGCATACGCCGAAAAACAAAACTATGGTTTTTAGTTTAATTTGTTTGTAGGTTATTATTGAGAATTAATTCATAATTTTTCCCATTTAACTAATCCCTTAACCAAGTTTACACATAAAGGATTTAGTTTTTTATTGGTGATAGAATGTGAAGAATGCTTTGATGAGCTAATGAAAACATTGGTTAATGATCCAATTTTGACTCTACTATATGGAAGTGCAGGGTTTTTTCATATATAGTGATGTATCAATGAAGGTACTTGGTTGTCTCTTAATTCATGATAAAAAAGTTATTGCATATGCATCAAGGAAATTGAAGACTCAGTAAAATAACTACCCAACCCATGATCTGGATTTACCAGCTATAATCTTTCCTTTGAAAATATGGAGACATTACATCTATGGAAAAATATGTGAGATATAAATAGATCATAAATGCATTAAATGTGTCTTCCCATAAAAAGAGTTAAAAATGAGACAAAGTAAATGGCACAAACTACTCAAGTATTATGATTTCTCAATACACTACCACTAAATGAAATAAAATATGATAGAGGATTCAATAATTATGGAATATCATGGAGTTCTATCCCGAATGAGTATTGAGATGGATCACGGGATCATGGATTTAGTGAACATGGATATGGGAATATATAAGGAAGAGAAGACATAAATAATTTATCAAATGATTGAAAAACAATATTTAAAAGAGAGGATAAATAATTATCGATATGATGATGAGGAATTTAAGATTGAAATTAATGTCAAAAATGATATAAAATTGGCAGACATTATTTGTGAAGTTGGTGATTTAAATATTGGAAAGAGGCTATGTGTTTCATATTTATCTAAGATACAAAGGGAACTGTTTCATGATTATCAAAGATGAAATTTCTCTATACACCCTCATAAAACAATTATTTATAGGGAATTGAGCGAACACTTTTGGTGGGATAATAAGAGGAATTAAAATTTGGATTACGTGTCCTGATGTTTGGTTTGTCAATAAGTGAAAGCTATAAGAAATCATCCTAATGGTGTTTAAAAATCTCCCCTTTCCCTATTTTGAAATGGGATCAAATTACTATGGTATTGTTTATAAGATATCCCAAGAATCCTAAAAATAATGATGGAATATGGGTTATTATTGATCCCATAACCAATTTTTCACATTTCCTTACAATAAGAGAAGATCTTCCCCTTGAGAACCTTGTAAGGCTCTACATTAATGATGATGTAAGAATTCATGGTACACCTTTATCTATTGTATCTATCTGAGGACCCAATTTACTTCGTTGTTCTGGAAGAGTCTTAAATAGTTTTTTAACACTCAGCTTCATTTTAGCACTACCTACCATCGAAAAACAGGAGGAAAATATGAATGAACAATTCAAACAACGGAATACATCTTGAGACCTTGTTCAATAAATTTTCAAGGCAAGTGGGATAAATACATAAATTTTATGGATTTTTAATATAATAATAGTTTCCATTCAAGTATTAAAATGGAATCATATGAAGCAATATATGGAAATATGTGTCGTACTCTAAATTGTTGGGATGAAGTTGACTAAAGGAAACCCATATGCCTAGAACCTTTTGAAGAGATGATAAAGAAGGTGAAGGCTATTCAGGCTTATATCAAAACGACTCAAAGTAGGAAAAAGATTAATTCCAATTATTCGAGGAATGATTTGGAATTCCATGTGCAAGATCATGTTTTATTGAATCTATCTCCATGGGAGTGTGTTATCATATTGAGTAAAAAATGGAAACCAAGTCTTAGGTACATCAGACCCTATGAAATTATTGAAAGAGTTGGAATCATTACTTATCATTTAACTTTGCATTCAAATATTACAAGGGTTAATGATGTTCTCCATATATCCTTACTAAGGAATCACATGTCAGACCCAACACATATTCTCACATATAATGAAATTAAGTTGGAACATGACCTTTCATATTGCAAATCACCCATCCACATTCTTGATACCATAAAGCAAGTATTGAGGAATTAGACTACTCATCTAGTAATGGTACCTTATAGAGATCGAAAAATGGAAGAAGTAACATGGGAACCAGAGGCTTCAATGAAGGAAAATTACCCACATCGTTTTGAAGGTAATAACCCTTAAATTTCAATGATGAATTTTTTTTATGAGGGAAGAATGTAGCACCCCAATACATTACCTTATTTACCTTTAGATATCTTTGTAGTACACACAAATCATGATTTAAATGAAAAAATATTTATTCATGTTCATCATAGAAAATAAAATTCTATCACTTTTAGAGAGTATGTTTATGTAATTCATATAATAATTATTGGATAACAACAAGCCAATATTACATATAAAAGACTATTTTCATATAAAGGAAATCTTACCAACTTTTAATGGGCACCCTATTTTAAATCGTAATTTTGAAACATATATGAATTTAATTTGATAAAATAAACATCATTTTTGAATTAAGAATGTCCAAATTATATTAGGGTGAATTTTTAGGATTTTTCTCATAAATGTCATTTTTTTGTGAATAGTAAAAAATTCTATGTTTTAGTTAACAATTCCATGTTCATTTAAATAATTATTAATGAAAAATAATACTCTAAAATCTTCATAAAGTCACATTGGATCAATTATAAATATATTAATACAATTTAGTTCATTATAATCAATTTTCCTTTTAAATTTAATATAAAAACACAACAATTTTTGAACATTTTTATACTAAAACCATTTAATTCGTAACTCTGTGAGATTATAATTAATCATAATTTTTTCCTTATGTGATTTGAATTTCTAAAATATGATATACACCATTGAAGAAAAGGTGATATTTTTTTTCTAAGACAATCAAATTAATTTTTGACAAAAATTATTTCTAAAAGTGATTAAAATTAATTACAATGTGAGTCCTTTTCCATCCATATAAAAGGCCACCACTTATAGCCATTAGAACACCTCTCAAGACACTTATGTTTGGACAATACCTGCTCAAATTGTCTTCCAAAATCCATCACAATGACCTAGAATACACCTTTTTTAGAAATAAATATAAGGAGTCTTTTGGTGCACACCAAAAGAAGTTACCCGATTAAGGGGTAACACCTTCTCTCATGATTTCTAGATCCCTATACCTTCACCACTACCTATACTCTTCTTATTATATGATTAAATAAAAAAATATCCTAAATATATTAATATATTTTTATTTTGAGATTTTGACGGACACATACACACACCTCTATATAATGGGTAATGAACATAATGTTTCTATGTACAGTGAATCACTACCTCACGAAATGATGATTGTTCAATTATCCTTCACCTCCTCTCATGGTGGCCATTATGATGGAAAAAATATTTAAATATATAATATATATTCCATTTAAAATATCTTTATACATCATTAAATTTTATTAATAACATACCTTTATGCTTACCATGTTGTGTAAATACAACAATTTCGTTTGAGGAAGTGTGGACTCCCGCCCCCTCAAAGCGATAGGACTCATCATGGATTATATGGAACGTATAAAGGATGTTCATAATAAATCTATATAAAATTTATAATTTAAATATGATACTATAATTTATAATATACATATTTATCAATTGGTTTTAAATTTTTTTAATACGATAAGGAAATTGAAGTAGCATTCATGCGTACACACAACCTACCATCTCCATGAACAATGCACTTTATTTGAAATATTCAAATATTATGGACTATTATAAATACATATTTACTACATTTATAACATTATTTATTCATGGATTACATTTTTTAGATGATTAAACCATGATATATTTAATAATAAAAAAAATTAAATGTTAAAATGTACTTGATAAAACAAGGAAATTTTCAAAAGAAATAGTCAAAATAATGAAAGAGTGTTAACAAAGAGATAGTAAAATATTATAAGAAGCTAATATATGGTATAATAAACAAATGCTTGGTTTTTTATTACTTAGTTAAATATATTAAATCATTATATGGGGGTCTAACACCACACAACTAGGGGAAGTTTGACATAATGGATTTTCATCTCCCTTTTTGAATCTGTGAGATTAATATCATATTCACTACGTACGTATTTTGTATAGCATAAATAATACCCATTTTGATATATTATTTCGTGAATAATATTATTCTGAAGATATTATAAGATTAATTTAATGTCAAACCTTTATAGTGACTATGATTAAAATGTTTAAATGTTGTATGGGACACTTTCAAATGTTTAAAGAATATTCTCTTCTAATGTTCTTAATATCACTTCCTTATGTGAGTGTTAACATCCCTTGAAACAATCACTTTATTATAATAATTTTTAATTTTAAATTTAATTAAATATCCATATTATCAGTTAATAGATAATAGTCTTTCATAAACTCTATACTATTTTTCAAATGGTGATTATATTGACAATTATTTGATTATTGGGGAATTATTGATATATCCATATTTCCCATTTAATACGGATAACTGATAAGGAATATTAGTCATTATGATTTTTCAATATCCGTAATTATTTTGAATGGAAATGAAAGGTGGAGCCTATACATTATATTTCTCCTTGATGCATTAACAGGTTCTCATGAGAAAAATAAGTTATCCAAATTAAATAGATTTATATCCATGTTTTAAACAGTCTTCTAAAAGGTCTTAACGATAATTATTTTTCATATGCCTGAGACATGATGTCTAATAAGAAATAAATTTCCATTATTTTGTATAATTTATTGTTTTCCCATGAGATTTTTCATTGATATATCTATGGATATAGCCCATTATTACTTTATTGATTTATGGAATATGTTTCAGTTTCATACATTCCACATTATTTATGACTTATCTAGTTATTTTTATGTAAATTTTACTCAGTTATTTTTCTTTCCATATGGATTTTTTCATTATTTATTCCATTTTACATACCGTTACTAAGCATTTTATCTCACCATTATTATGTTTATTTCACCATGTTATGAAGAAGATAACCTTGAATAAGCTTTCAAGGATGGATTTTATTTCAGTTTTTTGTGCATCATGTTTTATTTTGTTTTCCCAATGTATTATGGATATTATGTCTGTAATATAGCTTTTGGAGACTGCTAACCTGAATATTCCTTTCTATTTTCTTCCATGTAATAATTCTAATATTATTTAATAATGCACTTGATTCGGGATTCTGGGGTTTGGGAATAACAATTGTGTTCTTAAATTTATTAGATAACATGATAAAACATTAACAAACAAAAATTAGTTAAAATCATCAATAACAGATATCTACAAAATGATCATCATTAGGATAAAATTTAAGGGTAATTCTAATTGATGATAAAAAATTTAGTGATTCATGGAAGGAAACCCATGTTTTTAGTTTTTCATTTAATCACTTATTCAATTAAATTCCATTGAAACTATTTCATTATAGATATATACATATTATACAAACCTTTTATTTAATGTATGAATATTAAACTACTCTTGATAGATAATAGGAGTTACATGCTTGAACATACATGTTCAATAATCCCAAACTCAAATTTTTTTTGGGAAGAAATTGGAGTTTAGTCGGTTTAATTTTAAAGCATATTTGAATTAAATCTTGTATGTAATTTATTGGATTATCCAGAGATCATTTCAAATAAGAAAGGGAGGGTAAAACCTATAGAATTATAATAGATAAATTGTCTACATTAAGGGGATTTATTATTTTCTATTTATGATATTTAAAATCTTTGAAAAAAATGTTTCTAGTTTTAAGAAACTTTTAATCTGAAAATTATAATTATGTTGATGAAATGGATGTTTAAAACTTGAAAAATTCAACTAGTTACTGCCTCCTTAATGATTTTTATGTTTTGATGCAATAAAATTTCATTTCATTATTAACTAATTTTATTAATATAATGTGGTTCTTTTGTGATATGTTTATGATAATTTTTTAAAATCATCATATATTCCAAACAATTAGCGAGGGAAATGTGTTAAAATTATAGGACCTATGAATCTATTAAATTACATTTTTTTGGGGATAGAAGTTTTTTAAAATTACTAAAAATATACTAGAAATTTTTCAAACTACAAAAATGTTAAATAAATTTTGAACTATCTCTTTTGAAATTCCTCCCAAGATAGGATTAAATTTTGAATGTGTGATTTTTAAAATGTTCCTTAACAATTACTCAATGTCTTACACATCAAAAACCACCAGAATTATATATACACCCACCCTTTAAATCATCATTTTAGGATATTTCAAAAAAAAATCCTTTTGAATATTTTTATATTAGAAAAATTAAAATTTAATATCTCCAACCGAGGGCGAAATACCGTGATGGTATTGGGTGATTACACTAGTTCTAAAATTTTTATATTTGAATGAATTATGATCTAATATCAGGTAGTGCTTATTTTGTAAATTATATTTACGAATTATGAAATAGAATGTGATAGGATGGATCATTGTGGAATTGGACATAAAATATGAGGAAACTGAATGTTTGAAATTAAAACTATGAGATTAAATATTTTTCGAAATAATCATCTTAGGAAGAAAACTAAAAATACAACATATAATTCCATTGAAACTAGAGTAAAATGGGTGTTCGGGATCCAATGGTGACTCTATGAGACATTATGCACTGAAAAACACTTTCACATTCAATAATATCATAACAGATTCATGTATTCAAAAAACCAATAAATTCCTAATTTTAAAAAATGAGTTCATTAAGGTGAGGAGAATTCGTAACACTAATGATAAAGTGGGAAATTTTTGTATAATCTAAACACTTGAGTTGTATCAATGAAGTGATAAATGAATCTTTTATTTTCATAACCTAGGGTAGAGTGATAAATTAATGTTCTTCTTATTAAAAATATAATTCTTATTTTAAATAATATTTTTCATTTTTGAAATTAGGACATGAATTTGTATTTAAGTTTAGTATTGGTTAATAATCCCATATGAGGCATGAAAATGATGAAAATGAATGTTGCAATTATTTTTCAAATTTTGTGTGTGTTTTCATCATAGGATTGGATAATTGTTTTTTTTGGATTCATAATGAATAATTAAATATAATAAATTTAATTTCCCTATAGTGAAATTGTTTAAGTATAGGAGAATTTGGGGAAGAAAAATGTATCAATAAGTTTTTATCCCCATCCATAGAAGTACTAGTAGTACTTCAACAGAATAAATAATATAACATATTCATATAAATATATATATAATAATCTTCTATTTAAATTAAAAATTCCAGTAAATTAATCCTTGTTATAATATGGGTGAAACACCTAGAAAAATGGGTGGGGAATGGAAAATAGTCACTATGATCTATCATCATCAATAAAGTCATCCCATGGTAAATTTGTCATATGATTGGATCATGATGTTTCCCCAATAAAACAAAATATACTACCTAAAAAGTATTTACCTCTATTAAAATATGTTATTGTGTTTCCACATTGTAACCATGATCTATCAGCCATATTCTCATCCTAGTATTCCTGTGAACTTTTGCAATCATAAAAATAATCATAAGGTATAATTAAACTTCCAAACATCATGAAAAGGTCATAAATTTTGATTTATTATATCTAGTCTGAAAAAGGAGAAAACTGAACCTTTTAAATTTCAAAACCCACACACCACATACATTCATACACACCTCTCTCATAACCAAATACGGGGTATCACATGAAACTCCATGCGCTCTAAACATGTACCCAAAAACCCATACCTTATGGGATTAATCATATTTAATTTATCTACATAATTACATTGTTAAAAAATCTGTGGACATTTAACTCGCCTTATCAGATCCACCATACCTCATATATTGATCTTCCATAATAAATGGACATGATTATATTCCCATGAAATTGGATGTGGCTATGTGGGATACCAACTAATCTAAGTGATTAGCATGTCCTATAGCCATAATGGTTTTCCCCCCACAAAAACGTTTATGCACATATAAACATCCCCACATCATCTGATTCCATGACCAACAATCTACCATTATTATGCGTCATTACCATTGTTACTGCATCACTAAAGGTAGAGTCACCACCATCCACAAACTTGTATGACCAAATACAATAAATCTTTAACATATTATAATAGAATTAAAATAGAAAAACTTGGATTGAAATATATATGTTATATTATGTGAATCATATATTTAAACCTTTAAAATTTTGTATTCTAGAATAATTCCTAAGAGTGTATCTCTATTATTTTTTAGGTTCTAATATCGATATTTTTACATATTGGGTGTCCATGGATTAATATAAAATTGATCAAAATTTAATTATATGATATATTTTATGATTAAATTCATATATATGTTAATAAAACTCTAAAATTAAATATAATAATAATTGAATCACTTGAAGAACAACATGAATTAAGGTTATAATCAAAGAATTATACTTCATGATGGACCATCAGTGCGCTCTTATGCATTACCTATCATCTCACTCCTCTGTATATTGGAATTAAATTGTATAAATAGGGATTAGTGGTATTTTAGGTCCTAATTTTAATAATGGGGTAACAATTTGTAAATATTATTTAATTATTTACTTCTAATCACCATTAACATTTAAAATTTAGTCATCTTATATTTTATCCAAAATATAAATGTCAATAAACCCTACTATTTTAGTTTTAATTGAATAGTAAAAAATTTCATTAAATTATCAATTAATTTATATTTTAAAATTTTAAATTTGTTAGGAATAATAGGGATAAAATAAAAAAAAGAACTATATCTTATAATAAAACTTCAAAGTCACTTAAAATGGATTGTCAGAATTATAACTAAGAATGATCCATGAAAACTAATATTCAAAATAATATAATAATAATTATTACATTAAAATTTCAAATTAAATTTAAAAAATAACTAGTTTTTAACAAACTCCAAAAAACCCCCACATCTATAAAAGATAATGAAAGAAAAAGTTTTCCAACTTCAAAGGAAAATACTTCCAACCAATATTTTGTGACAATGGAACCAAAACAATACAATCGAATTAAAAAATATTTAAATAATGTAGGGATGTGTATAAAATTATAATTTGGTTTCTACCCTAAACCTTAAATTTTATAAATAGTAATAGAATAATAATTCATCCATGTAATAATGGGGAAATCATTTGAACTAGCCTTTAATGAGACGATCCCATAATATCCTTGTATCCACTATACTTTATATTGAGAACACAACCCTAAACACATGATAAAATAAAAATAAAATGTATGATAATAATACTATTATCACTCCTTGACCATATTTTTCTATTTTATATTATTTCTTATTCTATTTCATTTGATTCTATCTCTTATTCTATTCATTTTTATATAAATTTTACTATTTTTTATGAGCAGTTCATACAATACATTTTAGGTGTATATTTAGTACTTATTTTAGACAATCATATGATTTGAATATAGTGTTTAATAGTGTTGAATCAAATGGGTGCTAGATGGTTTGCCATACTATGTGACCTACTGATATTTTATAATCTATGTGTCTAAAGGGTGGTATAGTTTTGGAACTTGGATTTGTTAATGTTGTGCCAAAACCGTACAGAGTTACAAGAATAATAAAAAATATAAAATAACACATTTCATTTTCTTGATTTCAAGCCCTTATGTGATCTCTTTATCCCTAATTAGAATCCCACACACATGTGTGTACCGCCCCATTGATAAACCATCCACTTTGATGATTATATAGTGATTCTTTAGGTTTTTACCTTGATTCATCAATGTATGATTTTAGGATCTCCTTTTATTCCTTCTATACTTATTTTTTCCCATTATTCTTATCTACGGACATCTTGGTGACCATGGATTTCATTATGGATCAATTTCCATTGGATATTCTTTGGTTTTAGGGTTATCCTTGGTTTTTGATGTCTCTTTTCACCCTACTCATGGTTGTTTGACATCATGGTTAAAAAAAGTATTTTTCATATGAGGTCCTACTCATGTAACTTTAAATTTTGAAATATTATTTCTTATTTATTGAATTTAGTAACAAATTTTACCAAAATGAAACCTAGTTTCCTTACAGAAATTTTTATCCCTTCCTTGGTTCCCACTAGAATACTCAAATGGGTGATCATACTAATGAATTCCCCCATATTACAAAATGTGTTCTTTCCAATGTGTTTTTCCCTCACTAGAACCCACCCATGGATACATTATAACAGTTCTCCCATCCTCATAAACACTCTATGAAAAACCTATTTAATTATAGGGTTATAATCATTTAGGCTTCCAAAAAATGGTGCACCATGTTCCCATGGGTAATTAAATTTATATTTTTATCCCTTTAACATTATACGGTGTTACAATCACCCCCTTTTAGAGAAAAAATCCTCATTTTGGACCCAACATCTAAATTTAGGTTGTACAACTGCACTACTAGCTAGGTTCCTCCATTGATATTAATGTAACAACTTAGTTGTAAAGGCACCACGATTACCTAATGACCCATTTTTCCCTCACAAGGGAACACTCATGTAATTACATAGGTCATTGGAATAAAAATTTTCCCCACATAGAAACACTTATTATTTCTACTTTTATTTTTCATCACTAGCACACACCTTAAGAAATATCCTTGGTGGTCACCAATCCAAATCACCACTCAAGAAAAAACGAATTTAACTATAGAGCACTAATAAGGGAGGCTCACAAATAAATAGTTTCCCCATTTTTGACATGGGTACTAAAATTTATCCTTTAAATTATTTAACATTCTATGGTGTTACATAACTCCACTATTATCTTACTTTCACTTTTATTTTTACACACCAAGTGTCATTTTTATTTGTTTCATTACAAACTCATTAATTTAAATGTAGATAAAATAAAATTATTATTATGATGTGGTATAGCCACTATAATAGATTTATTATATATATATATATATGAGTTCATATATGTTTTCTAGAATTCATGAATGTATATATGTATGTTTGTTTGTATTCCATCCCCCTCTTTTGACACATAATGTAAATAGTTAGTTTCACCATTCTATGCAGACATTTTCAATTCATTATGTATCACAACCATTACAAATAATTTTTCTAATATATGTATATATATTATAATAATAATATATGAAGGTTTCAAAATATTTTAAACACATATATTTTCTCTCTCACGCTTTTGAAAAATCATTGTAAATGGTCGGTTTAACACCTGAAAGGATGTTGTCAATTTATTTATTTTCACTATATTCATATATGGGTAATGTAATATATATAATTTTTCAATATTTTATTTTATAAAAAAATTGGTGCTGGAAGTAGATTAACTAATATATAAAATATAATGACAAAAAACTAAAATATTGAAAAGAAAACATTAATAGTTAAAACATATAATCACAAAATTTTGTTACTGAAGGGTAAATAATGAAGAAAAAATGATTATAATTTAAATATAGTATAATAATTGAATGAAATATACTTATATATCAATATTCTAATAGAAATTATTTTGTTATATTATAGGTGTAATTGTGACAAAACAAAATTGGGCATAAGCTAATGGGGCTCAGAAAAATCAACTATTTATTTTCGATTTATCCGCTATTACTCTATATTTTCCCTATGACCATTATCCAATGACCACTAAATGCATTTTATTTTTCTTTTCATTTTATTCTTTTGGTGATATATGTATTTTTACTTCATTGCAATGAATTATTAGATACCTCAAATGATTATATATATAGAGTTTATTTTTGGTATGTCTCTTTAATTCAACTTGTTTATAATAATATTTTATTCCTGAACTATATTTTTTTTAATGATAACCTTTAATTTAGAAAATAAATTTTCACCTTATACATTTTGCGACTTCCAATTTTATTCATCAATATAATTATTGATACATTATTATGAAACTCATTCATTTCTCAAGGGTTTGTTCCCTATTTATGTTAGATTTACATTTCTTATCTATATGGACTGTACGGTTATGATAATATTTTTTTTGTGATATTTGGGGTTTAAATATTTCAACCCTCTCATTCCTTGGTCAAAGTGTATAATATATCATGAGATAATTATCCATATACGTGAAGAAATTATCATTTTATAATTATTAGGTATGGAAATTTGGTAGAGATATTCGTCTATATAATTTTGAAGTCAAGGATATATGGGTTTCCCTATAATTTTCTCATTTTATTATTTTTCATATTCCAAATTTATTTGAAATGTGGAACGATTTATTTCATGTATCCAATTATTTATTTCTGGAAATAGAGACCCCAGTATATGGGTTTCAGTCCTAGAGGTAGGTTATGATGGTGGAAGGCCAAAGAAGGTAAGCATCATCCAGAAGGCAGTGTTATTAAACCGGTTTATCATGGGACCAAGTTTATATGACATGGGTTTGGAAGCATAATTTTTATTGGATTAAATCTATTACTGCATAAAATTAACTAGAGTTTTCCACATTCTGTGTCACATTTTCAAGATGAATGTATATTATTAAAGATATGTGATCCAAAAACATTAACTATTCATTATATGAGTTTTTTTAGGATTTATAATTCATCTAAAAACAATGGTTAATGATATAGTTTTATACAGACTTTGAATAGTGGTAAAATTACTTCATCGACTAGGATCAAATATAAATAGTTGGGGTGGGGACACATTTTTAATGAAATTTTGTGTGGTGTGAAACACTTGTAAAATTATTTTTTATTTAATAAAATAAATAAAAAATTATCTACGATCGATTAGAACAATGTTTTCACCATCTAAACTCCTATGGGATTTCGTTATATGTGTGTTGTTGATGTGACTATTTCAAGAGTTACAAAAGCTTGTTTGTGAGGAGTCTTAGTATCATGGATTATGATAATTTTATTTTTATGTTTCAGTACATCATTTCATTTATTCATCTGATTATGAATGTTATAGAAATTTTTCAATGCTTTAGGTTCCATTGGTTACATTACAATCCATGGTTTTAGTCTCCAAAGGTTGTATCCAAACATTTTATTCTAGATGTCTCAGATCACTCTATGTTATAATATTTAAAAAAGTTCTTGTATTTAGTCTTTTTGATTTCATATGGAGTTATTTTTTTAAAAAGGGATGGTGGTTGAGGAAATAATGGTCCACAATAACATGTTTGATGAAACCAACATTGGACTCTAGATGATAAGGATAAATTATTATTTATTCCACAATGACCAAAATACTTCAATCGAAGGATTCAAATGGGAGCCAATGTATAATGAAAAATGGTAAAGGCTTGATTGAATGTATCTTGGTCTATTATAGATTTCATTGACATTAAATCTTTTTTTATAATATTTAATGGTGTATACCCTAATTAAATTAATGGAGGATTAAGAGGATATGTAAGTGAATATAACTATAAGGAAAAACATTTACCTGATTCAGATGTTATTCAATAAGAGAATATTTGGGGGATGTTCATTGGAGGATCATGAAAATTACTTCAACATGATTCAAAGTCAACACGAATCAATGAAGGTGGAACTTGGTGAAGACATCTTGGAATTGTTATTTTCCATATTACTTTTTTTTATTTTGACTCTGATGTACCCTATAGGATATAATTATGATGTTTTTCTTATATTAATATATTTATAAGAATTGAATGATTAATATGAATTATGTTTAATGTAAAGATGTTTATGGGTGATTTATAATATATTCCACCTAAATTTCATATCTATATGGTGGAACCATCTAAAGTAAGAATGATGTTAATTCTATGCCCTATAACAATTTCTTAAATTGAAACCTTTTTTGATACATTATATGGGAGATTTATGGACAATAAAATTTGAATTAGGGCAGTGATTATTGGTGGAATTGTTTCTTAATAGAGTGGTAAAATTCACTAATTCAACACTATATCTATATACAAGTGAACAAATATGAAAATTGTTAAATTATTAATTATTTTAATGATATTTTCCCATGATTTAGAAGTGGAACCATCTGAAATAACTTTAATGACTTGAATTACTATCTATATGATAGATTGAATATTGAAGGACTCATAGAGTATTTTTCAGTCTCGTTGATTAGTTTCCAAGAAGATAACGTATGAAATATAATTATATCATAAATGATATGTTGGAGGCTCATCCATAATAACATTACAGTTATAGGATAAGGGATTCATGTAGTTTTATCCTGAATATAGAAGAATATTTTAACTAGAATTCACTCAAAAATGTAATGAAATAATCAATGGTGACCAAAATATCAAAGATTACAATTATTATTGAGTAATTTGAAATATCCCCAATAGTTTAACCGTAAATATATCAAGGTTCATTTCTATTTATATATTTTTAAATCGTAGATAAATTTTATTAATATGAGGTTCATTTATTTTTGAATATGAAAATGGTGGAGGAAATATTAAAGGAAAGAACTTTGTGTGATGTTTGATTCCCCAAAAGATAAATTATGTTCCTGGAGAAAAATTAATATGATGTTGGACAATTATAAAATTGGAAATACATTAATGTAAGAACATTAATCAATGATTAATTGAATAAACACATCCAATGTGAATTTTTCAGTGGACTATTGACAACAACTGAAGGATACATATAATATTTCAGGGAGATTTGATGTTAGTTGAATATGGATCCTTAAAAAAAGATATAAAGAAGATCCATACATTCAGAATGTTATTCATGTTTATTTCCTTGGGTGTGGATAAACCTAAATGTGTGTGTAATTTTTGTACACCTACCTAATTTTATTCAAGAATATGAGTTATCCTAGATGAGTGAATGATATGATCATCTAAATATTGAATAATATTCAATAAATATTATCTAACATGGAAGCTATGGGAAAAAGGATAGATTGTTTGACCTAAAGATTATATGGAGATATGTCAAAATTAAAAGAGAATATAAATTATTCATTTAATGGATTAAGTTTAATAAAATCTCTATGGTCATTCAATAGTTTATTGAGGTGCATAAGGCTATGGAAGTTTTAGCTGAGTTGAAGCTTGAAGTGAGATAACCCGAAAGTATTATGGGAGATTTGAGAGAAATTTTTATCTCAATATTTTCAAAAGCATTAATGATGGGTAAACTAAAATTATTATAATGTACAATAATAGGAGTCAAAATATTCCAAATCACAAAAACAATTAGGATGATATGGTTCTATAAAATAACGAGTCACATAGATCTTATGAAATAATAAATATAAACAAACCTAGAAGAAAATAAGAAATAAATTTTCAAACCAACACAATATAGAATACCATCTGGGTAAAAGTTTTCAAAAGACTTGGACATTAGGTTTTGAAGAAGTGGAGTAAGGTTTCCATATTTATGGGATTGGAATTGAAGATAAAAACTGATGTCAATTGAAATATGTAGAATAATTCTATGTTAAATGTCATGGATGTTTGATTTCCTCGTAATTTTGGTTACCCAAAGAAGGGATACACATACATGTAAATTGATTTTATAACAATTTATTTTTGAGTTTATTTTCTATTAAAGTGTTTTGAATAACACTGTAAGACTATTGGTTATACTATAAACAATGTTAACATTTCTACTAAGAGGTAGAAGTAGGCTTTTGGGGGAGATGACCATAACCAATAATGTAATATAATTGTAAATAATGTTCAGGATTATACTCACACTTTTTATGGGAAAATATATTCCCCTATTTTAACATTTATTATAAATACGAAAATCAATGGTTTCTGTATTAACTATGTGTCGCATAAACACAGTTACCCATAGTTGATATAAAACCTGTTAAAATGTCCATGTTTTGATTCTTTACAGTCATTGTATTTCATGTGGGAGTAATTTTTTAGAGTGAATAATCGAGATCTATATTTCATAAAAAATAATGAGGCTTAAACAAAATTAAAGGAAAATTTTAATTTTGGAGTTATTTAATAAAAAATGAATCTTACATGATTCACCCCAACCCTTCATTGTGATTGTATGATCCAAATACGACTCTAAATTGGTATCAGAGTGAATATTATTTCTGATTTAAAATAGAATTTTGAATCCTGGTTTTTTTTTCAATCATCTAAATGATGTTTAGATTCATAAATGTTGAAAAATATTTAATAAGGAATATATAAAAATTATACCCAATTTTAATTTAATAGAATGTTTTCTAGGTGGAGGAAACATGGATGTTTCATATAGAACTTGGAGAAAAATTAGGAAAAAGGATTCTCAGAAGATAATTAAATAAACCTATAAGGATTAGTAGAAGGAGGATCTGAAACTACTATTAGTTAAATTGAGTGGAAGGATAACTAATAATCAAGAAAAAATTAATCCTCCATAAAACCATGTCCAAGATATGCCGAGAAAAAATCCAATGAATCAATTAAATATTTATACTTTGAATCTAGTATTATATGATTGGTTTCCATTATAAATTTTTAGCTTACATGTATTATTATATCAAGGAACTATTGAATGATACAAAATAGTTTAAATGTAAATTTCATTTAATATCTGATTCATTTACCAAGAATTATAAAAAATAAAATACTCTCAGTACACTCAGTAAATCAAAGGAAAAATTTGTTACACTATGTGAAAAAACATTCATCATGCCAGAAGAATAACCATGTAGAGTAAATATTGATAAAGATAAGATTAATAAATATCATGAAATTTTCATTCATGTATTAAATGATAATTTAGATTTTAAGGTCTCTAAACTAGAGACCAAATCTAGAGGGAAGCAAGTTATTTTTCAATCTACATCAGAATAAAGAAAGATGAATGGAGAGTATGTACCGAAGAGAAATGGTAAGTGTGAAAAAAATTAATCTCCAAAACATCATTATTAGAGCATTTTGTGATAAAATCCTATAATTAATTAATATAAATTATAGAAAATTTATATGATACAATAATGTTTGTTTAAAAAATTACAATATCAAAAATTTTATAGGGTGAAATTTCGAGATTTTTCGAAAAAATATTATTTTTCCGTGAATATTGAATATATTTATTTTTTTATAACATTAATTTAATTTAGAATAAATTGTGTATTTTAAGAGTATCATTATATGTTAAATTTTATTAAAAGTAATATTTTTATTATGTTTAATCCAAATTAATATCATTTGAAATATTTTAAAGAAAACATTTATCTAATGGTTGCTGAAATAAATATAAACTCATTAGAAAATATTATCATTTTATGAAGGTTTTCATGAACATTTGGAATGGGAAGTTGTAATTAGTACGGAATATGAAATAAAAGTAAAAATATAAAATTGATTATACCATGCTATAAATAAGGAATAATAAATCTCAATATAAATAAACATTTTAAGGTGATTAGACTAAATGTATTCCACATGTGGAAATTTGTTTTTTTAGGAAAGTGTGACAACATGATGAAAATAAAATTTGAGTTTATATGTGTTTTTCGGTTGATAAAAAAATTCAATATTTATTATCTAATTATGAAAACATAAGAACATCATTTTTTTCATCATGTTTTTCAATAGTTTCATATCAGAAAAGGGGAATTTAATAGGATAAAATGAATGGGGATACCTTATGATATGTATGATGTGTGAAAAATAAAAAACATAGAGATATATCCATAAAAAGGAAGATAAAATAAGTTATTACTTTACTTTATGGTGGTATTAAAAGGAATCAAACATAGTGAATAATATTGATGGTGATAACCGCTTTATCATGAGTGATGTTAATGTAGGTGGTTCAATATATTTGATGAGTTATTATGGAAGGGTTAAAATATTGAAATCCAAATAATAGGGGATTTAAAAAATTATATTTAAGTGAAAATTTTGGTAATTAGAAGTGGAATATATAAATGAATATGAATTTCCATATTTTATAAATATAGATAACTTGATATTTTATCATTCTTCAGGTACCGATACTATTTTCTCTTAATCACATCTGAAAAATAAATTCATAATTCAAATTCAAGATAAATATTATCAAAGTAAAAAACAGAAAATAGTCTTGAAGAGTTGGGTATAACATAATACTATGTAATTTATATTTTCACCCATTATTAACATCCTAATATTTTGTAATTTATTTCAATTTAAATTAATTATGATTCTTCGATAGCTTGCATTACACAAAACACTGATCATAAAGAAATAATGATATACTATTAAAATATTATTTTTACCACTATAATCAAGAAATTATATTTTTGTGTATGAATATGGTTAACTAATTTATGAAATATATATAAACTTCTAACTCAATATAATTTTTTTGATAAATTATATGAAAATATTCACTTACTTTTTTGTAGAGTCAATTTCTTCATCAGAAATAATTTCTCTTAAAATATGATTATTAGTGCCTTTGTGGATAAAATACTATAAATAATTTCTATAAATTTGAAAAAATGAATATGATAAAATCATACCAAAATTTACTTAGGGAGAAATTTCTTGATTTTTTTGAAAAATTTGATGTTTTAGTGAATAGTGAAAATATTGATTATTCTATAACCGTATTATAATTTACAAAAGATTATCTATTTTAAGTGTCCCATTATATGTTAAATTTTATTATGAGTAATATAAATATTATATTTAATCCAAATTAATATCATATTAATAATCTTCCTGGTTTATTTTCTTATAAGTTTATTTTTAGCAATAAAAAAGAATTTTTGTAAAAACTGTTTTAAAATTAATAATATTTATCCATTAAAATTAACAAAAATAAAACATAATTTATAATTATTTTAATATAATTTATAGATTATATATATCTTAATATTAATTTAAATTCATATAATTATTATTACTAGTTAGGGAATAATATTAGATCATCTTATGCTTGAAAAATACATTTCTTGAAAACCCATTTTTTCATCGCGCTTGCATATTTAGTTTAAATTAAATTATTCAAATTATATAAATTTAATTTATTATAATATGTTCTATATTTGGAATCATCATAATTTATAATATATTATAATTTGAACAATATTTTCGGTTATAAGGAATAGTTAAAATCATAAAAATATTTTATTGTGGTTAAGGTGAAAACAGGTTTAATAAGTGTTAAACAAAGGAGATGTGGGTGAAATGAACTTAATACCAATCCAATTACTATTTATTGAAACTTATAGACAATATCACGAAAAATATTCTATGATAATCCACTTTGGATCCTTTTGGTTGGTGGAAAATGTGGGTTTCACTTTTTATTTTAAAAGACTCAAATTATTTCTTCTTCCCCACTAATAAAAGGCCACTGAATCTTTTCTACTTATCAAAATATAAAATAATTTTGGGTCATGAAATAAATAACAGAATGACATCATTAAATTTAATCCCAAATCCTTAAGTAATTTTTTTCATTAATCCAATCTAGTAAGTGTTCATGTATAAACCTAAAAGCCTTTTTGAAAAAAGGTAATGTTATTAACCATAAGTTTTCATTTTACTTATTATTCAAAAATATTAAAATATTTTCTTCATATTATAATATGATGAAAATAAATATCTCCTATATAATGAGATTTTATATATCTTAAATGAAATTACAAATTACCATCTTTTATTCCCTTAAATGGAAAACGAAACTGTCGATTATCTGTACGACAAAATTACACATCGCTAAAAGATGTAATTCTTTTTCCATAACCACCTATCATGACTGGATATTTTTATACATTTAAAATAATTAAATTATACTTATGAAATTACTATAATTCTATAATTATAACATCCCATATACATTCTTACCATCTAATCTGAAGGAAAGAAATAACATCGCATGTGCGTACGTGTGGACTACTGCCTCCACAAAGCAATGTGAACTCGTTTTTAATTTTATTTCGAAATAGACATTAATAAAGATATATTAAGTGAATATAAATTATATATTAGATATAATAATGGTTTCATACTGTTTAAATATTATTTACATTTCCATTTTTCTATATTTTTGAAAAATAGAAACAGAGTCCATGCGTATGTACGACCTACTATCTCCATGGACAATGTAACTCATTTAACCACCAATAACATTTATAGAAAATTATAAATAAATATATAATCACTAAATATTATATTTTTGACATTATTTACATTCTAGAGATTACTTATCCATTTTCGAAGTAAAAGGATTGTAATGAGTGAACCAAAAAATACATGAAAATGAATAAATTATCACTCAAAACATTGATTTTAACAACGAATTTATAATAAAAAGAATATAAAATTCAATAAGTAAATAATTTATGGTATTAAATATATTATCATGTTCCTTTTATATATTTAAAATTAATATTAATTTATTATATATGATATATGGACATGTATAAATGAAATCACACTTAAGGTAAGGGTTTCTCATCTCAATTTTTACTTCTATGAGACATATGCCATATTAACCACAAGTTCATTTTTTGTGTGTTATATAATATAAATATGATATGATATATTATTAATATATTTATATTCATGTCATTTATAGTTTCATTTTAAATTATTTCATTCATGGGGGTTATTATTCAAAATTTACCGAAGCAGCCAGGGTTTATTTCACAATCTTCATATTATCTATGATTGTTTATGATTAAGAATCCATTGGGAGAATTATATCATCTATATTTTATGGAACTGGTTTATTTTTTCATCTATATGAAATTTTAATGTAATATTACAATTTCCTTTTTTTGGGTATTTAAAATGATTGATAAATGGTTAAAGGAAAAGCTAACTTTATTTCTCTCTTTGATCAAAATATCATTTTTTCAAAATCTATATTTTCTACAAATGTTTTTTAAAATGTTTAGATATTATACTATGATTTTTAATGACATTTTTATCCATTATTGGATTTTTAAAGGAATATTTATTTAATTTTCCAATCAATGTAAATTTTGGCTTTTCTTACCAAAATATATATGAATCTTTGTTTTAATAGACTGAGCATGAACATAATTTTCCACTGTCATAACCACTCATTATTTTGAAGATTTATTTAAAACATTACAATTTTATCTTAAAATAAAATATTATATCATATATTCTGTAAAATGTTTGTTTTAAAAATTAATTTTCAAAAGTGAAAAGTTTATATCACTAGTGAATGTTTTTAGGAATATTTTTATAGTATTTGTATTCATAATGGATAACTACACTTATTTTACATATGATCGACAATAAATATGTTGTAATGATACATTTTTTATTATTTCTTTGTATACTTTATGATAATTTTGACAAGGGATGAACTATTTTATACAATTCTTATAGATACCCAACCCCTTTCTTATATTACTATTACATCATTTTAAAGATAAACAACATAATAGTATTATACATAGAGGATCCAAAGGTTTAGTGTCTTGGGAAAACTAAGACCATACATAATAGTAACAACATAAAGCATAAACATTTCTTCTATAGATTCTTTTTCGAACTTGACCTCTCATTATTATATATAGTCACCTAAGGATATACATCAAATAGTGGTGAGCTAAAATCCCAGTAAGAGGATAGATAAGAACAATATAGCATGGGGTGAAAATTAGCAAAACATAGGAAAAAGATCTAGAACATTAGAGGAAACATAAATAAAATACTTTAAATGTGGCAATGTATAAAAATGTAACATCATGTATTAGTGGTTAACTACCACACATAATGTGTAAAAAATCTAGAATCTTGTTCACAAATCATTTCACATTTACTCATGAGATTTATCACTTTACCCAATGCATTGGAGCACTGTATAATTTTGTGCTCACCCATCACAGCATAAAATTATAATTTATCATGCATGCCACAGTGAAAATATATAAAAAATGACCATAATTAAACCATGAAAATAATTGGGTTTCATCTCATAAGAACACATTCATAAACATTGGGTTCCCAAAAGAAATAAGGAATAACATACATGTTACAAGAACTATCAACCTTGAATGAGAAGTAAAATGAGTGTTCCTAAAAGAAGAGTTATTTTGGAAAACATTATGTTTGAAAAAAACACTAGTTAAAAACATTTATATCCTATAAAAATAAATACAATGATGAAAAAATTATTTTAAAGGAGCAATCACAACAAAAAAGGAGTAAAAGATGGAGAAACGGAAGGATGAAAGTTGGGTTCAAGAATTTCCGCTTACCTTGTATCTGAAAACATCCTTTTCATTAATGTAATGTATAATTACATTATATTAGTTAATTAGAAATTACATAAACTTTTATACATTAATATGTTTCATTTTTGTTTCATTATGTTATTTTATGGGCCTTTCTATGACTTATAGGGTTTAAAAACATTGTTCGGGAATGTTTGTTTTTATGCTTTACTTAAGCGGTTCACTTGTATTCACACATTGAAGTTCAGGTAGGGCATGGGTAAAAATCCAGAACTGATATTACATGTTATTAATGATATTAAATAATTTTAAATGATCTTATAATGAATTATTTCATACTCTAATAGGATGAATCATTAGTTAAAAATTAAATGATGATTGTTTGGGTTAAATAGGTCGGTTTTTCGATTATAATGAACTTATTTTATTTTATTAGTTAGTAATATGTACATAACATTGTTATAGAAGTTTAAATAGGAAATAATACATATAAAATATTATGGTTCTACCATAAAAATTGTTTCAGGACCTGATCTGAAAGTAGAAATGGAAAAAGAAAAAGTATCGTTCTTAAATGTGATAAATTAACACCTCATGAACAACGTTCTCATTAATAAAAAAAGAAGATAAGGGGGTTGGATGATATAATATCCCATTAGTGTCATACAATTATATTATATGTATGATAAAAGAGTTACCATTCCATTTGGATGAAGATAGTTTGGGAGATAATAAGAGAAGTACTTGAAATTTAAAGGAAATTGAAGGACAAGAGGGAGAGAAATTACCTCTTGAATCCTCCTATTGAGATCCTCCTTAAGGGACCTAGTCTTGTCATTTTGATGATAATATAAGCTCTTAAACGTGGGGGAGGGTCTAGGGAAAATTCTTGGGTAGGTTTTATACAAGTCTTCAAGCTTGAGAGGTGTGAGGAAATGAGGGTGTGAAGGGTGGTATTTATAGTGGAGGGGACAGGGGTTTCCTTAATATTAAATTCATTAGTTTATTAATTTCACCTAGAAAAGGAATAGAGAGTCTTAAATGAAAAAGAATAGTAGATAGAGCTTGTGAGATAGATATTTCGGTGCTTACATCACTTGTGATGTCAGTAATAGTGGGTTTAAATTATAATGTATTTATACGGTAAATTAATGTATTTTACTATTCACCAAAATTTCAAGTATTTCAGAAAAATTTCCAAAATTCAACCCAAATTTTTTTTGACATGTAGAATACAAAAATAAAGTCTATTTTTCAAAAAAAAACTAAATATTATGAATTTAATTGTTAATTATAATAATAATTTACTTGAAAAATACAGTTTTTAAAATTAAAACTGATTTTATAATGCTTTCAAAAATTACATAGGGTTACACTTACTATAGTCAAATTATCACATTCTCAGATGCCTAAATTATATTTAATTATTCATGGGTAAGGTTTCACTTATTTTGGATGGTTTAATATTCATAAGGGTAGGTTACTATTCAAAAAATGTTATGTTTGTTCTATTAGACTCCAAAAACCATCTTGAACACAACTCTGTCTATCGGATTTTCGAAATTCCGAACACATAAGTGAAAAACTTATGTTTAAAGTTCACTCAGCACTTAGTAGTTCATTATGTTGTGTTCTCACGTGACATATTTTTAAGAAGGTAATTTCCATTGAAAAGATTTGGGCCGTAACCATTCTCCATATGACCATGGACAGTTTATGATTATATTTATTGATTTGGGTAATTTTTAACATCTCATATTCTTGTTCTTCTATATTAATGTTTACGGTGATTATGTATCTCCCATTTCATATGACGAATACATTAGACTTAGTATGTTATATGTGGGGCCTACTATAACACCTCGATGCACCAATAGACCTCATGGGACAAACTATATTGGGTATATGGATGAGGCTTTACCCATTTATGTAAGATATCATGTAATGAGTCCTCGAAGGTATGGTTATGATGTCCATCATTATTCATTCAATTTTTATGATATTTTTTTATTGATGTCCAAGTGATTATTTTATTTGTTATAATATCAATGAAAATGTTTCCAGATCATGTGATTATTTATGTAGAAATGTTTTGATCATTATTTATTTTCGCTTTATTAATATTCATGTTAATCTTATTCATTTAAATGGCATGTGTTTCTGTTATTTACCTTTCCATATTGATTATTCCTTTTTATTTATTATATCTTCTATTGTACACATCCAATTACTAAGCAATTTAAATCATCCATTTCCTATATTTCATTTCCTTGGGATTCAATGAATTTTTTTTTTGATTGATATATATGGATATAATAAGGGAGAAATTTTGTTGATAAGGAAATTCAATGTTTTATTTATTGTTTTAAAATGTAAAAGAGATTCAAGTATGTATCCTATTAAACAAGAAAACTATACTATTACATCCTTTGGGATGAAATCAATTGTATCTAGTGATAATATAAAAAATATACACCTACCTTGGGATACTCAGTTTGGGGTATTTACATTTTTTCTCAGAAAACGTTTTGTAGAATCCATGGGAACTTGATTTTGGTAAACATAGATTAATAATGTAACCCTATGATATTATTTGAGTAAATTTATAGAATAACATATTAAATTATTTGGGGGAAGATATTATGTGGATTTTCCTATCAATACATCAGTTTCCAGATACTACAGGTGGATGTGGTTTTAGTATAGTTGTACCTAGGAGAAATAACTATAAAAAGGGTGAATTAGTATTTGTCTTGATCATCACCTGGAACAAAAAAAACATTTTTTATCTTCGATTGATACTCTTAGAGTATATTCTTGGGATAATTCAAATTTTTTATACAAAAAATTATAATCGATTTGAAAATTGTATTATGTTTTGAAAAAATTCCCAAAGAATAAATGTTTTTTTTATGATATAATCCATGAACATATATTTTAATTTATTGTAAGTGATTCACTATTTTTGGGATTATATATTATATATCCAAATTTTATGATAAATTTTAGAGTATAAAGTTTTTCAGAGATGGATATTAGTGAAATGAATTATAACTATACTAATGCATGAAATCCATTTTGGGATTGGACTCCTAGGAATGATAATGAAGACGTAATTGGAGTTGTAGCTTGAACTGAACAAATTATAACAATATTGGGACAGATGAATCAGGTTATGAGAAAATACCTTTTTCATATGGTTGATTACATAGTGTATTATTGTTATACTACCTAATGTGTTAGCAACATCCATATTTAAAAGGGAATACATATACATTTATAACTGACCAATGGATATGTTCATTAGAGAAATTTTATTCTCTCTAAGAAATAATGAAAGGGAAAAGGTTTTCATGGAAATTAATCCCTTATCTAGAGATTCATATCAAGGGAGGTAATTGATGCAATAGACCACGCATGATGAAGAAATATCAAACATGATGTAGAAGTATTTTAAGATACACTTATTGAAAAAATATTTTCCTTACAAACAATAAGCATATTTGGAGAGACAATTATTGATTCTAAGATAAAAGGAATATAAAAATGGTGCTATGTATGAATGATACATTACAATATTTTCATAGCTGTAACACCATAGGATTTTATGAGAATTATTCTTTTTAATTTCTTTGATATCTTTTTTTGTACACTTCACCAAGATTAGATTGCACTATTTGCAACACCATATTTTGTTATAGTATACACACCACTATTCTTGGCTTGTGATGCACACAATTTCAAGTTCTTTCGAATAAAATTAATTTTACACAACACCATATATAGATTTTGATCAATTTATAAATGAAATATATTTTGTGTATGTTATACGAAACATCAAAGGAATCTTTCCATATACGCAATCCTGACTTGGCATGCATTACACACAAGAGCGACCTTCCTCAATAGTATGTGTTGTACACAATACCGAGTATCACTAAACAACGATATATTATTATAATATTATTATGAACTAGCATTTATGAATAGTATTAACCGAATTTTTAATTTTATAACATTATAATTAATCATACACATTTTCTGGAATGAGGTATGAGAACAAAATCAATTTTTCGGATAAAAGAAGTATTTTTCAAAAACTGCATTTTTCCACCTTTTGATGGAGCACCCATTTTAAATCTAATTTTGAAAAGTTTATAAGTAATATTTTACAAAATATGCTTATTCTTTTTAATCAGGATGTAAAAATTTACATTGGATAATATTTTGATAATTTTCTGACAACGTTTTTATTTTGATGAATATTTAAAACATGCTAAATTTTACTTAAAAACAACTTTTTTCATCGAGATAATTTATATAGATAAATTATAATATTAAATTGTTTAAAAGCATAAAGATAATATATTTTTACAATTTAATATAATTTTTTTAATTAGCATTAATTTTACATTGCATTCATAGGTAAAAACATTTCAATCTATGACAATTTTCTAACTTTTAAAACACGTTTTCTTAACAACAAGATTAATTTTAAAATAATGACTACAACTTCTGAGTTTTGAATTTAGAAAAATGGATTATATATTTTTATTCAGTGGGTCCAAATTATGTTAATAAGTCACTTTTATTTTTTTTGATATTAGGAATATCAACTACGGTACTTTTTATTTACTACAGTTAAAGGTAAATCGTGTAATTAAGGGTAAAGATAAGATTATAAAATTACCCTAAGACCTTCCAAAATTATATTTGATGAATAAAAGTAGACCCATATCATTTAAGGGTTGGAATAGATTCATTTAATGGGATTTTGATGATGAAAATGATATAATTATTATTAAAACCAAAGAAAGTGACAAAATGTCACTCTCTTATATCTTATAAGTGTAATAATTTAAATTTACTGATAAACCTCATAAAACATAGAATATAAATAGTGTTCAAAAATATAATAAAATTATCTACATCATGAGAATTTATTTATAATTTTTAGGGATTAAATAATTATCATTAATGTTGACAAAATAGTGATGTATAAATTATTTTATTTTTGAAATATTAAATAAATGGTTTTAAAATATTAAAAAAAATATTATATGAACTAATTAATATTCTCCATAAATTGTATAGATGAATATGACATTTTCTGAGTCTATTAATAATTTTTTTAGAATATATCATCTGTGTGGATTTTAGTTAAATTCAAATAAATAAATAGTGTCAAAATTGACACTATTGTTATTTTTTAAAAAATAACATATTATAATTTTTTTAAATGACACAAAAATATTTAAAAATTATAAATTGAAATTTATATAGTCTAAAATGTCATAAAGTATCCAATTATGGAAAATTCACAACACATAAGTAATTATTTATAACAATTTTAATTTTAGAATATTATTACCACAAATAAAATTAAATAGATTAAATAAGGATAAATCAAGTTAATATGGTTTAAAATAAATTAACAATATATCTAAATCTTATTGTTTGATTATTTTACAACCCTATATCATCTAATATTAGTATTCGAGTCATTTTTGAGGTTTTTAAGATTGGTTTGAGTTTATTATAAATTAATATCTTATAAGATTCCAAAGTGCCCCTCTCCTCTGTTATAAAAGGGAACCTCCTCCCTCTCCCCCTATCCCCACTTTGAACCTTAAAGCTCAGAATAAACCTTAAAAATTCTATTCTACTCTTTAATTGTAACATAGTAGAGGTCCTGGCCTTCTTAAAAGACTAGCTTTTGTGCCTTAAGAGGAGGTTTAGAAGAGGCGCATCGAAGAAGTGGTAATATCCTTTACCGATTCTTTCATGTTCATTTCTTCTTCTACTTAATCTTATTTAGTTGTTTAGTAATAAAGTAATAAAATAAGTATCAATAATATACTGATAGGTTATTATAAATATTAACCAACCCTATTTCACCTTCTATCCATCCTATGAAAAATGAAATCATCGCGCGTGCGTACGTACAGAATATCGTCTAAACGCTGTGGTGTAATATGTTTTTCCACCACCACCTTACATGGATGGGTATAATGGTGTAAATAATAACTATATATGGTTATTATAACTTGATAATAATTATGAGATATTATATCACCCACTCTAATTTCATTCAACAATTATGGGAACGATATCATCACTCGTGCGTACGTACAGATTACCTTCTCCATGATGCGATGAGATTCATTCACCAAGTTAACCATTCAAGAATGATTATAAATTATATATAACAAATAATCATGAAATATATTACATAGTAATTATACTGGATATATTTATATGTTATTTACTTACTTCCATTCAATCTAATAAGGAAACGAAAACAATGTCCATGCGTACGTACGACCTACTGTCTCCATGAAAGGTGTATTTCTTTACATTTATAGATCTATTATATATATGTATATTATGAATTTATATTATATATAAATCATGTTTTACATTATGGAAGTAATTAATCATGATCTATGTTATCATATGAATAATTACAAGTCTAAACACCGACGATAAATGGAACGATTTCACCCAAAACACTACTTTAACGTGGAATTGACAAATGAACGGGTAATATAAAGCCGTAAGTGAATAATTTATGATATCATAAATACTATTATGGTTTTTTATAAGTTAATAATATGTTTAAACCCACTATAAAGGATTCTCTAACACATACGGAAGAAATTGGACATAAGGTAAGGGATAATTGTTCCAATCTCGTTCTTATCCAAGATTATTTGTTCATAAGTATTTACTAGGGTTATATTTATCATCCATGTACATGTTTTTTAAAACTATTTTCATGTGTGTTTAAAGTACTATTTACCCATTTTTTACTTTTACTACATGGTGTGTAAGGAATCTTTCTGTTGTATACCATACAAGGTACTTTTTGACTCTTCAAACAAAAGTACAAGAAAAATGTTTTAATAACTTATACAGCATGAACAGATTTTTAAGGTTTCATAACGCCTTATTTTCATGAAGCGTACTCTACAATATTTCATAATTATTTTTAAAAAAATCCTTTTCTTTTAAAATTTCATGGAATTTTTTGAAAATAAAATTATTTTGAAGAAGAAAGAATATTTTCCTCAAGAATTAATTTCAAGTGTTTTATCAAAACTACTTTCCTTCTAAGATGAAATTATTTAATATGTTTATGTTTCAGTTATAATTTATCTATTATTTACATGGTTTGAATCTTTCTTATGATTAAATGATATCCATTTGTTTTTTATGGATTATGTTATGTTGGGATAATGTTTACGAAACCCTTTTAATTATATGGGTGATGATGAATGATTTATGTTTATTTTGTGGCACATGTAAGAATGATTTCATTATTAGATGGGTGGGACATTTATCTCCCTCAAATGAATTGGGTAAAGATTTATATCTCATGAGATAGACATGTCTGGAACGGAATGTGAATTCAGTTCTGTAATATAGGGATGGAATGGTAAGTAAACTAGGTTCAGTAATGGATATTGTCCACTACAATGGTCTTGGAAACAATTCCATGGCTACTATAGAAATAATAACATGTGCTTAATGGTTTTCCACAATTATATATTTATTCTCATGATATTTTATCACTATTAATCTTCCTTTATGATCTATGCCTTATGTGCTACTAAGATTTATGTTATTGATCAAGATTTTGATGTTTTATGTTCAAGTTTTTACGTTTAAATGCTTATGGATTTTTTTTATGTTCTCCGTGTTTACCATTAATGAGAATTTAAGCTCACCCTTTTTATGTTTTATTTTACCTAGGATATAAATAAAGGTTTTAGGTTAGAAAAAAAAGGCAAGATATTTATGGGAGATGTTGAAGATCTTTCACCTTTATTATAAGAATATGTTCCGAGTTTCCAAAGACACTAAACTAATACAGTCTTTGGGCGTTTGTTTTTTTATGTATTATGTATTCCACAAAAGTAATGTAATGTCTATGTACGTCATGTTTGGTTCTCTACAGTTGGTATTAGAGTGAAGGTTTAGTAAACCTTTGGAAAATAGGATGCGAAAACTTTTTTGAAATCTCAAGAGATATTTATAAGGTATTTCTAGGGATGTCTCTAAGGTTATATATAAGTATAGGTTATAGTTCTAGAGTTACAGTAATGATCTTAGAATTAAACCTAATATGTTATATATTGATGATACATCCCCTTTATTATGTTGTTTTCCTTGCATGATTTTTTCCTCTCAAACTATTATTATTGTGTTTTAAAATATTGCTGGAACCCGAAGGAACCATGTTGATCAATGTAATAGACAACCCAAAGATTTTCCTCCTGAAAAAACCGATGTTATGGTAGATGGCATGAAAAATCTTATTGCTATACTGACACAAGCTATGAATTATTCTGGACTTCCAAATGAACAGAGAAGGCAACAATATTCTATTGAGTCCTTCACGAGGCAACGTCCACCTTCTTTCAATGGGTATTCTGATCCACTTGTTACAGAACAATGGATCAGTACCATTGAAAAGATATTTTCCATACTTCACTGTTCGAAACATGAAAAATTCATTCTAGTCATTTACCATATAGAAGGTGAATCAGACCAGTGGTGGACTCTAATTATGAATACGAGGCCCAATGATGAAATTGAATACATGGAATGGGATGAGTTCTAGAACTTATTTTTCAATTAGTAATTCCCTTGTATTCTTCAAACAAATATTGAAAAAGAGTTCCATGAGCTTAACCAAAAGGATGATGAATCTGTTGGTTTATACGATGCGAATTTTAAAAGTCTTTAATGGTATACATATGACTTTATCATCCAACCAGAGAGTAAAGTTGATCGATTCTTCAGTGGCTTAAAACCACATCTTCGAAGGGAATTAGCTATAAGAGACTTCAGTAGCTATGATGAAATTGTGCATTATGCTATCAAGGTATAAATGGATGTTGGTGTTACATATCCATCACATGGATTTGACAAGAAATGAAAGATGGAGTTTATGGAAAAATCTCAAAACTATGGGGAAAAGAAGGAAAATGTTTCGTTATGCTCAAATTATGGAAAGAAGCATGAAGGAGATTCTTCTTAAATGGACTAGAAAATGTTTTAAGTGTGGAAAAAAAGGTCATTGAGCAGTTGAGTGCCAATATAATGGGAAAAAGTTAAATAATTATGTGAATAGAGAAAAGACTACAAAGAATGCACCACCAACACTTCAATGCTTCAAGTGCAAGGAAATGGGGATTATTCTAACCGATGCCCTAATCCAAGGGTTAATGATGATCGACGTCAACAACCTATTAAGGAAAAGAAAAAAGGGAAGTCACATTAGATCACTATTGGTGATGCTGAGTTTGAAAACGATGTGGTGGAATGATTAAGTGTTTATGTAATAGGATTCCAAAATAATGTTGTGGAATCTCATTTATAGTATCGTGTAATATTGGAATATATATGTATTGGTTTACTGTGGGTTTCAATAATTATATGGTATCAGTAACCATGAAAAGTGATTGATATATTTTTGAAAAGCAGATGATCTTCACATAATGAAGGGATAAAAAGATAGTGAAATGTTTGACAGTATTAATGAGCTCATAAAAGGACAAAGTTATATCATGGTTTGAGTATATAGAAATTTTGGGTTTTGGTAAGTGGAAAGAGTTGACTTTTGATAGCATTCATGTTTTCACAAAGATTCTATGGTAATTCATGTTTCAAGATAATACATGATTAAGGTATTCTATTGTTTGGAATGTGACCAACAAGATACATCTTATGATATATGAGGGATAAATGATGGTATTCATATTCTTGGTTGATGAAATTTCTAGTAATCATTGTCTTTATACTATGAGCTTGGATAGAAGTATTTTGGATAAGCCTAAATATTTGAAATGGATTATGTTGGACATAAGATAATATTGTTTAAGGATAGAACCTTTTTTTGATATTATTTCTGGAATGTTATAATATTATAATTTTAGAAAAAGGACAACCTGGAGGACGGGCGACATCCCATCACATCGAACAAGGTTGCGGGAATCGAACCCACAACCGAAGTGTGTCAAGACTTTATCACCTACCATTGGCCTACAAGAAGTCCCTGGTTAGTAGAAACATTTTTTATTTTAATAGGAGATATGATATATGATGTATAAGTCCATTTTTGGAACGATATACGATTAATCTCACCATAATATGGACTTATGTATATAAATTTTTCTAACCATATGTTTGAGACATATGGAATGACCTATAATTCTATCGTATGATCTTCTAACACTTCACGGACGACAAATTCAACTTCATTTTTAAGAGATGAAGTGGAAATTGTTCATGGCACAAACAATAGTGACACTATACCAAAATCAAGTAGGTATTTATATTAATTAGAAAATTCTTCAAAATTAGGGAAATGATCTTGAAAACCAAAAATGTTGTTCTAGTGCCCTCATATCTGATTAATCAGATGGTACCTTAGATCATCACAAATTTATATCTTTGTGATTGTTGGAGTTTTCATAGCAATGTTCTCAACCACTATTCATCCAAACATGATGGTTAAATTTCTCTTCTATATCCATATTTTTTCATTTATATTCTCTTTTGTGGAAACCCAGTGATAAGTTACTTTGGGTATCCATTATGTTTCTAATGTTCTTTTTTTGAAAATGATATGTAGTATTCTTTTTTACAATGTGGGTTTCAATGAAAGAAACATTCAAGTAGAAAACCACTTATAACCCCGATGAATTTCAAGGGCGAAAATTATTTTAAGGGGGGTAGAATGTGACACCCCGAGATTTTATGAGAATAATTATTTTTAATTTCATTGATGTATTTTATTTTAAGCTTCACCAAGATTAGCTTGTGCTATACGCAACAACATATTAGCATTTAGTATACGCAACACTATTCTGGTCTTGTGATGCAAAAAATTTCAAGTTCTTTCAAATAAAATTCTTTTTTCACAACACCATGTATAGATTTTGATCAATGTATAACTGAACTATATTTTGAGTATGTTATAAGAAATATCAAAGGAATATTTCCTTACACGTAACCCTGACTTGGCTTTCATTACATGCAAAAGCGACCTTCCTCAATAGTGTGTGATGTACGCAATACCGAGTTTCACTAAACAACGATATATTGCTATAATATTATTATGAACTAGCCATTATAAATATAATTAACCACATTTTGAATTTAATAACATGATAATTCATCTTACACATTTTATGGAATGAGGTATGGGAACAAATACAATTTTTTTGATAAAAGAAGTATTTTTCAGAAAATGTAGTTTTGCCACCTTTTGATGGCACACCCAATTTAAATATAATTTTTGACAAGTTTATAAGTTAAATTTAAAAAGCGAAAGTATTCTTTTGAATCCGGATATAAAAATTAACATTGGACAAATTTTTGATATTTTTCTGACAACGTTCTTATTTTGATGAATAGTAAAGACATGCTAAATTTTACTTAAAAACAACTTTTTTCATCGAGATAATTTATATGGATAAATTATAATAGTAAATTGTTTTAAAGTATAAATAGAATTTATTTTTACCATTTAATATAATGTATGTCATTAGCACTAATTTTACATTGAATTTATAGGTAAAAACATTTCAATCTTTGATAATGTTTTAACTTTTAAAACACATTTTATTAATAGTGATATTCATTTTAGAATAATTACTACAACTTCTGTGTTTTGAATTTTGAAAAATGGATTCCATATTTGGATTCAGTGGGTCCAAATTATGTTAATAGGTGACTTTTTTTTGACATTATTAATAGTAACTACGGTAATTTTTATTTACAACAGTTAAAGCTAAATCAGGTAATTAAGGGTAAAAATTAGATTATAAAATTACCCTAAGGCCTTCTAAAACTCTATTTGATGAATAAAAGTCGACCCATATCACATAAGGGTCGTAATAGATTCATTTCATGGTCTTTTGACCATGAAAATGATATAATTATTATTAAAACCAAAGAAAGTGACAATATGTCACTCTCTTATATCTTATAAGTGTAATAATATTACTTTAGTGATAATACTCATAAAAATTAGAATATAAATAGTCTCCATAATTCTAATAAAATTATCTACATCATGAGAATTTATTTATAATTTTTAGGGATTAAATAATTATCCTTAATGTTGAGACAATAGTAATGTAGAAAATATTTTATTGATTGAAATATCAAATAAATGGTTTTAAATATTTTAAAATCAATATTATATGAACTAATTAATGTTATAAAAAAATTCCTAGATGAATACGACTTGTTAGGAGTTTATTAAATATTATGGTTATAATATATCCTCTCTGTGGATTTTATTTAAATTAAAATAATTGAATAGTGTCAAAATTTTTACTATTGTTATTTTTTAAAAATAACATATTTTTAAATTGTTTAAAAATCAAAAAAAAATATTTAAAAAATATAAAATTAAATTTATATGGTCTAAAATGTCATAACTTATCCAATTATGTACAATTCACAACACATAAGTAAATATTTATAATAATTTAAAATTTAGAATATTATTACCACAAATAAAATTAAATACATTAAATAAGGATAAATCATGTTTATTAGGTTTAAAATAAATTACCAACATGTCTAAATCTTATTGGATGATTATATTACAACCCTATAGAATCTAATCTTCAGATTGGAGTCATTTTTGGAGGTTTTTAGGTGGGGTTTTAGTTTATTATAAATTAATATTTGAGAGGTTCCCAAAAGTTCCCCTCTCCTCTTTTATAAAAGTGCACCTCCTCCCTCTCCTCCTCACACCACATTGAGCCTTCACGATTGGCCAAAACCTGAAAATTTCTCTTCTCCACTTTCCTATAAACATACTAGAGGTCTTGTTATTCTTCAAAGACCAAATTTAGTTCCCTAAGAGGAGGTTTAGAAAAGGCGCGTCGAAGAAGAGGTAATATCCTTTACCGATTCATTCAAGTTCATTTTTTCTTCTACTTCATCTTCTTTTGTTTTCCCATAATAAAGTAATAAAATCAGTATCAATAATATACTGATATGTTATTATAAATATGAACCAAACCCCAATTCACCGCCTATCTATCTTACGAAAAATTAAATCACCGTGTGTGCATACGTACAGAATACCGTCTCAACGTCGTGGTGTAATATTTTTTTCCCACACCCCCTTAATTAGATGTGTATAATGGCGTAAATAAGAACAATTTATGGTTATTATACCATGATAATAATTCTGAGATATTATATCATCCACTCTAATTCTATTCAATAATTATGGGAATGATATCATCGCTCGTGCGTACGTACGGATTACCGTCACCACGAAGCGATGAGATTTATTCTCCAAGTTAACCATTAAAGAATGATTATAAAGTACATATAATAAATAATCATGAAATATATGAAATATTAATGATACTAGATTTATATATATGTTATTTATTTACTTCCCTTCAATTTAATAAGGAAATGAAAACATCGTTCATGCGTACGTACGACCTACCGTCTCCATGAGCAGTGTATTTGTTTCCATTTGTCTATCTATTATATATATATATTATGAATATATATTATATATAAATAATATTTTAAATTTTAGAAGTAATTAATCATGATCTATGTAATCATATGAATAATTATAAGTCAATACACGGAAGATAAATGAAATGAGTTTACCCAAAACACTGCTTTAACATGGAATTGACAAATTAACGGGTAATATAAAGTCGTAAGTGAATCATATATGATATAATAAATATTATTATGGTTCTGTTATAATTTAATAATATCTTTAAACCCACTATAAAGGAGTCTCGAATGAATACCAAAGAAATTGGACAAATGATAAGGGATAATTGTTCCAATCTCATTCTTATCTGAGACTGTTTATTCGTAAGTATTTACTAGGGTTATATTTATTATCAATGTAAATGTTTTCTAAAAATGTTTTCATCTGTGTTTAAAGTTATTTTTACTCATTTTTAACATTTACTACATGTTATGTACGGAATATTTCTTTTTTTACCATATGAGGTACTTTTTGACTTTTTCGATAAAAGTACCAGAAGAATGTTTTTTAACTTATACGGCATGAACAGATTTTTACGGTTTAATAATGCCTTATTTTCATGAAGCTTCCTATACAATATTTCATGATTATTTTTGACAAAATCTTTTTCTATTAAAATTTCATGGAATTTTGTGAAAAGAAAATGATTTTGAAAAAAAAAGGATATTTTCCTCAAGAATTCATTTCCAGTGTTTTATCAAAACTACTTTCCATATAAGATGACATTATTTAATATGTTTATGTTTCAATAATAATGTATCTATTATTTACATGGTTTTATTTTTTCTTATGATGAAATAATATTCATTTTTTTATGGATTATGTTATGATGGGATGATGTTTTTGAAACCCATTTCATTCTATGGCTTATGATGAATGATTTCTGTTTATTTTTTGGTATACATAAGAATGATTTAATTATGAGGTGGGTGGGACATATATCTCCCTCCAATGTATTGGGTAAAGATTTATATCTAATGACATAGACATGGATGGAACAGAAAGTGAATCTGTTTCAGTAATACAGTGTTAAACAACAAGTAAACCTGGTTTAGTAATGGACTTTCTGCACTATGATGATATTGGAAACAATGCCTTGGAAACTATGGAAATAATAACATGTTATTAATGGTTTTCCACAAATACATGTTTTATTCCCTATGATATTTTATCTTGATTAATGTTCCTTTATGATTTATTCCTTATGGACTACCAATATTTATGTCAATGCTCAAGATTTTTATGTTTTATGTTCATGTTTTTACGTTCAAATGTTTATGGATTGTTTTTATGTTCTCCATGTATACCCTTACTGAGCATTTGAGCTCACCCTTTTTATGTTTTATTTTTCCCAGGATATAAATAAAGGTTTTAGGTAAGAAAAAAAGGGAAGATATTTATGGGAGATGTTGAAGATCTTCCACCATGATTAGAAGAATATGTTCCGAGTTTCCAAAGACACTAAACTAATATGGTCTTTAGGCTTCTGTTTTTGTTATGTATTAAGTATTCTGAAAAAGTAATGTAATGTGTATGTATGTCATGTTTGGGTCTCTACAATACCATTATATAGACTGCGTACATAATCCAAAGAGAAATTTCATCCATTTCATTAATGGGAAAAATAAAATTCTTGAAAGGGAACTAGTCTCCCAAACCATCTCATCATATGAGAACATTGAATCACCTGTTATCCATATAGACAAATAATTATCCTAATATTATTGATTTTAAGTGAAGTTTGATATGAAGAGGATGTAAAATAAGAAAAACAATATATGGGGGATAAGGGAAAGAAATATTTTCCCACATGAGATAAATAATGTACAAAAATACATGGTCTTTTCATGCATGGAATGAGATTTTGATGCAATTGGGAAGAGCATGGCCATCATGCTCACAATTTCCAAGGAAATAACAAAGTATCTGATGTTAAATGATTCAATTGTAAGTATGTGGGTAAATACACAAATTAATTCCCCAATCATCAAGGTATTACACCATAGGAGAGGATAAGGGATCAACGTCAATCTTATAATATTAATACAACCGATGTGGAATGATTAAATTGATTCTGTATTTGGATTCATGAACTATGTGTTAGGGTTAAATTATCCATAATATTATCATTATAATAATACTAAATAAAATAGGGATTTTACTATGGTAGTTCTACTATAATTATTTGAATATATATGTTCAACAGAATAGATGACAATGAAATGTGATAGAGAGGAAGCTAGATCATTTCTAAAAACCCATGAATTAAATTGAATTACACTAATTATATCCTTGATGTTAATATAATAATTATAAGGCATTGTGTATGGGATTTTATTACTGACCATAAAATTGGTTATAAATTTTAAGTTTTATGTTATATTTGTTTGAGTTTACATTTTTTGGAAATATAGAATATATATGATAATAAGATAATTTATTTAAAAAATAACGAAAGATATTTTTCTTTTTGAAGGAAAGAATTTTTTTATTAAGGGTTTATAGTTATCAAGGTAATCAAAAAATTATAATGTGACATTAAATTATAGTATATATTGTTGAGGTATTTATTATGATGTTGATTTCTAGAAATGTAGTAGCCTTTTAATTTTTTTGACTTTGAATTTGGTCAGACATATTTTTGAGGATCCATTATTAAATATTTGTGAAACTAACTAATTTGAACATTGAATATTACTATTGAATATTAGATATTAATAAGGTATACTGCATAACTTGTGAAAATCATTTTGGTTTTAGTGAATTATTGAGGAATATATTGTTTTTCATTGGTGTATTATTTATTCTATTATATGTTTATTTTAGTTTTTTAGGAATAAAAAAATTCATGTTGAATTATCATAGTGTGGAGATAAGATTTGATTTTCATAGAAATGATTAATATATGAAATTATATATGGATGTTCTTTATAATTCCTTATTTTTTTAGACATGTTGGTTAAAGTATCCCTAAAATTTTTGAAATTGATCTTGAGAAGATAAAATAATACCCATTATCAATAAATCAATTGTCACATCTATCATAAAAATCTTATAATGATTCCTCTTAAATTCATCTTCTCTCCAAATCCATCTTCTCACTTTCCTCTAATGTTATTATATTTGGAAACCTAGTGTGTATTATTCTATATGACCACAATAATCCTTTTATCTCTTATCAAGATGATGTTTTATTAACCCTTTCATGATGTGGGTTTCCAGTAAAGGTACTTCCAAATGTCTAACCCTTGGTTAGTAAGATCAAAATTAAATTAGGATGACACAATTTTTTACGGGGTAGAATGAAAATTACTATATTTTATAATATATTTCTCATTAAATAAATTTATTTCTTTATATCTTCTGTTACATGAATCATTCAACTTAATCAAACTATTATATAGTATTTAAATATTATTATGGCTATTATAGCATAGCCATTTAATTTGAGATAAGGAATTTTATTAACAAGATTTATGAAATATATATAAATCTCATATAAAATTTAATTATATTTTCATGTTTTTAGTAAATAATCCCATAATTATTAGTATAATTATTTTATTATTTAAAAATATGTTGTCTTAAAATATTATTTTTATTTATTTTTTGTGAGAAAATATTATAATTAATATCTAGAACATTTAAAATTTCTATTTGATAAAATGAACATAATTTTTTAAGTAATTATATAAAAATTTACTTAGAGTGAAATGCCACGAACTATCACAGATACCCAGGTACTCGATACCCAAGCCAACACTGACATAGCCAAAGGGGAATTCATAATCACCATGGGTTGGTGATAAGAACCTGGAATCATACAAGATATAAGAGGGAATGAATTTTATAGAAAATAGTGGAGGTAAAATGTTAAATGTTTTTATGATCGACACTCCCAAGGGAGAAAGTACTAGAAAACAAATAGTGATAATAGAATTGAATGAAGTACATCATCAAATTACACCACAATACTAAAGATAAAACTCAAATATCTAATATAAAATATCACTCCGAGACAAAAGGATCAATAATATCCACCACCACCAAGTGAACTTTTCCCTCTAATCAGACCTTACGTAAGAAAATTGTCAAACGCTTGAATGAAAATTTATGGTGTGGGATATAAATCCTAATAGGGCTCACTAAGTGTTCCATAACAGATTACATTATAATAAAACTTATCATTATTTAAATTTATATAAATAGAGCATGGAATTATATCATTTTCATATATAAAACAGAACATGCATTCATTTAGAAGGTTGGAAAGAATTACTAACAACTAAATAAATAATAATTTTACAAGAATGAAATTATATAAATCATTTTTCATCAGTAAAATAGATCTATAATCAATGGTATATATAATCAAATCAATCACAATAATTATAATGGTCATCTGTCCTGAAATCCGTTATTTTATAGCTAAAGGTTCCATACCATTCTTATATTAGTGGTCGTGGATATTATATATACACCCATACCTCTGTCTCTGGACAAATAAGACTCATCCACATCCCATCAAGGATAAGATATATTGAAATAGGTTTTTGGTTTAGTTTTCATTATCAATCCTATGATGTGAGATCAAGATCAAGGTATTATAATCCTAAATAAATAATTAACTAGCTAGTCTCAAATGTGCTCAATCAATCAATCAAAAATGGGGAAATCATAAGATTTCATATCTATGATCATTTACAATTAAATTACCCAATTTCTTGTTTAAATATTTCTATTCAATTTCGAAACAAAAATATGGGTTTTTCATCATCTCATGCCTTTCAAATAAAAAACCTATCATAGGATTTAATAATATAAATTTAATAATTTTTATAAAATCAATTCTAAAATAAATTCTTCAACTCCATTAATTTCAATATATGCCCAAAATTCAAATTCAATTTGAAAAAGTGGTATTTTCCAAAGTCCATGAAATTTTGAATTCCAATTCCAATTAATATCAAATTCAATTTTCATAAATCAGTTGAATTATAATTCAAAAAATCAACTAAATCAAGGTTTTAATTATATATAAAATCTCAACTAGGAACACCTACCATTAATCATTGAATTAGATGGTCATCACCCACAATGGGAACTCCAAAGTCGAACGAAGGTGAATGAGATATTGAGAGCAAAATTATAAACAGAATTTAATAAAATGTAGTTTAAATCCATCCAGTACATAATGATCTATAAAGATCTTTTTCTAAAGGAAGAAGATAACAAAAGAAAAAATTTGATAAGATATCCACTTACTGGAGGAGATTAATCATGATCAACCATGCTTTGATCTTCCAAGAGATGGGTTTTGTGGACCACAAATCTCTTGTTGGGATCCTCCTAACAAAGGAATTTGTGTTATGCTGAGTTCGGATTTATTAGGGGTTGAACCAGGGTTTAGTAATTTTAAAATATAATATTTGGAATAAACTAATCCCATGGGATAGGTTACTATAGAGGGTCACATGGAAAGATAAACCGTTTACCAATCATGTATACCCTTACTATCTAGGGATTCATGTTTTTCACTAGGGGAAATGGTTTAGATAAACCATGAACAGACTTTGAATAGTTCATAAAACCTCCAAAATTAACCAAATTTCACCTAAATCGTCCCTAAAAAAGATTCAACCAATAGGGAAACAAACATGGGTCATGTAATACCTGAAAGAAGTAAAATCTTGTTATCTCATCCTAGTCATAAGAAAATTATTTCCCTATAAATACATCTAATAAGATTCTATATCAAAGAGATGAGGTCACTACTCTCTCATATGTGCCTCATGCTCCCACTTCTCCTGAGAACCATAACCATGCTACAATAGATCATGGAAAAAGATACCCTCTCATGAAGTACAATTGTCTAAGAATCAAAATTCATGATTATATAATATTTAATTGAAAAAAAGTCTCAATGTAAAGATCCTCCCTGATCGGGAAATGTGATTGGTCAGAAATATATTTTCAAAGCACCAATACATGGAACATATTATGTATCGACGTTAACTTTGGTGGATATTCCAAAAATTAATCCACTTTATGAACCTACTAAACTACCTCAAAATATCCAACAAAATCAGGAGAACTCTTCATTTTCTTCCCATGTTGTTAGTGACCCACCTATTATGAAACTCTCAATAACACATAGTCACCAACAATGAACTATAACTACATAAGATTATGATCGATATATTATTTGTAACATCTTTGTACCATCAACATTATCTAACGAATAAACATTATCATTTCAGTAATATGTTGGAATAAACTTGGTCCATCCAAGGATGTTTCACTAATACACAACCAAACCTTAAATATTTACTAGGCCATCTATACAAGGCCTCAAAATAAGACATTATAATTGCACACTAGTAACTATTGATATACACAAGCTCAACCAATCCCAAATGACCATACCAAGCTCTACCAAAACCATGGATGTAGGAACGAAGAATGTACTCTTAGATATGTATTTTCCTCTCTATATGGTCATCCGTATGTATATGGTATGTCACACTCAAAGTAACATATGATCCCATCACCTCTTGAATGTCATTCATAAAATGGGTGGTAAAACAAGGATCTATACTAAAGTATGTAGAAGATGAAACTCAATGAAAATGGAGAATATCTATCATGTAAATATTTACCAACATATCAAAAATGGATGTATTATAAATGGGTATAATTTGACAAGATTTGGTGAGCCTATTGATCACAACCCAAATAAAATTTTTCATTATAGGGGTACATGGTTACCGAACCATAAATTCAATAAAAATATCATCCCAATTCCAAGACAACATTGGATATCTCTAATGTCTTCTAGAGGGTTTGTAGTGCATTATCTTTACCTGTTGGAAAGTATAGAAATGAAAAAATTCAGTGATGTCTCTTCTAAAACCTGACCACTAGAATCGTTATCTAATTTCATAAAACAACTCTTTGGTTATTAGGTGTACATCTCATTAGAAATTATAGAAATACCCAATAATTGATTTCAGCATTAGAAAATGTACAATGTTTAATATCCAAGTGGAAAAGGACACCCTCCATAGATAAGGACCCCTCATAAATTGCCACCCCACTATGAAAAGAGACTCTAATTCTACTGAATTTATCACGAAGATTCTATTCTTAAAGAATAATCTCAATAAAAGAATATTTAAACAAAACACATTCAAATACAACCTTATCCTCTTCCACTTAGACACATAAATAAAAATGTACAAAAAGATCCATCAAGTTCAACCCTTCTTATGACTTTTCATAGCCTAGGTCCGATGTTTCCAACTAAAAGCACCATCAATGACATTAACCTTCCTTAGGGTAAAGAAATTTTCAAAATAAAAAGATTTCAAGAACACCAACCAACACCTTTGTTGGGGATTCAATTATTTTTCAGATAATATATAACTAAATATCTTATGGTTTGTATACACAAAAAACCATTCTCTAAAATGGTTGTGATTCATAATCATATGTTCATGCATCATAGTTATGAGATCAAGGTCATGGGTGGGATAATTATTCTTATGTGTCCAGATCTATAGATAACGATAAGCTACCACATGATCACCCTACATGATAACACCAACAAAACCCATACCATATGCACCCCAAATGATCACATTGGCTAGTCCGACCTCTTGAATAGTCAACACCATCACAGAAGTCAAAAAAAATTTCATATAAAACAAATCACTCTATAATTTTTCTTTCAAAATGATCTTTAACCCCTTTTGTGTGAGACCAGTCATTGGAGAAGCGATGTCTGAAAAATCCTTTTCAATTTGTTGATAATATCCCAGTACACACAAGAATCTCCAAATCTGAAAAAAAATCACTCAGTCTCCCATTCCATAACATTCATTACCATTTCATATTTAACTGAGATACCATGTTTTGAAACCACATGTTCCAAGAAGATCACTTCCTAAATCCATAAATCACATTTTGATAGATCGGAATTGAGTTTGTGATTTCTAAACCTTTCAAAAACTACTCTTAGATGAGACACATGATCCTCCTCGAATAGAGACTAAACTAGGATTTCATACGTAAGGACCTCCAAAAATGTATCAAGATACTCATGGAAGATCCTATTAAAAAAATCCATGGAAAATGTTGTAGCATTGTTTAGAACAAATGGATTGAAAAGATATTCATAATTGAATTATCTACTCTTGAATTAATTATTATAATGTCATATTATTTTATTCTAAATGAGTGATAACAAAATATATGGTCAATCATTGAAAACCAAATTTCCCCATTTAATAGGTAAAAAATATCTTCAATGAATGTAAATTAATAGTTTCTATTTACTATAAATCTATTGAGTTCTTTCTAATCGACATGTTGGTGATGTCTTCCATCACCATTCTGGAAAAAATAGATCAGGTGACACCTAAGGTGACATAATTGGTGTATAAAAGCATTGTTTAATAGATCATCCAACTGAGAGTTCAACTCTTTCATTTTAGCTACATCCATATGATAAAAAGATATAGATAATGGCTGAGTACTAGGGTCTAAATCAATTGAGTACTATACCTATCTTACTAGAGTAAAACCATTGTAAACATATTAGGAAACTCAATAAAAAGGAGAGAGACACCATCACTAAAAGATTCCAACTATATATGAAAAAATAAAACTGATATTACATTACATAACATTGGATAATAGGGTCTATTTCTAATCAACCTTGATTAAAATTCTCCCTGAATGATACGATAGAGACCCTATTTTTCATTAAAAGCAAACCATTAAAGATACAATTAATCTAGGACTTATTGGTAGCAATCCAATTAATTATAATCATGAAAACAAGATTTATCATATTGGGAACTAGAAAATCCCAAAAAAGATCAATCTATGATAATGAAAAGACAGAATAAAGACAACAAAGGTCGTGTTCTATCTTCATTCTGAGGGGAATAGTGATGTCTATCACATAAGAGAAAAGTATAGTATGATGATTTAGCAGGTTCAAAATATGTGTTGATAAAAAAAATTATATTCACATAAATCAAATAAATACGTAACTAGAGAAGAAACAATAGTGATAGTACCTCTCACAGCTGTTGGACCTAAATCAGCTTCTTTAGGAGACTCTTACGATTCATGAAGAATCTTCATTTAAAATTTCAGTAGTGCAAAAAACGTTTTTTATTTCTGTTATTTTTTATTTTTTATGTCAGTATTTGGCTGACATTATTCCAGGTGATGTTATAAATATTTTTTTAACATCGGTTATTTTAAAACCGATGTAAAAAACATAAATCCAAAGTGTTTTTCACATTGATTACTAAAAAACGACGTGGAAAACACTTCATAGTTATGATTTATTACATCAGTTTTGAAATAACCAATGTTTTATATACTTTATTATTTTGTTTATTACATAACTGACATAATAAACTAAATCTATAAAGTGTTTTTGCATCGGTTATTTAAAAACCAATGTGTACAACTCATTTATCACGTCGATTTTTTTCATAACTGATGTGATAAACTAGTATTCCAAGCATTTTTTTCATGTCGGTTATTATTTTACCGACATGATAAAAATATACTACATCCGTTATAAAATAACTGATGTAAAAAAATATTCCAATGCATTTATTATGTCGTTTATGAAATAATTGATGTAAAAATCCCATTCCCAAGAATTTGTTATGTTGGTTTTAAAATAACAGACATAAGAAACCATTCTAATTCATTTTTTACCTTGGATATAAAATAACCTACGTAATTTGTTTAAACCGTTCAACCATTACTATTCCCTACTAAGGATGACCTGAAACAACCAAAAAACATACCAAACTGGATCTAAACCAAGCCAAAACCAGACCAGAATACATACAAAAAAATATCAGAACTATAAAAAAACAAGAAGAACCATAGAAAAATTAAAAATTCACATACATAACATTCAAAACATATAATTTAAAAAAATCAAAAACCCCTTGGATGGACCCTATCCCCATGGATAGCCCCCCAACTAGACAGCCCCCACCCCCTAGATATCCCCACCCCCTGTACACCCCCACCCATAGAAACCCTCCTACCCCCTTGAACCCTCCTGGATAGATCCCACCACATGGACTCCCTCCCACCACCTATAAACCCCCATCCCCTAGACTACCCCCACCCCATAGACAGACCCCACCCCTGGACAGCTCCCCACCCTCCTGGACACACTCTCACCCCCGGGACACCCCACCCCTGGACACCCTCCCACCCCCCTGGACATCCCCCACCCACTGGATAGCCCCCCATCCTCATGGAAACTCTCCCACCCCTGGACACCCCCACCCCTGGAAACCCTCCCACCCTCTGGAAATTGCGGACACCCCCAGACACCCGTGAACATCCCCCACCCCAATACACCCCTCCCCACTAGAAATCCTCCCTGGACACCCTCCCACACCCTTGGAACCCCCCACCCCTGGACACCCCCACCCCTGGACACCCCACCCCCTGGACAGCCCCCACCCTTGGATAGCCCCCACCCTCCTGGACACCCTCCCAACCCCTATACACTCCACCACTAAAGACCCCCCTAGACAACCCCCACCCCACCCCCTAGACAAACCCACCCCCACTGGACAATCACCCTCCCCTAGACACCCTCCCACACCGCTGAACCCCCACCCACCTGGACACCCCACCCTCCTGGACAGCCCCAACCCCCTGGATGGACCCCACCCTCTTGGACACCCTCCCACCCCCTGGACACCCTAGACACCCACACCCCATGGACACACCCCCTGGACAGCCCCCACACCCCCTGGATACCCCCACCCCACTGGACGACCCCCACCCCCTCGACAACCTCAAACACCATAGACAGCCCCCACCCCCTGGACATGCCTCGCCCCGCCCCCACCCCACCTGGACACCCTTCCACACCATTAGACCCCCCCAGAAAACCCTACCGCCTAGACACCCTCCCAACCACCTAGACATCCCCTACCCCTTGAAGACACTCCCACCCACTAGACACCCCCTAGACATCCCCCCAAACCCTGGAAAACGCACCCCACTGGACATCCCCCAACCCATAGACACCCGCCCACACCCTTGAAAACCCCCTGGACACCCACCACCCCCTTGAAGGCCCCCACCCCTTGGAAAGCCCCCCACCCCTCTGGTTAGCCCCCACCCTCATGGACAACCCCACCCCTGGACACCCCCACCCCTAAGACACACCCCCTTGACAGCCCCCACCCCTGGGAAAGACCCCCCTCCCTGGACACCCTCCAACCCCCTAGACAGTCTCTACCCCCATGGATAGCCACCCCACCCCACTGGACCCCCACCCCTGAACACCCTCCCACACCCCTGGAAACCCCCACCCCTGGACACCCCCACCCCCCTTGACACCCTCCCACCCCCACCCACTTGACATCCTCCCACCCCTGGATACCCTCCCACCCACTGGACACCACCCCACCCCTAAACACCCCCAACCCCTGGACAACCCCACCCTCTTGGACAACCCCCACCCACCTGGACACCCCACTAGACACCCCCACCCGTGGACATCCCCACCCACCAGGACATCCCCCACCCCATAAACACCCTACATCCTAGACATCCACCCACCCCCTAGACACCCCACCCCCTAGACACACCCCACCCCTATACACCCTCCCACCCTGTGGATAGCCTCTCCCCCCAGGTACATCCCCCACCCCACTGTACAGCCCCCCCCCACCCCACACCTTGGACACCCTCACACACCCCTGGAAACCCCCCACCCCTGGACACCCCCTACCCCTTGGAAACCGGCCCACCCCGGGATAGCCCCACACTTCCCTGATGACCCTCCCACTCATTGGAAATCCCATGGACATTCCCCCACCCCACTGGACAGCCCCCTGCCCCACCCACTGGACACACTCCCACACACCTAGAAACCCACACCCCCAACACAACCCCACAATCCCCTGGACATCCCCCACCCCTGGACTTCCCCACCACCCTCTTATACACGCCCCATCCCTTGGAAACCCCCACCCCATGGACACCCCCACCACACTGGACAGCCTCCACCCCTAGACTCCCTCCCACCCCCTGAACAACCCCTACCCCCCATGGACAACCCCCACCCCACTAGGCTGCCCCACCCCCTTGAAACCCTCCCACACCCCTAGAAGCCCAACTCCCCTGGACACCCCTAGCCCCTAGACACCAGCCCACCCCTGTATATCCCCCCACCCCCTAGACACAACAACACCCCCATGGACAGCCCCCACCCCATGGACACCCCACCCCCAAAACACCCCTACCCTTGGACAACCCCCCCCCCCCCATCAGACACCCCTACCCACCTTGAAACCATTACTATGCTCTACCAAAGTATGAAACATGGTGAAACCAGACCAAAAGAAAAACAAAACTAGACCAGAATCCATTCCAGAAAAACCATTAGAACTAGACCAAAATAAGAATAACCATAGAAAACATAAATAATCACATATATAAGATTCAAAATATACAATGTCAACTAAATAACCTAAATCCAACCAAAAAACTACCAAATACACAATTTTAGTTACAATATTCAAAATTACATTTTACACTAGAAACCAACTAAAATATAATCAAACCTGTAAACTAATTTGACCATTCCACTTGTAAGTGTTTGAACTCTTGATCACTATAAGGTTGAGGGTCATCCAATGGATAAAAATTAAATGGATAGGAGTTAACATTTATAATGAATAAGTCAAATGAAACATTATGGCGATGATTAAAAGAAATTCTTACCAGGTCAAAGTTCACAAGTGTTCGAGTTGTAATTATTTAATAAATAAATCTTAACATATAATATCTGCATTCAATGACGCCTTCTAACTCATGACAGTTATGTTTAAAAGAGTTTCAATTCAAAATATTATATTTATGTAATACATCAAAATGTAAAAATTATAAATTGATATTTACCATTACTTTTACATATTTGATCTTCACACACTTTTTCTTTGTGTTTTTTCAAAAGTATACCCATCCCTTGTTAAAAAACTAAAAATGGAATAAATTTAAAATTAATTATAATATAAAAAACAATTAAGAAATTTGAACTTAATTTTTGAACATATTCTTAAAACTTTCCCTCACATCTCCATGGACAGAGCATATCCAATAAAGTGATTTCTTCTTTGAAAAAAAACCCTAACATACAGTGATCACAAATATAATAGAAAATTTAAGGTGAGTGTGTTTTTATGCTGAAAGATAATTAACAATTTTATAGATATTTTTTTATACCTATTATAAAAATGAATCATCTGACACTGTGAGATTATATTCTGTTCAAATCTTTCAGCAATGTAAAGTGTTCTTTGTTCCTCATCCAATGCATCTTCCTTAGGGGAAATAAAATGTGGTTCCATGAATATATATATCTATCTTCTCATTATTCTCACATATTTTATAAATACACCTAATACAATACATACATAAGTATACATTTTTAATAAATATAATGTAGGGAAAGGTGTTAAGATATACATGGAAAAAATCTACACCACATTGATTCCCAACATATCTCCAATAACAAGCTCCATGATATCATTTTTTACTGTCCCCACATTCATTACACGTACATAAAGATTATCTTGCCTTGGAAACTCATAATTATCTACCTAAATTTATTAAAATATTAAAAATCTATCAAGACTACTAGAATCTATATCTATTGTTATAGGAATTTGTCTTTATTATTGTCTATATAGTATTTATTTACCATTGATGTATTCCTGTAAAAATAAATAGAACAATATATTAGTTTTAAAATGATAAAATAACTTTTAATAAAAAAATAAAATAAATGACATAACAAAAAAACCTATATGGTAATGAGATGCAGATGTCTGGATGGGCAAACTAAAAAGTGGTCGATACTTTGTCCAACTGTCGTCACCTCATCTGTAGGTAATGGTTCTCAAGCTAATCTATATATAATATCCTTTACAGTGACCCTATGATTCTCTACCTATAACTGTTGATGATGAAATGTATATCCTATACAATATACCAACCCATATGAAACTATATGATGTTTAGGATCATCAACATATAACTCACAATATGTATGAAGATGTAGAGGAGGAGTAGGATAAAAATGGGGTCTGTAGGCAATGGTGGGGTAGTGTGGGCTATTAGAGGATGTGAAGGATAAATAATGTGGACTGCAGGGGGAGGAGGAGGAGTGGGAGATGCAGTATGAAATTTTTATTGCATGTCTACAAACATAGACTATACCGACACTCTAATATTTTCCTCCATCATCATATTAATATTATGAAATTCAGCCTCCAATGATTCTTTTTTTATAAAAACCCTCAATGGAAGAAGTTGATGAACGTGGAAACACTTCTCCTACCGATGCACCTGTTAGATATCCTCATACACGACTAGGGTGTTTGGTCTCTCCCAATGCTACAGATAAAATATATTGCCTCCCAGCAGCTGTAAATACCTATTGTGAGCTCTTCTCCTCAAGATAATCCGGTATTAATTAATTGAACTTTTCTGTAATGATTCAAAATATATAAAGAATATAGTTAGCTTAAATAAATAAATAAAACATACTACAATACTCTCACCTATGATTCTTGTTTATTTGAAAAGAATCTAAACCTTTTTTCCTATCTGAGATCTCTTCCATTTTTCATGTCTTGTTGGAGGGGATGGAGGGGAAACCTCTCCAATTCTTGAAGACTCAATTTTCAGTTTTTTTTAATTTTTGCGCCATTATTTGTTCTTCCAATAATCTATACCCTTACTGAGATAAACTATGAGGATATACGTTTTTATATTGGATCTCCTAATGACATGTCCTTATATTCTATAAATTAAGAATAATAAATCATTAAAAAACAATAATAAGATCATTTATATAAGTAATCTTCTAAAAGTTTACATTTAACTTAAAAAAATGAATCTTTTTGTCTACTTTCAAAAAAAAATCTCCATGTGTCTTCATCAATGAAAGGATATATATGACATGGATTTTCATGACTCCTATGACCATAAATGAACTCAGATGTGAGGGTTTATTTAAAATATCTCTATCTCCTAGTAGCCATTGATAAGTATTTCATCCTAACTCCTTCAGTGTCAGTAATATCAAATTTCATTTGATAAAGAAGATGTAAAGAATATTATACTAGACACATATAAATATTCGGAAAACAATAGAAAAATATCTTACCAAAATCATATCCCACAACTGAGATATTATCATTTTTCCACACTTCTCCAATCATCATACAAAATGATTACTTTTCGCTTACCACGAGTTGATACAAAACTCTTAAAATATTTTTCATTTAGACCTACAGGAATATAATTCTCATCAAACATAATGATTATTCACTAGTCCTAGGTACATGAAAGTGATAATTTTGGTAAACATGGGAAGCCACATTTACCAACTCTTGAACTCCTCTTTGTTGTTGTGGGAGCACATGCGGAATATTGGAAAACATCAAGAAGAGAATGTGGATGTTCCTCCCCAGTGGTATGACCATTATTCTCATCTCCAGAATCATGTGGTTGATCAACTGATTGAACTTTCATTATCCTCCAAATAAGTAATTAAAACATTAGTTCACAAACATAAAAATTCAAATATTTCAATACTCATGTTAACAAAAAATGGAAAACTGAACTAAGTCATGTAAGAATAAATATAGTTAATATGGAAAGCAGGTTAAATAATGGAAAATATGGTAAACATGGTAGTGTAATTATCAATAAAAAAATCAATAAATATATAAGTTACCTAAAGGTAAGCTATGTTAAACTATGGTAATAATGGTAATCATGGTAAACATGGTAAACATGGTAAATTTTGTAATCATGGTAAAGTAATTTTCATAAAATATAATTAATAGATATATAATTTACATAATGTTAAGCATGATAAAATAAAATAAAAAAAATTAAATAAAAAAAATTTCTACTTATTTGTTTTGTTACGCATTTTTATAAAGAAAAAATTTATAATATCTATCATTTTATGAAAATAATAACTTTAAACAAGAAATAAACATATGTTACCTGTAATATTAGGAATGTAAAAATGGATTTTTTTTCCCAAATTCCATCCTCATGATCGTTCCTTATGGCACAAACTGTGTCTTCAACATGCTCATCATTATGTTCTGATAATATTTCCATGGATGTAGGGATCTCACATTAATCAGCATCTTGATCAAGTTGATCCTCACAAACATATTGTTTTTTACCTTGTAAAACAACATAGCACTACATATAATATTGATCAACTGCATAGAAAATCTATTTTGCATGTGTTTTCGTTATAAGAGAATCTATTGTGTCATCCAATTTATTCATATTAATAAAGGTCATTCCAAATTAATCGTGTCTTACACTATTATTACCAATAAACCATTTGCAGTTAAAAATAGGAACTTTAATTTTAAATTAATCAAACTCTAATATTTCTTCAATGACTCCATAATATGAACTTGATGCAGAAATTGGGTTTTTGTCTTTAGAACTTGAGAAATGTAGTGCTTCTACAAACACCAACACACCACTATTATGAACTACACTTATGTTGTCCTGAGATTTCATATGAAATGTATATCCGTTAATTTCATACACGAACCATGTTATCACATTTCAACTTGCACCACCCACTATCCATTTTAATGTATCTGATACATCTGTTCTACCAAGCAAGGTCTTTTTAAACCATGAAAAAAATGTTTTGTTGTGAGAATTCAAAATCCACATTTCCTTTTTTTGGATGACATTGTTTCAACTCATTAATATGCAATGTGATATACATTTTAGAATTATCTATGTTATTCAAGATGTATAATTCTACCTTATTCATCTGATCAGCTTACAATGATTTTACAATCAATCCAAAAATCTCATTTCCCTCATAATTAACTCGTTCATAGTGAGATGGAGGCAATGCTTTGTGCTCCACCATAGCAATGTAGCTCAGGAAAACTCCACAACCTCCTCGGAAATATACTTTTCAATAATGGAGTCTTCAGGTCGATAAGTATTCTTAAAATACCCCTTCAATATTTTCATATAATTTTCAAAAGGACACATCCAAAAAAGGTATACAGGTCCACACAGATTTTTTTCTCAAACTAGATGAACCATTAAATGCACTATTATATCAAAAAAAGATGGAGGAAAATACATATCCAATTTAAAAAGAATATAAATTTAATCCTTTTCCAAAATGTTCAAATCATTCACATAAATTATCCTATTACAAGTTGAATTGAAACAATAAAAAAACATTATTATAGTCTTTCTAACAAGAATGGGAAATATTCCACACCATGAAACTGGTATAAGTTGTTACATCATGACATGACAATGATGAGATTTCATACTTATCAACTTCAAATCCTTTAAGGAGTATTTTTTTACATTTTAAGAATAACCTTGAGGAACCGTGATATCATGAAGACACTGACAAAAGAAAATTTTGTCCTCTTTTTTAATGTATGAAAATCTGGGGGAAGAATTGTTCATATTCCATTAGGAGTGGGAGATAACTCCAAACTTATACCCATTGATAGTAAGTCTAATCTTGCATTCAACCCATCATTTGTATTTTATTTAATATCTAACACTATTCCAATCAATCTATTGCAGATATTCTTCTCCACGTGAATGAGATCAATATTATGTTTCACTTCATGATATCTGTAATATTATAGCTCAAAAAATATTGACGTTTTCATCCACATATGTCTATCATTAGTATATTTCTGTGTCTTTCCCAATGTCATAGTAAATATTTATAACGTCTCAAAATACACATTAGGTTATAATGGTTTTGGAGGAATATCAAATTCTTGTGTGCCATTGAATTATTTTTTAAGTCATCTATATGAGTGTTCCATAGGCAAAAACTTTTGATGACCCACATATAGTATTTTCCTCCCATGATGAAATTGACAATATGAAGTCCATTTTTTAAAAATTAGATGTGCTTTATTCCCCTTAACACTGTATCCAGACAAATTTCGATATGATAGGAATTCTTTTATATTGAGCATAAGAATTGCGTGCAGTTGAAAATATTCCATTTTTATATGAATCATACACCCTAATACCATCCTCCCATAAATGTATCAAATGATCAATCAATGGTGAAAGGAAAACATCAATACCATTTTCGGGTTTCTTCGGACCAGAGATCATTATAATCAACATGATATATTTGTGCTTCATACAAAATTTAAGAGAGAGGTTTTAAATTACTAATAAAAAAGGCCATGAACTATGTGTGCTACTTAGGGTTCAATATGGATTCATTCCATCTATGCACAACCAAAGTCTGATATTTCTAATTTCATTTCCAAATGTTGGATACTGCTCATTAGTTTTCTTCTATTGTAGACAATTAGATTGATGACGTATTTTGTCATCCCATATACGCTCATTAGCATGCCATATTATTCTTTTTTTCATCATTTTATTTAGAAAATAAACAATACAGACATTGAATTATAGGAAGATACCAAAATACGTTGGCATTGATCTCTATAATCTCTACATCAGAATGTGATTTTTCTTTCGACTTATACCATGATGTCCCACATTTCGGACACTCGGACAGAAATTCATATTCCTTCTTATATATCATACAGTCATTCGTACATTCATGTATTTTCTTGTATCCCAATCACATTGGGCATAATATTTTCTTGGCCTTATAATGTGAATCTGGAAGATCATTGCCTTCTGGAAGAATGTATTTCAACAATTGTAGCTAATCTGTAAAACATATATCACTCTATCCTTATTTCTCATTCCAGTTAATCAATATTAACATCATCTACAAAACCATAAAATCCGTACAACCTAGAGAAAATGGTTTTTTCAGCATCACCTTATAGACAAGTAAATGTCGGTTATATCTCACCTTGTTCTGATGCAATATCATGAATCATTTCTTCAATTACATCGGAGTTAACATATTGCAAATCATCATCATCAGTAGATCTGACATTCTGTCCAGTTTCACCATGCCAAATCCAAGGGTTGTAACACATATTGAAACCATGAAAAACCAGACTATCTTTGACCTCTCTACTTTTCAACTTATTTATATTCAAACATTTTAGGCTTGGATAGAAAAAAATGTCGCTTCTTGGAGCATTTTGTTTATAAAATTCCAAAAAGGAATCAACCCTTCCCCATATTCATTACTCATTCGATGTTCTATAATACAACATTTACTCATTATTATATATATATATATAATATCAAAATTATATATCTTTTTAAGATAATCCATGTTTATTTTTATATGAAAAATATCATAATATTAATGTAAATTTGTTTTGAAATATAAAACAAATATATGGGTATTTTAAAATAATATGCATGAAATTGATTTTAAAAATAAAATATAGTTAGATATAAAAGTTTTATATTTATATGAGAATCATTTTAGGGTTACATTTATCTCATATGGAACATGATATACCAGTATAAATTCATCTTGGATCCTTTATTCTTAAGGTACACAAATAATACATCATGGTGGAACTAGACACCAAATTCACTGTTCTGTAAACAGGAAATATGAAGTATAAATATTAAAATATGTATACATTCAATACTAAAAATTACACCTATCTCAATGATTTCAAACTATTATGATAGCCCCTGATACCATTGGGATGGAATATACCAATGGTTTCACACACCGTTTTCATGATGGCCATTGAAATATCCCTATACCAATAGTTCTATAGGAACCGTTCGTATAGAATTTATGAGCTTAATATATGCCAATAGTTTCAACAAAACCGTTGGGAAATATGTATACACATGGTTCAATAACCATTGATATATATGTTTCCTTCCAAATAATATATTCAAACGGTTTCATGGAAACCGTTGGGATATATGTATACCAATGGTCCAAGAACTGTTGGCATACACTCTCTAGTATATAATCTGTTGCAGCGGCGGTGGGGGCTATCCAAGGGCTGGTGGGGGTTCTGTCCATGGGGGTGGGGGTGTCCAGGGGGGAGTCAAAGGGGTGGGGGTGTCCATGAGGATGGTGGTGTCTAGGGAGGGTGGGGGGGGGGGCTATATAAAGAGGTGGGGGTGTCCATGGGGTTACCAAGGGGGTGGGGGTGGTGTCAAGAGGGGCGAGGGAGGTGTCCAGGGGGTGGGGGTTAGTGGGCTATAAAAGGGGTAGGGGTGTCCAAGGGGGTGGGGGTCCTGGGGGTGGGGGGCTGTCCAGGGGTTTGGTGGGCTGTCCATGGGGTTGGTGTGTCTGGGGGTGGGGGTGTCCAGGGGGTGGGGGTGTCCAGGGGGTGGGGGTGTCCATTGGGGTGGGGGTGTTCGGGGGTGTCCATTGGGGTGGGAGTGTCCAGTGGGTGGTGTCTTGGGGGTGAGGGGATGTCCAACCCCCTACCCTCCTTGGATACCCTCCTCACCCCCCTCGACACCACCCCTGGACACCCCCACCCCCATGGACAGCCCCCAACCCCCTATACAACACCCTCAGGACACCCCCACCCCTTGAACACCCCTCCCCACATGGATGACCCCTCACCCCAAGAAACCACCCCCACCCCCTGGACATCCCTACCCCCTTAGACACCCCCTCACCCCCAGGACACCCCCGCCGATTGGTAACCCCAACCCCTTAGACAACCCCCCTAGACACCCCCACCCACTGGAAAACCCCCCTGGACACCCCCACCCTACTTGAACACCCCCACCCCTGAAAACACCTACCCCCTTGGATAACCCCATCACCCCACTGGACACCACCCCCACCCCTAGACACCGCCCACCCACTTGGACAACCACTCACCCATGGAAACCACCCCCATCCCCTTGGAAACCCCTTGGATACCCCCACCCATGTGGAAACCCTGCCCATCCCCTAGACACCCCCATGGACATCTCCCCAACTCCCTCGGAAACCGCCCCCCTGGTACCCCCACACCCATGTACATCCCCCACCCCCTGGACACACCCTACCCCCTTGGATGGCCCCTCAACCCATAAACACCACCCCTCAACCCCCTTGGACACCCACTAGACACCACCACACACTCGGACACCCCCACCCCTTGGACACCCCACCCCCTAGACAGTCCCCACCCTCTGGACACCCCTTGGACACCACCCGCACCCCATGGACACCCCCACCCCCTTGGACAACCCCCTCACCCCTTAAACACCAAACACCCCCACCCCACCCCCTTAGACACCCATGGGAAACCACCACCCCCTTGAATATCCCCCAACCCCTTGGACAGCCCCCTCAGCCCCTGGACACCACCCCACCCCCTGTAAACCCTTTCCCCCATGGACAAACCCTTCACCCCCTAGATACCCCCACCCCATTGGACACCCCTGGACACCCCCACCCCCCAAGACACCCCCACCCTTAGATAGCCCCCCTAGATACCCCAACCCTCTGGACACCCCAACCCCTAGTGATAGCCCCACAAACACACTGGACATCCCCCTCGGACACCCCCACTCCCTAGAAACCCCCTACCCCCTTGGATAGCCCCCTCACCCCTGGACACCCCCCCTTGAACACCCCTGGACACCACCACCCACTTGGACAGCCCCCACCCCTTGGATATCCACCACCCCTGGACACCCCCACCCAGTACACCCCCCCTACACACACATGAAAGTACACACACTCACACATGATAGAACAGACAGTATAGCAACAAAAATTAATGAGTTTTCATGATATCACTCCCATGGTTTATTCTTCCAGAAAATAATTTAGAATGGTATAAAATAACACTATGAAACTTACCATGATATCATGAAAAAATACAGAAAAATAAAATCTAAAAACATATGTTTAAGGCATCATGAAAAATAAAAAAAGAAACTTAGACGTGTGAGGCTTAGATGGGTATTATGAGTCGACCTGATATATCTAGTGATGATAAAGATGATGAATGATGTTGGAAACATCAGGTTGTAGGGAACAAATTTAAATAATCCTTTCTAGTTTTTCTGTGCGATAGATATGAGTCATAGGTTTCCTGATTGAAGAAAACAGAATGTCACAATATGGGGGCGCAATATATCACTTAATTACCTTATCACGTCAGTAATATAATATAACAAACTGTCCTTATTACATTACATAATCTTCATTTTATTCAAGAAAAAATATCCTTTTCATTGAGTATCTTTTCACATTTAGAGATTTAGATAAGTGGGACATAATATATTCATAACCTTACACATTATTATAGAGTGGATACCATAAAAACAGTTTTGATTTTTTCAAATTATAAGACATTATAGCTAAAAACATGATTTCTTTGACAATTATTAAAAAACATTACAAGGATTTGTTCATTGTAATACACATCCTTATAACCTATAAAAACATTTAAAAACTTGCAATGAGTACAAAATCTCAGTGAGGGATATAAAAAGAAGGAAAGAACACATTAGTCTATGGATACTTGTAACGTATTAAATCATTTTCAAAAGACATAATTATCCCCTATATATGTATACTTACTTTGTGAAACATGAGATTTATAAAATACATAAGAACATAAGTATAACCATAGGGGTATCTTGTAGCATTACATACATAATCTTGTAACCCTCTCGGCTACCTTATAATTTGTAACCCTCATGGCTACCTTACTATTTGATTAACAATCGTAATTACACATGGAGTAACCATACGACCGACCTCCAACTTACACATACCCAATGAGTTGGAGGGAGATATAGGTCCCAAAATTATTAATAAAAAATGACCAAGTACCAGAACATAATCATACAACATGAATGATTTCATAAAAACTTTTCTTTTGAATTTTTTAAAACATAATTTTAAAAGATGATTTTAAATGAAAAGCCCCTTACATATATCATATAATCAACATGAGAATTAATATAGTCGATGGAGTATGTAAATAAATTGTAAATACACATAATTAAACATAATATGAACAAAACCCATCACACAAAAAATTTTAATACAACAAAAATAACGAAATAGAAGGTTAACCAAAAGAATGGAAATCAAGTTAAGAATTCCATTACTTCGGGTTTGTCATACTTACAACTTGTTTAAACCTATTATATAATGTTTAAAAGAGTGTTATTCATATTTTGAAGAAAAATTTTCATGTTTAGAACATCTTTTATGATCTTTTCATGACCCCATTTTACCCCTTAATTGTTAGTATTTTGTTCATTGCACTGTTTTGGGTGAGTTCTTTACATGATTTCCATGATTGGTTCATGATGGATGTTCTTGTCGATTGGAGGTGAAACTATAGAATTTGAATGTAAAGGAATTTAAATATTTCAAGTAACATCATTTATACAATTTATCATTTTTATGTTTTTTATTTGGATGATTCATAAGTTAAAACATTAATGATGTTTGTTTTGATTATTTTAGTTGTTCTTTGATAATAACAACCTCATTTTGTCTTATAAATTAAAACCATGAGTACAATAGAATTAAAAAACCATGGATGTGAAATAATACATATATTATAACCTGTTTTAACCGTATAAATGTTTTCATGACCATATGTGAAAGAATTACTGGAAATTGAAATCACATCGTCCACAATGTCGGTAATTTGACCCATCACAGAAAATGATTTTATTCCTTGAATAAGTGGAATAAGAGAAGAATAATACTAATGAATTTTAAATGAACATTATAAAATCTAGAATATACATTATTTCTATAGAGTTCTTTCCTCTTGGGTAAGAATAGATAAATAAAGGATAAGAAAATAAAGGAACTCAAAATAAAAGAATAATTGAGAAACCCCTTACAAAAATTCAGCAGCCTAACGACTTTGCAACATGGTTTTAGAAAATATTAAAAAGAGGGGAGAAGGCTCACCCACACAGGAATGAATCATAACACATAATAGATCAAGAATTATAAGAAAAAAAACATGGTATGGAATCTTGAATGTTATACCACATAAAAGAAAACTTGAATGGAAAAATAAAGAAATTGAAAATTTTCTGACCTTGTAGAGTAACACCTAGAACGTGAAGGTTGAGACTTTGGGGGAATGAGGAAAACTTTGTAGGACTACTAGTGAGGTTAGGAGTCTAGATATTCTTTGATGAAGAATTGGGAATTATGTTATTGAAGGAATGTGTTCGTATTTATAGCAAAAGTAATGGAATATTTTAATAATTTCCAAGGGACACCTCGGTAGTGGTATTTGCAAAACCATGATATTTACCATAGGATTTTCCCATGGTATAATCCACATGGTACACCAAAAAACTTATTTTACTATACACAGGTTGACCATATTTATTACATCTTTATTATATCATTAATGATGTCATTAACACACCAAAACTCAAAACTTTATTTTTTACTATTCACTGAAAAATCAATTGTTTCAGAAAAAACCCCAAAATTCAAACTAACCATTTATATACGTGTATAATTCATAAATGAAGTCAATTTTTTTAAAATAATTTTTGCAATATTTTTAATATAATTTTTAAATAAAATAATACTTAACTCAAAAATTAATTATTTAAAACCTATAACTTCTTTTATATCACATTAAAAAATTAATCAAGATGTCATTATCTTAAATCCTTAAGAAAATAAAATAATAATACAATGTAATTTTCATTAGGGTCATATTACTATTCACGATACTATTAATAAGGGTATGTTACTATTCACCAAAAAACAAGTTGGTTCTATTAGACTCCAAATGACAAACTGAACACAGTTGTAGCTGAACATTTTTCAAAATTTAAAACATAGAAGTAGTACAATTATTTTTAAAGCATAGTTATAATTATCTACTTAAAACAATGTTTCATGTTTTCAATTTTTTTAGAAAAATTTGGGGTGTTAAATTTAATAACTGATGAGATAAACGATTTTTTAAAGTTTATAATGTCGGTTATTTAATAACAGACATAGAAAATACTTTATCACGTTGGTTATTTTTTAACCGACATGACAAATCACCGATATTTTTTTTATCACATAAGTTATAAAATAACCAACATGATAATGTGCCCAAATATATCTTTCATGTCGGTTATAAAATAACTGATGTGATGAATCTGATCTCGGTATTTTTTATGTCATTTTTTTATAACTAACGTAAAAAATCTATTATCACCTATTTCTCATGGTCGTTACAAAATAACAGACATGATAAACATATTTTTCCTACATTTCATGTTGATTATATAGAACCGACGTGAAAAATCCTGACATGCTAAACTTTTTTTTCACTAGTGTGTCTTTGGTTGGAACCCCTCTATTTGTGATGAATTTGATTTCCATATAGTACTTTTAGGTGATGATGAGCCCATTCCACTACTTGGGGAAGAAAATATATAACACAATTTATTCAAGTGGCTATCTCATCCATATAAACTACAAATATTTGGTGCCTCAATGAAAGCCTTTTTTGAATGCTTGGTCATTCCACACATAAAGAAATTCAATGTGCCTCTTCCAGACATCGTTCTAGTTCTAGATTGTACATGTTTTATATAAAGACTAATAGACTCATCCTTCTTCATATTTATTGCAAAGGAAGTCCTAGAACCACCGCCAAGAGAAATAGAACTCTAGAAAACAATTACATACCGTTCAAGTCATGCTCAACAATCAATTTATTTTATATCCTATTAACATAAGAAGGAAGATACATCATTTAAACCTAATAATGAATATCAGATCGATGACTGATATCAATCCCTTATTCTTCATCTTCTCATTCGAAAAAATATCAAGTTAAGATTGAAAATATTGAAAAATTGGTTCATATTCCCTTTCATGGTCTTGTCATCCTGTTCATGTTTGAAAATACACAAATCCTTAGGCCACACCATAGAATATAGATAGAACCAGAAAGTCAATATAAATCTAAACCCTTCCATAGAAAGCCCTAATGGTTCTTCATTGTAAAAATTGAATCCCATCATCTCATACGAGGTCGCCCAAGCATCAACGTGGTTCATTTCACCTTCATCAAATTTAGAGTCTCCAAGAAATAGAATAGGTATTTTATCTCTCTAAAAAAATCTTTATCCTCTTTACCATAAGTAGTCCCTTGTAATGCTAGTGTATTTTAGTGAAGGAACTCTTGAGAATGATTCTAATATTCATCCCTCTAAGGTTCCACAACTGGATCTAGAACATGAATTGGTTAAGGTGATTATCATAGATGTTGGAAATCCCACAAAATAATCTCAACATGATTTTGGACCGAAGGAGGATTATCTCAATGTGTTCCACTAGAAGATTCCTCCTAGGGATTACTCACACCATTTATTGAATGGATAACGCTAAAAAACATCAGAAAACATGTAAGAAATCATAAGATTAATCAGATAAATAACTCAAAAAGAAAAATAAGAATATCAATCCCATATAATAATATAATAAGATTTAGACCTCCGCCTATCCAAATAAAAAGCATCGAAACTACTATAATTAGATCAAATTAATCCTCAACATGCATTTCCCAAACAACCCATGGAGACTTAAGGATAATTATGATGAGATATGGAAATTAACTGACACGTAACTACCTCCTAAGTATTGAAAAGATACTTCAAACTACACAATGACATCAAGGAAATATTATAAACTTCCTCTAATACAACTTTTTCATGAACCAGACTAGATACCCTTGTACCTGATACTAGAGTTGAGACTATCATAAACTGAATTCCATTCTTGATCCTTGTTGGTTTGATACTAGAACATGGAATCATACAAGATAAAAGAGGGAATATATTTTCCTCAAAAAAGTATGATATAAAATATTTTAAGAAAATACGGTCAACACTCAAAGGGATAACGTACCAGCAACCAAGGGGGCATAAAAAACACCAAAAAAGTATATCATCAAAGTAATCATAAATTATCAAGATTAATTTCAAACATTTCAAAGGATACATCACTTCAAATATGTTTGATAAAGAATATCTCCAACCTCCACCTGGCTTATTAAATTTTCTCAGACCATGCATAATAAAATAAAAAAAAAGGTCGAAGGAAAATGAAGTGTGTGAAATATAAACCCCATTAGGATCTCACTAAGTTCTCCATCACAAATTAAATAATAATAAACAAAATAATTTGTCAAATTTAAATAAAATCAGGAATGGGATTGTATCAATTTCATTTTTAAAACAAGTCATTAATTTATTTCAAGGGATGGAAAATAATTCAGACATTAAAATAAATAAATATTTTATATTAAATCAATTATATAAATAAATTTTCATGATTTAAATAGTTCTATAATCAATGTAATATATAATAAAAATAATAATAAAAGAACAATTTTCATCAAACCTATTGTATTTTAATTAATGGATATATGATCCTCACACTTTTCATATACATGATCATGGTAAAAATGTGTACACATGTACCATAGTCTCAGGCTGAATATGGCTCATCAACTTCCCATCAATGATAAGAAATGTCAAACTAGGATTTTATTAGTGTTTTCATCATCAACTCAGTACTAGGGGATTAATATCATAACATGCTTGTCCTAAATAAACCACTAAATACCCAGGATGACATGTGCTAAATCAATGAATCAATGATGTGAAAATCATCTCATTTCAAATAAATCATCAATTATAATTCGATTACCCAATTTTCGGTTTCAATATTCCAATTCAATTTCAAATCCAAAAAATTGATTTTTTATTATTTCATGCCTTTTCAATAAAAACCCAATCATGGGTGGACATCTATTGAATTTTAAAAAAAATCAAAACAATTATCAATTAAATTCATTAACTTAATAAATTTCATAATACACCTAAAATTCCAATTCCATTAGAATTGGGGGTTTTCTAAAAATCCATGACATTTAATAATCTAAGTCCAAATCAAAGAAAAACAAGTTTAAATAAATAAATTGGAATCTATTTTAAAAAATCACAAAAATTGGGGTTTTAAAAATATAAAATATAAAAATCCAAACCACCTACCTATAATCATAGAATAAAATGATCAACACCCGGAATAGGAACACTAACTTATATAGAAGGTGAAGAAGGTATAAAAATCAAACATAGAATCAATAAAATGGAGTATAGATTAATATAATATGTTATGATATATAAATATATAATGAGGGTGGATGGAGAGATCATAAGAAACAATTATATAGGAGATACACCTACAAGAGGAGAGTAAACATGCTAAACCATGATTCGGTCCACCAAGTGAAGGGGTTTGAGGAGATGAAATAACATTTTAAGTGTACACTAAGCTATGTAATTTTAGTTCTGATGATTTTGGGTCAACAAGAGGATAAACATGGGGGTCCTATATTTTAAAATAAAAAATTGGGGTAAAATAATCTTGTACTCACGGTTTCTTAGAGAGGGTCGCATGGTTAGACAAATAGTGCACCCAAACCATGATCCCATATGGAATCAATATACAAGGTGAATGGTATTTCATAAGTGGGAAAGATGTTTTTGAAATCATGTCCCAGTCATGAAATCCATCACCATGCGAGGTTTCATGGTTTACACTCGGGGGGGAGGGGGGCACATAGTTTGGGAAAACCATTCACCAACTCCACCAAACACAATAAAAATTGAAATATCTCCAAATATAACCCAAAACACCAATAAAAATTATCCAAAAATGAAAAAAATGAGTAATGAAATACCCAAACAGTAACAATATTTTAAAATAACCTTCTATATTTTTCAGAAAACCTTCATTTTAATCAATAGTAAAAATAGTTTATTTTTTGTAGAAATGTCATTTATTTGAAATAAATTAAGAAATTAACAAGTACTACTATAATAAAATGTGATTTATAGTAATATATGTTTTATATTTAATCAAAATTAATAATGTTTTAATCATATTTAAAATTTAATTTAGTATAAGTTTATTTTTAGGATTAAAATATTTTTTTTGTAAAACTGTTTTCATGTGAATAATGTTTCTCAATTTTAATTAATTAAAATAACCACTAATTAGGTTTGATTTAAATAAAATTTATAGATTATATGTATTTAAATATTAATTTATATTCACATAATTATTTTTACCAATCACGGAATTAATATAAGATAATCATATGCTTGAAAATTTTATTTCTTGAAAAACATATTTTTCATTGTGTATGTGGGTTTAATTTTAAATTAAAATTTTAAAATTTTATAAACTGAATTTGGTAATATGGAATCCATATTTTTAATAAGAATAATTTTTATTATATATTAAATTATACTTATGTTTTGGTCAAAATTAATAGTTAAAATGGTTAAAATATTTTCTAGCAATTAAGATGAAAAGGGTTTATCGGGGTTAAACTAAAAAATTTAATAGTAAAAATTACCTAATATCATGTGAAATTAATATTGTATGTCTGTATTTAGACATTATATAAACTAATTTAAGTTAATTATCCATTTTGGATCCTTCTATAATGTAAAATACGTGGCTATCCATTTTTATTTTCTAAAATTTCTTGTGTGTCATGTTCCCCACTTATAAAATGACGCCCCTATCCACTCTTATTCACCCTCAAAACTCATTTTATATTCAATAATAAATACAAAAATATTTATTACATCCCTCTAAACGTATTATATTCCATTTTATTATCATAAATACAATCTTTAAAGGAATTTATTATAAACCTAATGTTGTTTTCCAAAGCATAATTCAACTTCTTAACCATGAATTTTCGTTTAACATCTTCCTATAAAAAATTAAAATCATTTAAAAAAATTTCAAAATAATAAAAGTAAAATATAATATATAATTACATGTTATTTTTTTATTTCAAACTCCTAAATCCATTCCTCCCCCCATCAAATGGAAAATGAACACATCGATCATGTGTTCGTAGAACTACCACATCACGAATCATTATAATTCAGCATTCATCACCACCTATCACAACTAGATATAATGATTTTTTTAATATATGTAGATTATATTTTTGAAATTAATATACTTATGTAATTATAATATCACATATAAAATATTACCTTCCAATCCATTAGAAAACAATAATATCCCTTGTGAGTATGCATGGATTGCTGCTTTAACTTACCGATGTGGAATATTTCTAATTTTATATTAAAATGGATGGTGATAAGTATATATTTAATAACTAATAATGTTATATTTGATATATAAATGGTTTTTGAAATTTTAAATTTTCATTATCATTATTTTCTTCCATTTATGAAAAAACAGAAATGACGTTCTTGCGTGCATAAAGTCTACCATCTCCATGAATGGTCTACCTCTTTATCTCACCTATAAATCTTATAAAATATTATAAATACATATATAATGATTATATATGATATTTATATGATATTTTATATTATTTAGTTGATTTTATCATGATCAATAAAAAAGTATTGAAATTATTGAACCAAAACTTTCATTAAAAACGGAGAAATTATCACACAAAATAGTGATTTTAACAAAGAATTGTTAACAAAAAGATTATATAAAACTATAAAATATATCATATATGGTATGAAATAATTTGTGATAGTATTTTAATAGATAGATAATAAATGAATATTTAATATAACAGAGTTATGGATATGCATGAATGAAATCAACCTTGTGGTAAGGGTTTCTCCTTTCACTTTTACTTTTCTATGACATATGTCATTTTTACCAATTATCCCTTTATGTGGTGTTTATACTTCTACATCGAAATGATATATCATGAATATTTTTATCTTCATGTAATTTAAATTTTAATTCTACATTATTTCTTTCACAGGTGTTATGATTTAGATGTTACCAAAGGTGTGAGGGTTTATTCAACAATCACCATATTATTCGGGATTATTTATGTTTAACTCACTATTAGGAGAATTATTTAATTTACATATATTAAAACAAAATTATTTACCTCTACTATTCTTATTAATTATCTTTTCATGTAATATTTCCATTTTCTCTCACATTGGTACTTAAAATGATTGATAAAATGTTTTTAAGAAAAGTTGACTTTATTTCTCCCTTCAGTTGAAAAGCCCCTTTCATAAAAAACTATTTTTTCTGAAAATGTTTCCAAGAATATTTTTATATTCCTATGAGACTATTTAAAATCATTTTTACTCGTTATTGGAATTTAAAAAATCTTTTAAAATGAAGCCTATAGTCATTTTCCAAACAAAATACTTTTTAAATTTCCTTATAAAAAATGTGAAAGGAACCATTATTTCATGGTAATCAACATGAACATAATTTTCAAGAATCATAAAAAATCTAATTTTTAATATTAATTCACATTTTTATAGGTTTAAATTAAAATAAACATTATTTACGAACATTCTATAAATTTTTAATTTCAAAAATAACTTATCAAAAGAAAAAAGGATATTTTCTTAATGTGTTTTTAAGGATAATTTTGTGTGATTTCTATTCATAAATAACAAATAAATATTTTAATTATACTTCAAAAGTAATATGTTATTATGATACCCTTTTTATTACTTTTCTAGAAGGTGTATGATCCTTTTGGCATGGGATAAACTATTTTGATATCATTTCTCATATTAGTCTAGATGGTTTATGAATATGTTTATTGATTATAAAAATTATAAACATTTAATAACCTATTTTTTAAATATTAATTTTTATATTGATTATGTTTCTCCCATTTTATACGAGTAATTAATTAGACTTATGAAGTTATATTAATGTCCCTCTATAAGATCTTGATGCATCAGAAGGTCTCAAAGGACAAACTATCTCTGGTATGTGGTCGAGGCCTTACACATTTATATAATATATCTTGGAAAAAGGCCATGATGGTAAGGTTATGATGTCCAAAATTATTAAATCCATCATTATAATATAATTTATTGATGTCCATGTGATTATTTTACTCGTTAAAATATTCATGGACATGTTTAGAACTTTTGTGATTATATATATATATGGAACTATTTTGATCCTTATTTATTCATACCATAATATTTTTCAAGTTATGGTTATATATTAAATGGATTTGTTTTCATTATTTACCTCACTATATTTATTATTACTTATTTATTCATGATTTATTCTATAGTATATATACCCGTAATGAGCATTTTATCTCACGCCTTTATTAATTTTCCTTTTTCTAGGATACCAAGAAGTGTTTTAAGATTGATATGAATGGGTATGATAAAAGGAGTTATGGTCTGATTAAAAAAATTATATATATTATTACATATATATATATATATTCTAAATAGATTGAAAAATATATTTATTAAACCCACACAACTAGAATATTCAGTCCTTTGTAACACGATTTCTTTTTCTAAGGCCATTGTAATAAGGTAGCCACTGACTGAGGGCGACTAGGGTTAGGCTCTTTGCTGTTGGTATTATATATATTTTTATAGAAACATTGGGAATTAAATTTAGGAAAACAGATATTAGGGAACATAACCACATGATATACTTTGAGGATATGTATATAAGAACAAAATAATGTTTTGGTGTGGAAGATGTTATGGGGTTTTTCCTACCAAAACATCCATGTATGGATACTATAAGTGGGAGTAGTAATGGAACAGTTGTACCTAGGGGTAATAACTCTAAAAGGGGAACATTTTTCATTGAATCCATTATCACCTAGTGCAACAAATATTCCTTAATATACCCCTAGTTTGACCCTCCTATGGGATAATCTTGGTATAATTCATATTTTACATACAAACCATTATGAAGGATTCAATTGTTTTACAATCTGAAAATATTCCCAATGAAAATTTATTTATAATTATGAGATAATACATTTATAAATTTCCCAATTTTGGATAAGTTTTTCACTAGTTATGGGATTATAAATTAGTTTTCAAAATTTAATGATCTAATCAAGTGTGTTCCATTATTTATAAATTGCATCTAGTTGGAGGAATGTGAACCATAACAGTATATAAACTCCATGTTGGCATTTCCCTCTTGGGAAAGATAATGGGGATGTAGTTTGAATGGTTGTTGTAACTGAAAAACATATAACCATATTAGGATAGATGACTCATGTTATGACCAATATCCTTTCCCATATGGTGTAGCCTATTAGTCCACTATACAATGTAACAAATTATGTTTCCTTATTCATAATAAACATCCATCATTCAATGGGACTCCAAATATATTTTTAGATGATAAATAGATATGTTCCTTAGATAATATATTTATATCTCTATGTATTAATTAAAGGGATAAGGTTATCATCATGGATTATAATATTTCAAGAGATGTGGATCAATTTTGGTAATTGATAAAAAAATATAAGTATTTGGAAGATATAAAAAATATGGCATTAATGGATTTTATTGTACCCTTGAGGAAAAAATACATTCCTCATAAAAAACAAGTAGATATAGAGAGGAAATTCATATGTCTAAGACAAAAGGTGGTGGAAATTGATGATATGTATGAAGAATTTTTTTTCATGTTTTCCAAGTCGTGATATAGACATTGTACATAGTCTATAATGAAATATAATTGTCATTTTTAAGGGTTTAATACAATTATTCGAAGGGAACTAGTCTCTCAAACCCTATCATCATACTAGGATATAGTATCATGTGTTATCAAGATATAAAAATAATTCTTTGAGTGTTATAGATTCTAATGAAAGTAATAGAAGAAAATTATAACAAATAAACAACTAATAAGGGGAAAAGGGAAATGAATATTTTTCCCATAGGTGATAATTATGGAACAAAACACAATGGTTCTTGTTTGAAGTGTATGCTTGTTTTCAAAAAATTTTGGAGAGATATACCACCAAGATCATGATTGAAAATGAATGAAAAAACAAATTGTTGAGTTAATAAGGTTTTCTTTATCAATTTTACATTCCTTCTTGTTTTGAAAATCAAAAACACCTTATACTAAATCAAATCTATATTTTTATTCTCTAAAGAAAATTTCCTTCTCAAAGGAATTTACCCCTACCATGTTTTCATTGTTCATATCAATATTTTTCTTAAGTATAAAAATTGGATTCATATAAAAAAACATGGAATCATATAATACTTAGATATGAAGCATTCTGTTTTAGGATCCGAATTCTTGATATGAACCATAATGAAGTTCCACTCTGAATTCTGGATATGAATTGTAATGAAGTTCCACTCCGAATTCTGGAGATGAACTGTAATGAAGTTCCAATCCGAATTCTGGACATGAACTGTAATGAAGTTCCACTCTGAATTTTGGATATGAACTGTAATGAAGTTATACTCAGAATTCTGTATATGAACTATAATGAAGTTCCCCTATGAATTCTAGATATGAACTGTAATGAAGTTGCACTCTGAAATATGGATTTTAACTATAATGAAGTTCCACTCTGAATTCCGGATACGAACTCTAATGAAGTTCCATTCTGAATTATGGATACAAACTCTCGTATAGTTCAAATCCAAATTCTGATTACGAACTTATCTATGTTCTGACTCAAGGTTATCTGAATTCAGACTCTGAACACTTATGAGTTCTGACTCCGAACTCCCATGAACTGTAACTCTGAACATTGTAAGTTCTGTTATCGAATTTTGATGAAACCAGATTCTATATTTCTATAGAATTCAGGTTCCGAATTCCTACAAAACAGAATCTGAATATCCTTTTATTATGGAATTCAAATTTCTTGTTGGTTAGACTCCGAACATTTATTTTCTTACATTCCTAACTTCAGTTTTTCTTATGCTTACACACGTTTCATTATAAAATGATGTCATGACTTCAGTTATACATGTTTTTTTATAAAATGATGTCGTTCTTTCAGTTACTAACTAACCGTTGGTTGAGTGACACATGTATAGGTACCTCTGAAATTTAAGGAAAATATTACCATTGGAGTAGGGAGCTTACCGTTCCAATAGAGCCTATAAATATGAGCTCATTTGAAAGAGATCAAAATAATGAAGAAGTTGATCACTCTATAGACCACACGCTGTTAAGGTGATTTCTAGAGAGAGAAGATTTTCATGCCTTGTGAATACTGAACTTCTCATTCAGATTTCTTTGTGACACTCCAAATGTTGGTGATTACATTTGAGGGATTCGAGGGATATGAAGACAGAGGTGCCGAAAACCTTGAAGTTCGAGGGCTTCCTTGCTGAGGAAGACAGAGGTTCCAACTACCTTGATGTTGAGGGCTTGCGGGGATAGCAAGACAGAGACTCCGATCTTCGTATTGAGGGCTTACCTAGGTGTGGGTAAGACAGACTTTTTAAAATTATAAATCAAGAGATCTTTATCCAAGGTTGTTGGATGCCCTTCTCTTTGGGTTAAAAGATTTATATCTTGTTACTTGTTTTTGTTAAAAGATTTTCCGCTGCATTTTGTATTGTAAGGGAAGAATAACCTTATTATATTTCCTTAAACATGAGCTCTGATTAATTTATATTCTACACACTTTAAGGTAGAATCGCATATTGTAAACTTTGGTTATGTTTCAATTTCCGGATCCATATTTCCGGAACCAGTTTATCAGAATCACTTTCCAGATTTAAGCAAGTGTATAGAACTAGAAGTTTGTAACTTCATACATTGACCCAATCTTTTAATTGGTGTTAGAGGTGTTATGAATTTTCATAGTTTAACTTTGTTAAACTTAGATATTTCGTTGTTTAAAGAAAATTTTAATGTGTACAATTCACCCCCCCCCCACTTGTATATTGAGCATCTACATCATTATTTCGATCCTACAATTTATATCAGAGGAGGTTTATGAAATACTTATACTCACATATAAGTTTTTCTTGATCATTTTTCATTGTTCTATATTTTTCCTTGATTAGGAATATTCTCCTTGAATCTAAACTTTTGTTATTAACATGTTTTTGTGTAGAATGTTTTTTTAAGATGGCAGGAATCAATGTTGGATCCATCCACAACCTAAATCCTACAAGACCGCCAATTTCTGATGGTAATGATTATGAGTATTGAAGAGATATAATGAAGACTTTCGTTATCAATACTGGGGTAGATAATTTTGTTATGTTTACTGGAGGTTATCAAATTCTTGATAAAGAAGTTAGTACTTTCACAAACCAAGAGAAGTATGATTATGAATTAAACTATAAGGTACACAATACTCTACTATGTTCAATGACTAGGAACATATATAGGCAAATTTATTCTTGTGAAATAGCTAACTGTATATGGAAGAAACTTGAAGTTACTCATTTTGGTACATCTAAAGTGATTGAGACTAGAAGTTCCATGTTTAGATCTGATTATCGTGGTTTTAATTTTCATTATGGAGAACCTATTTGTATGGTGCAACAATGATTTATGACTGCTGTAAATAGCTTAGAATCTATGGGAGAGAACGGTCTGGATGATGAAGCTCTTGTTGAAAAGATAATTGATATTATACGTAATGAGTGGGAGTCAAAGAGAATAGCTATTGATGAGAACAAGAAGGTTACTCAAATTTCTCTTGATGAGCTATTTGGAACTCTTCTCCAAAATGAATCAAGGATGAAGAGGGATGCTGACAACATCAAAAAGAAGAATGGGAATGGTTGTGTTGCTTTTACTACAACTTCAAATCACATTAAAGCTAAGACTCCTGAGAGAGTAACTAGATCCAATTCTAAGAATGTTGTTATCCAATAAAAATCTAGTGAGAGTGAAGTCTTAGAGAATGAGTTAGCAAATCATGCTCAAAGAATGACCACGATAGATGGTCAAAGAAATTTACCATCCAAGTATAGGAATAAGGAATGAAAGGATAAGAAAGATTCAGAGGTCACATGCTATGAATGCAGGAGAAGTGGACACATAAGACCTGATTTCCCTATTCTTAAAAAGAAAGAAAGAAAAGAGAGGAATTCTGAAATCAATAAGAAGATGTTTTACAAATCCAATGCTAAAAAAAGTATGAAAGCTAATACTACTTGGGGTGCTAGCTGTGGAGACTCTTCAGAAAGTAAATCTTCAGAATATGATTCATCATCTCAGATGAATATGGGATTTTCTGCTAATACTTCTTTTCCACAAACATGTTTTATGGCCAAGGTACACTCTGTCGAGGCTTTAACAAATTTATATCTTAATAAGAATTACTATTCCGAAAATAGTACTTCTAATGGAGATAATTCATCCTCATAAAATGAAGATTTTTCATATGAGGAAGTATCTAGATTTGAAAAGTTACTTGAAGCTAAAAATTGTAAAATTTCTAAGAGATTAGACAAGGAAAATAGTAGGGACTAAATTCTCACAAAATAGATATTAGATCTTACTACAAATCTTAGAGATAAAGAAGAGTTTTTAGAAAACCTTTCTAAAGACCTTGAAAAAGCAAATTATGATAAGGAAGAAATTTCTAAAGATCTTCAGAATGCTATTTTAAAGTTGAAAAGTTTTAAGGCAAAATCTAACTCTAAGGAAATGATTCCTGATTATAGGAATTTAGTAATTAGACAAAAATCTAAAATATTTTCCCTAAAGAAGCTCCTTGAAAAATTTACCTTTGGGAAGGAAAATTTTGACAAGATTTATTCTCAAATTAAACCTCACGGAAACACTACTGGAGTAGGTTATACTCACCAAAAACCGGTTTTCAAAAACAACTATTTTGTTCCTTATAGATCCCCTTTTTGCACTATGTGTCAAAGTGGTGGGCATTGGAAGAAAACTATTCTTTGAATAGTGTTCAATCTCTTGGGTTTCATAAAGCATATTTTTCTAAAAAAATGTGGATAACCAAAATTTTGTTGTCTAACAACTCCGGATCCAAGAAAATCTGGTTTTCGAAAACCGAACTTGTTTCTTATTTTTTAGAAAATAGGGAAGTACCAACAGAAATACATGGTAGATGGATAGTGGATGTTCCCGGTATATGACTGGTAAGAAAAACTATTTTGAAAAGATTATCAAGACGAAAAGAAGAAAAGTAACTTTTAGAGATAATGCTTAGGGAGAATTTGTTAGTATAGGTAATATTGTTCTTCTTGGTAAAAATTTGATTTCAAATGTTTTTTTGTTAAGGATATTAAGCACATAGATATTAGGCATCACTTTCTCAGGGATCATAGACTTAAAGGAGATATTATTCTTCCATTTGTGGGAACACATTATCAACTTGCTGACATTTTCACAAAATCATTACCCTCCGATTAATTTGAATAGATTAAACAGAAGTTAGGAATGATAATCGTGAGGTAATCCTTCTTCATTAACTTCTTGTTGAACAATTATCGTTACAATAATAAACTCCTTTTCATAGGGGGAGTACATTTTCTTGTTTTTATAATCAGAATTTTCATAGTAAGTTTTTTTAAAAAAGTTTGTATAATAAAAATTTTCATAGTCAGTTTTTTTAAAAAGATTTTATAATCAAAATATTCATTGTCGGTTTTTTTTTAAAAATATTTTGTAATCAAAATATTCGTAGTCAGTTTTTTTAAAAAAGATATTGTTAGAAAAATTTTTGTAGTTAGTTTTTACAAATTTTGTAACTAAAATTTTCGTAATGAAGTTTTTGGAACTGAAATTTTCTTGATGGAAATTATTGGAACTGGAACTTTCGTAATGAGAATATTCGTACTAGGAATTTTCATAATGAAAATTTTTCATACTCAAACTTTTCGTACTGGAATTTTGGGTACTCATACTTTTCGTACTAAAATTTATCATACTCAAACATCTCGTATAGGGATTTTCTGTAATCATACATTTCACTCTGAAAATTTTCATACTCAAACTTTTCGTACTTGGATTTTCGTACTCATAATTTCCATACTGGAGTTTTGGTACTCAAAGTATTTTCAACTTTATGTTTTTCGTTGTTAGTTTTTCATAGTCAAATTTTTCATCAAGTAGAATATCACCTATTACGAATAAAATTCCTGGCCAATATGAAAGGTATGATTTCCTTACTCAAGTGTTCGTAGTCATATTTTTCATGCTGCTATTTTCCTATGAGTTTTAAATTTTTTCGAATTCTAGTTTTCTTAAATCCGATTGTTTTTTTTAAAACCTCAAAAGATCAGATTCAAGATTTCCTTGTGGGTATGTTTTCAACCGTCAGATCAGATTAGAGAGTTTTTCAATTGTTAGATGGTTTTTGGAATCTCAAAGGACACATCCATCGCCTATATAAAGGGGACCCCCGATGGTTGTCCCACATCGATTTCAAGATCTCGCATGTCGAAGCTCTGTATCAGTTGTTAAAGGTCATTCCGAATCTTCCATAGCTCTTCATTCAGAATGTTTGCTGATGCTACATCTCAGGATATGTCAACTACGAAGCCAATCTCAAAATGGTTAGTTTACCGGGAGAGGTTAGTGAAATCGATTTTCTACAAGTATGATTCTCTTATATCTAAGAATATCAGATTGATTGGCTAGGAAGATGTTTGCTTATCAAATCCAATGAATCAGGATCTAGTTTATTCAGATTTTCTTGTTGACTTTTACAAGTCTGTTTCCTTCTTTAAGGAAGATGGCAGAAAGAATTTTTCTTTAAAGTCTTATGGGAAGACTTATATTATTTCTTACACCAAGGCTGCAAGCTTGGTGGGTCTATCTTATGAAGGTAAAGCTTTGTTTTTTTCACATAAGCTTTTAGATGATCAAGGAAGTTTCATCAAAGTAAAGGAATTGAAATTCCATAGACTTAAAGATTCCAAGACTACTAAGACTACTCATCTGTCTTCAAATAATCGGATTCTATAGCTGTGGGTACATGGAATTTTCATACCGAGAAGGGGTGATAAGGATAATCTCAAGAAGAGTGATATATACATCTTAGATTTTTTGGTAACTCTAATGAAGTTGAATTTGATTAGGTATGTTCTGATTATAGTTAAGAATAATAAAGAATGGAATCTGAATGCTCAGAACATAATGTACCCGACCTTGATTTCTAAGCTTATTATCAGATGTCTTGATTCATTTAATGTTACTTGAACTTCCAAGAAAAGAAATTTCAAGGTAATACTTGTTAGTGATGATACATTATAGAGGATGAAGATGAGTTTTTCTGTTGAATCTGAAGAATTATACCCTTTACTAGAGGAAGAGGCTAAGGTAGATCAGAAATATCAACAAAACTCCAGAACCATCTAAAAAGGCAGGGAAGAAGAGAAAGTTGAAAGGAGTGGTGGATGAAGACAAGACCCAGAAGGATATGGAAACTCAATCCGCACCACCCAAGCCAAAGAAACAAAAATCCTACAAAGATGAAGTGGTTGCTAAGTAGAGGGAAGAAAAGGAGAAGAGAAAAGAAGGGGAGCCTCAGTTCAGATTATACCCTACTGAGGCTAAGGCCTTAAAATATAAAGCATCTGATTAGTTATAGAGGAAAGAAAAAGAGAAGAAGATGAATAAAAATATGTCTGAAGCTGAGCTTGTAAAATCTCTATTGAGAGATACAGAAGTAGCCTCTGAGAAGATTTCCATTCTAGAAACTTTTGATGTCCAACCATTACCATATAATCCTAGGAAGAACTACTTCACTCAGGAAAATCTTAAAGGGAAAGAAGTTGTTGATAGAGCAGAAGAATAAGTTGTTGAGAGAGTAGAAGAAGAAATTTTTGAAAGAGAATAATAAGTAGAAGAAGGAAGTGCTGATCTAGAGGACCTAATTAAACAAGTTGAGGATTATTAAGAAAAGGCTGAATCCGAAAAACTTGTCACTCTGGGAAGGGGAGTTGAGTAAGATGGTAAAAACGTTGATGATAAGGAAGAGGAAGAAAAAGAGTATGAATTATCTGAGGAGGAGACCTATGAGAATAATTTTCTTGAGGAAGGAGCAGAAAAAGTGAAAATGGATGAAGAGAAGATTGTTTAACTATCAAAGAGTGAGGAAGAATCTCTAGATGAACAACCCATTCTGAAAACTGATAATGGTAAGAAAGTGATCATGGATACACCAACAAAAGATATCATCAGTAATAAAGAAGTTGGTGGTTCTTCTAAAAAAAGATGGTGAAAATTGAATAAGAACAATCCCCAAGCAAAGTGTCTCATTCAAAATCATCAGCACAGGGTCATGACATTGTTGTTGTGTCTCTGAAGAAATTGGTGGACACCATTCCGATTTTTCCCACCATAGACTCAAGGTTCCATATGCTACAACACAGTCTGAATCAGAATTCAAAATCCTTATCTATGGTGATGGATAATTGTGTGAAGATTGAGGCTGATCATAGAAATTTCCTTATTAATTATGATGTTCACAGAAAATAATGCAGCAAAATCACTTTGTGGTCAAAGAAATTTGAAGAAGACAAGGATGCGTTTTATTATTTTCATAATAATGTTAAATATGCCTTTGACAGTGAGGATTCCAAGATTAAGAATCTTGAGGATAAGCTGACACTTGAACAAAATTCTCGGAGTCAACAAGTAAAGGAATTGAATGATATGGTTAACTCTACTGCTGAGAATGTTAAAAGGGATATAGATCTCCAGATTTAGCTCGAAGAAAAACTTTTAAAGCAAGATGAGTTAGTGATGATGCAGGAAGAGGCCATGAAGGCTCAAACAGAGGTGCTAAAAGCTCAAAAAGAAAGGATCAAAGCTTTGTAGAAGCAAGCTGAGGAAGATCAGAAAGATTTGAAGAAGATAAAAACTCTCTTAAATAAGTTAATTGTAAAGGTAAAGGAGAAAAATGAACTCAATCTGATCTTTTGTTTCATTTGTAAAAAAAATTCTTTCAAATATAATGAAATTTTTCATTGGTTGTATCTTGTGTTATTATGTACTAATGTTTCAGGTACTTTATTTCTTTTTCATTCCCTTAAATTATTTTTGAAAATCAAAAAGGGGGAAATGGAAAAAGAACTAATCAAATGTGGGATAAGGAAAATTTTCTATGTCAAGAACTGTCCTTATGTATGGGGGAGATTATCTAAGGGGGAGTTCCTCATTACAATGTTTTTAATTTCCAATGATAATGAAAAATCCATTCTGGAAATTTGGAATACAAACCATAGATTTCCTAAGCCTAAGGGGGAGTTAGTTGTATTCATTATCATCTATTAACAAAGGGAGATATGTTTTAATTTCAAAGTCTAATGAAAATTTTCAAAGTCCTTATATTATTTTTCAAAAGGTTGATTGTGATTTCTAAAAAGTGTGAGATTGTTGAGTCAATAAGGTTTTACTTATGACATTTCCATTCCTTCTTGTTTTGAAAATCACAAACACCTTATACTTAAGAAAATCTATATTTTACTTTTCTAAGGAAAATTTCCTCCTCAAAGGAATTTACCCCTACCATATTTACATTGTTCATCTCAATATTTTTCTTATGTATAAAAATCAGATTCATATCAAAAACCTCAGAATCATATAATAATTTGATATGGAGCTTTCTGTTTCAGGATCTGAATTCAAGATATGAACTGTAATGAAGTTCCCCTCCAAATTCTTGATATGAACTGTTATGAAGTTCTACTATGAATTCTAGATATGAACTATATGAAGTTCTACTCCGAATTCAAGATATGAACTGTAATGAAGTTCCACTCCGAATTCTAGATATGAAATCTAATAAAGTTCGACTCCGAATTCTGGATATGAACTGTAATGAAGTTCCACTCCGAATTCTGGATATGAACTTTAAAGAAGCTCCACTTCGAATTCCAGATATTAACTTTAATGAAATTCCACTCCGAATTCTGGATATGAACTCTAATGATGATCCATTCTAAATTATGGATACAAAATCTCACATAGTTCGACTCTGAATTCTAATTACGAACATATCTATGTTCTGACTCCAGGTTCTCTGAATACAGACTCTGAACTCTTATGAGTTATGACTCTGAATTCCCAAGAACTCTGACTCTGAACTCTGTATGTTCTGGTTCTGAATTCTGATGAAACCAGATTCCGGATTTCTACAGAATTCGGGTTCTGAATTCCTACAAAAACGAATCTGAATATCCTTTTATTATAGACTCCAAATTCATTTTTGTTTAGACTCCGAACTTTTATTTTCATACATTCTAAACCTCAGTTTTTCTTATTCTTACACTCGTTTCATTATAAAACGATGTCATGCCTTCAGTTACACATGTTATGTTACAAAAAGATGTCGTGCTTTCAGTTCTTGACTAACCGTTTGTTGAGTGACATGTGTAGAGGTCCCTCCAAAATTTAAAGAAAATATGACCATTGGAGAAGGGAGCTGACCGTTCCAACAGAGCCTATAAATATGAGCTCATTTGAAAGAGCTCAAAATAATGAATAAGTTGATCACTCTATAGACCACATGTTGTTAAGGTGATTTCTAGAGAGAGAAGCTTTTCATGCCTTGTGCATACTGAACTGCTCGTTCAGATTGCTTTGTGAGACTCCGAATGTTGGTGATTACATTTGAGGGATTCTGGGGAGAGAAAGACATAGGTGTTGACTACCTTGAAGTTCAAGGGCTTCCTTACTGAGGAAGACAGAGGTTCCAACTACCTTAATGTTGAGGGATTACAGAGATAGCAATATAGAGACACCAATCTTTGTATCGAGGGCTTACCCGGGTGTGGGTAAGACATACTTTCATGAAAGTATAAAGCAAGGGATCATTATCCAAGGTTGTTGGATACCCTTCTCTTTGAGTTAAAAGATTTATATCTGGTTACTTTTTTTTGTTACATGTTTTTCCACTGCATTTTGTATTTTAAGGAAAGTATAATCTTCTTATATTTCATTACACTGGTAATCTGATTAATTTAGATTCTATACGCTTTAAGGTAGAATATCATATTGTAAACTTTGGTTAAGATTCAATTTCTAGATCTATATTTACAGAATCAATTTTTCAGAATCATTTTCCATATTTAAGCAAGTGTATAGAACTAGAAGTTTGTTACTTCATACTTTGACCCAATCTTTTAATTGGTGTTAGAGGTGTTGTGAATTTTCTTAGTTTAACTTTGTTAAACATAGATCTTTCCTTATTTAAGGAAATTTTTAAAGAGTACAATTCAGCCCCCTCTTGTATATTGAGCATCTACATCATTATTTCAATCCTACACAAACAATGTTCAAGGCTTTAATAGTAATAAGATGGGGCATTATGAAAATGGATATACCAAGAATTAATGTTATATACCTTAGAAAAAGTTTTGGGATAAATTTAAATATTGTTCTACTAAAACTACTAATGTGGAAGAATTAATGTTTTTATATATTTGGATTCAAGGAATATGTTGTAGTTTATTTTATCAATGATATTCTTGTTATCATAATCCCAAAACCTATAAGGATTTTACTGAACTAGTTTTTTAATCAGGATTTGAAAACATATGTTGAATGGTACTAATGACCATGAAGAGTGATATATTTGTATGTTTATCTCTTTTAAACACATGAATAAGGGAGAATATCCCATAATATGTTATTGATATTTGAGAAGAAAATGATAAAGATATTTTTATGTGATAGTATTGGTAACCATGAAATTGCTTAGTTATTTTCTAGTTTATGTTATCTTCATTGGATGTTTTTTAATTTGTGGAAATATGGAATATATGAGATAATCTAATATTTTATTTACAAAATAAAGAATGAAAATTTTTATTTTTTGAGTAATTCATAACTTAATAAAGGTTTAATTATGATCAATGTTCTGAAATTTTTGGTAAGTGAAATTAAGATCCACTTAATGTTGTTTTGGGAATATAATGCTTAGTAGATTTCAGCAAACATAGTGACCTTACAATTATTTTGACATAAAATTTGGTCAGTAATATTTTTGTTGAGTCTTAAAGATAAATTTTAATGAAATTTATTAAGCAGAAATTTGATATCTACTATTAATGTATTCATTAGGAATACTCATAGTTTAGAGAAATTATGTTATTATGGTGAAAATGACTAATCGATGAAATTATACATGTTATGTATATATATTTCTTAATTATCATATTCTATATGTTAATATCATCCCTTGACTCTAGGAAAATGATATTGAAATAAAAAATATTATTCATTTTCAGTAAATTGAGGGTCCCTTTTCTCATAGAAATATGGTATAACATCTCCACCTCAATGTATCCTTTTCCAATTACATACATTCACTTTTCACCAATGTTCCCAATTTTTGAAACCAAGTATGTGTTATCCAGATGACCATCATACTTCCCTTTGTCTCTAATCAAGTGGTTGTTCTGTTAACCCTTTTTACGAGATGAGATTATAACAATGGAACCATCAAATCTTAAAAACCTGATTATTAATATTGAGATTTAATTTTGAGGAAGAAATTTATTTTATCGTGTTTTATATGCAACATGTGAATATGTTTGAATATATATATTTAAATAAATTTAATTTATAATATAGCTTATGTTACACACAAAATCAACCTTAACAAAGAAACGATATACTATTATAGTAATATTATTACCCTTATAACTAAGCTATTGAAATGTTGGGGATTCATATGATTTACTAATTTATAAAATATATTTTTTTTTCCAACTATATATAAATGTATTCATAACTTCTTTTTAAACATTCATATAATTTTTAGTATAATAATTTTATTCATTACAATAATATTTGCTTCAATGATATTTTTTATTCATTTTCTTAATAATCTATTATATTTAATTTCAAGAAAATTTATAAAATATATATTATAAAATGAAAATATTTTTCAAAATTATTTTATGATAATTTAAGTGGGGTGAGTTCTTTGGATTTTTCATAGAATATTTATTTTTTAGTGAATATTGAGAATACTAATGTTTTGTAAAACTATCACTTATATAAAATATATAATGTAATTTAAAAGACCCATTAAAGTGGTTATGGTGAAAACGAGTTTATTGGCGGTTAATAAAACAAGATAAGGGTTAAAATTACCTAAAAACTTGTCATATTTCTATTATAATTTTCTATTTGGACCGTATAACATCTAATGTTTTATATTATTCCATTATAGATCCTTATTTCTTGTGAAAACATTGGTATAACGTTTTCTTTTATAAAATTCCATGAGTGTCCCATACCCCAAATATTAATACCCCCAACCCTCCTCTCATCTCAAAACTACCAAGGATATTTACTAATAAAATACATGAAAACTTATAATCATTAAATCCCTAAAATCATCATAGAGTGATTGGATTTATCATAATCCAAATCTAGGAAGTCATTATGTATAAACCTAATGATTTTTCTGAAGAATATGTAATGTTCTTAACCAAGTGTTTTCATTTAATGTCATCTTCTAACTCCAGAAAATATTCTTTAAATATGATAAAATAATTATACAAGTATATATTATATAATCATATTTCATTCTGTTAATTTAATAACGTATATCCATACAATCACCCCTCAAATGGGAAATGAAATCATCGATCATGTGTATGGTGGACTACTTCCTTGCGAACTGATGTAATATTTTTCCATCAACACCTCTCACAGATATATAAAATAATGGGTATAACATATATATATATATGATTTTTATGAAATTAATATTAATATTTAGTAATAACAATTCATATATCTCTTTACCTTCTAATCAATTAGATAATAATAACATCGGTCATGTTTTCGTGTGGACTACTACCTCTATGAATATTGTAATTCATTTTTCTATCACTAAATTTTATAGTTAACTATAAAAACATATAAAATGAATAAATATGATATTTATATTATGGTAAATTTTCGGGATACGTTTTAAAGATGATCAAATTAAAAGGATCAAAATAACCAAACAAAAATATACATTAAAAATAAACCTATTATCACATGAAACCACGATTTTAACAAATAATTATTAATAAATGGGTCATAAAAGATTGTAAGTAAATTATATATGGTACTAAATTTATTATTATGATACTCTAATATATTTATAATAAATATATATTTTCTATATATGATGTATGGACCTGTCAGAAGAAAATCAGACCTTAGATAGGGGTTTCTTGTCTCCCTTTCACTTCTGTGAGAGATATTGCAAATTCATTACTTATTCCTTTGTGTTGTATATATACTATATCATTGATATGTTATATCTCGAATCTATTTATCTTCATTTTATTTAATTTTTCAATCTAATTTATTTCTTTTATGTGGTTTATTAATCAAAATATTTAAAAGTGGGTAGGGTTTATTTCACAATGTCATTATTATTCTAGATTGTTTATTTGTAAGTCTCCATTGGGGAAATTATTTCATATCTACATATTGAAAAAAAACTTATTTTCTTCTCCTATGGTTTTTATGAAGATTTCATGTAATGTACCACTTTTTACTCACATTGGTACTTAAATTTATTGAAAATTTCTTTTTAAGAAATGATGACTTTATTAATTTCTTCAGTCAAAAAACCATTTTAATCCAAATCCATTATTTTTTAAAATGGTTTCAAGAATTATTTTATATTTTCATATTATTTTTTCAGGTCATTATTACCCATTATTGGATTTTTTTTCTATTAAAAATAAAAGTAGTCTTCCTTTTAATTTCCAAACAAGAATCTTTCTATCATTTCATACAAAAAAGTGAAAGGAAACATTGTTTTATCATAATCAACATGAAAGAAATTTCTTTCCAAAATTACCACTCTTTGTTTTTAAGATTCCATTACATGTTTAAAGTGTTATTTTAATATACTGTTAATTTAAAAATATTATAATAATCATTATTTTTTAAAATTAATTTTCAAAAGTGAAATGGTTATAATATGTAAGAATGTTTTTAAGGATCTTTTTGTGGGATTTCTATTCATTAATGATAATAACCATTATCTTACTTATTCTATACAAGGAATACATTATAAGAATACCATCAATATTATTTATTCAAATGCTGAATGATAAATATTTCTATGGATTTTTTACTTTTATCCCATTCATCATATTACTCTAGAAGGTTTTTGATTATGATTATTGATTAGAGAAATTATTAACATTTAATAATCTAGTTTTTAAATTTTAATGTTTACATTTATTATTTTTACCCCATTTAATATTATGAATGCATTGGACTTAGTGATCCATAGGAGAGGCCTTCTATAGAATTCAATGTATTAGTAGGCCTCGTGAGATAATCTATCATTGATATATGGTTGAGGATTTACCCACTTAAGTTAGATTTGTTGGACTGAGGCTTTGACATTATGGTTATGAGTTCAATAAATATCCATTACTACATTACGAGATTAGTTAAAATATCCTTAGATAGGTTTCAATGTCACATGATTATTTATATAGAATTATTTTTATCATCATTTATTATTTCCATATTATTCACCATGTTTAGTATATTAATTAAATGACATGTTCTTCATTTATTTAACTTTACATATTTATTATTCAATATTTATTCATGATTGATTCCCTTGTACACATACCATTACTATTCAATTTATATCATTGTTTTATTATATTTTGATTCCCCATGATTCTAAGATGTGTTTTATGATTGATATATACGGATATGGTAACATAATGAATCATGTTTTCAAAGAAACTTCTATGTTAGATTTCATGTTTTAAAATGTAAAAAAGATTCATGTATGTATACATTTTACCAAGACTACTTAAATTTTCAGTCCTTCGTAAAATTATCCCTTGTATATATTTCCACTTAAATAAAGTAACCACTCACTCTCATCTACTATGGTAGGGGTATTTACATTGTTTTTTAATATGAATTTCATAAACCATGCCATGGTTGCACCCATCCTAGCACCCAAACCATCCCGCTGAAAATCCTGATGAGTGTTCCTAATCTCCACAGGCTGGAATCTTGTGCCTAGGTAACTAAAATGTACCTTTTCAATTATTTCAAATTAGATAGCCAACTAAAAACAAATATGAATAATAAAAAATTACACCATGATCAATAACCCTAAAAATAGTAGGTACAATTATTTATATATTCAATGGTTTGAAACTTTATGTCATCCCAATAAATAAAAATTTGTTTTGAAATAACACAACCATAATTCAAAAACCTCCATGCAATGAGAGGGACATCACCCTTAATCCATGACCACCAACACCTTCAATAAATGAAATACTAACCATCAGATCCACTATCACCACCACTTACCATATTTATTTTATGGGATTCACACACTATAAAGTCTATATAAACCCAAGGGTGTATGTAGGTTATTATCCAAATCCTAGAAGTATTACACCCAAAAGAAGGATTATATGACATTACATTAGTAGAAAAAATGAAAATTTTCATATAAAATTTGGTATCATTTATAAGATAAATTTGCAAGGAAATAAAAATGTACACAGGGTCCCTCACATATTAGTGGTTAGCACCAAATAAAAAAAATCACAAGAGAGATTCATGTCCTAGGAAATCTCTATAGGCTCTAGCTCTACTAGGACCCTAGGAACATCATACCTCAGTAATAAGATCCTCCAATGAAATCCCACAATGTCCTCGTTCATGATCCACTATAGTGGAATTCATCATAAGGTTTAGTGGACTCAAAATATAATCCAAACCTCATAATTTCCTCTTGCTAAATCAAATAGAGTGGGATTTATGCCATGTTCTAGTCGTCTCTGATCATATCAAATATTTAGTTAGTGTTATAGCGTCAATCCTGCTTTAGGGAACATGACCTCATTCCCACCGAATCAACTAATGTGATATTTCTAGTTCACCCACCTAAGATACCTAGGATGACCTTTGTGATCAATTTCTATTTCCTAAGTCACATAAATTGACACTTTTACTTACAGATTCCAAGTATTATGATCACACATTAAAAGGCATTTATTTCAAAAAACACATTCATCCTAAAATTTGGAAACACTTTTTTAGCCCTTTCACAATTCATAGCACAAATTTAAGAAACATGACAATGTTTTTCACATGAAAACAACCCATTTCATTAGTGAAACAAACTTTCATCACATATTTACCTCAAAACCATTTTAAATCATATTTCACACCTTTCACACAATCCATCAAACACATTTATAAGGAAAAAGATATGTATTAATGAAATGTAAAAATATTTTTTTTAAAAACAATCTTCAAACCCAAACTCACTTCAAATTACATTGAAAACATATCTTTCACCACACACATAATTCATATAAAACATTTATGAAGCTAAAAAGTCACACCAAAGTCATCAAATAATTTTAAAGCATGGAACCACCTAATAAAAACTTGGAAACTTTCAGAATCTGGTCGAAAACCATAATCGAAGCATCAAGTAATCCTATAAAAGAAATATTTAACCAGAAACATAAAAATTTTCAACAATAACGCAAGATAAAATCCTTCTAGGGTAAACCAATCTGCTAACGAAACAAGGACTCAAGAAAGAGGGAATGGAAACCCTATAAGATGGGAGAAACCAATAGAAAAGTGTATTATATGATGATTTATTGAGGAGCCATGGGCAAATTCACCCAAATATTACAGTTCAATGGGTCTAAGAAGTATCTTAGAATTATCGTAGGGCTAAAAATCCTAAATATATTAAATAATGGTTGATTTATGGTTGAATCCAATAAAAAAATGAGAAAATTTACAATTTTTAAAAACAGTGAAAGTTCACACGGTTAGCGAGAATAGTTTTCTAACCAGTGTAGAAATTGTGAACGCCTATCTTTCTAAGAGGAATAAGGCCACACAATTTCATGGGGGAGGGAGCACACCCGTTCAGCTAACTATGATGCCTGAAAAGAGAATCTGTTTGGTAATACTAGTTTTCCTCATGCTAGTGCAGGATTTCCCATTGTCGTGTTACAACTATGAACCACCTTCTGTAGGGTCCAATATTTCTATTTTTCTACATAAATTATCAGGATAAATAAATGTATTAATTTATAGAATAATGTAATCCACAAAATGTACATCAGAATAAAATAAAAAATGTAAAAATTCTCCACACCATGAAAACCTTCCCCCCTCATGAATTAATTCTCTAGTATGATCAAAGAAAAAAAATAGATACTGCTCCTCAACCCATAATTCCAAAACCAGGTCTCATTATAATCTCTACCATTATACCAATGAACTCAAACCAATAGTTTGGACTTCCCATTTATCCTGATAATCCATAATATTTTCTAGCTACTCAAATATAAAATATTTTGGATCTAACTCCAACTCCTCCCAATTCAGCACAGGAGACAAATCCGAATTATACATTTTCAGCTAAGATACATAGAACACATCATGAATTTATTTAAAATTTGAGGGAAAACACAATCTATGTCACCTTACCAACCCTATAAGTGATCTCAAAAGGTTTGACATAACTCAATATTAGCTTCCCTTACTTACCTAAACAACGGTGACCCAAACATGGTTCCACTTTTAGGAACACCCAATCACCCACATGGAAATATAAAGAATGGAATATTTGATCATTGTAAGCCTTATAGAAACAATAAACCATCTACAAATGCTCCCTGATCAACATGAAATTGTCAAACATTTCCTACAGAATTCGTGACCCCAACAATGAGATCTCACTCACCTCAACACCACACAATTTTGATCAACATAGTCAACCATAAAAACCTCAAATGTATTCATTTGAATGGAAAATGGTTAGAATTTAATATATTAAAACACCAGGAATCCCAAATGGAGATCGTACATGCCTCTGAAATCCAAAAAAAATGGGCAAATCATATCTTTGTAGGTCTAATTTTCCAATTCCATCTGACCATTTATATTAGGATGGAATGAAATACTAAACATGATTTGTGACCCCATATCCTTTTGAATACCTTCCGAAAACCAAGAGTTAAATGGGATATACCTATTTTAAATTATATACAATGACAAACTATGAATCATCATTATCTATTAAATGCATAACCAAGCGAACACATCCACTTGGACTGAATCATTAATTTAAATTAAGTGGGGTAATTTTTTCAGACGTTCAATCACTAACCAAATAAAATGCATTAGCCGAGGCCTATGAGGTAGGCTAATAAAAAAATCCATAGTTTCCTCATCCCACTTCTAGGTTGGAATGGGTAATGGTTGAAGAAAATCGAAGGGCCTTTGGTGACCTTATTTAACCTTTTGAAAAGTACAACAACATAATACAAATTCATCAACATCCTACCTCATATCTAGGTACAAAAACTACCATCACACATCATATCACATCTTTCTGGTACTCGGATTAATGACCCACTTAGACTGGTGGATATCCAGCATCTCCAACTTCTAAAATGAAAATGGAACCACAAAACGGCCCATGAGGTTCAAATTTCCATGAGGAGACAATGAAATTTTACAATGCACCTCCCCACCAATTAGGAACTATATGTAATGTTGGAACAATAAAAAAAATCTGTCGCATATACTAAATCAACACCATAAGGGATGGTGTCAGGTGAACACTATCCTAGAACACACCTATGGTGTTCTCATTGGTGTTGAGATTCATCTAGGTAAAAAGGAAAAAATAAAAGTCAAATCATCACTAGACTAGTTCAATATTTTAATCGAGAGTTTCATTCTAATGCTATCTACAACCACGTTACGTTTACCATTGGTAAACATGATATCAAAATCAATCCACTAAAGGTAATGAACACCACGACCCAAACTAAAATTCATATCTTTTGAGGGGAATAGGTAATACAAACTCATTTGATTAGAATAAGACATGAAAATTTCCTTAAAAATACAATGATGCTTCATATTCTAGGAATGATCCACCGCCACCGATTCCAAGTCATGGGTTGGGTAATTATTTTTATTTGGTCGAAGCTAGTGAGAACTATAAACCACAACATATCGATTTCCAGATTCAAGTAACATCAAAATAGGGGTTGTGGTTAACCATCACATTACCTCCTCAAATAAATCTTGACACTTATAATCCCATTCAAAATTCACCACCTTCTAGGTGAGCACTATCAGGTTAAAATAAAGTCGAGTGAAATCCCAAAAAAACTCATGTAATACCTCTTGAGGGCGAAAGAACTCTTGATCTCAACAAAATTCTTCGACTTGTCACATGAAATTACTAAATTGATATTCTCAATGTCCAACAAAATACCATGTTCCAATACCACATGACCTAGAGACTTCTCCTCCATAATATAGAAGGTTAAATTGGAAAGATTCACATAGAGGTGATGATCCAAAAGAGTTCCAAACATAATCTGTAAATTTCCTTCATGATCCTCCTCATTTATGAAATAGACCAATATTTCATAAAAAAGCACAACATCAAATGAGTCATTGTACTAGTGGAGCCCATGCTCCATAATTTCCATCATGACCACTAGAACATTTATTAATATGAATTTAATGACTAAGTAATCTAAATGGTTGTACCTAAATTGGAAAGTAGTTTTTATATATCTGCTTCCATGATTCTGACCTAGTGATAGATGGAACACAAATCAATCTCGGAAAACCACCTCACTCCCTTTAGATAATTGAAAAGGTCATCAATGTAGGAAAATGGATTACTATTATTGTTCATTTCCTTATTCATCTCCTGGTAATCAATACACAACCAGAGATATCCGTCATCCATTTCAAAAATAGAACTATAGTGGATCAAGTTGAGAGACTCGGTCGAATAAATACTTTGTATTCCAAATTTTCCATATGTAACATTTATTCCCAATCCTCAATGGGGGCCACATGGTATGAGGTATGAGATATGAGATGTGTTCCTCAATCAAAATTTATGGTGAACTCTAATTCCTTCTCAAGGGGAAAGCCTAAAAATAATTATTGAAATACCTATGGGAAATCATCCACCACAAGATGCAATCCAACCTCAAGATCATCATCTTAGTCATCTAACTAGAGTAATAATATTGGGAAAACACAAATTCCTAGATACATAAGTGGAGTTCTAGAAAGTATTAACTATGGACCCCATTATCCCAAAAAACCATGTTACAACCATCAGGTTCCATGAAACTCACTCTTCATCGATGAAATTCAATTTCCACTTGAAAATGCATCATCCAATTTTTACCAAGGATAATTTCAAAGATGGGTATCTATAAGATCAGAAAATAAAATTCCATATAAAACCTTGACACATATAGAATTCAATACAGGCACATGAAAACATATTCCCTCTTCTAACCATGTTACAAGACTAACTCCACCGCATACAGAATGAACTCGGTTGGCAATTTCAACACAACCATAAGAATAGAAGAAATAAAAGAAGAAGATGGATAAATATCAAACTGAATAACATTTAACAATGATTCAATAATAATGATTCCTTGAACTATTAGAGTTGATACAAATGATTTTTTTGAGATATATCCACTGAATGAGGATATATCATCTCATCCTGACTATAGAAATGATTATTGAGCTCCGAATCTTCCTTGAACTGACTCAACCTAGAAGAATAACCATCCCTTCATCCATGAACACTAAACTGAGAACCCACTATCCTATATGGTTCTAACTAGGTTGAAATCTCTTTGAAATCTACATATCATTCACCACTCTGATATGGTCATTCTACCTTGAAAAACTATGGGAAGTTCCTCATATCTCCAAATTGATGGAAGGGTATGGGTGGATATGAACATGATGATCACATGTACCCCACATTATCACACTGATGGCACATAAAAGACCATATAGTAGAAGACACATATGAATAATTTCAAAAAGGATGGAATGAACTAACACATAACTCATTTTCTTTCCATCTTTATAAGGCCCCAGCCTTAAACCTTACTTAATCTTGAGTTATTACAAGATTTCACATTGAGGATCTTTTCAGGTTTAGAGTTTTAGAGAATTAGATCATGAAACATTCATTACATTCCACATTTAAACAAAGTGGTTACATAAAAGACAAAATTCATTCTTCTCATCAACGGAAACCTATTTAAAATTAAACACAGATTCTTTCTTGACACATCCTTGACTCTATCATCTTATCATGTACCTTTCCCTCGACCTGAAAAAAACATTTAAAAAACATGGGATGAGCATAAAAAGCTCAGTAAGGGATATAAAAATATTGAAGGGAAACATGAGTTCATATATACATAAGAATGAAATCATACTTTACCCATAAAACATAGGCATATCAAATCATGAATAAATCATAGAAAACATAAGACATAATGGTAACTTGAGGCATTCATAACATTCTTACGTAGGGAGTAACCCTCTTGGTTACGTTTGTAATACCCATCACAGTATATTCCCTAAATCTCTTCGGAGAAACCTTAACGTTTCACTCCTTCGCGTTACCCAATGCATTGGAGAGCTATATCGGGCTCACCCGCCCTTAGTTTATCACGGAACCACCCGTTATTCATAACAATGCCCAAGAACCATAACATAATTGTATCACATAAAACATGAATAAAGGAAACATAACATTTCCACATTACAATCACAATATAACATTTTAGGATATTGAAATAACGAATCCATTAAAAACCATTTTCAAAACCATTTAAAACATTTAATAAAGAGATTTTTGAATCAAAGTGTCCCATACCACCTTGAAGATTATGATTTTAAACCATTAATATCCATATAAATAAATCCTTAAAACCATTTTGAAAACATGGATATTAATAAGAACAAATAATTAAAACATTTAAAACGATATTTTGGTTAATGGGGTTTTACCAAAATTAGAGACACTTGAATACAATAATTGAGGAATAACATTTAGTCATAACTTTATAATATCATGAGAATAAATGGATTCATGATATAATACTCCAAAGGACAGTACATACACCATATAAGAGTGAATTGGTGCATAACAACAATGAAGTCTCAATAGGGATGTAAAATGTGATGAAATCCCTTATAAAGAAGGTATCCTTAAATCAAGGACAAATCAATCTCAAAAATATGTGTGACAAATATAAATACACCCAATATGAGTGGATATTAAGTGTAAAACAATAAAAGGTCATTCAAACATATTCAATGGATGACATATTCAATGACTACATGTGGAACCCAAAGAAATCGAAATTGGGTTAAGAAGATCCCTTGACAGCCTAACGACGTCACATCAAAATGAGTTGATGAGAGATAAAAAGAGAATCTCATCACATGGACATAAAATTTACCAAAAAGAGGAATATAAAAGAATATCCCCCAACACTACAAAGAGGAGCTTAAAAGAAGTGACATAAAGGAGAGTACTTAAAAAGAAAGAGAGAGGTCAGATCTCTTACGAAAGTTCGGCAGCCTAACGGTGCCACTCAAAAACTTCCAAAATGGATTGATGAGAGAGAATAGGGTCTCTCATAACATGAGCATAAAAATTACAGTAGGAGTAATATAAAAGAACATCCCAATCATAAGAAAGATGAGCTTAAAAGAAATGACATAAAAGAGTGCACTTAAAGAGAAAGAGAGTTGCAGGATCCCTTACCTCGGGTCCGACTTGACTCGATCGTTCCTTAATCTCCTGAATAATAAACTTGAGTTAATTTATAATTCCTTAAGAACCCTTTTTCATGTTCATTATTACTTTTATACCACTTATTACCATGTCACAAACATTATGTAATCATTTAAGTTAATAATATTTGTTTTGCCGATATTTTGTTCTTAAGTCGAAAGTGGTCTTCTTACAATTACATGTTGTTCAAGTGGCCAAATGTTTATTATATACAGAATTGTATTCATTATGTAGATATCATATATGTCACATATATCCAGTACATTCATGCATTTATAACATTACATAATCATTTAGAGGTAAGAAATGAAATGCACCGTTCATGGAGACGGTAAGCCGTACGTACGCATGAACGCTACTTTCATTTCTATTTCGTATTTTATAGAATGGAATAATAATGATATAAAGGTATATTATAATTCCAGTATAATATCATATATAATATCATATTTCCATCCATTATACATCCCACATATGGTATTTAATGAATCAAATCACTTTGAGGGGGCGGTAGTCCGCACTTCCTTAAATGAAGATATCGCGTATACCCATAATGGAATCCACAAAGGTAAGACAAAAATGAAAAATACAGAAGCATAAATAAAACATAAACATATTATATATCATATATATAAATAGTGACATCATAATGGCCACCTTTGAAGGTGTTAAATGAGTATTGAACAATCATCGTTTCGGGAGGCAGAATTTCACCATCCACGGAAACCGTATGTTCTTTAACCATTTGATGTAGTTGTGTGAGAGTGTAGCTAAAATAAATCTTGTAACAACATCCTAGTATATTGAAGATACTGGTGTTGTTACAAAAGAAGTAAATAAAAAGAGATTATAGGTTTGGAGAAGCAAAAAGAAACAAATGAACAAGAGAGAATGAGTTACCTTTAAAAGTGTAATCTCCTTTTGATTTGAGCATAAAGGCTTCCTTTGAAAGGATTCTGCCCAAAGGGGATCCTCTAGGATGAGGAGAGGGATGTTGAGAGAGTAAATGGGCAGGGGTTGGCCGAGCCAAAGGCTTGAGGGGTGTGGGAAAAGAGGTAGAGGTGGGGGCCTTTTATAAGAGGAGAGGAGGGGCACTTTTGGAAAGCAATGAAATATTACATTATTTGAAAATTCATTTTGGTTCTAAAGGGTCCCACATTGATAGAATTCGTGGATAAGGTGATAAGGCATCGAAATCCACTCATCCAATTGGTTTTGTCCATGTGTATATTGTAGATTTTTCATTATCTTTCCATTTTAATTAAATTGTCAAATAATGATGTCATCGCTGCATCATTATTATGTCATAAATAATTTAATTTCTTTAATGTCTAAAAATTATAAAAAAACTACTATGATATAGGAAATCGTTTTATCTTTCCAATGACTATTTATAATCAAAATTTGGACTTGTATAACCCCACTTAAAGATTGTTTTAGTAAAACAATTTATGTTAGTGTCATTTTCACTTTAACATTAAATAAAAAGTATTTTATGTTATTTCCCAACAAAAGTGGACCCATGGGGTCCCCAAGTTAGGCCATGGCTTGTCTTGGTCGGCCATGACATAACCAATAGGGTTGGGACATGTGTCTAGGTCATTTTATATTATTAAAGCATTATTTATACCCTTAAACTACCCTAATTACCACTAATCGCGATTAAGAACTTAATGAGTTACTATTCACCAAAAAATTATTATAATCTCATTGAACCACATTTTACTTCTTAATGGCAACCATGTATGTCGGATTTTCAAAATTCAATACACATTAGTGGTAAAATTTCATTTAACTGAAAAATCAGTTTGCTTGATTACCACTTAGTGGTTTCACTATTCATCAAAAATTGAAGTTTTTCAGAAAATTACCAAAAATTCACCCTAAGCTATATTTGATATTCCGAATTCAAAAAAGAATTCCATTTTACAAAATTCAAATCATATAAGTCACATTAATTAATTCAATAATTAATTCCCGCTGTCAGAGCAAAAAGCGTGTTTTTATAAAACAATAAGTATCAAAAGATTGACACTAGTTTAAGTCCGATTTCAAAGTGAAATTGATTCCAACGACCACTATTGGATTTAATGGTAAAAATATTTTCAAATTTAACTTTAAAACCAATTAAAAAGATAATCTAATCATATAAATAAATTATATTAAAAAGAGGTTTTGAATTAAAATACAACATTTTACACTATTCATTAAAAAATGAACTTTATCAGAAAAATACCAAAAATTTACACAAAGTAAAATTTGATGTCCCGATTCTTAATAAGAGTTTTATTTGGTCCAAAATAATTTATAAGAGTGATCAAAACTAAATTTAATGATATTTCGCCATCAAAAGGCGATAAGTGAACCTTTAGTGAAAACTAGGGCATATATGCCTAAAATTGAATTCTTTCCATATTTTAAGCCTCTATCCTTTATTGGATAAATGTAAAAACATTTAAAAACATATATAATCATATTTTAGTTATTTCTATCCATTCCCACCATTACAATGGCTACATGTTAACTACCATTTAAAAATAATATTATTTTATTATTAGAGTGCAACGTAAGATTCCCAAGAAACTCGTTGTTGCGTGTTGGGTATGCCATCGAGCATAGCGTCCCCTTTAAAGTCATTTAAATATTTTATTCACAAATATGGATAAATATGAAATGTCATATTCTTTATTTACCTGGGATGTTACATCCTTCCCCCCTTTTGGGAATTGCGTCCTCGCAATTTTAAAATTGCGCTTGGAAACATTCTTGAAAGTCCCACATCGGAACAAAAGTCGGTAAAACAAACACTTTAAAATAAAGAAAGATAAGTACAAAGGTCACCCGAGTTAACCCATACTAGGATTCCAAGTATGAAAATATGGACATGGAGGAGAAAACATAGGTTCGTGTTCTCATGGAGAGTGATAGAAAACATGTTTAGGAGAAAGTTAACCATGAGAAAATCACAAACTTGTGATGGGTTAAACGGTATTCGATTCCCCAGTAGGAAAAGTTAATAGACAACATTTTCGGTTTAAGTTACTTTTTATTGAGGAATTTATTCATAAGGAAACATAATCACTTATCATGTTGACTTTCAACTTTTATTAGATTCCTTAATCAAACTCATATTTTCTCCAAAAGGCGAGTATTTTGGAAGACTTGTTCACATTAAGAGTACTATAATCAAATTCTAGAGAATCACCTAATCCACAAAATAGAACTATATACTTCCCATGTCTTTAACCAAAACCAAAACCAAAAAGGCTAGTATAAGATCAGATATTCCAGAAAAGGATAACCCTTTATAAAAAGAAAATCTATTCTTAATCTCCAAAATTTGTCCAACAAAACCCAAAGTTCAACGAGGACCATTCTATAATCAATTTGTCCATAAAATTCTTCAAAGTAAACCAATATAAGATTGAAACCCAAATATTTGAAGGATTTAGTCGCATAGTCTTCCAAGATAAATCGTAACATTTATCTCTAAACAATATCAGTTGCTCCTAAAGTCTCGTATTGAAAAGTAATTAACCTAGTCACATATCCTCCATGATAGGTTAATCATTTTCCTAAATAACCCAAAATCAACTTACTCTTAATTCATAAAATCATATAACTAGAAAGAATCAGTCAAACTAACTAGGGACTTCACGTAGTCCAGTGGTAGGCGATAAATAGCAGTCGTACTTTGGTTGTGGGTTCGATTCCCGCAGCTTTGTCCGACGCGACGGGTTGTCACACGGTCTGCGTGTTGTCCTTTTTTCAAAACTATATAATTCTTAAAACATTCCCCAAAATGAGATAAAATCTTCAAAGATGATCATAACATATTTTAACCTCAAGTTTATCTCATGCCTTTCATTTTCCATCAGAACATATAATAACCCATAATTACCTCAAAAGTAAGGATCATATAAACCCTAATGGTTACCTTAATAATTATTACCTGAATTTCCACATCGAGTTGGCCATCTCGTACCTAATGCACTAGAGAACTCACCAAGGTTGAAGTGGTTGATCATGACTCCTTGATAGTTGGTTTAGAACAACCATGAGTTTCCTCATTGAATCCTCCATTTTACCTAGTATCTTAATCATAGATCCACCACAGTTTCCTTCAATCCAATTGTCACTTTGGTGCCTGTGAGATCCAGCCATTCACTAACAACAGATATGTCAGTGTGAGTATATCAACAAAACCATCATGTACTAATGAGTAAGATAAACACTAAGATATACTTACTCATTCACTTTATCTAAAACTATGACTCTTTCTGAAATCCTAACCATTATGGTAATGTCACTTATGCTTAAAGAATACCCTAACCTCTAAAGTTATCTAAACCGACCTTTGATACCAACTATAAGGCCCCAGCCTTAAACCTTACTTAATCTTGAGTTATTACAAGATTTCACATTGAGGATCTTTTCAGGTTTAGAGTTTTAGAGAATTAGATCATGAAACATTCATTACATTCCACATTTAAACAAAGTGGTTACATAAAAGACAAAATTCATTCTTCTCATCAACGGAAACCTATTTAAAATTAAACACAGATTCTTTCTTGACACATCCTTGACTCTATCATCTTATCATGTACCTTTCCCTCGACCTGAAAAAAACATTTAAAAAACTTGGGATGAGCATAAAAAGCTCAGTAAGGGATATAAAAATATGGAAGGGAAACATGAGTTCATATATACATAAGAATGAAATCATACTTTACCCATAAAACATAGGCATATCAAATCATGAATAAATCATTGAAAACATAAGACATAAAGGTAACTTGAGGCATTCATAACATTCTTACGTAGGGAGTACCCCTCTTGGTTACGTTTGGAATACCCATCACAGTATATTCCCTAAATCTCTTCGGAGAAACCTTAACGTTTCACTCCTTCGCGTTACCCAATGCATTGGAGAGCTATATCGGGCTCACCCGCCCTTAGTTTATCACGGAACCACCCGTTATTCATAACAATGCCCAAGAACCATAACATAATCGTATCACATAAAACATGAATAAAGGAAACATAACATTTCCACATTACAATCACAATATAACATTTTAGGATATTGAAATAACGAATCCATTAAAAACCATTTTCAAAACCATTTAAAACATTTAATAAAGAGATTTTTGAATCAAAGTGTCCCATACCACCTTGAAGATTAAGATTTTAAACCATTAATATCCATATAAATAAATCCTTAAAACCATTTTGAAAACATGGATATTAATAAGAACAAATAATTAAAACATTTAAAACGATATTTTGGTTAAAGGGGTTTTACCAAAATTAGAGACACTTGAATACAATAATTGAGGAATAACATTTAGTCATAACTTTATAATATCATGAGAATAAATGGATTCATGATATAATACTCCAAAGGACAGTATATACACCATATAAGAGTGAATTGGTGCATAACAACAATGAAGTCTCAATAGGGATGTAAAATGTGATGAAATCCCTTATAAAGAAGGTATCCTTAAATCAAGGACAAATCAATCTCAAAAATATGTGTGAAAAATATAAATACACCCAATATGAGTGGATATTAAGTGTAAAACAATAAAAGGTCATTCACACATATTCAATGGATGACATATTCAATGACTACATGTGGAACCCAAAGAAATCGAAATTGGGTTAAGAAGATCCCTTGACAGCCTAACGACGTCACATCAAAATGAGTTGATGAGAGATAAAAAGAGTATCTCATCACATGGACATAAAATTTACCAAAAAGAGGAATATAAAAGAATATCCCCCAACACTACAAAGAGGAGCTTAAAATAAGTGACATAAAGGAGAGTACTTAAAAAGAAAGAGAGAGGTCAGATCTCTTACGAAAGTTCGGCAGCCTAACGGTGCCACTCAAAAACTTCCAAAATGGATTGATGAGAGAGAATAGGGTCTCTCATAACATGAGCATAAAAATTACAGTAGGAGTAATATAAAAGAACATCCCAATCATAAGAAAGATGAGCTTAAAAGAAATGACATAAAAGAGTGCACTTAAAGAGAAAGAGAGTTGCAGGATCCCTTACCTCGGGTCCGACTTGACTCGATCGTTCCTTAATCTCCTGAATAATAAACTTGAGTTAATTTATAATTCCTTAAGAACCCTTTTTCATGTTCATTATTACTTTTATACCACTTATTACCATGTCACAAACATTATGTAATCATTTAAGTTAATAATATTTGTTTTGCCGATATTTTGTTCTTAAGTCGAAAGTGGTCTTCTTACAATTACATGTTGTTCAAGTGGCCAAATGTTTATTATATACAGAATTGTATTCATTATGTAGATATCATATATGTCACATATATCCAGTACATTCATGCATTTATAACATTACATAATCATTTAGAGGTAAGAAATGAAATGCACCGTTCATGGAGACGGTAAGCCGTACGTACGCATGAACGCTACTTTCATTTCTATTTCGTATTTTATAGAATGGAATAATAATGATATAAAGGTATATTATAATTCCAGTATAATATCATATATAATATCATATTTCCATCCTTTATACATCCCACATATGGTATTTAACGAATCAAATCACTTTGAGGGGGCGGTAGTCCGCACTTCCTTAAATGAAGATATCGCGTATACCCATAATGGAAGCCACAAAGGTAAGACAAAAATGAAAAATACAGAAGCATAAATAAAACATAAACATATTATATATCATATATAGAAATAGTGACATCATAATGGCCACCTTTGAAGGTGTTAAATGAGTATTGAACAATCATCGTTTCGGGAGGCAGAATTTCACCATCCACGGAAACCGTATGTTCTTTAACCATTTGATGTAGTTGTGTGAGAGTGTAGCTAAAATAAATCTTGTAACAACATCCTAGTATATTGAAGATACTGGTGTTGTTACAAAAGAAGTAAATAAAAAGAGATTATAGGTTTGGAGAAGCAAAAAGAAACAAATGAACAAGAGAGAATGAGTTACCTTTAAAAGTGTAATCTCCTTTTGATTTGAGCATAAAGGCTTCCTTTGAAAGGATTCTGCCCAAAGGGGATCCTCTAGGATGAGGAGAGGGATGTTGAGAGAGTAAATGGGCAGGGGTTGGCCGAGCCAAAGGCTTGAGGGGTGTGGGAAAAGAGGTAGAGGTGGGGGCCTTTTATAAGAGGAGAGGAGGGGCACTTTTGGAAAGCAATGAAATATTACATTATTTGAAAATGCATTTCGGTTCTAAAGGGTCCCACATTGATAGAATTCGTGGATAAGGTGATAAGGCATCGAAATCCACTCATCCAATTGGTTTTGTCCATGTGTATATTGTAGATTTTTCATTATCTTTCCATTTTAATTAAATTGTCAAATAATGATGTCATCGCTGCATCATTATTATGTCATAAATAATTTAATTTCTTTAATGTCTAAAAATTATAAAAAAATACTATGATATAGGAAATCGTTTTCGCTTTCCAATGACTATTTATAATCAAAATTTGGACTTGTATAACCCCACTTAAAGATTGTTTTAGTAAAACAATTTATGTTAGTGTCATTTTCACTTTAACATTAAATAAAAAGTATTTTATGTTATTTCCCAACAAAAGTGGACCCATGGGGTCCCCAAGTTAGGCCATGGCTTGTCTTGGTCGGCCATGACATAACCAATAGGGTTGGGACATGTGTCTAGGTCATTTTATATTAGTAAAGCATTATTTATACCCTTAAACTACCCTAATTACCACTAATCTCGATTAAGAACTTAATGAGTTACTATTCACCAAAAAATTATTATAATCTCATTGAACCACATTTTACTTCTTAATGACAACCATGTATGTCGGATTTTCAAAATTCAATACACATTAGTGGTAAAATTTCATTTAACTGAAAAATCAGTTTGCTTGATTACCACTTAGTGGTTTCACTATTCATCAAAAATTGAAGTTTTTCAGAAAATTACCAAAAATTCACCCTAAGCTATATTTGATATTCCGAATTCAAAAAAGAATTCCATTTTACAAAATTCAAATCATATAAGTCACATTAATTAATTCAATAATTAATTCCCGCTGTCAGAGCAAAAAGCGTGTTTTTATAAAACAATAAGTATCAAAAGATTGACACTAGTTTAAGTCCGATTTCAAAGTGAAATTGATTCCAACGACCACTATTGGATTTAATGGTAAAAATATTTTCAAATTTCACTTTAAAACCAATTAAAAAGATAATCTAATCATATAAATAAATTATATTAAAAAGAGGTTTTGAATTAAAATACAACATTTTACACTATTCATTAAAAAATGAACTTTATCAGAAAAATACCAAAAATTTACACAAAGGAAAATTTGATGTCCCGATTCTTAATAAGAGTTTTATTTGGTCCAAAATAATTTATAAGAGTGATAAAAACTAAATTTAATGATAGTTCGCCATCAAAAGGCGATAAGTGAACCTTTAGTGAAAACTAGGGCATATATGCCTAAAATTGAATTCTTTCCATATTTTAAGCCTCTATCCTTTATTGGATAAATGTAAAAACATTTAAAAACATATATAATCATATTTTAGTTATTTCTATCCATTCCCGCCATTACAATGGCTACATGTTAACTACCATTTAAAAATAATATTATTTTATTATTAGAGTGCAACGTAAGATTTCCAAGAAACTCGTTGTTGCGTGTTGGGTATGCCATCGAGCATAGCATCCCCTTTAAAGTCATTTAAATATTTTATTCACAAATATGGATAAATATGAAATGTCATATTCTTTATTTACCTGGGATGTTACAATCTTTCTTCCTCTCCTTCCCAGATGAGCTTCCACTACCCTAGTTCATTTCTCAAATTATTCCACAGAAACCGGACTATAATCTACAATAAATATATTCCATGATTCCACAATAAACCACCTCAGAATAAGTCTTCATCTTGAACAATAATACTTGATCTCATATATCTAGTCACAACCCCATTTAAAAAATCTTATTCTTCATCTACTCATTGTAATCCACCTTCGGTGAAAACCAAACCAACTCTACAACATGGTTACAATCCCCAATCATAGTCTCATCTCCCAAGAGAATATCCAAAAAAATCATGGTATTGCCAATGGTTAAGCTCTCTATGAAATAGTTCTCATTAAAAAGGACCTCAATATCCTTTCATCCCATCTACTCATGGTTCCCACCTTGCAGAACTAAGTCCCATGACATCTGACTATAATATTCCAACATGAAGGAAGAAAACTTTAACATGATAGTCTATGGTGTGTCAAGAAGCTTAAACATCCACTCAATCTTCTCAAGAAAATCCATATCTTCTTGGGTATCTTTGATTCCCTGAAAATAAGGTGTTATATTCATTGGAAACTCCCGTGCTTTGTCCTTTCTAGGACCTGGTTCAACTTCCCCAATTTTAGAAGGACCGGATCCCACTCCATTACCCAAATACTAGACATCCCAATGAATGGATTCCACATGTCTTTGATCAATTGGTGATAGGGAACTCTCTCTGGCCTCTTCCCATATTTGGATAGGAGGTATTTAGTGGGGCATATTTCTATGTTACGAAACAACCATAGGGAACACCCATCAATACAACCAACAACACAGCATTCTGAATATTTTCAGCTACAATCACAAATTCGAAACACTTCTATAAATCATAAAGAATCCAAATTCATCACAATAATAAGTCCAAATAAATTACTCACCCCACTCGGTGTCCATATATATTTTTTAGAATGTGTGTATCACTTGGGGGAGAAAAAAAACCAAATTAAAACACCCCAGGAAGACTCAAGGTTTTTTACAAGGAATTTTGGCCAAATACCCCACTCGAAACCAAACCTCAAGCCATGAAAATATAAGCTCTGGTCTATATAGACTCTTTCCAAATAACATGACCCAAGGAAAATATGAAAACGAAGCTATGATACCATATCTTCAATAAACTTTCTAGGGTTCAATCCAACCCAACAACCAGCACAACCAGAGATAAATCCCCAAGAGTATTCCTAGTATCCACAGGCTAACAACTAGTTCATGGCTTTCTAAAATTCACTTTTTGGGAATAATTTCACCAAAGAGAACCAAATGAAAAAACACTCAATAATAAATCATAATACCAAGATCTGTATTCACAACCATGGTAGGTACAACAATTTCCAGATTCAATGTTTTTCAACATTAGAAAAACCAATAAAACCAAAATCTGCATGAAAATAACCACTAGTAAATGGGTCCACCATCGACAATGTGAAACATATTTCTATTACCTAATTCCTAGACAACAAGCTCTATGTGCACCCAAGGTTGTGTCTATGGTATGAGACAAATCTAAGCAGAATTCCATCCAAAATAAGGATTCCATGGAATAACATTAGAAGAAAAATTGACATGCACATGTTTATAAGAAACTAGGAATCGTTTTTAAGTAATCATTCAAATGAAAGAATTTTTAAAGGAAAATGTCTAAATAGAATCATGATTGAAAATGAGAATGTATAAAGTGCCCATCATATGAAGATGATTAACGCCACATCATATAAAAATCACATCACAAGAGAGCACCATGTCACAAGAAATCCCTATAGGCTCTAACTATAGTAGGACCCTAGGAACCTCATAACATAGTGATAATCTCCTCCAACTAAACCCCACAGTGTCCTCATGCATGATCCACTAGAAGGGAATTAATCCAAATGTCTAATGGTCTCTAAATATAATAAGAAATCCATAGCATCAAAATGCATGATCTACTAGGTAGGAACACATCCCAATGTTTATTAGTCTCTAATCATATCATATGTTTAGATAGTGTTGTAGAGTCAATACAAATAGAAGAAACTAGTCCTCATCCCCACCAAATCAAAAAGATTACTTGTTCTAGTTCACCAACTAGATACCAATTATTCCCCTTTTTCTCAATTTTCATTTCAGATTTCACATAAATTATTACTTTCACTTACATATGAATTGAACCATGATAATGAAAGAAAATAAATTTCATTCACATGAACATTCATCCGAAATTAAAACCTCACATGGAAACCACCATGTTCCACAATAAAAAACCATTCAAACTCACACAAACACCATAACCATTTCGAAACACATTTCACACCCCTATCACAATTAATATCTCACATTTAATAAACATAACAAATTTGTTAACATTAAAAAACCTTATTTCCATTACAAAACCTTATTTCATTTCATATGTATCTCAAAAACATTTTAAAACATATTTAAAACCTTTCAAAAAATCCATTAAAAATACTAATGAGGAACATAAAAGTGGTACACAAGAATCCCAAAAAAAATAACTTTATAAAACCATTTTCCACCCCCAAGAACTTAAAATCACTTTTAAAACACATTTCTCACCACACACATAATCCGTAGAACACATTTATGAAACAAATAAAGTAAAAAAATCATCTAAAATATAATTTAATGGAACCATCTACTTAAAAAAATGAAAACAAATAGAATCCAGTGGAAAACCACAACCGCGCCACTATGAAACCCTATAAAGGAATTATAAAACAAAAAAATAAATATTTTACCCAACAAGACAAGATATAACCCTTATTACATCAATTAATGCATGGATGAAACATGGAATCAAGAAATAGGGAAGATAAACCCAAGAATAAGGGGAAAACAAGAGAAAAGAGGCTGACATGATAATTAATTGAACAACCACGGCCAAAAACACCAAATGTTTTGAGTTAAGTTGTCTGAAAAGTGTAAATTTCTAATTTTTAATTATCCATACAGGTCGCATAGTTTTTTAAACCAGACAACAACCATGTGTCCCTCTCTATCTAAGAGGAAATGGGTCGCATTATTTCTCAGGGGAGGGCTCATGAAATTGTGGCTGGATGTGTGGCCTTTATGGAGCCACTTTACATGGTGCATGATTTTTTCTATCTTAGTACAAGGTTTCCTCTAATCATGAACCACCTACTGTAGGGTAAATTTTTTCAATTTTTCTCCAAAAAATCATTGGAAAACCATGTGATGAATGAAACAACAATGTTAAAGATAAAATTTACTTCAAATATTCTTTCATGTGATAATTAATTTACTAAATACGTGTAATGAAAAATCCTTTGGATTTTCCCCTGAATGACGATTTTTTATTATTTTGATATAACTTGTGGAATTCTTTATAGGTAGCTTTGTTTCCCAAGTTAATCACAGTTTTTCACTAGGAAGTACCCATATATAATTAGAGTTGGATGCTTTTTTAGAACATTGATATAAGAAATGGGATTTCATCATTTTGTTTTTAAATTCATGGTTTATATTCAGTAATATGGTAAATTAAAATAGGATAAGACAAGAAATGAGTATGTGTTATCCTAAAAATTAATTAAAAGAATTTATTTTAGTACAGTGGGAGAAAATCCTTGAATATATGATATTGTTATTTAAAATAAATCCAATTTGAGGGATTAGATTACCCTATGGGTGTTGAAGATGATGTTTTTTATTTTGATGCGAACAAAGTTTTTTTTATAATTTTAAAAAGTTTTCATTCCTAAATTACACAAAAATAATGTTATTACCAGGTAAATCATCAATTTTTTTTGATTTTATTGTGTATAAAATTAAATTGATTAATTAATAAAATATTGAGTTTTAGTTTCGTCTTCATTTTTTGTAATTAATTTGAAAATCCATTAATTTACTTTTTATTTTTTATTAAAGAATTGAATTTTTTTTCAATTATTTTTTTCATTATATTAATATTATTATTGTTTAATCAATGTAAATCCTACACTTATTTTTTGGTTTATTTTTAGGTTAGGGGTCTATGTTTAAAATTGTATAAGTTTTACCATACAATGATCCATCATAGACTAGAATTTGGGTAATTTTCATGCGAATCTAGGAATGATTAAGAGTCATATACGTGGAAGTCATATATATGTGAGTGGTTCTATATATAAGTAATATGCAACGAAAATTTAAGTAATTTATTAAATGAGGGACCTTAACCATCTTCATATTAATATTTATTATATGTAAACATAAAAGTGTTACTTCCCTTTTAATTTTTCTTATTAAAATCAACATATAGGAAAAAAAATTAGAATTAAAAAATTAAAAGAAATCATTTCCTCTATTTGGATAAATAGGGATGAGAACCATTAAATAATCCATGTAGTTTTTATGCAGATAAAAAGAGAGACACTTTTCAAAGGAATAATGTGATCTGTACAAAAATATTTAAGATTCACAATTAAATCAATCTACACCCCTAAACTGTAAATTCCAAAATGGTCCCCATAAGGAGATTTAATCTTAGAAAAATGAATGGAAGATGGAGTTTGAGAAGAAATGTGATCTATATAAATTTTTAGCCCTCCCTATTTTTGAAATAATTAATGTCCTTTTACTCCAAAATAATATTTATTGGAATATGAACTTTATAATTTCTCTACATTTTTTATATAATTTCATTTTATTCATATATTTTCTTATTATTCACTATTTCTTTAATTTTCATTTTTCATAATTTTGATCCTAAAGGTATCATATATGATGAGAGTATGTACCATGGATCAACCATAACATGAAATCCAATGACTCTATATCCTAATTACAAATATATGTTTTTACAAACTTATTTTGTGGATTCAGATGCTTGACGGGAAGAGGCGGTGGTTTGACCTTGATCTTCTCTTTCCTAAATTTCTTTTCACATTGTTAAAATATTTTCCTCTCGTACTATTCAGAAAATAAATCTATGGCGGGATTAATGGATTGAATATTTTATTGAATCATTTTTCATTTGATTTGGGAGACTATTTGAATAATCTATTTGTAAATTTCTTAAGTGGGATTTTTGTTTAAAACAAGTATAGATTGAGGATCTGAATAGACAATTAGGAATCATAGAGTACAATTATGGGTTATATGTTTTAATAAATGAAAGATCACAACATTTAAACTAGTGGTGTCTCATTTTATCTATTTCTCTTTTCCCTATTTTTATAACATAGTTCTTGTTTTCATAAAAAAAATCTCATTCCTATTATGATTTTAAAATAAGGAAAATAAAAGAAAATTAGTTTAAGAATATTTTGTCACAATCAATAGAACATTGAGAGAAATAAATCTGATCATCATTATATTATATATATATATTATTATAAATTATACATTAATATACCTCCAAAATTATATTCTATCAATCTATGCACCATTTCAAGGGAACAAGGGTGCATATTTTCCTATTTAAACCAAATTGTTATAATATTTTTTTTATCAATTTTTTTCTATTATTGATTTTCTATTTTTACTTATTTATTTTTATCCTTATTTAATTCCTCTAATTGGTATAAATATTTCCAGATCACGATTATTCAATAATGTATCACCAATAATATTCTAAATTTATATTACCACCAAAGACCAAGGGAGTGTAATATCAAGGAGGAGAAGACGAGAAACATTTGGTACATATAAATGGGTGTGGTGATGGAACATCATACCCTCATAAATAAATTCAAAATAAAACAAATAAGCATCTACAATACAAGATTGAAGAAATTTCTAGATTCGAAGGAGTTTATAGACTACTTTAACTACACTTTTTTGTTAGATGAATATTTAAAAGAAAAAAAGTGACACTATAGAGTCTACGAAAACAATTTCCATGATATCAACCACTCTCAAGGAACTAATCGGTAAAAGAAAAAAGTAATTAGAGGGTTATGTAAAATAAAATATATCATATGCTACGGAATATATTCTAGAGGTGGAATAAAAATTAGAAGAACCATCTCTCACGTATATTTCAGATATTATACATGGGGAACTCATAGATGAAAATTATTCTAGCTAGGAAATTTGAGGGGGATGGCCAAACATTGAATTTTATTATAACATATTTTAATATTAATTTTGAAAATAATCATCTATGGTTAATAAATATTCATAATTATAGGATTAATACTTAAAATAACAATAATAAATAAATATGATGGGATTTGGAAACTGTGAGACCATTGAACATCCCTATATAAATCAATCTAGAGTCATACCATCATAAGAGATAGCTCAATGTTGACCCTCCTAAAGGAGTGTATCTTTATAAGGATTAATTTTTTTATTTTTCACAACATTAATTACTATATATATATCCATCAAAACTAAATTTACAGGCCTTTCTAAGAATAAATATTCCATTTATAGTGATTATTATTATCTGGAAACCATCATATAATATAAAAGTGTAGTAGAATTTTATTAATTAATTTCCCAATAAAAAACAAGAGGAGTTATATATTATTTAATTTGATAATATTATAAATATTCTCTAAATTATTTATATTATGAATCTATATAACCTATGTATAATTATTTACCTCCTCAACCAGATCATCCCCATCCACTAATGTATGATAACATATCCAATAGGGAGGACCTTATCTTTATTTTCCCTCAATTTTTAAATTTTTTTATATTTTTGGGATATCAGTGTTCATGGGGATATCCCAGAGAAGGGTCCTCTCATGGAAATTATTAAAAATAACATGTGTTGTTCCCAATCATGTAAACTAAACCACCTGTATATATTAGTGTTAAATGAAGTAAAAAACCTAGTTCAAATATGGTGGGGAAACTGTGTTTTCAATATTGATTTGTTTTTTTTAAAAAAATTAAATGTTTTATTTTTCTTTTTATATATTTTTTTAGTGGATAACACTTAGGAGGTAAGCTCAAATTTATCCATAGAGCACCAATGGGAGAGTTTAACTCATCCTTACTAAATAAATAAAAATGTTGTTTCTTAATTTTTATACTTTTTTCCACTACTGTTATTTGAATTTCAATAGGGATATAAATGGTATGTGTTCAGTGACTATACAGTAGGTAATATCAATCTATATAGGATTATTATTGGAACTATTTACAATATCTATTGAATCAATTTTTTGGAAAATATTAATTAAGTATGCATGGTGGTTTATTTTTAATTTTTAATTTTAATGTTATTTTAATTATTTGAAGAATATTTAAATAATTTTGAAATAAAGAAAAGTATACCATTATAGTTTAATGGGATTCAATAATTTTAATTATACTAAATTTAGATAATTTTTTACTAAATTATACCACTATTCACATATAAAATCTTTGTTTGAGAATTGGGAAATGTTTTTGAAAAATAATAGATTTTTGTGAAATAAAAATTATAAATTTAGGAAACATCAATTTTTATCTTAATCCTAGTTAAATGTTCCTTAGTTAATAAATAATCCTTAGTGATAAAACACATAAATAATTCATATTATTCCTTTTAAACTCAATTAAAATGGTTTATTGGGATCCCTTGTGATGTCTTATGAGATTTAGGCACTATGTGGTTTAGTTGTAAATTATATTCATATATTGAATAACTAATTTAGAAAAAAATGGAAATGAAAAATTCAATAAGCTTCTACTTGGTAGAAATGAATTGATTTATGTGGGGGAATATTAATCCCTAATGATAAAGGGCAAAATAGATTTTGAAAATTTTCATTTGAGTTATATTATTAATGTGGGAAATAGTGATTAGGATCTATGGGAAATGGAGAGATGAAAGTGTCACCTTTTAAAATATTCATCACAATAAGATATGTTATGATTATAAACATGGAAATATAAATTTTTCTGTAATAATGTGGGAAATGGATCGAACATTTGGAGGAGTTCTGTTATTTTTCCACAATGAGTGAATGCTAGACTTTATTCTCTTCTAGTTTGTTTATTTGAAACAAGTACGAATAATAATTTTGATATACTAAATTTATCATATTTCAAAGGAGTAAAATAGTATATGTGTGGAATAGTGATGAAACCTAATAGTTTTATAATTTTATTCTATTTTGCATTCATAATAAGCCCTGAAATATTTTTTAAATATCTAAGTAGTCATCACATTTATGAGACTTTCTAGAATGTAGAATGAAATTTATAAATGGATTAAATGTTGGTTTTTAATGTTTTATTCATTTTTAGAATTATTTTGAGAATTAATACCTTGTTTTGTGATTTTTTATTAAAATTGTAAATGGTTTTCAATTCATATTTCCATGTTTTAATTTCATGTTGTTTTAATCTCAAAAAATACTACATATAGTATTATTCCTTCATGTGTTGTAGGTCTAGGATGAAAATTGGTTATGTAATTCCCTATTTATTAGTCAATATAGACAACAATATTAATAAATTTTGTGTGAGAAATTCCCTACAAATGATTCATCTATGTTAGAGTCATTTATGTATGAGTGGTTTTATGTATGTGTAATACATAACTAGTGTATGAGTCATTCAACATATTATTGACCTAAACCTGATTCACATATGTATGTTTCAGGGAGAGTAGTATATGAGTGATTATTTAAATTTCTAATTTTTGGTTGAATATCAAAATTTTGGAAAAATTACAAGAAACAAAAAATATAAATCAAAATAAAAAAATCATTTCATATGTTTGGAAAAATTTAGAAGAAAAAATTCAATATATCCATGAAGCCCTGATCCAACTAAAGAATGTTAAACTAATAATTGGGATGATTTGAGGTAGTAGTATGATATGGGGTTCCCAGATAATGTAATGTTCAAACATAGACTATACTAATGTAAATTATCCCAAGAAGGAGCCTGTAGATATAGAAAATGAATATTAATAATATGATGATGAGGATACATGTGATGAAAATAAATTTTTTCTCCTCCCTATTTTTACAATAATTAGAGTTTTATCCCTTCGATATTATCTTGATTAGTGTATGAACATTCTAATTTATTTGTATTTTTAATATAATAACATTCTATTAATTTGTTCTTGTGGTTTTCTCACTCTATTCCCTTTTTATTTTTTTGTAACTATAATTCTAAATCTATCATATATTATAAGAGTATAACCTGGTGATCACCCACTAGATGATAACCAATGACTCTAGATTCTATACAAAAGACTGTTATTTTTACTATTTTATTCTATGTGGTCGATTCATTGATGGGTACATGAAATATTTGTACATTGAGATTCTCTCTCACCCATTTAATATTTCATTTGTAAAATGCATTCCTCTCATAATATTTAGATAATTGATAAATGATGGGATCAATGGTATTAATAGAACATGGACTCACATCTAAGGTTTATTTGAGAATATTGTAGGTCAAAATGTAAAATATTTCATAACTGTGATGTTCATATACACCATGTATGTAGTTAGGATGTGTCTGGATAGTTGGAAGGAATAATGATTAAGACTATGGGATCAAAGTCACAAGACAATACAAAGTCATTATGTTTGAATATAGGGTTGTCTCATTTACAATAATTTCATACTTTCTTCATTTTCCTATATTATTTCTTATTTGAGTCTATCAAACACCCTTCTTATTCTACATATAATAAAAAAAAAACAAATATAAATTAAAAAATAGTTCATCTCCATGCCTAGATCTTTAAGTGACAAACCACTAATCATCTTTTAAATACACATAGGGGATTATAAATTATTCTTTGACAACTATACATAATTAAAATCTACCATATTTTTTTATTATGAATAAGTCAATGATAAAGAAAAATTTGGTTGAAGGTAAATCTTCATAGTGGTGTTTTATATGTTAGTCAACTAAAATTTTATATGTAAAAGGTACAATCATAATAATCTAGAACTCTATAGATTCAATTTTTACTACTAGTTGAGGTAACTAAAGAAGTTATAGACAGTACATGTGGAAGATGAAAGGATAATGTGACTAAAAGTAAGGAAGTATAGATTAGAGAAATTGATACTAATAGAAGATGTTAAATCAAGTGATTTAATACTATATTAAAAAACATACAAACACATCTAAATATTGTTAAACAATTCATAATTTTTATGGTGATTGGGAAGTTGTACAATTTAAAATAATGTAAATAATATATATTAATGTCCAGAGGATAAATTTATGATATGATGATTAATGAAGTAGTTTCCAAGAAAATTTATTTATTTCACAAATAATTAGGTTTTAATGATAGCTACTTCATAGATGTTTAGGAGTTATAATTGGAAAAAATTTCAGACATTAATACCCCATATAGGTTTTTTCATTATCCATAATAAGTAAGGATGATTTGAATAGAAGTCACTAAACAATAAAAGATATAATACATGATGACCAGACTATCATATAGGTTACTTCTCATTGAAAAATTGACAAAGTACCTCATATTTTTACCTAGATGATCTTAAAGATGTCTTCCATTTATATAATGATAACTCTCATCAAAATCTATGAAATATGTGCATCATTTCCAGTAACAAATAAGAATAATTTTTGTATGATGGAAAAATATTTAACTCATTATGTTGTTGATTTCCTTGGATGATGTTGGATATTATGGAATATATAAAATAAAATGATATTTTTATTCAATAAATATAAATACATAAAAATATTAATTTTCATTTAAGATGGGTTTATTCAAAAAATATATTGGTGTATTTTTCAATGTTATTATCATAAGAAATTTTATATGTTTTGGACGAAACATGGAGTTATGATGTCACTGAAAGAGGTGGCATTAGAGAAGGAGATGAAGAAGCACTGAATGTTTAGAATATAAATCATGTTGGTGAATTTTTGTTATAATTAACCAATATTTCATTAGAATGTTAGTACAACTAAATAATTATATGTATTAGGATTATTTATTCTAGATGAGTGGAATCCATGATCATTTAAATATTGAGGTAATCATAAGTACTAAAGGTTATGTAAGCTAGAAGATAGAAAAATAGGAAATATAATATGATTGGAAGATGATAATCAAATTAATCAATAACTAAATATTGAAATATTTATATGTGAAATAGATGAATTTTACTATAATCACATGAGTTGGGACATATTTTTTTCAGTATATAATTTTCGGGAATATTGAGAAAATTTTAATATTTAAGAGTAGAAATCATTTCTGTGAGATATTTGATAGAATATTTAACCCCAATGTTGTTATAATCATTAAATTAATATTGACTGATGATAGTATGATTTGAAAGGCTCTTAGTTCAAATATTTCTAATCACCATAATTTTTGGGAATCCGTTTCTATATAAAATAATGATTTCATGAAGAACACATATGTTTCTAATTAAAAACAAAATGAGATTAAAATAAGAGATGGATTTTCTTGACTAGTAAATTAGGGAAGATCATATGGGTCGATGTTTTAATAATATAAGAATATTAGGTTCTAAGGTAGTAGAATAAAGTTTCTACATTTAGGAGTCTAGAATATAAGATCAATATCAAATTCATCTTCAACCTATATATGTTCTTGATTTCAAATCTCTTATAAGTTTTAATGATTCATAATTATAGTAACTGAATGTAGTAAAAAGATTACATGCATGATAATTGTAGTGGGGTTACGTTTTTAATTGTTTTTATATTTGTTATTTTGAAATTAAACTAAAGACTAATAGTTCAAATATAAAAAATTCCTACATTAGAATTGGTAGGTAGAAGTAATACTTTTGTGAGATAGCCTAATCATTTATGTAATACAGTTTTAAATGGATTTCACAATGAAACCCCTCTTAGATAAAGGATAATAACATTTCCTATTGTAACACTCACGAGAATAGTGAAAATATATTTCTCTTAATAATAATGGGAAACAACAAGGAGTTCGTTTATCACATTGGTGTGAACCATGAAAAAATATACTTGTTTTGTTTCCGTGAAAGTATCTACATTTTGTAGGGGGAATAAGTGTTGATGATTCATAATCAGGATATTTACATCATAACAAAGACATAGTTACAAACAAAATAAAGGGGGAACAGTTATAAGTTGGATTGATTCCGTAAAAATTATCATCAACCCAATTACCCCCCACTCTGTGTGACTATATCATCCATATGGGACTCCCTTGAATGATTGATAGTACTATTAGTAATTCAGATAGTGAGACTAATTTATTATTCGATAAACTTCATGGCCTCGATCTGAATGAAGAGATATGGTGGAGTAAAGTCTAGGTACCTTCCATAATCACATTCAATATAAAAGGTTGTGGGTTATATATTCAACGGAGGGGTCAGGAAGAAGATAAGTAAAATGGGAAATAATTCCACGTAAATCAACTAGGATGCAAACATTGTTCAGAAATTATGAGAAGAAGAGGAACCTAAATTGGGTTAGTGGGATTTGAGAGTTAATTATAGAAGGGGTGATTTTAGAACAATCAAGAATACTATATATAGGGATAAATATATTTAAATATTAAGTTTAAATATCCCTTGGGATCATGGATAATTGATTATAGAGAATCATTACATCTATATCTATAATATGAAGTACAAACAAATATATTTTTAGATTATATGGAAAAGACCATATTGTAGGTTATAGGGCTCTTGAGATCATATGGAAATGTGACTTCAAAGTTTAAATATCATATGGATGTTTTAAGGAGTATAGGTAGTTTATTAAATACATAGATTTTGGATGAAATTAATTTCTATAGGGTGGATAGTGGAAGGAGGATTTTGTGTAACCTTTATGGAAGGAATAATGGGGATCAATCTTGCATCCATAATTGTGTAAAAAAGTGTATAAATGGATATTTATATCTAATTATAGATTAAAATATAATTTTTTTTGTTGGAGCATCAAAATTTGAAAATTTAGAGAAGTTCTATTATTGTATTTGGAATTTATGTGAATAGAATTACTGAGAATTTATTTTCAATGGTGTTTTGAATCTCAATCACATGGATTTCAAAACATGTGTTACTTTTGTAATAGGCTAGAAGTGAATGTTTTTATTTGTTAAAGGTACATGAACACCACAATCTAGAAGGATGAATCTTATAAATATATATGATTACAGGAAATATTCTATATGTTACCACCTAGGGTTACTGTATTTTTGTTTCCTCAAACAATGATTCAACATGGACGATATATATATACTTCCTTAATAAAAAATCTAATGATTACTAGTGTTTGTTCAAAGGAGATCCATTGTTAAGAAAAAGGAAGGAACTAGGATTATGTGTTTTTGGTTAGAAAATAAAGAAGATTATAGTATAATGTAATACTATATGATTTTATATTTAAAGGTAATTGTGTATGAGAAGACAATACTCAAGACACCAAACCAAAAAACTGGGGAATAGTGGATGAATCAGACACTGAATGAGAAGGCTTGAAGAATGAGGTTTCAAATATGTTTCAAAAATGTGACTATGGTTTAATCCATTATTATTTTTTAGTTTATCATTAATATAATTCATTTATCCACTTATGGGGAAGGAAATTCATGAACATGTTTTGTTTAAAAAACTTGTTCATGTTTCTTATAATAAATATTTCATATATGTCATATTTTACCATATTGATGCTAATTAAAGAGGAAATATTTAAAAAAGTCTCAATAATGATTGTTTTTTGTTATTTAATGTAAATAATTATTTATTGGATTTTGTATAATGGAAATTGTAAATAATTATATGTTTTAATTTTATCTGGAATGAGAAGATATTCTGGAATGATTGTAACATGTCGCATGATATATTTGAGAGAAATAATTAGCTGAAAATTTCCTTTTTAATATTATTGGAGGACCAAAATATATAAATGTTTAGGATTTAAATATAATCATTATGACCCTAATTTTTATGAAGAATTTGAAATATTTAAGATTATTGTAGCACATGGAAGTGTTCATAAAGATGAAATTTAAGGATTGGAACTTTGGGGGAAATTGAGCATGTTCATAAAAATCATAAGACTTATTAAAAAGATTAAATTTTATGTCCACTAATGTATTAGAATGGTTGGAAGAGAAAATAGGATCACAAAAGAATTGGAGAGTCTCAGTAATTCCCAAAATTATGAGTTATCTCTGAAAGATGAAATGTGTTTTTTTCATGGAAATGAATCATTGGATCTAACTAAATTACAAAAGGGAAAAAAGGTGATGAAAGAATAAGTTTTTATATTGGAGGATAATATGATGTTAAAAATATTAAAATTGGAAATAACTTATTAATGGATTTTAATATAAGGATGGGTTAAATTTCAATAAATATTTCATCTTGTTTCATAGAAAACATCTATATAGATTATGTTATTTTTAGTAGATTCAGAAGTATTATAAATTGAATAGTTTGATATAAAAATAGATTTCCTTCCTGGTGAATTATATGAGGATATATATATAAGGTAGCTAGATGGGTTTAAAGATAAATATAATAAAGATATTGTTTATTAGCTGAAGTAAATCATATATAGTTTAAATAAAGTCTGTAGGAAATTTAATTAGAAGTTCAATGCCTATATGGATAAGAATGGGTTAGTCCCAAGAAATTCCGACATTTATTTTTATTATAAGGTATTAAATAATAGAATTTATTTCATATTCCAATTTCACCTAGATGATATGTGCTTGTAGGTTATGGATAATATAATAATAATTATTTAAAATTTTGTATTTTAGAAGGAATAAGATAAAGGTTATTGGTGAAGAAAATATAATTTCAATGATATGCATCAAGGAGGAAAGGAATAACAAAATATTTATAATATTTCACAAGGACGTGATCCAAAATATCAATAAGATATTTGGATTTAATAGATACAGACCAGTGAACACCCCATTGGCTAAAAATATTATGTTTTTTAAATAGAAATCACCTAAAATTATGAAGAGTTTAATTGAATGGTGAAATCATTATTTACACTAGTAGTAGGAATCTTGATGTGTTTTAGGGATTATACAAGATCATATATTTCTTATGTAGATGTAATTTTTAGTTGGTGTAAAGAGAATTCAATAAGAGATCTCTAGAAGGATATGATGTGGATTATCTAATATCACAAAGGCGTAGACCAATTATTGTTCTGGAATGGATGATCAATTAAAGGGGTATATTCCTTGGGAATTTGGAAGTTTTTTGGATGTATTTAAGAATTAAAAATAAAATGTGTTCAATTTTAGATGGAAAAAATAAATTTTATTTAATGAATATATCTACTAGGGTAACTTTAAACTGTGGAAGAAAAGTACCTACTAAATATAATACCAGGGAAAGAATTTTTCTAATTAATGTTCAAGTTATAAAAACATAAATGAATTTTTAAAATGGTTTTTTTTCTTTTAGAGGACCATTTATATATTAATGATTTTTTTTGTTTCATTAACTGATAAAATACAATGAGTTAATGTTTAATTTCTTCTACATGATACTATAAGATGGTGTTCATGAACTATGGAAGATAGATTGAAGTAATAATTGGGTACAAATATTGAAGATGATGATAGTATAAGAAAATATGAGGAAAATATATGCACAATGTAACATATATGATTGAATTAATAGATAGATACACAGATTATTTCTTTGTAAAATGTTGTTTCCAAATCATTCTTAGTGTTTTTGATTTCCTTAAAACCATGATAATAGTTTTAAAAAAATAAAAATGATAGGTAGTGGGAGGCCTTAAATAACTGGATTAATTATATATTTCTAAAAGGATATAACCAAGAACATAGATTTACACTTCGTGGGAGTGTCTAGTAATAGAAATATTAATGGGTGGAGGCATGGGATGTAAGAAAATGTCCCTAAACTGGTTATTGATGTGTTCAATTTGGGATGACGGTATTGTGGATGAAATATATACATAGGAATAAATGGTTCATGATTCAAATTAACTAGAGGTATCCAAAGGCAGTATCAGAATTTCAATACAATTTTATAAATTATATCATCTCATGATTTCCATATATATAAAAATATTCATTTACATAATACTGAGTTAGATATCTTTATTCACACACACTAAAATTAAAGTCATGATACATTAGTAAATTAGAATTTTCACATTAAAAATATAAATATGATATCATATAATATATCCATATATGATATAAAATATTATTAATCTTTAAATTAGATCATTTGTATGAAATAATATTAGAAACACATTATATTTATGGTGGTTTTTTTAATTAAATAATATTATCTTCATATTTTTAATTTTCAATTAAAATTTAAATATATAATATTTAGAAATTTAATTAGATAAAATTATAATTATTTTTGAATTAATAATATCAAAATTTATATAGTATGAATATTTTAGAATTTTCTAAAAAATATCAAATTCTAGTTGAAAATGTGGGCTCTTACGAAAATTATTATTTTCATAACATTTAATCTAAATAATAATGACATATAAGGTAAAAACCCATTTATGAGATAAAATTAAAATTTATTTAATAAAATAATTCTTTTGGAAATATTATTTAAACATAGAATTTTCATGGTTAGCCTTATTAGAACTAAAGTAAAATGGTACCTTTAATAAGAAATTTTATTATTTCATTTCTTTTAATTGATTGTTTTATTGTAAAAATTATGTTAGTTATATATTTTTATTTAAAATAATAATAGTTTTATATATAATAAATAAATTCATATGATAATAATTATTCAAAATGATAATTTTAACTTATATTATATTCATACAAAAATGGTTATCTTAAAAACTGTGTTAAGTGCTTTTATTTTGAAATTATATTTTATAAATAATTTTAATATTATTTGATAAAACTAATATCAGAACTATGATTATAATCCTCAAATTATGTTGAGATGTCATTATTAATTAACATTATTTTATTTAACTAAATTTGGTGAAAGAAAAATTTACCTTGGAAAATTAATTTGTGTAGAAGAAAAAAGTGAATTTTAAAACCCTTAAAATATTGAATGGTTAGTTGAAATGAGTGGATAGGTGTATTATTAGTGATATCATAAATCATACTCCATTTTTATTAGGTATGGCATCTTTTAACGATGAATAATTGTAGGAAATAATGTAATAAGTTTATGTAATTCCAAAACTACCATTCCCTTCACTTATAAAAGGTCAAACATACACCAATTCATTACTCACCCATACATTTGAATTACTTGGAGAGAATCTAATAATTGTTTCATTATATAACCCTATCCCATGTAATATATACGTTTTCTCATCATAAATTACCCTTTCCCCTTTACTTTCTAGGAGAATTCCATAGAAAATCAGTGTTCTCAGTGTTTGTAGTACCCTCTTCTTAATATTTATTTACTTTTCTATTTTAAAACATCATGAAACATGGTAATATAATTAATAAAGTAACATATATATAATTAAATTTCATTATATTAATGTAATATCATTTATTAATTCATTATATACCATACACTAAGAAAAATAGATGCATTGGTCGTGCATATGTGCATGCAACGACCTTCATTACGTGATGTGGTTCATTTTTCATCATCTCTTATTTTGGATGGAATAAAGGATGGGGTTTATGATTAATTATGTTTTATTATTTTAATTATAAAATTAAAAAATATCACATTTTCAATTACTTTCATTATTTTAATTTATTAAGGAATGAGATCATTTAACGTGCATATGTGTGGAATACCAGCTCTAGGAACGGCATATCACATTAATCTTAACTAACATACATGGACTGAACTAAATCTTTTATTATTAAACTAATTTTAACATTTTAATATTATTTTAATTATTAAATGATAGTTTTTCATATATTTTCCTTTTATTCATTCATTGAGAAATGGTTTCTTTAATCATGTGTACATGCCGGCTACTACCCCCATGAGTGATGAAATTCATTGGACAACTACACACATCATTAGTCTTCTTAAGAATGAATTTTATTGATATATATGAAATATATTTAATGTATACAGTCCATTAAATATTATATTAACATTTTTAATATCATTTTCTTATTCATTTGATCATTATAACAATCTTTTGTTCTGTTCCATTTACCACTTACTGGAGAGATGATGTAATGTTTATATAGTGGATTATTATGGAATTTTATATAATTTTAATGAAATTTAATTATAATTAATTAAATATTTTTTAAATTTTTCTTTAGTTATAATTTTAATAACTATTAATGTTGAAAATATATCATATCCATTCATTAAAAAATATTGAAACAAGTTTGTCTCTAACATCATCTTCACAAGTCATAATCAAAAAATTCAGTAGATAAAATTTGAAAATTAAAAATGGTCATGGGATATATATTATATAACCATATTTATTCTTGGAATTATAAAATAGATATCAAATATTCAGGAAAAACATTCACATTTCAATTTAAGTGCAATATAATTAAATGTGTAAACACACAATATTAAAAATATCTACAATGAATAATTACATTCATTGTAAATACTTATAAATAAAGTATATAAAAGTATGAAATATATGAAGAGGATTTGAGATATATTATTATAATATTTATGGTTTTTTAGGAATTACTGTTATAGGAAAATATGAGGAAAATATTTGAACAATGCAACATATATGATTGAATTAATAGATAGATACACAGATTATTTCTTTTTAAGGTGTTGTTTTCAAATCATTCGTAGTGTTTTTGATTTCCTTAAAACCATGATAATAGTTTTTTAAAAATAAAATTTATAGGTAGTGGGAGGCCTTAATTAACTGGATTAATTATTTATCTCTAAAAGGATATAACCAAGAACATATGTTTACACTTTGTGGGAGTTTCTAGTAATAGAAAAATTAATGGGTGGAGGCATGGGATTTAAGAAAATGGCCCTAAACTGGTTTTGGATGTGTTTAATTTGGGATAGAGTTATTTTGGACGAAATATATACATAGGATGAAATGGATCATGCTTCAAAGTAACTAGGTGTATCCAAAGGCAGTATCAGAATTTCCATACAGTTTTATAAATTATATCATCTCCTGATTTCCATATATATAAATATATTCATTTATATAATACTGAGTTAGATATCTTTATTCACACACACTAAAATTAAAGTCATGATATATTAGTAAATTAGATTTGTCACATTAAAAATATAAATATGATATCATATAATATATCCATATATGATATAAAATATTATTAATCTTTAAATTAGAACATTTTTATGAAATAATATTAGAAACACATTATGTTTATGATGGTTTTTTTAATTAAATAATATTATCTTTATATTTTTTATTTTCAATTAAAATTTAAATATATAATTTTTAGAAATTTAATTAGATAAAATTATAATTATTTCTGAATTTACAATATCAAAATTTATATAGTATGAATATTTTATAATTTTCTAAAAAAATATCAAAATCCAGTTGAAAATGTGGGTTCTTACGAAAATTATAATTTTCATAACTTTTAATGTAAATAATAATGACATATAATGTAAAAACCCATTTATGAGATAAAATTTAATTTTTTTTAATAAAATAATTCTTTTGAAAATATTATTTGAACATAGAATGATCATGGTCAACATTTTTAGAACTAAAGTAAAATGGTACTTTAAAAAGAAATTTTATTATTTCATTTCTTTTAATTGATTTTTTTATTTGTAAAATTATGTTAGTTATATATTTTTATTTAAAATAATAATAGTTTTAATTATAATAAATAAATTCATATGATAAAAATTATTCAAAATGATAATTTTAACCTATATTATATTCATACAAAATGGTTATCTTAAAAACTGTTTTCAAGCGTTAAGTGTTTTTATTTTGAAATTATATATTATAAATAATTTTAATTTTATTTGATAAAACTAATATCACAACTAGGATTATAATCCTCAAATTATGTTGCGATGTCATTATTAATTAACATTATTTTATTTAACTATATTTGGTGAAAGTAAAATTTACCTTGGAAAATTAATTTGTGTTGAAGAAAAAAGTGAATTTTAAAACCCCTAAAATATTCAATGGTTAGTTGACATGAGTGGATAGATGTAATTTTAGTGATATCATAGATCATACTCCATATTAATTATGTATGGGATATTTTAACAATGAATAATTGTAGTAAATAATGTAATAAGTTAATGTAATTCCAAAATTACCATGCCCTTCACTTATAAAAGGTCACACATACACCACTTTATTACTCACCCATAAATTTGAATTACATGGAGAGAATATAATAATTTTTTCATTATGTAACCCTATCCCATGTACTATATACATTTTATCAACATAAGTTACCCTTTCCCCTTTACTTTCTAGGAGAATTCCATAGAAAATCAGCGTACTCAGTGTTTGTAGTACCCTCCTCTAAATATTTATTTACATTTCTATTTTAAAACATCAAGAAACATGGTAATATAATTAATAATGTAACATATATATAATTAAATTTCATTATATTAATGTATGATCCTTTATTAATTCATTATATACCATCCACTAAGAAAAAAAGATGCATTGGTCGTGCTTATGGGCATGTAACGACCTTCATTACGTGATGTGGTTCATTTTTCATCATCTCTTATTTTGGATGGAATAAAGGATGGGGTTTATAAATAATTATGTTTTTTTAATTATAAAATTAAAAAATATCACATTTTCCATTACTTTAATTATTTTAATTTATTAAGGAATGAGATCATTTATCGTGCATATGTGTGGAATACCATCTCCAGGAACGACATATCACCTTAATCTAAACTAACATACGTGGATGGAACTAAAATTGTTATTATTAAACTAATTTTAACATTTTAATATTATTTTAATTATTAAATGATAATTTTTCATATATTTTCCTTTTATTCATTCATTGAGAAATGGGTTCTTTAATCATGTGTACATGCCGGCTACTACCCCCATCAATGATGAATTTCAATGGACAATTACACACATCATTAGTGGTCTTAAGAACGAATTTTATTGATATATATGAAATATATTTAATGTATAAAGTCCAATAAATATTATATTAAAAAATTTTATATCATTTTCTTATTCATTTGATCATTATAACAATCTTTTTTTCTGTTTAATTTACCACTTACTGGAAAGATGATATAATTTTTATATACTGGATTATTATGGAATTTTATATAATTTTAATGAAATATCATTATAATTTATTAAATATTTTTTAAATTATTCTTTAGTTATAATTTTAATATCTAGTAATGTTGAAAATATATCAACTCCATTCGTTAACAAATATTGAAACAAGTTTGTCTCTAACATCATCTTCACAAGTCATAATCAAAAAATTCAGTAGATAAAATTTGAAAATTAAAAATGGTCATGGGGTATATATTATATAACCATATTTATTATTGGAATGATAAAATAGATATCAAATATTGAGGCATAACATTAACATTACAATTTAAGTGCAAGATAATTAAATGTGTAAACACACAATATTAAAAATATCTACAATGAACAATTACATTAATTTTAAGTAATTATAAATAAAGTATATAAAAGTATAAAATATATGAAGAGGTTTTGAGATATATTATTATAATATTTATTGTTTTTTAGGAATTAATAGAGTGATCAACTAGGTAGGGAAATAAGGTAAGTATTTTTTGTCTGAGACTTCCTTTATTGAGACACATTTTACTTTTTGTAGCAACTAAAATTTATATCATTATATGATTCCTATCATATATATATTATCATGAAATATATATTATTACTTGTATTTTATGTTCATTTTCATGATATATATATTTCCAGGATCATGGTCAAAATGTTATTCAAGTCATATATCAATTTTCATTTCTATGAGTAGCAAAGTTTCTTTTGAAATTGATCTTACAAGTCACCTAAATCCAATAATTTTCTTTTAAATCTGACCTATTTTTTATATATTTATTATAATTAATCCCTTTTATAAAAAATTTTCTCATTGGGGGATCACATACTCTTTCTAAATTCCTCACATAAAGGAATGATCCCCAACCTAATGACAAGACTCTTTATCTTCCACATGAATGTTTTCACTATCTAAAATATCTTATTTAATATTTTAATTCAACATAAAACATATCTTCACCTATAATAAATGAATGGTTTTGTCATCACTTTCACAATGTGTGTTTCACGCAATTCTTTTAATGGAATATAATAATTTTCCTCAAGATTATATTTCAAAAAAAATATCTTCTAATGTTTTTTTAAAATATTCCAAAATTCATTGCTTCCAAATTATTATAATGTTACTTTCATCTATATTTACCTTCATTAGAAATGTTTTTAAATAAAATATTTTTAATTTTTTTCATATGGTTCAATTTAATGGTTTATAATATCTTTTACATATTTCTATGTGAATATACCATTCCACCCCTGTAGTCATTTTCTAAGATAGATACTCTACTTTTACATGTTTTCAATAAAAAAAGGAAATCCTTATTCTCATGGATTGATAAAATATTAAATTTAATTTTTTAAATATATATAGAAAATTATTATTTTCAAATAGATTTTCCTAATGATTCTAAGATCTTTCTCCATCATTGTCATATGAATGATCAATTATATTCTTCAAATTATACCATCCACTCTTTTTATCTTGATCGATTATAAAATTCTCATTCACATAAGTGGAATGATCGATCAATACTTTTTCCTTGTAAAATAATCTACTTTTATAGAAATTATATTTTTCTAATGGATCTACTCTATCAATGCCTTATATTTCATAACTTGATTGAAGTGTATTCACCAGGATACCCAATAAATTTATTGGTTTGGGAGATTGTTGTCTAAAAAATATATCATTTTCTTATATTGTGTTAGTTATATATGCTTAATCCTCGTTAATGAGTGTCATTTTACATAAATGATTATTAGATTCATTAGATTCCCATTTAATTTCAACGGTTTTATCATGACATGTCAATTTATATAATTATGAAAAATTCATAGGGAACTAAGTAAAATGGATATAAATTCCATTTTGGTTACATATGTTTTAATGATATGTGGATTGAAACTATATTTCCCACACATGTATGATTTTAACTATTTTATTGGTGGTTCCATAATTATAGATCCCTCCAATGCATTGGGTAATGTTTACATATCCTGAGATATCAGGGCACATTGGTAGTGATCCTATCCACCTATGTTGAATGGGAAATTACCATGTCCAACGGTGTTATGTTAAATAGGAGTGAAACCTTGGATTTTTCATATTTTCATATCTATGTTTCCACTATATTGATATTATTTCATGCTCTTATGTTATAATAATTTATTAATCCTTGTACATAGGATATTATCTTTTTACTCCAAACTTCTATGCTTATGATCATCCTTAGTAAGATATTATGTTTTTCTTCATATCTATAATATTATGATTTATTATTTCGTTTACTATTAATTATAATTTGTGATTAGCCTTTATTAGGTTTACCTTTCCCCATGTTATGGAAAAACGTAACATGTATTGTTTCTTAAGGCAACTAGATGTCTTGGAGAAATTATTTGACTTATTAGAGACCTATTGTGGATTTATTAACTTCTTTTATAGTTTCTAAAAAGATTCCATATTATGAGAAGACTTTAGGATTTTTAGTTATTGATTTGACCTAAATCTATAAAACTCATAACTAAAACATTCTTGGATTTTAAATATGAAATTTTTCTTATATCTTGGACATCTATCAAATCCAACGCTTTATATTATGTTCCTATAAAAACAGGTCTAGGAATGCGGGTTCAAGGGATCTAAAATTTGTATAGAATAAATTTTTATATAAATTTATAGAATATGATGTTATCATTTAAGGAATATTTATGATCTATAAATGAAATAAATAGTTGATATGTAAAATATGATCTATATTTCAATAATTATGATAAATTATTAGGATAATAGTATTTACAATTTTATATTGTTTATGGATTTAGATAAGAAAACATTAGTGGAAGTCATAGGTATAAGTCTAATTATAGTAGAACCTACATTTATTTTTTTCAACTATATATTGTGTGATTTTTTAGGAAAATAATTCCCATTCTGGTAACTTGAAAGTGAATTTAAGTTTAACAAATATTCATCTATGGTTAACATCCTCAAAAAGGGTTGATAAGGTATATCTCAGTCATTATTATAGTGTATGGTTAATGGGTCCTAACTATGATCCTGGTCAAATAATCCTGAGGGTTATTATTTTGTTAAACTGTGTTCTCTTTAGAAACCCTTATGAATTATTTGATCATATGCTTTTGATGTAAGTTAACTTGATTAGAGAACCTAATAGTAAAATGTCCATGGATATCATATTTTAAGAAAAGACTCATAATATATGATATTAAAAACATTTGTAGAATATTTAATCTCAAATAAATGTTTCTATTTTATACGTTTAATAATTTAATTATTATCATCCCTAAAAATTATTTTAATGAAAGGGGTAGAGAAAAATTGAAAAAAGATAATAATCGATGAAATGGAAAATGTGGTTATTTTACAATCCTTAAATATTTTATGATGAGAAATGGGGTTATAAATATTATTATTCTTTTAAATAAACTATCATTAATTATTATTAATAACTTGAACATGGTAAAATTCCTTATCAAAATACTGATGATAAATATGGAGTCTGGTAAAAAAATGGGTGATGAAAATGATATAGGAAAAAATATTCCATTTCTTTCATGTAAAAAATATTAGAATAAATACACATAGTAATGATTCATGGGAACTATAAAATTATTCTTTTGTGTAAAAGGATGAAACTGAAAATTTAACTACCATTGGAAAATAAATAATTTTGTTAACTCTATATAGAAAGAAAAATTTTCATATAGTTTTAAATAAGATATTAATATAGAAATTTGTTTTGAAATTTTATCTGTTTTCATGTATAACATTCCCTCATCCTTCATTATTTTTTTAAAAAAAATTTGAGGATGAAATTTATTTAAGGTGGGAGAATCTAACATGACACGATTTCGGAATATATATTTTCTGTTAAATAATATAATGTTTGATGCCTTTATTCACATACACTAAAATAAAGGGTTTGATACATTACTAATTTAATGTAATTATATTTCAAATATAATTATTATAATATAATATATATATATGTGATAAAAAATATTAAAATTATTTGAATTATAAAATTGGTATGAAATAATAGTATAAACACTTAATAATTAAGATAAGTTTTAAAAATAATATTTACATATCAATAGGTTTTCTATTTTCAATTAAGAATTTTATTTTTAATTTCTATTAATATATTTTGTTAAAATTGAATTAATTTTTTAATTTATATAATCAATATTTACTTATTAATAATTTTTGATTATTTTTTGAAAATATACATTTTTATTCAAAAATGTGGTTATTGCATTAATTATACTATTCCTGACATTATCAATATTTAAGAAGAAGTTTTTAGGGAAAAAAACTTATGTAATGAAATATTATATTAAGGAATAACATTATTTACTTTAAAATTTTATTTTAACTTTGAAAACCCATGACCAATATTTTATAACTAAAGTAAATCATTACGTTATTAAAAAACAGCTTTATGTATATTATTTTCATTAAAAAATATTTTGGTAAAATTTTATTATGTTTGGAATTTAATTTCAAAAAAACTTAATCTTATTTATAATAAATAAATGTAGTTAATATGATTGGTTTACATCAATAATTTTAACACACATTGATTTTATGCTTAAAAACATGATTACCTTAAAAATTGTTTTCTACAAGTAAGATCATTTTTTTTGAAATTGAATTTTCGTAATCATAATAAAATTAATATAATATAATGGATTATAATAATAAAATTAGGCTTTGATACAAATATTAATTTAGATCATTTTAGTTAAATAACATGGGTGAAATTAAAAGATAAATTGGAAATGTACTTATTCTTAAAAGGAAAATGAGAATGTACAACCACCAAATAATTTTATGGTGTCTCAAAATTGATTGGATGGGATGATTCTCTTCCATATCAGGGCCTATATTTCATAACCCTGAAATATTGTATCTTTTACCAAGAATAATTCTAAGAAAACATTTTATAATTTAATGTAATTCCAAAACTATTATCCCGTAACTTTTAAAAGACACATCTTATTTACTCACCCATATATTACAAATACATGGGTTACATTTCACAAATATTTTATCCTTGAACACTCTAACTTGATCTATATACTTTTGGACAACCATATTTATCCTAATATTTTCATTTTAAAGTATAATTGAAGGAAAAATCAAAGATCTTAAAATCAGTATTACTCTCCTCCATGTTGTTATTTTTAATTTTACTCTTCCCAATCATCCCTATCCATGTCAATATAATGAATTAAGTATCATATATATACAAAAATATCGCTATATTAATGTATCATTATTTATTAATTAATTATGTATAATGCTCTAATAAAATAAAGTTATCGAATGTGGGTATTTTTGGACTATTGCCTCCATGACATGAGATGGTTCATTTTTCATCAAAAAATATTATATTTGGCATTAGAGATGGAGTTTTTGAATAATTTCTTTTATATTAAATATTTAAAATTAATAAATGATTATATTTTTCATTTATCTTCATTATGACCAATCATTAAGTAATGGTATCTGTAATACTGTATATGTGTACACTACCGCCTCTATGAACGACATGTCTAATTCTCTTAGTTGCCTAAAATGGATAGAAATTAAAGTGTACTTAGAAAAATAAGGTGAATTTTATAAAATTATTATAACATTTAAATGAATTTTTTTCATATATTCTAACTCTATTGATTTTTTTAGAAATGGGTTCTTTAATCTTGCATACGTACAGACTACCACCTCCACGAATAATGAATTTCATTTCTGAAAAACATCAATCATCAATGGTTCTAATTATGGTTTTTGTTGAGATATATGATATATATTAAATTTTTAATCATGTATAAATATTTTGTTAATATTTTTTAATATAACATTCATATTCATTTGATCATTATGAAATGCTTCTATTTGGGTATGTTTATCACCTACGAGAGTAATGTTGTAATGTTAATATGGAGAATGATTAAGGAATGTTATATACTATTAGATAAATATAATAATAATTTATTTTATGTTTTTTACGGTTTTTAGTTATAATTTTCATATCCTAACTTGTTAATAATATATCATCCTTGTCCATTACGAACAACAAAAACAACTTTTTCTCTGACATCATCTTCACAAATCATAAAAAAACTTGCACGGTATGAGAGTGTAACAATAAATATATGCATGGGATATATATTTAGTGACCATAGGTAATATTATAATGAATAAATTGGTATCAAATATCAAGGATCATTATGAAAATTTCAACGCATGTGTATGAAAATTAAAATTATAAACACTTGATGTTAAAAAAAGATATAATGGACCACTATATACATTAAAAAAATGATAAATTAATTATGTTAAAATTTTATAGATATGAAAAGTTTGTGAAATATTGTTTTAAGATATTTATGTATGTTTTACAGTTTTTTATAGTGATAACAAATAATTATGAAAATAACATAAGGTATTTTTGTCTCAAACTCCCTTCACTGAAACAGATTTTAATTTATGCAACCATGAAATATTTATGGTGTATTTGCCTCAAAATATATATATTATAATAAAATATATCTTAATCATGGTTTTTATGTTTATTTTCAATATCCTTATTCATCATGTTTTTTGGTTAAAAATTTATACTAGGATCGACTTGAGTTCTTTTTCTATGAGTCATGATTTTTCTTCTTGACATTTAACATTCGAGTCTCCTTAATCCTGTTATTTACTTTTAAAAATTACTAATTTACTTTTTAGTTCTGTGAAATTAATACCTATTATTTAGATATTTCTCATTGGGAAATCATGTCCACTTTCAAAATGTGTCACATAAAGGAATGATCACCAACCTATGAACATAAGACTTACTCTACCATATCTCTGGTTTACTAATCCAAAGTATTTTATGTAACGTTGGAAATGAAATTCATATGACTCTTAAAATATTATAAATGAAATGTTTTATCTACATTTTCATTATATGGATTCCATTAAATGTTTTTTATGGAATTTAGTCACTTTCCACATCACTAATTTTAAAAAATATAACATAATGTTTTTAAAATATTCCAAAATGCCTTATTTCTAGATTTTGATAGGATAAATTTAACTAAATTGAATTTATTTAAGAAATTAAAGGAAAATATTTTTATATATTTTATATATGGGCCCTTTTATATGGAATTAATCTATTTAACACATTTACATGTGAATATATCATTCTACAACATTTTCAATTTTCAAAGAGTCTATCTCTTTACGAATTCATGTTTTCGAAAAAAATTCTTATTTTCATGGATTAATAAAATCTTCCTTTTTATTTTTTTTACAAAATTGAAACTCTTATCTTCAAATGTATTTTAAAAATGATTCTATGAGTTTTCTGGATATATTTTCTATGGTTTATCAAGGATATTCTTTGAATGATATCATCCAAATACTTTAATAGGATGGATTTTGAAATTCTATTTTACATGTATGGGTTGATCCACCAATACTTTATTCTTTCCAAATCATCCACTTTTATAAACATTATTTTCCTCTAATTTATTTCTATTGTGAATTTTCTATATTCCATTACTTTATTAAAGGTTGTTCAACTAGATTACCAAAACATCAATTAAATAGGGGGGTTTTTATAAATAGTTTATCATTTTCCTATGTGGTGAAAGTTCAATTTTCTTAATCATATTTAATGAGTGGTATTTACCAAGAATAATGATAAAATTCCTTGGATTCATATTTATTTTACATGGGTTTATCATGATATTTCTATTTGTGGGATTTTGATTAATATCATGGAAAAAAACCTAAACAGGATATAAAAATCATTTCATTTACTTGGGGTATTTATGATACATTTATTTAAACCATTTCACACACACATATAAAATTTTTATTATGTGATGGCTAGGCCCAGAATTTTATATCCCACAAATACATTGGTTAATGTTTTTTTATAACTAGTTATCATGGTCCATGGGCTATGAGTCCACCTGGATATGGTATGTGGGAAGGTACCCTAAAAAAATATGTTGTGTTAATGAAGTAGGGAGACTTTATATATGCTTCTGATGTCATGTTAATGTTCTCTTCATATTTCTATGTGGTCATGATCTAATGTAATGATCATTTTTTAATCAATTTAAATATTATATAATCTCTGTATTCTATGATTCCATGATAATGATAATCCTTATTATGATTTCATGTTGTATTTTAGTTCTCTCATGTTGTGATAGATTATTATGTTTACCCAAACTGAATGTTTTATCACACCCATTCTTAGCTTTTATATTCTTTAGATTTCGAAGTAATGTAATATGTATTGTGTGTCTAGATGAGTGTCTTATATGGAGACTTTTTGGGACTTATTTAAGACATATTTTATATATAATAACCTCTTATATAGTAGGAAATAATTCACCTCATAATAAGACTTTAGATTTTGTAGTTACTAATTTTTCCTCATTATCTAAATCTATAAACTAAAAGATCCTTCTAATGTAATATTTTTAATGATATTGTAATCATAGATGTGTAAGAAATCCATTATTGTAAGATATGTGTTTTTGGAAATGAAACTAGGATTGTGGGTTTTGGTTACCTATATAAGATATAATATAGTTGATCTAGATATGTTCACTCTTCAGTATGTGAGTTAGGTGAGGTAGTGTCATTAAGCTAGTGGAAATGTTTAAAGAATGGTTCAGTAAAAAACAATGAATGGTGGTGGTAGAAGTTTCACAATTACTTACCAATTATAAATAGTTGGGGTATGGTCACATGTTCAAGGTAATATGGTGTGGTCTAAACAACATTTAATATTTTTTTATATATAGTAAAATAAATCAATATTTTTATCTTATAGAGTAGGACTATTTCTAAACCACGTAATCTCATGTTATTATTCTTTACTTGAGTTTTAATTTTGTGATATTTTTGATTGTTGGGATGGCTTGGGTTAGAGGTGTATCTATTCAGTGGATAAGGTTTATTTTCATGTTATTTATGATACATCATTACATGGGTTCATTCAATTCTAGATGTTCTGGACTTTTTTCTGTACTTGAATTTTCTGTGGGAACTTTTTGATTAGAGGTTCGAAATCCAACACATTCCATGTCTCCATAAAATGATTTATATATGCCTATGATTATGTTCAAATGATTATGTTATTATTATGATGAATATTCTCACTAATATACTTATATTAATACATGTCTCATATTACATCCTATAATTCCTCCAATTTATAAGGATATTAACGCTCCCTTACTTTGATTTATATCATCCGGTGATTAAATGTACATTGAAAATTATGAAATCCATTTGGAGAGAAATAAAATCTATTTATATATGTATATTCATGATGTATAATCCAATTTTTCCCAAAATATTAAACATTTCAATTTTATAGGTTGTATTATTATATATATATGTTCGAATGGTGAATTAATCATGAATGTAATATATTGGATGATATAGATTGTATTAAATAAATGTATATTTAGTTTTGGAATTATGTTTATAAAATAGAAAATATTTTACTCTTAGGTAGTTTATAATCCAAGACTTTAAGATTGATTTACTCACATGAACAACTTTTTTACCTATGAATTATGGATATATTTTCCTTCTAACCTTTTTAATTTAAAAAAACTATGGAAACCAATAGAATACAATCGAATATCCCATGTGATGTAAAATGAAACGATTGTCAAAATAAAGTTCCTAATATTACGGGATATGGATTTCAATGCCTCATGAACGTACATAACTACTTGTCTCTAGTTTTGAACAACAAATTAATCCATATAGATGGTCTATCTTCACCCATGAAAGAGTAATTAGCCACTAAATCCATTATGCATAAATGAAAACCCACATTTAGGGGATATTATAGTTAATTTATTTTATAATTATAAATCAACTTCATGGAAAACAAATTTCCCATGCATTATTTTTCTAATCAAGATAATGTTTCTTTTTTCATCGATTGTTTAAATGTAGAAGTTTATCAATGGTCATCATTGATCTAGAATAAAATGATGAAGGATAATTTTTAATCAATTATGTTGAAATAATATTATTAAATAATTCTTAACTAGTATTTATATACAACTCATCATACCAATATGGATAGTAAATCCCTAGAATTTATGTTAAATGGAAATGAATATATTAGAACTTACGATGAAAATTTCACAATAATTGAAAGGTACACATTCTTTTTTTATTGTCCACGATAGTAAAATATATTTTTTAATTAGTGGTTAAAAACCATATATTTTAAATATACATCTATACAATAATTTAGTAATTATGATTATGTATTTTATGTTATCTCAATTAAAATATATAATTTGTGTAATATTCCTAAAAATATATAAACATGAAATGATGGATGAGTATTTACATTATCGGATCAAATGATAACGTACATGGAGGTAAAAAAATATAAATACCCACATTTAAAAGATGTTGTAAGAATAACCCTATAAACTTTAATAATGAAATAAATAAATTCTTTCAGTTTGGAAAAGAATGAAATTAGGCTTATGAATGTTGAATGGACATGAAGAATGTAGTCAACAGATTCACCACATATAGTCGAATTATTTAGATGAAAGGTATATAGAAACAATGAAATATATTTCTATAAACAAAGGGTCTTCACGAGTAATAATCATAAAAAACCACCTATCCTATGTGAAAAATGGAAATATTTTATCATAACCCCCATTGTGGCGGAGAAAAAAATTAACTTGTGAAAGATAGACTAACTATCTACTCATAAATAAAGAGAGTTTTTTTTTTATTTTTTGTCAACTAATTCTTTAATATTCTAAAATATTTTTTAAAAATTTTAATCATATCCCTAAAAAAATTAATTTCATATGTATATGAAAACACATAGCGACTTAATCATTACACCAAAATAATAAGACACTTCCACGATTAGAGATTCATGGAATGTTATTCCAGTAAATCTCAATGTTCACCCATTGGTTTAATTTAATTCTATAATATGAAGGGATTTTATATCATTACATAGATATTATAAAAAAATTATAGGAAAATGTTCATCAAATACCCAAACAATCATTTGATACTGTACAAATTCAAGTATCATTAAATATATTCTTTTGGAAAACATTCAATGGTATGTCTAATAATACCAAAATATGAAACCTATCTTACTAAAATGGATATGTCAAATAAATTTTTCAACCTTTAATACATTCCCATTGTAAGGTAATAAAATATTTTATTTTTAAAATAATTTTCCAGTCTTCCCTTATATTGTGAGTTAGAGTCCTTAAATGAACATATAGCTCGTGTGACCGCTATAAGAAAAATCCCTTATAGAATGTCATTAATAGTACTAGTTCAGTATGTTAAACAATTGAAATATAATTTGATTAAAGGATTCATATTCCACAGTCCATCACCAACATTCCTCCAATCATCTTTTTTAATAAGAAGCATGAGTCAATGTATTTTTTCATCAACTACTGATAGCTCGAAAATATCACCATAATGAATAGGTTTCCACTATTATGAATTTATGACTAGTTAAATAAATATAAAATTGAACCTTATTTCTCAAAAGTGGAAATTTAATCAATTAATAATTATTTAAAGGTAAAGATATAGGATATTCTGGATATGCTTTCTATACAAGATATGGAGACCATGAGTTCATAGGGATTACAATTGAGCTTACAAATATAGAAGTAATAATCATGGACATGATGAATAGAGTCTTTATATAGTACCTTGATAAATTTTTGGATGTATTTATTTATGATATACTAATGTATTACATGATTAAGGAATAACATAAATAACATTTAAGGATTTTTCTTATAACTTTATGGGAGGAGAAGTTGTATGTTATGTTTATCAAGAGTGGGTTTTTTAAGAAGAAAGTCACATTTTTGTGAAATGTAAATTAAGTAATTTATATATAAATTTCAAATACAAATTACACTAAAGAATTTATAATTCAATCAAGTTTTTGGGAGATCTATAGTTTTGTACGATTATTTGGGTACTACAAATACATTATGAGATATTTTTCACAGTCATATAATATTGTGACTATATTCACATGTATGGGAGTAAATTATACAATAATAAAAGATTGTGATGAGAAATTTAAGGAACTATATAAGTTTATTTTCACCCTTCTCGAAATCATACTACCCTCAAGAAGAGACGAGTTTTTTATTTATAATAACACTTCAAATAAACTCATGGATTTTATACTCAAGTAAAATGATAAATCGATAGCCTATTCTACATAGTAATATAGATTAGTTATAAAAAATACATAATTTATTATATGGAGTTTCCATATGATTTCTTTTCATTAATTGTTTGGAGGCATGATCTCTATGGAGTGAAATGTGATGTATTTATTGATTATAAAAGTTTATAGTATTTATTAACACAAACGAGTTGAACTTACATCAAAAAAGATGGTTTTGTTTAATGATGTACTATTATTACTCAGTTCACATCCACCCTAAATGTTTGAATAATTTATTTTTGTCCCTTAGTGTAAATTAAAATGACATTGTATCTATGATGAGGATTCAAAATTAACCTTTTTTTAATTATATGAAACTATTTAGAAATTATAAATATAGTTAGTACATACTACTTTATCTAAATGATTATCACACCACTTATGTAAGTTAAAATAATGATATAAAAATGGATTATATAGATTTTTAAAATAATATTAAATAAATAAGTAATATTATATGGATTAATTCAATATTAAAAAATATTGTTTTATTTAGCTTAGAACTAGAAATTATGTGCCATAAATAAGAGAGTTATATATGAAACTACTAGATGATTCATATAGCACTTATTTATCTACCCACACATGAAGTTACAAGTTGTACAGGGATCATATAAACTACTTCTAGTGGGATAAAATGAAAAATTTTACTATTGACTAAACAAAAATTTTCTTGGTGTTTAGAATGTTAAGGAAAGGGTTAATAGTCCAATGGTGTGATTTAATCATTACCCATACCATTATATAAATGGTTGGATATCACCATATAATTCATAATAATCCTTTTAAATAAATATAAAGGAAAGTACATATAATTTTTACTGGATAAAAACACCAAGACTTTCAACTTCATCACAATATAACAATATTTATCACTTGATCGTCTCTCTGATATATGTTTCAAGGAAGTTTTGAGGTTACAAGGACCAAAATTTTAAATCAAAACTTATTTGGATCCAAGGATCACAAATTATTTTCATTGGAGTATTCAACTTTTCCAAAATAATATGTTGGAATATTATTACACCCTATCACCTCCAAATAGATCGTAAATCAAAAAAGACTATCTAGGGACATGATGATATGTTGATAGATTTCTCAATGGAATTAAAATTTTGTTGAGATCAATAACTCCCTCTGGTTGAGTACTCAATGCATATTATTTTCCACTAAAGTATCTATATTAACATATATTAAAATATATATTGTAAGAGATTCATAAATATAAAATTTTGAGAGAGTGTTGGATAAAAAAATTACTGGGACTCAAACATGTATAAGGAATAACTATGATAGTTTAAATGAATCATTAACATGTTAGGGTCACATAGAGTCAATATTATATTTTCACTGAAAATCATCAAAATGAAATATAATATGATTTTGGAGAAAAAAAATTTCATTTTAATATCACTATGTAATGGAGTCATGAGGTTTGTAAGGAATATAAAGTGTGTCCTTATGTACAGTGTCTACTCTGAGATCCTTGAACATTTAAAAGTTATAGCCTATCGATTGGAACTTCTGCCAAATATATAAAATGTTCTTAATGTGACCCACGTATCTCTAATTATTAATAATATATTGTAGCCCTCACCTGTACATAATATAGAAGTGAAAAAACATGGGAATGACCCCTCTATTATGGAGAAGCAAGTGAAAATATTAGTCTACATAGATTGTGATGTACATAATAAGATATGGTTAATGTAATTGGGTGAAGTTATACTTAAATATAAGAATAATGTGAACATAAGGGTACAATGAAATATAAGTACCAAAATATATTCTAAAATGATAATATGAGTTAAAATTTCAATGATGATATTTATAAAATGGGGGAAATGTAATGACCCAAAAAAATTATATGATATTTTATTTCTGAACATATACATGTTCCATATTTATGTATAATTTTTAGAGTAAAATAAATACACCCTGTAAAAAACACAAATTGGGTTCCAAAAATGTAAATAATAACATAAAGAGAATAAATAGGCACTATAAAATAAAAAAATTGTATATTATAAAAATAAAGACAAATAAATAACATAATTATAATTTGAAATTAGAGAGCATCGTGGTCTATTTAAATTATCTCTACCATGAAAAAATCATTGGAAATTTGATTTAATTTTTTAAAGGATATAAATATACATTATATAAAACTATATGAATGATAAACGAAGGAAATGATGTTTTTTGGAAAAAAATTTCAATAGGTTTGTTGAATTTCCTTATAAAAAACTAGATAAAAAATAAATGGTAAATTAAAAATTAAATGATTTTTATTTGATAAAGTGATAAATTAATGAATAAAATAAAGTGATAAATTTATAAAACTGACACATATTATAAATTTCAACATAATATATATAAATAATTTATCAAAAATATAAAAGATCATATCTAATTTCTGAAATTATTCAAAATTAAATTGAATAATGCAATGCATAAAATAAAACCTATTTTGGACATTATTTGATAAAGTAGTTTTTTAATAGCTCAGTGTGAGGCCCAAAATATCCTACTCTCAGGATAAGAGGTTTATGTTTTTACTCCATCGATTTTGGAAGTGATAAATAAAATCATCCCTCATTATTATGGTTTATCATCACCCTATTGAGCTACATTGAAAACCAAATAAATGATCCCTCATTTTTGTGGTAGTCGGAACAAGTTGTACATTGAGATGAGAAAATATAGGTTTTCATTCTGTAAACCTATACAAACTTCACAACCTATTCTCTTATATGGATGAAATCAAATTGAGAGGGGTGATTGAGATAAAGTGTTAATTCCTTTGATATATTAAAAAATGGATATGTCACTTTGGGAGAACATTGATAATTCTTGTGATTTAGCATTTTTCATTCATGTATGCAGTTTTTGAAATGCACAATGGCTCTTAAATCCTCAAAAGACCTATATTAATGTAGTCTATAAGATCTTGGAATCTTCTATAATTCATTGGATCCATTAAATCCAAAGAACAAAAATATTAATTCCTTTTACAACGTTAAATTCATCCTTGAAAAGATGTATTGACCCGACTAGCTACCCGGTACACGTCCATAGCTGGCTTTTCAGTAACCTATAGTACATAGGTTCTATAAGATCCCCAAAACTGAGTCACTACTATCTTTCTGGCCTCTAAATAAATTAACACATCTAGATCTATCATTGTTTTTATGTTTATCCTCTACTCTATGGATGATGAACTGATGTGTCATGAGGATACTATTGTCTTCAATACTATATTGTTAGTGACTCTAAAACAGCTAGTCTGTGTTGTATGTTTCATCCATAATTAATTGGATCCACTTTAAGATTCATCTACCAAGGTTTCTTCAAACATCCTTATATAATGACCACAAGTCCATTAAGATAAGAAAATTATATTACAACAATCATCAAAATATCCAAAAAGACCATCAAGTTGTAATAAGATTAAAATATTTGTTTTGTTATGGAAAAAAATGGAGACACACCAATATAACCATAATAAACTCAAAATAAAATATTGTACACCTATATGAGTTTTTTTATTATTAAAACACTTGAGAGAGATTGTTACAACAATATCAAACTTTTTTATGATAAAAAACTATAAATAAAAAAGATAGATCAACTTTGAATCATGAATTACATTTATATTCAAACTAATTCATGATGTCAATTAATACATGATATTTAATATGATCAAGATTTAAATGGACTTTAATATGTTGAATAATAAAATTAACATAAATAATCTAAAAAGTATTAAAAACGTTATCTCCCCTGTTGTAAAATAAATAATAAATGATACATATGAATATAAAAAAATTAATGAATTTCTCTAATTTTCAATAAATATTATCCCCCATCAAGTTCAAAATATTATATACCATTTTAATTATGTAAAATAAAATAAGTATAGTAAATATATTCTAAAATTAATGATTTGAATAAAAACTAAGCATATAATTGTAGGATATTTTGAATTTTTAAAATAGAGTGGAAGGGAGAGTCAACGAGACATTAAGAAGAATAACTCAAGAGAGAATTTAGAAAAAAAATGATCATAGGTTAAAATAAAATTGTTGCAAATATAATCCTCTTATATCCCATTTTAATATGAACATTTGAGAGTGGGAGAGAGGAAAGTTAAATGATAGTTTAAAAAAAATAAAAAATGATGTTTAGATTGAAAAGAATGAGGAAAAGGGAAAATTAAGAGAAATAGACAAAATTGATAAAATTATAACATACCTATTCCAAGACTCTAATTTCCTCAATGCGCGGTACATTACTCCATTGATTGGTTCATTTATTTATAAATCTTGAATGTATTCTCTTGAATCTGGAAAAATACCATTGAAGCATCATTTAATTTGGATATTGTAAAAGACAACACAAATATACAGTTAGTAGAAAAAAAATATAAATAGATTATTTAGTCGTCATTAATCTTCCATTAAGTGAGATAAATACAATCATTTAAAAAAAATATAGAATGTACACCATTTAACATATAAGTTTTTAGAAATAAATTAAAAAAATATAAAATATCTATATTTTAATTATGTTTTTGTAAAATAAGATTCTAATGATTGAAAATAAGATAAAATAAAATTTCTATATAAAAAATTATTTTTTAAAAAATGTATTCTTTAAAGAAAATTTCTGAATAAAATTTATAAGTCACCCATTGAAATAAAATAACATATGAGATATAGGGATCATAGCGAAGAAAAAATAAATACAAAAGTATGATAAATCAGGATTAAAAAAGTCAAAAATAATTATCTAGTAAGCCATAGTTAAATATAATGAAACACAATAATACCATTAAAAATTCATCTTTAATGAAACCAAAATAAAAAAGGGAAATTTTTTAGTGAAAATATAAGTTAGATGATATTTTTTCCTAACAAATTAAAAAAAATACAACAATTTTTTAAGGGATCTCTTAGGAAATAGTGTATATGGTCAATGTGTTTAGATGGATAGTAATGTGTATGATTTTTTGAAATATTAATAACACTAATATCATTGAATGTAACAGGGATATGATAATATGTAATCTTGAAGTCTAAAAGAGTTTGTTTTCCCTAGATTATTTTGGTTCTTTAACTCCAAGCGGTAATGTATTCTTCTTTGGTTGCGGTAGGTACAATAGAGATTTTCTTTTTACTAATCCATGAGACCATAGAATTTTTTAGTAGGTTTAAATTTCCACTTTTAATTTTCATATCTATTTTTCGTCATCCAAAATAATCATTTAAATATGTTTTTAATTCAAAATAAGTTCATTTTTGATAAAAACCTTATATTTTTATATCCTTTTAAATAATGAAAACTAATTTAAATGGATTTATGATAGGATTACTTTGGATTTTATTTGAAATTAAAACAATTAATAAACATAACTTGATTTATAAATCAACCAAATCTTTTATGAATTATTTTTTCAAAATAAATTTAATTTCTTCAATAAAATGGATTATAGGAAACAATGAGTTTAAATGAAAGATGATATCTAATTAAAATATTATTAATTGGTTGTTATTTAATATCTATTATATTGGTGTATTAATATGATTGAATAAATTAAAATTAAAATATGAATAATTTATGTTTCAGATAAATTAATAGGTGAAAATTTTAGCAGAACAAATAATAAAATCATTTGAAAAAAATAATATTTTTAACAAAACTATTTTTGTGCAGACAAACAAGTTTTTATATATTAAATAAAATAAATAACTTTTGATAAATAAATATAATATATATAATATATATAATATATATTCAAACAAATATTTAAACATTCATTTAATATTTTCAAGAATTGGGATAACAATAAACCATGTCTTATGCTTTAAAATGTATTTTTCTCAAGAAACATTTTCATCATGTGTTCCATGATTATTTTAAATTTAATTTCATCGACATTTATTTATTTAATTTTATTAAATTGATTCTACATATGGAGTTATGAGGTTCATGTTTGGAAAATATTCCCATTTTTTATCAATATGAATAATAACCATCGTGAAATTTATCACTGTAGAAAAGTGTAAATCGGGTTAACCTAGGTTAAAAATAAGCATTACATTCATAATATTTCAACCAAATTCTTATTTCATTATGTTAATTCTACCATTATCATATTAGGCTCAATATATGTTTGATTAATGTAAACTTTTCCATTACAATTAACTATTTAATATTTAATGAAATAAATGATGCAAAATGTCACTCTCTTAGTTATAAATATTTCTTATTTGTCCACATAGGGATAAAAGAATGATGTGGATGAATATAATTATCTATTCTTTTGTTAATTAAATTATTATCATTATATAAATTTCTATAGTAGTTATATTTTGACATTATGTGTTTTTGCAAACCCAATGTAGTATTTCTGCAATTAATAATATATATATATAATGATTTTAAAATATTATGAGTAATATAATTTTACTGAGCTATTTTTTCCATGTATTATTTATTTTAATATGACATATTAATATTATTTTAAATTATTTTATTCATATTTAATTTTTTTCATTATGTCTTTTTTGTCAAATTAATCGAATAGTGTTAAAAATTAAATTAATGATGTTTTAAAATAAAAAATATTTTATTAAATGATATAAAATTACTAAAAAATTATATTAGAAAATGAATGGTATATTTCTGAAAAATAAACTATGTTATAATTATTTATCATTTTTTATTTCATAATTACATTATTAACCCTTAAAGCCTATAAATCGTTAATATTACGTTGATTTCCAAAAATGATTAACAAAGGGTGAAAAATTATAAGGATATAAAGGTGATCTAAAATTTTCCAAATCTTATTGTATGATATTATTTTGACTCATAATAATATTATATTTGAATGTTATCAATTTTTTTTGCAATTTTGACATTAAAATTAATTAATATTATGTTACTTTTTTGAAATTCCAAGAGTACTCATCACCGTAATTATAATAGGTAACCTCTTCTTTAACTTCTCAGCATTTCTTTTAGACTTATAGATAAACCAAAATATATAAATTTACCTCCTAAACTTATATAAAGGCATTATAAAGATGTTTCTTCCCAAAATATTAACTTTATAGCCCTTATATTGATATCTAAAGGATTTGTTTCGATGAAGTGGTAATCACCTTAACCGATCACTTTCTTTTTAACTATTATTTTATCTCCTTTAAATATTTTATATTTTTCATAAAATAATAAATTAAGAATCGTAAACATAGTGAAATGTTATTATGATTTTGAAAACGCATTTATTCACCATCTTTCCATCAAATGTGTAGTGAAAATATCGCTCATTTGTACGTATGACTTACCATCTCCACGTAAAGATATAATTATTTTTCTATCAACATATTTCAAAGATAGTTATTATGATGGTTTTAATATTTATATATTATATTTATAAATAATTTATTATTTTTTAATTAAAATATCTTATATACCATCTTACCTTCCAAATTGTTGGGAAATAATAATGTTGTTCGCGTGTTTGTGCATACTACAACCTCCACGATGTGATGTGATTTGTTTTCATTTCTATTTTATAGGGATAATAATAAGGATTTACTTAATGATTATATTTTATATATATGGTATATTAATGATTATATAATAGTTATTTATTATCTACCTTTCATTCATTTCATCCGTCAAAAAAATGAAAATAGTTTTCACTTATATGTATAACAAACTATCTCCTTGAATGTTGTAATTAAATTTTTTCCTATATATTTTATTAATGTCTGTAAAAATGTATATAATATGATCCTTATATAATTATTATCATTATGGATATTATTTAACCATGATTAAAATAAAAGGATAAAATCTACCAAACCAAAACATTCATTAAAAAACAAAGCAGATATCATTTGAAATAGTGATTTTTATAAAGAAGTGTTAACAAATGGGTGATAAAAGGTTATAATTAAATCATATATGGTGTTAAATATATTATAATTTTTATAATATATTTTAAATTAATATATTTTTAATTAATATATATTTACTATACAGTAAGTTTCAATGTTTTTGTAGGAAGTGAGACCAAAGGGAATGGATTTTCATCTCAATTTTGTTTATATGGGCCACATGCCATATTCAACAATTTTTTATATTATTTGGTTTGTATACTACCCTTTAATTTATGATATAATTATTATTTTGAAATTTTGGGGGATATAAATATCAATCTATGGTAATTTCATTCACCGAGACTGTGATTCAAATGGAACTAAATCAAAAAAAATTTATTTCACAATATCATTATTTATCGGGATTGTTTATGGTTATCTTTTTTTGATAAATAATTATTATATACCATTACAGAAAGTCATGAATTTTTTGGTCCTATTTTTATTTTTTTGGAATATATGTTATCCTTTCATTTTCCTCACCTTATGTACTCATGAGTCTAAAAGTATGTTTTTATAGAAAAATAACTTTATTTTCAAATGTGGCCAAAAAATATTTTTCATCCATATCAATGACTTCTAAAAATATTTTAAAGAATGATTTTAATTTTATCATATGATTTTTTATATAATTTTTACAGGTGATGTGTTTTTTGAAAAAATTAAATAAAATATTCCTATAAATCATTTAAAGAAGAACTTCTTGTCTTATTATACAAAAGTGTGAAAGGAATGTTATATATTAAAATATTTATATGGAACATAATTACATTACATCATGAGTTATCAATTTTTTGAAGCTTAAATTACATGTTTCTAAATATACTTTTAATGAAAATTTTTTACTTAATATTTGGTTAATTGTTATGTTTAAAAAGGTTATTTCAAATTTAAAATCATATTTTCCTAAATAAATGATCAATGTGATATTTCAAAATCATTTTCAATCTACGATGACATACTTTTATGTGATTTAATATTTACAGGTGATATGATACAATAATTCAATCCTTATTTTTTATCTGTATTTTTTTTATTTATCTTTAAGAGATGTTTATGAAACCAATTTATTTTCTGTGAATTATTATATGGGAAAATAATGAAATGTTTATGAATCCCATTTCTCTTGATGGTTTCAAATATGATAAAATTTTTAATATCTTATGGAATACATTTTAAATATTTTAATTATATGATGGTGGTTAATTTATAACTAGGGGTGCTCGTTACGTTATAAAAAATGATGATGGTTACATTATAACCAAAGATGGTGTTCATGTTGAAACCATGGACAGGTGGGACATATATCTCCCTCCAATGCATTGGTTAAAGATTTATATCTCATGAGAAGAAGAGGACAAGAATGGAGAGTGAACCTAGTTTAGAAAGGGATTTTGTACACTTTGATAGTCTTCGGTGTGAACATTGGCTATTATTATGGTTTGGGGAGTGAACTTACTCCACTATGAATGAATTGTTAATTATCCTTGAATACTATAGAAATTATTCGTATTTTTTATTTTCATACAACAAACTTATTTCATATGCCAATTTTATTCTCTAATGGATCATGTTATTTGAATAACTTATGATTCATGTCTTATCAATGACCAAATTTTATTCCATGAATCATGATTATGATATATTATTATAAGGATATTATTTTAAAATGTTATGATCATGAACTCATACCCTCATTTTAATGTTATTCTCAAGTATTCAATGATGTCTCTCTTATTTACCCTTACTGGGAATCTGAGCTCAGCCATTCTTATGATTCATTTACCAATGATATTAATAATGTTATTAAGTATGATAGGTCTAATAAGGGTTCTAGTCATGATGAACTTAATGGGATATGATGTAGATAATCTATGAACCATTTTTTATGTGTTTACGTTTCCAAAGGTATTATACTTATATGATTTTTGTGTGGATCTTTTTTTATATTTTTAATTATCATCTATTTATATGTGAAATATTTTTATAAAATGTATGGGTTTTTATAGTTAGTATCAGATTATGATGTAGTTATCCTTTGGAAACTAGGATGATATAGCTTTATTTTGGACCATGGAGATAATTCTATCTATAGAATATAGTCCTAGATTTTTGGTAATGATCATGAAATTCCTAGGTTATTCCTAAGGTTTGATAGATAAATGTATATTTATTTATAAATCCAATAAAATATTTTTAATTATTTTTTTATTTTACACTATTATTTTTGTGACTCAAAAAACGATTTTTCATTTTAGTCAATGGATGGATCCTAAGGGAATTTTGTAAGTGATGAGTGAGATAGAAAATTCAATGTTTGTACAGTTAAGCAATCGATTTTTATGGGATGATGATTAAAAAATATCATTGATATTATCACACAAAAATCATAATATATGAATCATGATGAGATTACAAATAGTAAAAGGAGGCAACCACACTCTGTTGAGTCCTTCAATAGAAAATTACCACCTTCCTTTAGTGGAGCCACTATTTTACTTGTTGTTGTGTGATGGATTAACACCACTGATAATATAATTTAAATTTTATAATTTTTATAAAATGGTAATGTTATTCCAACAATTTTTCATTTAAATGGTGAAGCAGATTAGTGGTGTACTTTTATCAAGAACACAATGTAATATGATGACATTAACTCCAATATGTGGGATGAATTTGATATCTTATTTTTCAACAATTACTACCCTCATATTAATTACATAAAATTATATAAGGAATTTGTTGATCTAAAGAAGAAGAATGATGAATTCGTTAGTACCTTTGCAGAAAAAATTACATGGATTGTGAGGTATGATTTTGGTATTGTCACTAAACCTGAAAGGATGTTTTATTGTTTATTTATATCCTTAAAACCAAGTCTCTAAATTAGGATATCCAAATGGGATTTTAGAAGAAATTATTAAAGAATTTTATATACCATCAATAGGGAGACTGAGATTGGAGTTACATATCAATATCATGGATTAGATAAGAAAAGAAAATTTCAATTCAATGGAAATTTGTAAAACAACAGAGAGATGAATTTGAGCATTCTGTTATGCTCAATATGTGGAAGGAAACATGGAGGAAATATTGATAAGGGAAATGGAAAATTTTTATGTGTGTAAAGGAAGTCCATCAGTAAATTGAATGTTGAAATTATGGGGAGAGGTTAACTAATCATATGAAGAGAGATAAATCTCCACAAAATGAACCAACCACACTCTAGAGTTTCAAATGAAATGAATGTAGTAATTATCCCAGAAAGTGATTAAATATGATTTTTAATGATGATGATCAATATAAAATCCTCTAAAGTCATGATATAAATAAAAATACTATGTGATCAATATTTTTAATGAGCGGTGTGATAACAACATGCTGAAAGGTATACTTACCCTATACTTGGAACAACTAATGTCTTATTTGATTCTATATCTACCCACTCTTTTATATCAATATAATTTTAAATGGGTATCGCAGTACCAACTCAAGGATTGTATTTTGAATTAGTAGTGAAACCCCTTGATAGTATGATGATTTCATCCCAAGTCAATGATTCTAATCTATTGATTTTTTTGGATGTTTCTTCCTTAAAATCTTGGTATTCAATATTTATTTGATTTTTATGACATCTTATGGATGTATTATATTTCTTTACATAAATTCCACAAACACTATAGTGGAAGGGACGTCACATTTTAAATTACGAATCATTATATGATCATATATTAGTGTGATTTTAAATATGAACCTTTGATTGAAATTTCATCCATTGTATGGGTCATGATTCCAATTTAAAAGAGGTATTTATCCCAGATGATTAGAGTTAAAATAAAAATCTACAATATGCCTATTGTATGGGATGGTATTGATGTATTTCTATAATAATTTTATGGTATTCCCCTAAATATTGAGGTTGCATTCTCAATATAACTCATACCTGATTCTACACCTATTTTAAATTATCCATATAGAATGGAATGGATTGAATTATACGAATTGATTAAGAAACTCATGGATAATGTTGATTAGGTATTCATTTGGACAGGTGAATCACTTTTGGGTGCACCTATTATTATTATTTAGAATAAATATGGATCAATTTGAATCTACATTTACTATAGAGAACTTAACAGGATCGATATAAAGAACAGGTATTATCTTCCCTATATTGATTACTTTTTTGTAGAACTATGTGGGGACCAATAATTTTCTATGAATGATCTTCATTTTAAATGTCATCAATTAAAGTTCAATAATGAGGACATACCCAACATATCATTATGTATAGTGTATATAAACAAAGAATTTTTACTTATTCCATTTTCTCTTACTAATTCTCCAACTGTCTTTTTAGATTTAATAAACAGGGTCTTTATTGAATACATTGATCAGCTTCTGGTATTATTAGTAGATGATATTCATATATATTTAAAAATAATAAAATATTATAAATATATCTTCAGAATTGTTTGTATTTCCCTCCGGAAGGAGTGGAAATGTGAAAAATCTACTATGTGTGAATTTTGACTTTGGAATGTTTTATTATTGGGTTATATAATCTCAAGTGGGGGTACATCTGTATATCCTTCAAATGTGGAAGTTATTCAATGTTTTCCAATACCAACCAATGTCTCTATAATCCATAGTTTTCTAGGTCTTTATAGATATTATTTTTGATTCGGGTTAAATTTCTCTCGACTAACTAATCCACTCCCCAAGTTAACTTGTAAGGGATTAATTTATTTTAGATAGATGAATGCAAAGGAAATTTCAATGATCTGATGAGAATGGTAATTAGTGAATATGTTCTTACATTACCCTATAATTTGTTAAGGTTTTTTATCTATAGTTATATCACTTAGTATGGTATTGGTATGAAATCTCATGTAGATCATTATGGTGATAACTTATGCCTCCCACCAATAAAATGATCATGGGAAAATTTACCCATTTCATAATATTGAGTTAGAAAAATTAATTTTTTAATTAATGATATGGAGGAATTATTATTATATAGAAATTTGTTATATATATACATATTATAAAATTTAAAAGTGTATTATCACATATGAAGAGTTGAATATGTTCAAAAGAAAATGCATAGAGGTGATTAGAGATTATGAGTACTCAATACATTACCACCCTGGAAAATAGATTAAGGTGGAAGATGATCTAATCAGAAAGGATCAAGATATCTTCTCTATGATAATGATTAAAAGATATCAAAAATTTCTATATTTCAAATATATGTGTTTTGGAATATTTAAAAGGAGTTGAGGAATATTATATTTATAAAATGAGGGATAAATATAAATCAATAAAAATATTAAATAGTAATCAAAGTAATATGTAGAGATGAAAAAGAATGTGGGAAATATTCTTGAGTCTAAGAGTGATTATGAGAGAATAAAATGGTTTATGAACTATTTATGTTTTCAATACATACCAAATTCAAAAAAGGAGTTGTTGAATGAATCTCATAGTTCAACATTCTCGATTTATCTTGAAAATTCAATGACATATTGATATCTGAAAATGTATTTCTGGTTGGACATCATGAAGAATGATATAGATTAGTATGTATCTTGATTCATGGTATGATAAGAATTTTATTGAGGTGAGATTAAATTATCTATTGATTTTACAATCGTTATCCCTATTAGAATGTAAATGGGGAAACAACACCAAGTATTTTGTCATTAGAATCCCCAAAACATTTAAAAGGAATAATTTTATATGGGTTGTATTTTATCATATTATGAATTAATAATTATTCATTTACATTATATAATATTTCCATCTATAGTATATTTCCATTATATATATTAAATAAGGGAAAGGTTTCATGGATTACCACATTCTATTTTATCTGATTGGGATACGTGGCTTACCTCTATGTTCTAGAGATATCATTAGCATTATCTGGAAAAAGAGATAAGGTTCATTAAAGCATATCATCTTAAGAAATATTTTCATTATAGGATAATAATTAAAAAGACATAGGATATGAGGAGATACTGTTCTATGGAGTTCAAAGGTGATTGTGATCAATCCCTTCCTTAATTTTAATTTTATTACAAATATGGATTTAACTCAATGCACCTTAGAGTCAAACGAAATGTCATGCGGAAAAATGTAAAGTTGACCTATAATTTGAAGGTTGTGAGAAGGGTTTTCTATGAATTTATATGTGGAATAAGGTTATTATATTTGAATATAAGTGAAATTTTATCAATATTTATATTGTTCCATAAAATATTCTTCATCATGCATGGATGGTAGCTTATAGGATGGTTCTTCCACTAATACTCTCTCAAATTCATGATGTGTTCTATGTAAATATCATTTGGAAGTACATACATGATCAATGACAAGTACTAAACTCCGAGTTCATACAAATATAACATAATCTTTCTTATGAGAAAAAAAATATAGAAATATTGCATCATAGAGATAAATTCTTACAAAACAAGAATATTCACATTGTGAATGTTTTATTGATAAATCGCAAATTCAAAGAAGTTGCATTAGAAATGGAGTATGTAATAAAGAAATTTTTTTTATATCTAGGTAATAATTTTATAGAGATAAATTCATTTTAATGGGGTCGAATTTTACACCCCAATATTTTTTGAAATAAATTTTTCATAAAAATTTAAATTTCATTAATAGCTCACATTTCACATAACACTTAGTTTAAGGGAACCATGATATACATTAAAAATATTAATATATTACACTTATCCCATATCTATTGGGTTGGTTGGTATAAATATGACTAAATAAGTTATTAAAAAAGCATATGATTTTTACCCATATAAAATAAATTCATCGGTAACCAATTGATTATGAATAGAAATAAAATCTTTTGAAAGAAAAAGTGATATTTTTCTAAAGATCTATTTTTAGTCGTAGAAATTAATTATAGGGTAATAAATTAATTAAATCACTTTTGGTGAGTTATTTTAAGGAAACATATATATTATATATTCAATATAATTTTTTAACATTCATTTAATTTTTTTTCTAGGCATGGGATAAGAATAAACCTAGTTTTATGCTTAAAAAATATTTTTCTATGATGCGGTTTTTGTCAAATATGGTGAACTTATTTTAAAATTAGATTATTATACTTATAGGTATTGAATTTGATAAAATGGAATCAATATTTTTAATTAGGAGGTTCAATTTTGGTAAATATTCCCCTTTTATTTTTTTCAATATGATTAGCAACCATGGTAAAATTTATCACCTTAGTAAAGGGAAAATCTTGTAATTTTATGTCAAAAATAAGAAATAATGCCATAATTTTCAATCTAATTATTCTTTTACCAAGGTAATTATACCCTTATCAACTTATTAATTAAATTATGTTTTTTTATGTATGATTTTCCATGAAAATGTCTTATATGATATTTAATGTAGAGAAAGTTACAAAAGGTAACTCTCATAATTTTAAATATTTCTTCTATTTACACACAGAAAAAATTAGTTATATAGTAATATAAGTATATATTTTATGAATAATTAAATTACTTTAATGATATAAATTTATTTCTATTTTTTAGCATTTATAGTATGAACCTAAATTCTTATGAAAAATGGATGCAGTATTTCTATAATTAAAAAAATATAAAATGATTTTAAAAACGTACAAGTAATATAATTTGAGTGATTTAATGTGTACCATGAATTTTATAGATTAATATTAAAAAATAAATTTAGTTTAAATATTTATATTCTAATTAAAACATTTTTTATTCCTTTTAATTCAAATGAAATGAACAGGTTTAAAAATATAATTGATGATATTTTATTATAAGTAATAATTTATTAAATGATATAAAACTAAAATATGTATATATATTGGAAAATATTGGTGGGATTTTTTTTCAAAAATTAACCATGATACATTTATGGGTCTTTTATAAATTTATAGTAATATTATGAACCCTTATATTTTTGAAAACATTAATATTATGATATTTTCCAAAACGTTTAACAAAATGATAAAATAAAACAATAAGTGTAAAAATGTGATCCAAAAAAGTCAAAATACTAATCTATGTGATTATTTAGAAACTCAATCATATTATATTTACATAATAACAATTAGGATCGATTTTGACACCAAAAATAATTAATATTAATTTAATATTATAATAAATTCCCAGAGTACACCACCCCTCAATTATAATATGAAACCCCTATTTTCTTTTCCTCACACAAAATTGACCATTATAGATTGACCATCCTCTAAAAAATGTTATTGTAGACATAAATTAACACATAAAATTTGTTTTTTATTCCCAAAATACCAACAATATATCCATTAATAGGATATTTAAAGGAGTCATTTCAAAGAATATACAATCACCTTATCTTATAACTTTCTTTTTAATTATTCATTTTATACATCAAAATATTTTAAATTATTCATAAAATAATAACTTCAGAATCTTCAAAATACATATATATAATATTTATTATGAAACTGTCTTTATTCATTATCTTCCCATCAAATGGGAATTGAAGGTATTGCTCATGCAAGCATATGGATTACCGTATCCACGTAGCCAACAATTCATCTCCCATCAACATATACCACAGGTGGTAATTATAATGGTGTTATTTTTCATATATTATATTTATGAATTAATTATTCAATTGAAAATATAATATCATATCTACAATATTACCTCCCTAACCACTGTAAAATAATAAATTTGTTTGTGCATACGTGTGGACTACCACCTCCATGAAGCAGCGTGATTTTTTTATTCATTTCGATTTTAAATAGATGATACTAAGTATGGATTTGATATATATATATATTATTTATATGATATAATAATTTTTATTTAATTTTTATTTATTATTATCCTTTCTTTCATTATATCCATTGAATAAATGAAAACTCCATTCATACACATATACGGCCTACCATCTCCATGAACAGTGAAATTTATTTTTCTATCACTATATTTTATGAATAAATCAAAAGATTTATATAATGAATATATATTATAATTATATCATTATTAACATTATTAACATTATGTAACCATGATAAAAATACAATGACTAATACTACCAAACCAGAACATACCTGAAAAATAATGCAGATATCATCGAGAATAGTTATTTTAATAAAGAAGTGTTAACAAAAATGGGATAAAAGTTTATATGTAAAATTTAAATGGTATTATATATATAATTATTGTCATATAAAATATGTATAATAAATATTTATTTACCATACAAGTGTTTCCAATTCATACAAAGGAATTCAAACCAAATTTCAGGGATTTTCGTCCCAATTTTATTTTTAGGGAACACATTCTATATTAACCACTTGATTCTTTTGTGTAGTATATATATTTTCCATTAATGTATTTTACTATAATTCATATGAAATATATGGTGATAGAAATATCCATATATGTTTCATTATTTCATTGGTATATGATTTAATTGTTACCATGGTAGTAAGGGTTTTAATTCAAAATCTCATTGATTATTAGGATTTATTATGATTATGATTATGATTATAAAAACATATGAACAATTATATAAGGACTCATGAAATTTCATATTTCATTATAATATATATTTTCTAATAATTTTTCTCCCTTAATTACTCAAGATACCAAAAACAATTAATTAATATCAACATCATTTATCTCTTTAGTCAAAAAGTCTTTTTATTCCATATCAATATTTTTTTTAAATGTTTTAATGGATATTTTTAATATTATCCAATGATATTTTAATTAAATTATTACCGATATTTTAATTTTTACAAAATGTTTTAAAATGATTCTTCTTATCATTTTTTAAATTATGTGTTTCTTGACATTTTCTATGAATGTGTTAAAGTAATGTTTTATTTTAATATGAACAGAATTACATACCATCATGAATAGTCAATGGTTTTAATATTACATTACAATTTACAAGTTTATTTTCAATGAAAATTTTTTCCATAATATTTAGGAAATTTTAATGATATAAAAAATATATATTTCAAAGTGAAAATGATATTTTCCTCAAAAAATATTCCATTTGATATTTAAAAATAATTTTATATCTAAGATGATATCTAATAATGTTACATAATATTTAATAGTTATATTATCTAATTATTATATCAATATTATTTCCATGTATGGTTTATATTTATGATGATAATTTTTTTATGAACCCCATTTCTTTTACTTGGGTTATACTATCATGAAATGATGAAATGTTTATGAATCCCATTTTTCTAATTTTTTGTGATATAATGAATGATTTATGATCTTGTGGAATAAATATTTATAGTTTTCTTTAGGTTGTGGTTCTTAAAATGAATCCATATATTGTGGTTATTTTAACTAAGGATGATGGTTAGGTTATAACAAAGGACCGTGTCATGTAATTACCAAGGATGGGTTAGACCTATATACCTCAACATTACATTGAGTAATGATTGATATCGCATGAGACATATAGTAATATAATGTGGAGTGATCCCGGATTAGTAAGGGACATTGTATTATTTGATAGTATTTGTAGTGAACCTTGAATACTATGTTGGTTTTTGGGATGAACCCATCCAACTATAATAGTATTGGAAATGATTCTTGACTACTATGGAAATTATTTTCTATGATTATTTGTATGCAAAAATCTTTTGTTTATTCCAATATTATGATCTTATGGATCTTCTTCATCTATTACTATATGATTCATGTCTCATGATCGACCAATATTTATTCTATGACTCATGATTACTCTCTATGATAGACATGTTTTTCTTTTTTAAATTTTTGATCATGTACTCATACCCCTGTGTTCATGTTATAATCAATTGATCATTTATATCTATCTAGTTTTTCCTTATTGAGAATCTGATATCCCATTTTATTATATTTACTTTCCCAGGTTTATCATGAAATTTATTATGTATGTTATGTTTATAGAGGGTTCTAGAAATGAAAACCTTATTGGCATATGATGTAGATTTTTTATGGATGATGTTTTTTATGTTCATGTTTCCAAAGTCACTATACCAATAAAATTATGGTGGAAATTGTTATGGTATTTAATCAATATTATAATAATAACATGTGAGATATATGTATTAAAACATGGGTAATTGTAATATCATTTCGAGTTATATAAATATAATGTAAACATCTAATCATTATTATATAAATAAAGTTTTAGACCAACCTACCAACTTCATCCAATGTTAATTGAGAAGTTATACACATGAATGTATGAATTTCAATATCATTAACCATACTGAATTTTTTTAGAGTTTATTAGTTTATTTGGGGTTTTTTAGAACAACACCATAATTATTTAAAAAATTTAAAAACCATAAAATAATTTTCTAGCAACCATAAAACTCATTTAAAATCTTTTTCTTTTCATAAATTAAAAAAAGGATTAAATCGGTTGATATAAAATCCATACCATCAAATTAAATTTGAACAAGTAATATAGAATTTGAGATTTTTTTTATAAAATTTTTGAATAATAATTTCACATTTTAAAACATTTTGATTAAATAAAATTTCATCAATGTTAAAAAAAGCATGAGGGGATTATTTTAAACCATAAATGCAATTATTTAATTTGAAAACAATATTTAGAAGATAATGACAATAAGAACTAGGAGTTTTTTGTGAAAAAATATTTTTATTAATAAAACCATTTAAAAATTTAATTCTAAAGTTCATTTTAAATAGATTAAAATTAATATGACAAAAAGAATTTAAAGAATATTCAAATAGATTCTAACTAATAGAACTCGGAAATGGTTTCAGGATATTTTATTCCTTCTTGTTTTTTATAACCATTAGCCACTATATGGGAATTATTTTGTGTGATATTAGAAAACTCATCAATATTTTTCCAAAAACCCCCCTTTAGATCCTATGATGGTATGATCAATAGGAATTCCCATGGTAGTCTGAACATCATTATGAGTGAATAGATTTAGTTCAACTTATAAATAATGAATGAAACATTAATAATTATAGGAATCATTCATATTTTGGGGTTCTATGTGAGATATTAAGGCAATATCTTCAAACTCATTTAGTTATGATATTATTGTAGTAGTTCTCGCATGGAAATATCTAATTACTTTTTTAATGGTATTGTTTTAATATTTTTAATAATATTTAGTAAATAAATTTCTAGGGGATTAATTTTAAACTTAATATTCTTAGGATTGGAAATTTTGATTTAAAACATTGTTTTCAAAAACATTTTAAGAATTAGTTTTTTAGGAAATTTTATAAAAAAAACAATGAATTGTGTATTATAATGCTTTATTCCTTTTGTTAAAGACTTGATGTTTCTTTTATGAGTTGCAGTACATAAGAAATATTCCTTCATCAAATTTTGAATAAAATTTTCTGATATTTCATTTGGTGTCGAGAATAAATCATTTCTCACCAAAAACATTAAAAGAGTAAACTTTACGTTGTTTATATTTCTAAAATTAATAAGTGGTATTTTTTAGAAAAGCTTTTTTTAAAATGGAATTAATGATAAAAAATAGTTTTTTTGGAATCCTCATCCCCAAAAAATAGTAAATTAATTTCATTTAAAAGAGTTCAATAGATTTCTCAGATAGTTCAATTTCACCTTCTATTATGCCATTTCTTTATGGATTCATAGTGGTGAAAATAATGATTATAACCTTCATAAGATCATAAATATTTATATCAATTAATGTTAAATTCTCTTCTTTGACCAATTCAAATAAAAAAAATCCAAACCATTTTTTATTTCCAACTTTTTTATAAAAAAATATGAATGATTTTAAATAATCACTTTTATGCGACAATAAGTAATCCCAAGTCTATCTTGTGAAGTCATAAAAATCAATAAAAATATATTATTCACCTACTATACATTCAATTTGGGATGATAATAATAAATCAAGATAAATTAATTTGATATGTTTATAAGATGAAATTGTATTCTTAATTAAATGATTTTTTTCTTACCAAATTACCATGCTTCACAAACCATAGCATCTTTGAAATTCAATTTTGGGTAAATATTTTAATTTATTATAAGGGTTTAATTTAATAAGTGAGTGTATAATATAGTGACAGATTGTTTTATACAAAATCTAGAACACCCTAACCTATGTACAAAAGAAATTTAAATTTTTTCTAGTGTGTTTTTTAATTTTATGGAAAATCAATTATAAAATTCGAAGAGATCAATAATAAATTTATTTTTATGTTAAAAAAAATAAAAAATTATTTTTATTAATATTTTTAAAACCTCTATCAAAGAATAGACAATGGATTTAATTTTTTTTGTCATTTCCTTGGATAAAAATTAATAATATTTGAGTATGAAAATTTAAAAATAACATCACTAATTATCCTAATGTTAGAGTTATCCCTAAATCTAACATGACCTCCATCATGTTAATTGATTTTATTGAATTTGGTGAGGTTTCCACACATGTGTCTTGAAAAATCACAATCTAGGTACAAATTTTATTCTTCTATTTTTCTCAAAATATATTTTTTAATAAAAATAAAAAATTTAATGGTTTTGGTACACTAAACATATATGGGTCTGGTATAGTTACCAAATATATTTTTTAAATATAAATAATTATTTAGTATGACATGCTATTGTAGAAATATTGGATGAGAGATGATTTGATTTTGGTCTTCTATATCATGTATTCTTACAATCACATCAACAGTATAATTGAAAATTACATTGAAATTAATCAAAAAAATTCTCATGAAAGAAACACTTAATAATAGATATTTTGGATGGTTTTATGTTGTGCTTTCATGATTATAGTACCCAAGAACAACTCATTATTTTCTATATTTTTGAGATCACAAAATTTAATTTAAATTATTTTCACCTTGATTTAATTTGTAGAGAGATATATTAAGGTCTTTGATTAATTGTTCAAGATTATTAACTTGAGGTTAATTCTTTATTTTCATGGATAATGTTTTTTTGAAGACAATTTCATTATCAGTTTTAATTTTTTTTGTTTTAATTAGTCGCAAGAATATATTTATTATCATGTTCCTTGTATAATGAATAATGGTTATGAAACTAGATTTTTAATGATCACGAGTGCATTTTAGTTCTTTTTAATTAATGTTGATTGAGGAGAAATTATAATAATAAAAGGGAGAATAAGAGGAAGTTGATGAAATAGGAATAGGGGAACAAACCTCGATGTATTCAACAATATATTGCATGAATAAATTAGCACTTGAGTCACTTAAAGAGGTTGAGGAAGATGAATCAATTGAGTTATCACTTACACTCTAGTTTGTTTCGTGGATAAAATTATTATCTTTTTCCATTAATTAACATTATTTTTATAGAATGTGAATTCTGGAATGATGTGACCTTTTTCTTGCATTCATACCATATCACTTCTAGATCACTTTTTTTATTTTCAATTTTGGATCATTTATATGATTTAATTTTCATGATGTATTTGTTCATATTCGTTGTGAGTTGAGTAAAATATTGAACATATCCACAGGATGAATAATTTTGGGGTTTTTTATGGGGTTATTTTTCATTACATATTTTATTTTGTTGGCCTCCTTCTTAGATTTTCAATTCATAAAAATTTCATACATCATTTCCTTTATATCATTTACTAATTGTATGGTTATAAATTTTGGTTTATAATTTCTTTGAATTACACATAGTATATTTTCATTATGGTGTCTATCAAAAAATCATCACCGATAGAGTTTCAAACATTTGAAATTAATTAAACCATTTAAACAAACTGGAAATGAATTCTTTTTTTATGTTTATACATATAATCAAAATCATTTTTATACAAGTATAATCTTTCATATTAAACATTGTTTGTTCCTTCATGGTTAAATTAAAGTAATTTATATATTTCAGGGGTATGTTAACATATAGAAACATGATTAAATTAATTTTTATCAAGACATAATTGTAGATAATTTTTGGGTTTATAATTAAGATCAATTTATTTAATATCATTAGGTCACCACTTATTTTCTTGTAATTATTTATAATATATTCATGCATAACCAATTTCCAAAAAGGTTAACTACTTTGAATATGAAAATTTAAAATATGATTTTCTCAAGAGGAAAAATTTATGTCCTAAAATATAGTATCATAAAGAAAAGAATATTATTTAAGTATAATACTAAAAATAAAAATTTATTATTATTTTAAAAAATTAAAAACTAATTTTGGAAAGAAATTTATTTTTAATAAAAATTTGATGGGCCCTTTTATACCAATTATTTTTTGGAATATAATGGGAATAGGGGGTGTATTATACTTTCCACAAATTAAACTACATGGAAATTTTAAGTAAAAATTAATTTTTTTATATGATAAAGTGATATGGTGATAAATTCGATAAAGTGACAAATTGAAAATTTTGATACGTATTAGAAATATAATCTCAATAAGTATTATGAGAGTTAAAACAATGTAAATGTTCATATAGAATGCATATCGTTATTCCTTTTTATATTGAATGATTAAATGTGTAAAAAAAAAGAGAAGGAAGACATGGTTTGGTATAGTAGATTTATAATATATTAATGTGAGCTCCTAGATATCATCCCTATGGGTTGAGAGGTTTTTGTTATTATCCCTTGATCTTGGAGGTTAGAACGAAACTCATCCATAATAATTATGATTTTTAGATACCTTGTGACATTTTTTAGTTTCCATGTAACCAATGCCTCACATTTATGATTGTGAAACATTTTTGTAGAATGATTTGAGAAAAGAGATGATTTCATGGAGAATACCCACTACAATTATTCACTATGATATATCCTATGGAACAAAAATATTTGAGATAAAATTTCATGGGAAATGCTGATATCCATTGAGATTTTAAGGAATATATTTTTATATTTATAAAAACTCTCAGACTACTATAAAATTATCATCATGGATTTATTTGAGGTTTTTCTTAAATACAAAATTATTCTTCAATACTCTACAAAAATTCTTTTATTGCCGACATAAAATAAGGGATGCTTCTAGAATTTTTTGGTTCCATTAATGAAAAATTAGACCAAGAATAATTTCATTTGGATCACCTTAAATGAATTCTTATTAGAGTTGTATCAACACCAAAAGCTACCTAGTGAACCTCACTGTCTGGTTGACTGGTCTCCTACAGCAAAATGGTTTTGGAGTATCCCCACCTATTAGTTGCTTTTATCCATCGGTTGACCAATGGTCCAATTGAAGAATTATATACCACTTAATCTAACACTGGCTAGTTTTTTCTCCCCCACCATCTGAAGTGGGCTCTTATTGCATGAGGATGATACTATCTTCACTACCAACTTTTCAGTGGCTCTACATCAGTGAAATAGTACTGCCCGTTGCACCCATCATGAAGTATGTTCACTTCATGATTCTTTTGAAGCCTCCTAATATTTATCCAAATCCATTCCAAGACTTCAACATGTCTATAATTTCTATAACATAATCTTTAAATCCAATTAAAAATATTAAATGATATCTTCCAAATATAACAACATTGATTGATTAGTTTTATTAAGGCTAACATATGGGAACTCAACAATGTAACATTAATGCATATAAATGAAAACATTAGATACACAAATATATGTTTTTGATCTCGGAAACACATGATAGGGATGTTTATAACATATAATATTTATTTATATGATGTATTAAACCAATATGGCCATTAGGATAGTAACATCACTATTTGAATAGTATTTTTCTATTAAAATAATAATGTGACCATTGAAATTGTTAAATGAATTATAAAAAATATTTAAATAGAATAATATAAATATAAATAAATATATATATTAATTAAAATAAATATTTAACTCATTTTACTTAAAGAAACTAAACATGTTTATCTTTAATTTATTATGGTTAAATTATTTTGTATAAATTAAAATGTCTATATTAATAATTAAATAATGAAATTATAGAAACTATAAAATTACAATTATTAAGTGAATTTTTTTAAATCATAATTTTAAAATTATCCAATATTGATGGCTTTTATTTTTCTTAAAAAATAAATTTTTATGTAAATACTAAAAATATTATTTCAGAATACAACATGCTTTATTACATATTTCCATTTTTTATTTATATAATAAATTTTAAAAAAATCCACAAACCAAAAATATGTTTAATATTATAAAAGATTTTTTTTTTAAAAATAAATTTAATTTGAAAATGAATAATGTAATTTTCAAATTTTGAAAATATAAATTATACCATTAAAAACTATTATTCATATTATTCATATTTTGTTTTGTGTAAACTAATAAATTTAATTTTTTAAATGGTTTAAAAGCAAAAAAAAATTATTTTTCATCATGTACTATTGATATTCTCAAATTAAGAAAAATATTAGAAGTATTCATCTTGAATTAATATATTATTCATTATTTTAGCTAAAAGTAGCACTTCCCTTGAAGTTTAAATACTCCATATCACGTACTAGGAAAATCAATTCTCAAATACTCATCACTTACCAATATCAATCCAATTGCTATATTTTATGCTTCATATTATACTTATATGAATTTTTATAATGTGCAACTCCAAGATCTCAATGAAGAGGTAACTCTACCATCATATTCATTTCATTTTTCATTATACTCCCTAATATATTATTCATTTTTTCTACATTATTAAATATTTAATTTATGATAATATAACAAATTGATGTTATTATGATATATAATGCATGTGAAAATATATTTATAATATATATTTAAGTATGTATTAAAGAATTTATGTATTTATGTATCAATATATGTATGACTGATTGAATTAATTCTCTCCCCCATTTTTTGAAATGTTATGCTAATGGTGGGTTTCATTCAATAATATGAATTTTGTATGGTAATTATCAATTCCCACCATTATAGTTGTTCTATAAAGAATAAGTATGTATATATATTAATTTATCTTTGATTATAACAATCTCTGATGGTTGAAAACTGTTTATAACATATACATTATCTCTCCCAAAATTTTTACAATGTTTTTTTAATGGTAGACTTATAACCTTCATGGTAATTATTAATTATTAAAGTATTATCACCTTTATGGTTAGACAGGGAAACATAGGTTTAGACCTGTACATGGGTATGGGTACCCATCTATCTTAATAATCATAACCAGATAAAAAATTTCTTGTTAGGAATATTTTTTTGTGTGATTGTTGAACATACCTACTTTTATGGCCTAGTTAACTATATGGATGGACTCATGAAATATTATGTGTACTATAATTTCACATTCTTTTCCTGAATAATCAATATTATAATAATATTTTAAAAATATATATTATTGGGTAATTATATTTCAAATTAATTACTGTTAATTAAAAATGTTACATAATGTAATATTATTATAATTAATAATTAATAAAAACGCCAAAAAATAACATGTATGGCTTCAATTAGGATTTCATCTCAAGGATCAATAAAATAGTGGGTTAGACTTGTGTCGGTCTGGTTAAGCCTAATTAATAAATGGGTTAGTTTTTCTCTATCCTGAACCCAATATGAATTACTCGTGTACATGTATACTTATTTATAATTTATAAATATTTAGTAATATATAATTTTTTTATTGTGGAAGTATTTTTACTATTTTAAAAATGAAAAACTTCACACCCCATAATGTTAAATGGTCGACATGTATAAATGTTACCACCTATGTCAATAATGTATGCCTTTACATTTAGGATCCTCCCTAATTAGCAGTCCATAGATAATGAGTTTTTTTCGAGTGTAATTATCAATATGGGTGACTTTCTAGGAAGTTTCCCTCGGTGTGTTCAAGGTGAGAATAAAATACACTAAAAACATGTGTTGGCATGTGGGGATAATCATTAGTCTGATGACCCATTTGAGGACGTAGAAGGACCATACGGAGGGGAAAATTATGCCTGCAGGGGAAATGCTACACATGAAGGGCCTATTTATTACATTGGTATAATAAGAGAGACCCAGATGGAAGTGTGGTGGAATGGAATAGGTTGAGTTGTAGGCTTCACAATGAGGAAATTAATATCTAAAGGGGGTGTGGGTGAATGTAACACCCAGGATTGTTAGATTTAAAAAAGGCTAAATGTTATGACCCATGTCAATAAGGGGAACATTTATTTTCACGATCCAACCTAATTTGAATTCCACATATAAATATATTTTTCATAGATTAGTGATCGGGATGGTTAACCTCGTAAGATGTTTCACTAGGTGTGTCTGTGTGAGAGGAAAAAACACACTGAACGAACATGTTTTGGCCTATGGGACTAAAATTAGATTTATGACTAGTTTAGACATGTATTTGGGCCCATGGTAGAGGATATAACATGTCTACGGGGAGACTAGGGTACTTTCTGGGTCCAATTGTAATAAAAGTGATCAAAAACTACAACATTGAATTCAAAAAGGGAATAATAAATGAAAAAAAGAAATTATGTAATTATATATAAAATTAATGGTTATTATACAATATAAAATTATTATAATTGATCAATATAAAATTTAATAAATTTTATCATTGTGTTAATGAGCAAAAGTTGGTTGTGTTAGATGTGGAAAAATGATTAAAGAAAAAACATTACCTTGAGTGAAGGGACTCTCATAGTCAAATCATTTTTTGGATTTATCATTTATTCCTCAATATTCTCCCTATGATTCTTCTTAAATACCATCAAAACGTTATAAATTTCTACCTTTTTCTATTTTGGTATATTCATATTCTTTAATATTTTGGGATGAATGCATTTTTATATCCAATGGTTTTGGTTATTGTATTAATTTTCCAAACATCTCTTTGATTCCACTTGTATTTAACCCTCCCCTCTTCATAAACTATATTATTTTAGTTATTAATGCTACCCTTAATTTCATAAATTTTGTTTTCATATTCCCTTTTTGAAACACCCTTGTTTATTCATCAACACATCCCTTGAGATATTATTATGAAACATGTTCTATTATTTTAGGTTTATTCCATGTTTATACATGATATATGCTTCATCTCAATGTGGGATGAATGAATATGAAAATATTTTAATTTAGTAGGTGGGAATAAATTTATATATCCCACAAATGTTTTTGTAAATTTTTTATATCCCATGAGATCATTATTTGTATACAGAAAGAAATTATCAATTCTGGAAATATTATACATAGACATAATTTAGTAATATTTTTCTGTAAAATTGTGATATAATTACAGTAATGTTTTAATTATGTTTATCTTGTTTCATTATAATGTATGTTTCAAATTTAATTTCCACTTAAATTTATTTCTAGATTCCCATTATTTATAATTTATTCTTATTATATGGTAATGATGATTACTCTCACCCATGTATATATAATGATTCATGTCTCATATTCCTTTTTGTTATTCCTCCCCTTTCTAGGATTTTAGCTAACCCTACATTTTATAGAAATCCACATGTGATTTAATGTTTATTTTTTTGGAAATCCATTCAGAGGCCTATTAATAATCATTTAAATAAATTTAAACATTTACATATATTAGTTTTGTTTAGACCTAATTAACAAAGTACACTAAACCAATTTATTTTTTAAGAGTTGTATCATTATTAATGTTTATTTTTAATATGATATAATGATCATTTATAGAATATATGAGTTAATATATTCTTAAAATAAATTTACTATTCTAACATATTTATATATTTAAAATATTTCTTTTAAAATATCATACTTTTAATATTTCATGAAAACAAATTCAATATTTATCTGATATATAATAACTAATTTATACTTATAGTTTTTAAAATCATTTCCAAACAATTATATTTACACTTTGGAACAAATATTTTTCGATCAAAATTCACATTATTTTAAAAAAATATAATTTATTAAATGTTAGTTAATCATATTGAATTAAAATAAAACCAAATTGACCCATAATGTATACTGATAATTTTTGTCCAACTAATTACCTATAAAATTAAGTTTTTTATTAACATTAATAAAAAGGACACAATATAATTAATGAAAAAACTATAATAATCATTATAATAAAAATAATATGAAAATAACTAAGAACGATGCTTTATTAAAAATTCAAAAATAATTATCAAAATTCTAAATCTAACATTCATCAATATGAACCCACAATGAAAACAATATTATTATAAGAATCATGAATGGAGCACTACACCTAGTACAAAAAACTGAAGTTATTCAATCACATTATTCAAATTTTTTACTAAAAATAAAGGAAACCATAATAAAACTCATATAGAAATAATCTAATGAGAACCCCTTTTTAAACCATGATATTTATCTTATTTGATCATCCTGAAATGTGTTCATTCATAAAAAACATGAAATAATGGTATTTTATTATACTATGGTGAAATAAAAAAAATATGAATCCCAATAAGTTTTCTCCTAAGAAAAAAACAAAAGTGGAGAAGGGAATAAGAATTAATGCACCTACATTGATTTGACACAACCAAACCGATAGATTCATTCCCACATACAAGGGAAACCAAATTAGATGAAATGAGGAGTGTGTGAGGGGAATAGGTAGGATATCTTATCTCCCATATGTATCCCGATAATAAAAATACAATTGGAAATATTCCAAAATAATTTTATTAAATTGTTAATAAAAAACTGGAAATAAGTCCACAGGGTATGATGGTACTAAACTGGACACTTAGTGACTCCAATGGGTGTTGAGTACCCCAAATTTTTGTTTTTAGAGATTGGAATTGTGGATTCAATCACATCCATCCCAATTTCAACCTAGTATCCTTCTACTTGGTACACAATGTCCTAATACCACCACATTTAATATATTTTACTTAAAATTATATTGAAATTAATTGTTTCAAAGTCATCTACCCATATATCCAAACCGAAAACCATAAATTAAAATCCAAAGAATTTTAAAAATATAATTGATAATGTAAAAAATATATATTACAACCCATATTCCCCAAATTAAAAAAATACATTGATTCTAAAAAATATATTTAATTAATTAGTATATGTTACAAAATCCTATAAAAATGTGTCTTGGGGTACTTGAGGTCACCATATTAATATTGAAATTCTTTTTTCTATCTAATTGAACACATTATTTATACATTATATGAATTATTACATAATCACAACAATCATACTAAAGTCCCTATAACATATAAATGTCCATATAATTATGTATGAAAAATAAAAACTAACTGATTATTGAGCCCCCTGATTCAGTAAGAGTCTTATCCATACAATATTGGATCTTCTAGAAAAAATACTTCACTCGTACCTAGATTATTTATTCTCGATAACAAAATACACTCATCCACATAAATTTTCTCTCTATCCAAGATTATTACAAAGAACCTTTAGAAAATATATGTTTTTCCCATTTAAACCATGTGGATGGTTAATGTTGACTTCCATAATCTAGTAGGATTCTCTGATTTACCTTGACTCACTATATAATAGTGATAAAAGTAATCAAGTGATCTAGTTTATAGTGGGTGATAGTTAATTAAATCATATCACATATATTATTTATATGATAAAAAACTGATTAAAAATATCATGGAATATTTATAGTTATAAAAATAAATCAAAATATATAATTTAATAATGTAAAATATATAAAGTAAATTTCTTTTTAAATTATAGAGAGTATATATTTCTCTACACCATGTGATTTTCATATTACAAAGTACCATGAGCATACCTTCTCTAGTATTAAACAAAATAACTATATTATGAATTGGGAATTTCATTTGATAATTTCTTCTAGCACGTGAGACTTTAGGGATAAAAAAATTATAGATAAGTGTTCCCTTCCGATAATACACATTGGTAATATATCCATATATTAACTTATCTCACCAATAAGAATCAATAAATAAAATATAAATAGATAAACTCCTTTAACTTGTGGAATTAAGGTATAAAATATCTACAGATAATATAATCTTACTCATAGGCCTCAAGGGGTAGTGAAGCCTTATAATTTGACACCATCATACTTATTTACTATTATAGATAATATAAATTAATATAATTTGAATTCATATAGCTTAATAGGTAAATATAATGATGATATCAAATAATTAGCCCTATGGGTCTAATAAATCATATAAAAATTCACACATAATAAACTCGTATAATATTTTTATTAAAAATAACATAATAACATTATTTACTGAATTAAAATTGTAATGTTCATGTCAAAGGTATAATTTTTTTTTATTATCCTAATTTTTCCCTAAAAACTACTATTATAACAAACATAACCAATAAATTATAAAAGTAATAATTTAACTTTACTATATAATAATACCTCCTACATTTTTCATTGTGGGTATAAAAACAATTTAAAAATATTAAAATGGTCTAGTTGAATGGAAATAAATTAATAAAATTCATAATTTAAGGCAATTAAACAGTATGAAATGGTTCTATTTTACTTATTATTTTCCTTACAACCTTTAAAACATATTTATTAAGTAAACAACGGGAATATAAAATAAAATGTAATATTTATATGAACTATTAAAATGTTTTCTTATAATTCATCAATCTTATTAAGTCAATATCATTTTATTTCATTTCTAGAAAATTAAATTTAAACATTAAAATCCATATTTTAAAACATTTTAAAAGAATTTAAAAAAAATTAAAACATACTTTTGGGAAACAAAGCAGAAGAAAATAAAAACACACTGAACCATAAAGTGTATTTTTGATGTATTATCTACTAGCATAACACTAAATAAAATAATTAATTTTTTTAATCTATTACTTTAGTGATTTTTAAAATGAACTATGTCTTTCCCAATTTTATGAAAATATAAATGAATAAAAAATACTCAATAAAATCCCCAAAGACTCTATAATAACAACCATAAGAATTATAAATAATTTAAATACTATAAGGAACACTTTTCAGTCAATAATATTCAACAGATTATTGAAAAAAATTCCACCTACATATATACGCATAAAAAAATCAGTAAATATTATCTCAAGAATCATCAATTTTATATTTAAATTTCTATAATAAATCCCCAAATTATTGAATCTATATATTTAGAAATATCACTAAAAATTTAAAAAAATCATTAGAAAATTAACTTTTTGATAAACTATTTATAAAACCATTTTTGAAGACATGAATTCATTATATAAAAAACTCATATACTCATCATAAACATACTATAAAATCTATATAATATTTTAACCATGATCTAGTTAAATACTAAATTTAAAATTCCTTGAGTCAAACCACATAGAAACTAAGAAAATATGTAAAGGAGAATAGAATAAGAATTAATTGACTTATACTGATCTAATGAAAAATATCTGGTCCATCCATAATCTTGGGGTAACCAGAAAGAAATAAATGGGGAGGTAAAGGGGGTGTATAGAGATCAAATATCTTCTCATGCACCTCACCCATGATAAAAACCAATGGGAAATACCATAAAATAATTATTCAATGATTACGCAAATTACAAAACAATTCTAATAAGTACTTAGTGTACTATAATAGCTATCATTGACCATAATGGGTTCCATGTGGCTTTTAGTTAGGTTCTAGGTTTTAGGGTATCTCAGTTAAGACACTTCCCAAAATACTAGATTCATGGTAGCATAATACTAGCTATTTAGGATGTTTTCTATAACACTTCCAGTAACTTATTATTCAAATTTTGTAGATATTAATCATTCTACTGTTGTATATCCATATTTGAAAACATGAATACATTAATCATGACCCAAAATATTTCAAATATATACATAAAAATGAGGATTCTAAACTCCGAGTCATTTTCCCAAATTAAAATCTACCTTAATTATAAAAATAATTAATCAATTTCAAATAACATATGATGTTTCATTTGGAAAAATTTATTGTATTGAAATAGGATAGTTCTTATAGGAATGAAATATATCGCTATAAGAAATTTTATAAAATCTATTACAAATAAAAAAATATAAACCAATGAGATGGTTAGTGTGAAAATAATAATATTTTATAACTCTATATTATGTGAATTTTTAGAATATTATTTTTTTAAAAAATTAATTATGTTATTATAAGTGTTTATGATAAATTAATGTAATTTTCAAAAAAAATATTTTCTTTTTATCCTTGATGAATCGACAATATTTTAGTTTTTTTCTTTTTTACTTGTTAAACATTTTTCATTTTCTTATTAATGTTATGAACTCAAAATATTTTATAATGAAAACAATTCAAGAAATTTTGATGTAACTAGAAAAATAAATCATAAAAAATAAAATACAATAGATATATATCATATATATTTATTAAAAATACCTCCATCTATTTCTGGTTAGTTTCCTATAAAAATCGTGTGTTTAAACTTCATTTTGGATATATTTTGGGTAGGAAGAGGTATAAGAAGAGGTTCAGAGTATTTTATGGAGATAAAGATGATAAAATGGGGATAATGACCTTATATTGAAGGTTGTAGGTACTTTGGGGACTAGAATATAGTACCCAGAGGTCATCTAGTGTGTATAAAAATAATATTGTAACACCACAAGGTTTTCTGAATTAGTTTTTTGGAATTAATTTATCCTTTTTTAATTTTTCATTTTATGAAACACTGAAAATATTTTATTTTATATTAAATCATTTTTTTATGGATTTTGTTATAAAAACACCAATTTATTCATTCATTTTCTTGACAAATAAGTTATTTCATTCCCTACATGGACCAGTGAGGTTATCTTGTGTTACACACGACAATGACTTTCCACGGTGGTATGCATAACACACATGATCATGTTTTACCCAATAATTTTATATTAAATTGTTATTATTTAATAAAATAATATTTAATATATCATTTAAATTATAGATAATAAATATTTTAATATTTTATTAAAAATATATGGTTTAAACAAATATAATATGAATTCATATGATAACATTTTATTAGAAATGGATATAAAAAGTTGTCTAATATACAGGAGAAAATTAATATGGTCTTAAAGTTGTATTACCATAATAAATTAAATTAATTATTGAGTCATATTAATTTAATAAATATTTATTATATTCAATAAAATATTTTTGATATTCATCCAATAGATTTGATAGACATAAGATAATAAATATCATAAATTTTTTATAAAAACATATATTTTTTATAAAGGTAGGTTTACTTTCATTTAATGGTGAAACAATTTTAAATCCAACTATTAGAAATTTTATATTTCTAATATTGAAAAATAAACTTAATAAATGAATTTAAAATAAAAAATAAGTTATGGATATTTTTCTATTTTACTGTGAAGTTTCATTTTTGATGAATAGTAAATATAATGAATTTAATTTAAATCTTGTTTTTTAAATAACATATTTATAAGATTTAATTACATTTTAAATTGGTTTAAATTTTTAATTAGATTTTATTTTAACCAATTAATCCAATTTAGGTCATTGGAACCATTTCATAATGAAATTCGATATAAAATCATAGCAACCTTTTGATCATTTTTACATGAAAAACTCACAGTGTCGTCCCATCAGTGGGATTAAATTTAAATTAATTTCATCCATTAATCTAATTGGAATTTTTAAAAATGGATAAGATATTTTGAATCATCATAATTTCTAATTTCTAATATGTTAATCCCAGTTTTTGACCGAAAATATTTGGGAAATATTTAAAATTAATTACATCAGTTAAGGAAATATTATGCTGCACTAAGGACTACACCAAAAATTTAATACTCAAAATGTCTATGAAACATGTCCCGAATCTATTTAATGGACATATTTAGACCCTATAATTACTTTTCAAGACTTTTTACCACTATTGGATCCATTGGGAAAATGATAAATGTTGGTGGAATTCTCTCTTCAAATATTAACAAGAGTGTCACTCCTCTTCCACTATAAAAAGGAATCGTTTACTCTGACTTCCTCACACCTATAAAGACCCTTGGATTGCTGAAAATATTCTAAAATTATCTCACAGCATCACTCACTTCCTATAAAGAGACTCTCCATGGTTTGAAATAAATCAAACAAATCCTTTTGGCACAAACCAAAATGAGTTACCTGATTAAGAGGTAACAAATTCTTCCAAGCCGCTTTCTTTTATTTTTCTTCTGCACCCCATCCAAAAGCATTTTTCGATTATTCTATAATAAAACTTATATATTCAATATACTAGGATTTTTTATGTTAGTTTTCAACATAAACTTATAAACACATTCATCAACTGGGTAACAAACATGTTGTTTATGTGTACGATGAACTACCGCCTCACTAAACTACGATTGTTCATTTCTCCTTTACTGCATCTCATGGTGGAAATTATGATGGAAATTTTTTTATATTTGTCATATTTTATATTTATTATATATTCACTCTTATTTATTCCATTTACATCAAATTTCATTTTAATTTCCATTAGGTTTAAATATGATAATTTTGTGTGTGGAAGTGTGGACTACCTCCCTTAAAGCGATGCGATTCGTTCACACTCTACATGGAATTTATTAAGGATGGAGTCAATAAACATATATTATATAAATAAAATTATAATACTAAATTAATTATATTATATATATATATACATATATTTCATTTTATTCATTTCTTTTAATTTGAAAATAAAAATAGAATCAACGTCCATGCGTACGCACAACTTACCATTCCCAATAATTATGTATTCCATTTCATACCTACATATTATTTAGATTATTAAAATAAATATATAATAGATATGAATGGTATTTATACCATGGTTTACATTATTAAATCATGATATAAGTATAAGGACCAAATATATAAAAAATTAAAACGCATGTGAAGAAGAAAGTTGATATTTCCCAAAGTGAACCCTTAACAAAGGATTGTTAACAACAGGGTAATATAAGTTTGTAATAAAACCAAATATGATATTGTATATAATAATATTATTCTTTAAAATAATTATAATAAATTTATATTTATTATATAGGTGGTTTGAATGAGTACAATGAGAGTGAAGACAGTAGGTAAGGGAATTTCATCTCACATTTTATTACCATGAGATACATGCTTTATTAACCAACAATTACATGTATATTGTGTGTATACTACCAATGTATGTATTAAATTATTCTTATAAATAAATATATGGGTATATACATATCCATTGTATGGTCTTTATTTCATGGGTTTAATATTTCGTAACCTTCAAAATTGGTAAGAAAGTTTTGTCTAAATTCTCCTTCTCCAAGACACATGTTTTATTATGAACACACATTATATTAGAGGTGTAAATCCTTCCATTTTACTTGTTTTATAATTAATATAATTAATTTCATTTTATTTTATGAATAATTTAATTTCTATTTCTTATATATCTATATGGTTCAATGTTACCAAGTGGTAATCTCTTAACAACATCACGGCTTTTATTATCCTCTAGTTATACTTGATTTATTCATTTATTAGTACCATTTTATACTATTTGTTATGTAATATATTAAATAAAGTGTTTTTATGAATTCCCTAATTAACCATATCTTCTATAGGAAATGTATTTTCCTTCAAAAAAAATTTCTAAAAAGTTTTAAAAAGAATATTCTACCATTCTCCTATAATCATTGAATGAAATTTTCCTTTTTTTTCTTCAACTAATGTTTTGAAAGTAATCTTATCCCTTTCTAAACATATTATTTTCTACAAATTATACTATGAAAAAAATATTATTTACCTCGTATGACAAGTAAAAATATAACCACCATCATTTCTATCATGTTTCCTGTGCTAATTTCAAGGTTAATTTTTAAGAAAGTGTTTTTAAAAGTATTTTCAATGAAATGGGTTTCTAAATATTTTCAAACTTCAATCATATTTTTAAAATTAAAATGGATTTAAAAACCTTTTCAAGATTCCTTCATTTTTTTCCAAGGAAAAATTTTTTGAAAACGTTTTCAAGCTTTCTTTATAAGCTTTGAAAGTTATTTTCAAAGAAATGGTTCTCAAAACTTTTTCAAGATTTTATTATATGTTTTCCAAAAAAATTAAAAAAATTAAAAAATATATTTAATCTTATTTTATATGTTTTCATGGAAAAATGTTTTCACAGTTTTATTAAGATTATTTTACATGTTTTCAATGAAAAATGTTTAAAATATTATTTCATGTGTTCATTATATATTTTCAATGTATTTTTTAATAATATGATCTTTCAAGTGGTTTGGCATATCAAAAATAATTTTTAAAATAAAAAAGGTTTTTTCGTCAAGAAATAGTTTTAAAATATATTTCAAAATTATTTTCCATCTAAGATGACATCTATTGATGTTAATCATGTTTTTATAGTAAATTATATAATGGTTTCATTCATATTCATTCTCTTAATGGGTTATTATTAATGATACAGTCGTTATGAAACATTATTCTCTTTCACAGAATATATTTTTATGAAACCTATTTCTCTTTCATGGGTTATGCGTTTCATTAAAATATCCTGAACCATGCATCATTTTACATAGGTTATTATATTTTTACATGTTTATGATGCCCATTTAATTTGATGGGTTAAGATATAAATTATTATTATTTTTCATAACATTTATGTATGATTTAATGATGATATGGGTAGGACTTATATCTCACACCAATGAATTTGGTAATTATTTATATCTCAAGAGATAGACTAAGATGGTATTAGGAGTGAGCATTGAATTCTAAGATGGAAATGAGAGTGAATCATGACTACCAAGATAGTATGAGGAGTAAAATAATTCTACTAATATGGACGTGGGAGTGAACCATTACAACCAAGATAACATAGGGATTGAACATATACTACTAATATAGTCTTGGAAGAAATTTGAGAGATACTATAGAAATATTATTATATTCTTATGTGTTTTAAAAAATTAAATGTTTTATGCACATAAAATGATTTCATGGATTATGTTCCTTATTTCTTTTTGATTCATGTATTATGAACATTCTGAATTTATTCAGTGATTCTTTTCTATGATCTTTGATATGCTAGGTACAATATTCTATTTTCAGGATCACATTTTCATACCCTGATGCTCATTTTTTTTCTTAGATGTCTCCCTTGTTTACCCATACTTATAATATGATATCACCCATTTTTATGTTTACTTTCCCATGTTATGAAAATATGTATTATTATTGATGAGTATAAGAAGGTTAATATTCAAGAAGAACCTAGTGGGAGATAATGTACCTTACTTATGTACCATTGTTCATGTTTATGTGTTTCTAAAGGAACTAGACTAGTATGATGGTTATGAATATTATTGTTTCGTTTTTTATGTATTCCGAAAAAGTGGTGTAATGTTAAGGTATGAAAATTGAGGGTTTATATAGTTTTTATTAGAGAAAAGGTTTAGTAAACCATTTCTCTAATATGATGAGAAAAAATTAGTGAGATCCCTCAGAATATTTCTTAGTATATGTCTAGTGATATCTCTAAGGATAAATATACGGATGAGTCAATGTTTAGGAAAATTCTAGGGAGTTTTGTTAAAGGATGGATTGAGTGGTTTCCTATCAATACATCCTTGCGTAGATACTATATGTGGATGTGGATATGAGAAAATTTTTCCTAGGGTGACAACTACAACAAGATGTTTCTGTCCTGACTTGGGGTAATCTCATAAATGACAATAATCCATGTTACACACCTAGATTGACACTCCAGATGGATATGATTTGGAAATTTATCAACTCATCGAGAACCATTATGATGTATTTGTATAGATTATGACTATGAATAGTCTAGAATAAACCCATGATGACACATATTAATGAATTCATCATAGTTTAGTCATCCTATAAGTTAATTTTCTTGATTATGTGACCCCTCAATATGATAATCGTTTCTCATTTAATTCATTCTGGTTTTAGAAAATTGGGGGAATCATAAGGAATATTATTAACATTGAATTTGATGTCAAATATTCAGACGAGAAGTCAAACGAGATGATCACTGGAGTGAGGAATGTTGTGATAATTCTTATTCAGTTTTCATGGAACATAATTAATAATGTTTACCTTAACAAACTATCAATCTCACCAAGGAAGAGAAAGAAGAAGTTTGATGAGAGTTCAGGTAATGGATACCACAGAGGAAATAAGATTCATTTTCCTTTTTGTCAATAATGTGAAAAGAATCACCTAAGTGAATATCTAAGAGGGGAAAAAAGATGTTTTTACTACTTAGAAGGACAAAATAAAGTGAATTAAATTTAAAAATAAAGAGTCGGGTAAGTAAAATGGATTATAATATTGGACTCTATAAGACACTATCGAAGGTTAATAGGATTATGTGTGGAATAAATGTACATTATGAAACTCAATTTCCCAAGAGGAAAGATCCTGAAGATAATCATCAAGGTGGTGCTAGTAATGGTAACATTGTTGATGATGACGATACTACATATGAAACATGAATGGAAAAAGGTATTTTGTAATAGGATGTGGTACCCCTATTAATGGATTAAGGAAAATTTAAATAAGGTATGTTTATTTGGATTCAAATATTATGTTATATGAATGATAAAATATTTAAGGTTTGTTTTACTTATGTTTTGTAACACCCCGAGATTTTATGAAAAATATTCTTTTTGATTTCATTAATGTCTTGTGTTGTACGCTACACCAAAAGGAGCTTGCACAAAATGCATCCTTGACTTGCCTTTCATTACACGCAATCACGACCTTCCTCGATAGCGGCTGTAGTACGCAATACCGAGTTTAACTAAACAACGATATACTATTAAAATATTAATAAAACTAGCCGTTATGAATACTAATAACCACTTTTTGAAATTTTGTAAATTTTATTTTTCAAAATAGACATCATTTTTTGACCAGAATATCTAAATTAGCTTAGGGTGAAATTTTGGTACTTTTGAGATAACTTACATTTTCTGATGAATAGTGAAAATTACTAAATTTTAATTAAAAACAACCTTTTTAATAGAAATAATTAATAGTGATAAATTATTAATTTGTGTGGTTTTAAAGTATATTTATAATATATTTTTACAATTTAATACAATTTTTTTTATTGTATGTAATTTCACATTTAAACCAGACATAAACAACTGTCAATCTTTTGATAGTTATTATCTCTTAAGAACTCACTATTTGTTTTGATGATGGGAATTAATTTATAAATTAATTAATGAAACTGATATGGTTTGAATTTGGTAAAATAGAAATCATTTTTTAATTCATAATATCAAATATAGCTTAGGCCTAATGTTTGGTATTTTTCTGGAAACATTCATTTTTTGATGAATAGTGAAACACCTAAGTGGTAGTTAAAAAAATGAATTTTTCATAAAACATAATTTTACCGCTTTTGTGAGTGGAATTTCAAAAATCCGAGAGATACAGTTGATTTCAGTATGCAAAATGTGGTTCAATGAGAATAAAATAATTTTTGGTGAATAGTAACTTTTTACTTTTTTTTACCACGGTTAAAAGTAAATAGGGTAATTGAGGGTAAAAATGATATTATTATTACCCTAAGACATGTCCTAATTCTATAGGATAAGAGTAATTCGACCAAAAACAACCTTAGGCATAACATATGACCATTTAGGCCAACTTGGATTAGATTAGGACATTTATTATTAATTTATTTAAAGAAGGGTTAAAATAGTTAAAATCAAAGCTTAATAACTAAATCATTTTTAATATAGGGTTATACATAAGATAAATTCAACTCTAAATATTTATTAGAAAGATAAAAATATTTCCTACATAAGGATATTTTATTTGTAATTTTTAGAGTTTAAATAATTTAATTGATTTATGACACAATGATGATGCAGTAATTATCTTATTAATGAAATATTGACATAATTGATGTTATAAATACCCAAATAAATATATTTTGAGTCTATTTATGAATTCCACTGATTTTATAGGTTTATATGACATGTTATTATTAATTTAATTAACTTTTTTCTAAATAATTATTCTGTTATGAGTTTCAAAAAATCTATTACTAAATAGTGTCAAAATTGACATAAAATAGTTTTTAAAAAAAATATTATATTATTAATTATTATTTTATTCCTAAAAATCTAAGGTTCGTCCAAATGACATAGATAAAGTAATATATATTAATAATAAACAACTTGTGGTTCTTTTGGCTTCTTATAGTATGTTTATTAACCTTATAGTATAAGAACACAAGAAGACACGGTAAAAGTAAAATTATTTAACTTAATGTTAAATCTAAATGATAAGGTTAAAAAAGGAACATAAACTTGTCTAAATTCTATTGGATGAGAATGTTCCAACCCATCCCCACTTTTTTTTATAAATATATCAATGTGGAGCTATTAAAAACCTAATTTGACATTATAATAAAATAATAGTTTTAGTTATTCCAAAGGTGCCCCTCTCCTCCCTTATTAAAGGGAACATCCTCCCTCTCCTCCTCACACCAATTTGAGCCTTCATGATCGTCCAACCCCTGCCAATTTCTCCTCTCTACTTCCCTAGAAATATCCTAGAGGTCCTGGTCTTCTTCAAAGACCAATTTCAGTACTCTAAAAGGAGGTCTCAAAGAGGTGTTTCAAAGAAGAGGTAATGTCCGTTACCGATTCTTTCAACTTTATTTCTTCTTCCACTTCTTCTTATTAGGTTTTTTCATTATGAGGTAATAACATCAGTATCTCTCATATACTGATATGTTATTATAAGTATTAAACAACCCTATTTCACCATCTATCCATCCTACGGAAAATGAAATCACCACGCGTGCGTACGTACGGAATACCATCTCCACGCCGTGGTGTAATCTATTTTCCACCACCACCTTACATGGATGGGTTTCATGGTGTAAATAATGACTATATATGACTATTTTAAAGTGATATTGATTCTGAAATAGTATACATACACTCCAATAAAATTCAACGATCATGAGAACGATATCACCGCTCGTGCGTAAGTACGGACTACCATCTCCACGACGCGATGAGATTCATTCTCCTCGTTAACCATTAATGAATGATTATAAAGTATATATAATTAGTAATAATGAAATATATGACATAATAATACTACTGGATTTATGTATATATACATTTATTTCATCTACTTAATTCCACTCAATTTAATAAGGAAACGAAAACAGCGTTCATGCGTACGTACGACCTACCATCTCCAGGAACGGTGTATTTCATTCCATTTATCGATCCATTATATATATGTATATTGTAAATATATATTATATATAAATAATTTTTTACATTCTGGATTTAAGTAATCATGATCTATGTAATCATATGAATAATTACAAGTTAAAACACTAACGACAAATGAGATGATTTTACCCAAAACACTACTTTAACATGAATTTACAAAAGAAAGTTTAATATAATTCATAAGTGATCCCTATATGATATAATAACAATGAATATGATTCGGGGATAAGTCAATAACATTATTTAAATCATTATATAGGAGGTTCGGACACTTACGATGCAAATCGGACATAAGGTAAGGGAAAATATCACAATCTCATTTTTATCTGAGATTGTTTATACTTTGAAATTTAGTAGGGTGTATTTTATCATCCACATCCATGTTACCTCAATATGTAATACTGTTTCCATCCACCTACAATTTTTTAAATCCAATTTTACCCTTTGGTGAGTTTTTAGTAATGGATATGAAAGGAATCTTTTGTCGTTTTTCGTACGAGGTACTTTTTGACTTTTCTGGCAAAAGTACGAGAAGAATGTTTTTTTAACTTATACGGCACGAACGGATTTTTACGGTTTTATAAATCTTGATTTTAATAAAGCTTCCTCAAAAATATTTCATGACTATTTTCATGAAAGTCCCTTTCTTTTAAAAATTCATGACATTTTGTGAAAAGAAAAAGATTTTAAATAAGAAAGGATATTTTCCTCAAGAATTCATTTCAAGTGTTTTATCAAAACCATTTTCCATCTAAAATGAAATTATTTCATATGTGTATGTTTTAAGTATAATGTATCTATGATTTACATGGTTTAACTTTTCTTATTATGAAATGATTTCCATTTCTTTTATTTGGATTATTTTATGATGGGATGGTGTTTATGAAACCCATTTTATTCATTGGGTTATTATGAACGATGTATGTTTATTTTGTGGCACAAGTAGGAATGATTTCATTATGAGATGGGTGGGACCTATATCTCCCTCCAATGCATTGGGTAAAGATTTTATATCTCATGAGATAGACATCGCTGGAACGGCAGGTTAAACCAGTTCAGTGAAACAGGACTGAAAGGAGGAGTGAACTCGGTTCAGAAATGGACATTATCCACTAAGATAGTCTTGGCAATGAGTCTTGACTAATAAAAAATGATCCTCTATGATTATGTGTGTATTCCGAAAAGTTTCATGTTTTATGTTATGATTATTGGGATTACATTTCACTACTATGATTTATCGCATGTTATGATATTATGATCTATTTTGAAAGTTATCATTTCCAAAATGTTATGTCCTTATGAATATGTTATGATTGATATTTATTTGGTTTACCCTTACTGAGCATTTGAGCTCACCCTTTTATGTTTTCTTTTCCCCAGGATATAAAGAAATTTTTTAGGTAAAAAAAGGAAGATCTTTATAGGAGATGTTGAAGATCTTTCACCATGAATAAAAGATTATATTTAGAGTTTCAAAAGACTCTATACCTATACGGTCCTTTCTTAGTTTTGTTATATGTTGTAATAAGTGTGCTTAAATTCTAAAGTAATGACAATTTATGTAATGTATGGGTCATTATAGTTGGTATCAGAAAAAAGGTATAGTCAACCTTTGGAAACTAGGATGTGAAAGCCTTAGTAAGAACCGTTAGGGTAAGTCTAAGCATAGAACACTATCTTAGTTTTTTGAAATGGCCCTGAATAACCTAGGATAATACCTTAAGTGTGAAATTTTATTCTTGATTATGTGGTTTTCCTATTATAATTAGTGTTTCTCACACTATTATCTTTGGTTTTAGTCAATGGCTGGAACCCGAAGGAACCGTGTTAATTCAGAATGCGACGGGCAATGCAATGATTGTCCCCCTGAGAAACCATACGTTATGGGATCTGGAATGAAAAAACGCGTAGCCATGATCACACAACTTTCTCAAGCTATGAATCATGCAGGACATCCAAATGAGAAAAGGAAGGAGAAACATTCTATTGAATCCTTCATGAGACAGCGTCTACCTTCATTCAGCGGGTCTACTGATCCATTAGTTGCTGAACAATGGATTAGTACTATTGAAAAGATATTTTCAGTTCTTCAATGTTCTGAACATGATAAATACATCTTAGCAGTGTATCGTTTGGAAGGTGATGCTGATCAATGGTGGAATCTTATTATGAATACGAGGCAAAGGGATGAAATTGAGTCCATGGAATGGGATGTGTTCAAGAACTTATTTTACAATAAGTACTTCCCTCGAATTCTCCGAATAAAGATGGAGAAACAGTTTCTTGAACTGAAGCAAATGGATGATGAATCTGTTGGTACCTATGAAGAAAATTTTACAAGACTTGCATGGTACGCTTCTGTTAATATTATCAAACATTAGAGTAAGATCGATCAATTCTTTAGTTGCTTAAAACCAAGTCTTCGATGGGCGTTAGCCATAAGGGACTTCAATAGCTACGAAGAAATCGTTCGATGTGCTCTCAAATTCGAGATAGAGATTGGAGTAACCCATCAGTCATATGGGTTTGATAAGAAAAGGAAAATGGAATTCAAAGGAAAATCTTAAGAGCACACTGAAAAGAAGATGAGCTTTCCGTTATGCTCAAATTGTGGAAAGAAACTTGGAGGGAGTTGTCTTAAAGGTACAAGTAAATGTTTCAAATGTGGAAAGGAAGGTCATAGGGCATTTTAATGCCACAATGATGGGAAGAAGATGTATAATGATGCAAACAAAGGAAGGGATACATAGAATAAACCTACTACACTTCAATGTTTCAAGTTCAAGGAAATGGGGCATTATGCTAATAAATGCCCTAATCCAAGGGTTAGTGATGATCGACATGAGCAACCAGTTAAGGCAAAGGGAAAAGGGAAGTCACATGTGATCACTATTGGCGATGTTGAATATGAAAACGATGTGGTGGAATGATTACGTGTTTATGTAATGGGATTCCAAAATAATGTTGTATATAGTATTGTGGAATATTGGAATATTTATGTATTGGTATATTTTGGTTTTCAATAATTTTATGGTACTGGTAACCATGGAAAGTGATTGAGATATTTTTTGAAAAAAGATGATATACATATAATGAAGGGATAAGGTAAAAATGAAATGTTTGACAGTATACATGATCTCATGATTGATATAAGGACTAAGTGATATCATGGTTTGAGAATATAAAATTTTGACGATTTTGGTATGTGGAAAGAGTTAACTTTTAACAGCATTCATGTCTTCAATAAAGTTCAATGGGTATTCATTTATTTTTCAAGGGAATACATGATTAAGGCCTTTAAATGTTTGGAATGTGACCAACAAGACATATCTCATGATATATGGGGATCAACAATGGTAATAACATGCTAGTTGTTTGAACTCTTTGGTAACCATTTTCACTATAATATGAGATTAGACAGCATTATTTTGGATAACCCTAAAGATTGGAATGGATTATGGTGGACATAAGTTAGTATTGTATAAGGATAGATGTTTTTTTCGATATTATTTATGGGATGTTATAGTAATGTAGTTTTAGAAAAAGGAAAACCTACAGGATGGGCGACAGCCCATCGCGTCAGACAAGGCTGTGGGAATCGAACCCACAACAGAAGTGCGACTGGCCTTTATCGCCTACCACTGGCCTACAGGAAGTCCCTGTTTAGTAGAAACTAGTTTTAATATATAAAGCAGAATGATATATGAAGTATAAGTCCATTTTAAGAACCATATATGATTAATCTCACTATAGATGGACTTATATATTTTTTGATAACTTTTCTAACCTTTTGTTTGAGACAGATGGAATGACCAATCATTCTATCACATGATCTGCTAACACATCACGGATGACAAATTCAACTTCATTTCATTAAGAGATGAAGTGGAAATTGTCCAGAGAACTACCAATGGTGAGACTATACCAAAATAACGAAATTATTTCTTCTAATTCCAATTTCATCAACTTTAGGGAAATGATCTTGAAAACCAAAAATGTTGTCCTAGTGCTCTTATATCTAATGAATCAGATGGTACCTTAGATCATAAAAAATTTATGGATTTGTGATTGCTGGCTTTTCCATAGCCATGTTCTCTACCACTCTCCATCAGAACATGATGGTTATATTTCTCTTCCATATCCATATTTTCACCTATGTGGAAACCCAGTGATTAGTTTATTTGGGTAACCATTACGTTTCATAATTTTGTTATTAAGGATTGGTTTTGGTATTCCTTTTTACGATGTGGGTTTCTATTAAAGAAATTTCGAATAGTGAACCATTTATAACCCTGACGAATTTTGAGGGCGAAATTCATTTTAAGGGGGGTAGAATGTAACACCCCGATATTTAATGAAAAATATAATTTTTAATTTCATTAATGTCTTGTCTTGTATGATACACCAAAAGGAGCTTGAACAACACACATCCTTGACTTTCCTTGCATTACATGCAATCGCGACCTTCCTCGATAGCGTGTGTAGTACACAATACCGAGTTTCACTAAACAACAATATGCTATTAAAATATTATTAAAACTACCTGTTATGAAAACTAATAACCACTTTTTGAAATTTTGTAAATTTTTTTTTCAAAATAGACTTCATTTTTGGATTCAGGAAATCGAAATTAGATTAGGGTGAAATTTTGGTACTTTTTGGATAACTTTCATTTTCTGATGAATAGTGAAAATTACTAAATTTTAATTAAAAGAATCTTTTTTAATAGAAATAATTAATAGTGATAAATTTTTAATTTGAGTGGTTTTAAAGTATATTTAGAATATATTTTTACAATTTAATACAATGTTGGTTATTGGATGTAATTTCACATTTAAACCAGACATAAACAACTGTCAATCTTTTGATAGTTATTATCTCTTAAGAACACGATATTTGTTTTGATGATGGGAATTAATTTTTAAATTAATTAATGAAACTGATATGTTTTGAATTTGGTAAAATAGACATCATTTTTGAATTCATAATATCAAATATATCTTAGGCCAATTTTTTGGTATTTTTCAGGAAACTTTCATTTTTTGATGAATAGTGAAACCACTAAGTGCTAGTTAAAAAAAATTAATTTTTCATAAAACATAATTTTACCGCTTCTGTGAGTGGAATTTCAAAAATCTGCGAGACACGGTTGATGTTAGTAAGTAATATGTGGTTAAATGAGATGAAAATAATTTTTGGTGAATAGTAACTTTTTACTTTTTGTTACCACGGTTAAAAGTAGATAGGGTAATTAATGGTAAAAATTATATTACTATTACCCTAACACATGTACTAATTCTATTGGATAAGTGTAATCCGAAACAAAACTACATTTGGAATAATATATGACCATTTAGGCCCACTTGGATTAGATTAGGACATTTATTATAAATTTATTTAAAGAAGGGTTAAAATAGTTAAAATCAATGTTTAATAACTAAATAATTTTTAATATAGGGTTATACATACGATAAATTCTACTATAAATATTCATTAGAAAGATAAAAAGATTTACTACATAATTATATTTTATTTATAATTTTTAGACTTTAAATAATTTAATTTATTTATGACACAATGATGATGCAGTAATTATCTTATTAATGAAATATTGACATAATTGATGTTATAAATACCGAAATAAAAATAATTTGAGACTTTTTATGAATTAAAATAATTTTATAGGTTAATATGAAATGTTATTATTGATTTAATTAACTTTTTTCGAACTAATCATTCTGTTATGAGTTTCACAAAAATCAATTACGAAATAGTGATAAAATTGACATAAAATAGTTCTTAAAACAAATATTATATTATTAATTATTATTTTATTCGTAAAAATCTATGGTTTGGCCAAATGACTTAGATAAGGTTAGATATATTAATAATAAACAAGTTGGGGTTCATTTTACTGGTTATAGTAAGTTTATTAACCTTATATTATAAGAACACAAGAAGACACAGTAAAAGTAAACTTATTTAACATATTGTTAAATCTAAATGATAAGGTTAAAATACGAACCTAAACTTGTATAAATTCTATTTCATTAGAGGATTTAGACCCGTTCCCACCTTATCTTTTAAATATATCAATTTGGAGCTATTAAAAACCGAATTTGACTTTATTATAAAATAATAGTTTTAGTTATTCCCAAGGTGCCCCTCTCCTCCCTTATAAAAGGGCACCTCCCCCCTCTCCTCCTCACACCAATTTTAGCCTTCATCCTCAGCCAAACCCTCACAATTTCTCCTCTCCACTTCCATAGAAATATCATAGAGGTCATGGTCTTCTTCAAAGACCTATTTTAGTGCCCTAAAAGGAGGTCTCAAAGAGGCGCTTCAAAGAAGAGGTAATATCTGTTACCGATTCTTTCAACTTTATTTCTTCTTCCACTTCTTCTTATTAGGTTGTTTCATTATGGGGTAATAACATCAGTATAACTAATATACGGATATGTTATTATAAGTATGAAACAACCCTATTTCACCATCTATCCATCCTACGGAAAACGAAATCACCGTGCGTGCGTACGTACGGAATACCGTCTCCACGCCATGGTGTAATCTATTTTCCACGACCACCTTACTTGGATGGGTATAATGGTGTAAATAATGACTATATATGAATATTGTAAAGTGATATTTATTCTGAAATAGTATACATGCACTCCAATACAATTCAACGATCATGAGAACGATATCATCGCTCGTGCATACGTACGGACTACCGTCTCCACGACGCGATGAGACTCATTCTCCACATTAACCATTCATGAATGATTATAAATTATTTATAATAATTAATCATGAAATATATGACATAATAATAATACTTGATTTATGTATATATATATTTATGTCATTTACTTAATTCCACTAAATTCAATAAGGAAACGAAAACAGCGTTCATGCGTACGTACGGACTACCGTCTCCATGAACGGTGTATTTCTTTCCATTTTTTGATCCATTATATATATGTATATTCTGAATATATGTTATATATAAATAATGTTTTACATTCTGGATTTATGTAATCATGACCTAAGTAATCATATGAATAATTACAAGTTAAAACACGAACGACAAATGAGACGATTTTACCCAAAACGCTACTTTAACACGAATTTACAAAAGAATGGGTAATATGAAGTCATAAGTGAACAATATATGATATAATAACAATTAATATGTTTCTGGAATAAGTCAATAACATTATTTAAATCATTATACAGGAGTTTTGGACACTTACGAAGCAAATCGGACCTAAGGTAAGGGAAAATATCACAATCTCATTTTTATCCGAGATTGTTTATACTTTGAAATTTGCTGGGGTGTATTTTATCATCCACATCCATGTTCCCTCAATATGTAATATTGTTTCCATCCAACTACAATTGTTTAAATCCATTTTTACCCTTCGGTGAGTTTTTAGTAAAGGATATGAAAGGAATCTTTTGTCGTTTTTCGTACGCGGTACTTTTTGACTTTTCCGGCAAAAGTACGAGAAGAATGTTTTTTAACTTATACAGCACGAACGAATTTTTACGGTTTTATAAAGCTTAATTTTAATGAAGATTACTCAAAAATATTTCATGACTATTTTCAAGAAAATCCTTTTATTTTAAAAATTCATGATATTTTGTGAAAAGAAAATGATTTTAAAGAAGAAAGGATATTTTCCTCAAGAATTCATTTCAACTGTTTTATCAGAACCATTTTCCATCTAAAATGAAATTATTTCATATTTGTATGTTTTAAGTATAATGCCTCTATGATTTACACGGTTTAACTTTTCTTATTATGAAATGATTTCCATTTCTTTTATGTGGATTATTTTATGATGGGATGATGTTTATGAAACCCATTTTATTTGTTGGGTTATTATGAATGATGTAAGTTTATTTTGTGGCACAGGTAAGAATGATTTCATTATGAGATGTGTGGGGCCTATATCTCCCTCCAATGCATTGGGTAAAGATTTTATATCTCATGAGTTAGACATGGCTGAAACAGCAGGTTAAACCGGTTTAGTGAAACAGGACTGAAACGAGGAGTGAACTCGGTTCAAAAATGGACTTTGTCCACTAAGATAGTCTTTGCAATGAGTCTTGACTAATAAGAAATGATCCTCTGTGATTATGTGTGTATGCCACAATTTTCATGTTTTATGTTATGATTATTGGGATTAAATATCACTACTATGATTTATCCCATGTTATGATATTATGTTCTCTTTTGCAGGTTAAGATTTCCAAAATGTTATGTCCTTATGAATATGATGGGATTGATATTTCTTTTGATTACCCTTACTGAGCATTTGAGATCACCCTTTTATGTTTTCTTTTCACCAGGATATAAATAAAGGTTTTAGGTAAAAAAAGGAAGATCTTTATGGGAGATGATGAAGATCTTTCACCATGATTAGAAGATTATATTCTGAGTTTCCAAAGACACTAAACTATTACAGTCCTTGTGTGTGTGTTTTTGTTATGTACTAAGTATTCTGCAAAAGTAATGTAATGTCCTTGTACGTCATGATTCGGGTCTCTACATGTTTTTCACTCAATATTTACAAGTTAATATAGAATTTTATCGATGGAATAGTGTATTGATTTAATAATAAGGTGGTATTTTGACTAAGGGAAGGTAACCCATAATATGTTCATTATGTTATTGTAATGTTGTATAGATAAATATATGTGGGTTATGAGTAAGTAAGTTTAATGGTACCGATTACCTTGGGAAAAAGTACGGACTTCATCAAATATGGTTTATGAAATCATTTATAATGTTTAAATCATTTTTAGATTTATGTATTATATCCAGAATACATTAGAATAAGGAAACATGCATGTTTTAAATAAGTATTCATTGTAATTTAGGAAATTGCCACTTTTCCATGGAAAATAAGATGACTTTATTCACATGTTTGTAATGTGATAACCAAGTGGTACTTGGTGATATATGTGGAATCATTTTTGAGAATATTTTCATGAATTTAGTTTTCATATTTTGTATTTTCATCTTTCATAAGTGTTATATGGTTTACCATTCAAGAAATTTTTATGTTAAACTTTATAGGAATTATTTCCTCGCTGATTCTATATTGAAAACCTTGGTAAAAATGTAATTTAGTGATTAAAATTATTTAAACGGTGTAAATCATATTTATTTGATAAGTAATATTAATATGGCTCTAGAAAATGACATCATGTGTGTTGGGTGAAATCCAATCATGTCCGGAAAGGCTAGAGGTCTTGAAATAATAACCAAAGAAAGACAAGGGTTTTACATCTATGACTAGCCTATGTGATGTAATGGTTAATGTTTAATTATTTTCGTTGAATAAATATTAATGATTAACCAATAGAGTTTATTTTTAGGTTAATAGATTAATGTATTAACCATATAGATTTTTAATAATAGTGAGTGAAAATAGTTATATTTTCATTCTTTTATGGGCCTTAATATATGCTAAAAGTGTATTTTAGCACTTCTAGCATCAAAGTTTATTTCTTAACATCCTTATTTTATGCAAAGGATGAGTTAAAATTAGATAAAAGAATAAATAAAGAATAAAATTTTATTAATATAAATATATCAACTAATTATATTTACTTATATTCATGGTCAATAAAAAAATTACTCAATGTTAGGATAATGATAAAAAATGTTTTCCTCTAATACCTTAATATTTATTTAACGAATGTCCATTTAAATCATCATAGATTTAGGACTTTGAGGCCCTAAACTTTTCATAGAGAATTCACTTGTGTATGATTAATAATCTCAATCAATCCCTAAGAATATTTATGAATTTCCTCCATGTCATGTTTTTACTTACCACATATGTTATTCTATGTGGGAATCTCATTATGAGCTACACTGGGTTATGGTTATTGTTCCAATTTTACATTTTAAGGAAGGTTTTGGTATTCACTTTGTGGATGTGGGTTTCTATGAATGAAAAATTTAATTATAAATCATTTGATAACCTAGAAAACTTTCAAGAGAACAATTAATTTTAAGGGAGGTATAATGTAACACCAAGAGATTTTGAGAATTATTTTTTTGAATTAATTTATCCTTCTTTATATTTTTCATTCCAAACAATATTGAAAATAGTTTATTTAATATTAAATCATGATGTTCAGCTAGATTTATACACAAAACCAATTCAATCAAGCACTATAAACAATATAATTTTTATCTTTCTCTACATGAAACACCGAGGTTAGGTTTTCTTACATGCAATATTGAATTTCCAGGATGGCTTGCATAACAAGAAAGTAAAAGTCTTACCAAATAACAAAATATAAAAATTTTATTATTAAATATAATAAAATATAACATATACATTCAATTAGATTTTATTAATATTATTTATAAATATTTGAAAATATATTGTTTAAAATATATAATATGAATTCATAGAATGAAAATTAATTAGAAATGCATATGAAAACCAATTGAATATAAAGGAAAATATTAATACAGCCTCAAGCCTATTTTTTCTCGTAAATTAAATTAATTAGTGAGATATATTGATGTTTTATATTTTTTTTATTCAATCAAATATTTTTAATATTCATCCAATATATTCAATAGAAATAATATAAGAACGAACTCAATTTTATGAAAAAAACCAAATATTTTTTTATAAAGGTAGTTTACCTGAAATTTAATGGACAATCCATTTTAAATATAATATTAAGAAATTTAATAGATTTAATATTTCAAAATAAAATTAAACTTTTAATTTTTAAAATAATAATTAGGTTATGTTAAATATTTTTTATTTTTCTGTGAAGTTTCATTTTTTAATGAATGCTGAAAAATAACAAATTTTAGTTCAAAACTCTTTTTTCATCTAACTTATTTAATGGTTAAATTAAATTTTATATTAGTTTCAATGTTAAAATAGATAATATTTTTATCAATTAATCAAATTGAGTTTATTGGATCCAATTTCACGATGAAACTGGATATAAAAACAATTCAATCCTATGATAATTTTTATTTTAAAAGCCCATACTGTCATCCCGTCAGCAGAATTAAAATGCAAATTAATTTATATATGTTACGTGATTTTAATTTAGAAAAATATATTTGATATTTCGAATAATAATAATTTTTAATGTATAATCATTTCAACATACTTTTTTATCAAAAATATTAGTGAATGTAATTATAATTAATTGCATCCCTTAAGGTAAAATTAAGCTTAACTAAGGATTGAACCATGAATTCAAGACTCAAGAAGACATAGATAATTGTACAAGAGCAACTAGATATCCAGATTTATACACTATAATCAATTTTATATACGGTTTACCATTACTTTTTCAACTTTAAACATGAAAAACTTTTGTGTAATGCTCTTTTAAAATATTTTCAAGAGTGTCACTCCTCCTCCACTATAAAAACAGATCATTTCCTTACACTTCATCACACCTCTCAAGCCCCTTGTCTCACCAAAACAATGCTCAAATAATCTAAAAAATTACCTCCCATCCACTGATAATCCTATCTATGGGATTAAATAAATCCAATGAAGTCTTTTGTTACAAACAAAATGAAGTTACCTGATTAATAGGTAATGACTACTCTCAAACTCATTTATTTTATTTTATTTCTCCACGCCCTCTAATATATTTTTTCCATGCTTGTGTAACAAACCAAATATATTAAATGAACTTGTTTATTGACATTATAAGGGTCCAATATAAACCAACACACACTTCTATCTAATGGATAATGAACATACTAGTTACGTGTATGGCGATCTGCCGCCTCACTATAGGATGATTCTTTATTTTTCCTTCACCATATCTCATGATGGATATTATAACAGAAAATATATTTATATATTTAATGTATTATATTTATTTTGTATTTATTATTATTAAATAATTTTAAAACACATATATTTTTTACCTTCCATTTCATGTAAATACGATAATTTCGTTTGGGGAAGTGTGGACTACCACCCTCTTTGAGCGATGTGTTTCGTTCACAAACTACCTGGAATGTATTTAGGATGGGTTTAGTGAAATTATATGATATATATGACAATGTAATTATATATATATATATATACATATATCTCATTTTCATTGTTTCATTCAATACAACAATAAAAATGAAAACAACATTCATGTGTACACACAACTTACCATCTCCATGAACGGTGTATTCCATTTCATACTAAAATATTCTATAGATTATTATAATCCACTTATACTAGATATAAATTATCTTTCTATACCATGGTTTAAAATATGGAATCATGATATAATTATATGGACCAATGATAAAACAATTTAAGATAAACACGAAAAACAAAGCAGATGTTACCTGAAGTCAAACCATAACAAAGGATTCTTAAAAACCAGGTAATATATGGTCATAATAAAACCATATATGGTATTAAATATAATAATATAGTTCTAAAAAAGTTTTATAATAATTTTATATTTATTATAAGTCTGTTTTTAATGAGTATGATGAGAGTCAACACACAAGGTTAGGGAATTTAATTTCAGTTTTTATTTCCATGAGATATATTCTTTATTCATAATTAATTAGTGTTATGTGGTGTGTATACATAACATTGACGTATTAAATTACTATTATATGTATATTTATTATTATTTACATATCCATTCTAGGATATTTATTTCATGGGGTTAATTTTTCAAAATCTACCAAATCAGTATGATAGTTTTGTCTCAATTTTACTTCATTGAGACACATGTTTTATTATGAACCTACACTCTTTTAGAAGTGTAGATACATCGATTTTACATGTTATATATTGAATATAATTAATTTGATGATATTTTATGAATAATTTAATTTCACTTTCTTTCATGGAATTATGTTTTAAAGTTACTAAGTGATAAGTATTTATTAAAACAATCTCAGCGCTTATCAATATTGTTCATCTTTGTGCTCCATTTAATGAAATATTACCATGAAAATCTCAAGAAAATTAATTTATTTTATTCTCCTATGTTTATAGATTATTTATTCATGTATTGGTATCATTCTTACACTCTTTGTTATATATTATTGTTAAGAATGTGTTTTTAAGAAAGGCCGACTTTAGCAAAATTTTGTCGGAAAACTGTATTCTTTAAAACCCATGTTTTATAATAAGGGATTCAATGAATATTCTTTTAATATTCTATTGTCATTTAAGGATAGAATTTTCCATTTTTTTCTTTTACTAATGTCTTCAATGTAATCATTTTTTCTCTTTCCAAACAATTAATTTTTTACCCTTTCTACTATTCAAATGGAATGTTATTATTACGTTGTACGGCTTGTATAGATTTACCTGCCATATTGTTTGTAATGTTTACTTTTCTTATTTAAAAGGGTAATATTTAGGATTTTTTTTAACATTATTTTCAATGAAATGGTTTAAAAAATCATTATTCTTTCAAAAAATTTCTTGTAAAAAGGTTATCAAAACATTTTCTGTCTTCATTCATAATTTATCAATTATTATTTTTTTCTAAATATTTTCATACTTCATTAATATGTTTTAATGTGAAAAGGTTTTTAAAATACTTTTATTCTATATTTATATATTTTTAACGTTTTTTTCAAAGAAATATTTTACAAAAATGTTTCCATGATTTATTTATAATTTTTCAAAAAAAATCAAAGAAAAAGGTTTTTAAAATGTTTTGAATCTTATTTTAATTGTTTTCATGGAAAATTGTTTTCAAAATTTTTTCAGGATTCATTATTATGTTTTCAATTAAAAAGTTATTCCAAATGATTTCAATTGTTCATTATAATATTTCAATGTATTTTATAAGAAAATAACTTTCCAATGGTTTTATAGTTTAAAATCTTTTTTCAAATAAGAAAAAATATTTTCCTCAATAAAAAATTTTAAAATATATTTCAAAAATATTTTCAATCTATGATGAAATCCATTTACGTTACTAATTCCTTTCTACAAAATGATCTAAAAGTTACATTAATATTATTTCTCTAGATAGATTATCCTTAATGACATGGTCTTTATGAAAGTTGTTTCTCTTTCACGAGATATATGTTTATGAAATCCATCTCTTTCATGGGTTATGCTTCTGATGTAATGATTATTAAACATTTAACATTTTCAAAAAGTTATTATATGATTACATGTTTATGATACCCATTTCATTTCATGGGTTAATATATTAATGTTTTTTATTTTGTGGCACAAGTATGTATGATTTCATTATGAGATGGGTGGGACCTATATCAACCTACAATGCATTCGGTAAATATTTATATCTCATGAGATATATTATGATGGTCTTGGGAGTGATCCTTTACTACTAATATGGCCATGGTAGTGACCTATGACTACCAAGATGGTATGAGTAGTGAACTCATGCTAGAATGATGGCCATGGGAGCGAACCTTGGATACCAATATGGTATGGGGAATGAATCTATTCTACTAAGATGGTCATTTAAGTGATTACTTGGATACTATGGAAATCATATTATATGATTATGTTTTTTCCACAATCTCATGTTTTATTCTTATGTTATTCTCTCAGATATTATATTCTTCATCCTTTTATGATTCATGTCATATGAATTACAAATAATTATGTCAGGATTCATGTTTATGATCTTTGATATGTATGGGGAGTGTATTATGTGTCATGTGCCTATGAAGGGTGATATTCAAGAAGAACCTAGTGGGATATTAGATAGCTCAATTATATACCACTGTCCATGTTTCCATGTTTCCAAAGTCACTTGACTATTATGGTCTTTGGGTGTCTGTTTGTTTAATGTTTTAAGTATCCCGAAAAAGTTATAAAATTTTAATGTATGAAAAGTGTGAGTTGTTATAACTGTTAGCACCAACGAGCTCCTAATGGATTAGTATCAGGTACCCAATGGACCTTTTGGATGTTTCATTTGGTGTTGGGGGAGATTTTAGATTTTCACCCGAATAATAAAATCTACAAATTGAATTGGGTTCGTGTTTAATCTTATTTCCAACATATCCCCTAACGCTTCATTAAGCTTCAAAACTACCTATCCTCCATCTAAAATGGATCTTTTAGGAAAATTACTTGAGTGGATATATTTGTTCATGGGAAATTTTTTATAGTAAGCTATGTTCCAGATTTCTCTTAATCCTTCTCATTATTTTCAATTTTCCCCAATAGTGTGTATATCTCATATTTCTTAAATTACAATGATTTTTTAATCATATATATTCCTTGGATTTATTTTATTATATTTATTGTAAAATTACTATCTATTTTTATCCAATGTAAATTCCTCTTTCCACTTCTCAGTTATGATTTTTTAAATTCATAGAGACTTGAATCCCTCGTTCCCTTTTTCCTAAGGTCAGTTAACTAATTTTTAATGCCATAATCCTTCCTCTAATACTCTAGAGAAGTTACCGCTATAATTTTTTATATACATAACCCTCTTACCTCTAATACTTCTTAATGGATAGGTTGGTATTAGTAGAAGGCTATGTAGATTTAATTTAAAATGTATATATTAAAAAATTAATTAATTTTTAATCTCTATTTTAAGGATTTTACTGTTTTTAGGTCGGTTTTGGTTTTATTAAAAATAAAAATAATATCATCAGTATTCCTGGTGTTATTTTTTCAATGATAGTATAATTATAATTTTCAAAAAATGAAATTCATTATGGGTTCCATTAAAATTATAAAAAATTAATCCAAACATGTTAAATATTTTTTTTATTAGATTGATAAAATAATGACAACATATACTACATTTTTTGAGTTATAAATGTATTTTTACCTGATATTGAGCATTCAATAAGTGTATTAGAATGGGGTTTTTTCATATATATATATATATATATATATATAATGTAGGAATATCTTGATATAGATAATAATGGTTAGAATTAGCGTGTAGTGCCACAAAATTTTATACCCTTAATAGATTCTCAGGGATGGGATTAGGCCCTGACATGGTATACCATTCACCTATCCCATATGATGGATTTGTTACCTAAATTTCTATACATATCAACCTATAAAAATATAAGTGACAAGATTTACCCAACTCAAACATTTTAATGATAAAAATATATCCCCAATGGATATAAGTGAACGTGAGGACCCTCTGAGTATATGCAGTTATGTATTCTTATCATAAATTATTTGTTCTCAATTATATGAATATTATTATTTTCTTTGATTTTATTTTACTTAAGAAATATATTATAGACTACATGCACTTTAGTTTATGACATGTAATAAGGAGTGGCTTAGTGACTACCTATTATTTTGTCATACTCACTCCTTAAATATTACCCAATAGGATAAATTCAGAAATAAATTTACGTGATATGAATAATTCTAAATAATTATACTGAATATGATATCAAAACATGGAAATTAGATAATTTTTTGTAACAAATGTTCCCCAATGGTGGTTTTTTTGGACTGGGAGGAGGTGTGAATATGTGTTTACCACTTTTAAAAAATATTAAATATATTAGGATGAATTGATATTATTTATATTCCCTAAACACTTACTATCACATAAAATGTAGATGATAAAAATAAACAATAGAACATAAATATTTTTACAGGGTTTAGTCCCAATGTGGGAAACCTAATCCATTTTGTTTTAGTTTATTATATCAAACCAAAAATTTCCCCTTATTATCATAAGTGTCTCAACAGGTCAGATATTATCCAATAACAAAGAACAAATATTATAATGATGTAGTATATTTAGAAATTCATATTAAATCTTAATAGATGAAAATTCAATACATTTCACAAATGCATATGAAAGGACCGAAATGTTTTATTGTATTTTTGTACTAGATAAACATTATTAATAATTCAAAAATGATCTTCAAAATCTTATATAAAGATCTTCATAAATAGTAATCTTCATAGATATTCCCTATTTAAATCCTTTCATTATATCATGGGGAAAGTAAACACTATAAAGTGTGTACTCGGATTCTCATTAAGGGTAAACATGGAGGATATTAACAAAACACGATAATATGGGTATGATAACATGATAATAACACTAGAAAATCATACATGAAATATCACATATCCTAATCCATAGTCGCAAAAAATTCATGGTAGTTCATAACACATGAATCCTAAAATAATTAAATAACATGATCTATGAGAACATAATACTGACATAAGACATAGATTTTTGGCATACAGATACAAATAGAATATATTATTCCAATGATTCCCACTAAGACAAAATAACATGCTAGCCTTGGGATAACCACTCATTTATCTTCTTTGGGCTTATGATAAACTCAGAAATACCCTTTTTTAGGCTTAGTATAACCTCATGTGCACCCTCTTTCAGTCTTGTGATAAACAAAATGTAGCATTTGATCTCACATGACATTAATCATTCAAAAATTCAATGTCTATATATATAGGTAAAAAACATCACATAATATATACATTTATGCACCATAAGTTCATAAAACATTCAACATATCATAACCATTATAAACCAAATGGGTTTCATAATCATCACATCAATTCATTATATCATAACTTATTGAAAAGGAACTAGATTCCAAAACCTACCCTCATCATAATCCTAAACCACAAAGATAAATTATAAGTACGGTTAATTAGGATCATATCCTTAGTAAAAAATAAGAAACACCAAAAAAATTTCATTGATGAATATAAATTACCAAAAAATACCATTAAAACATTTTCTAGGAAAATATCCTTTCCATTTTGAAAATAATTATTTAAAGTCTCAAAATTTCATAAATATTTAAGAAAATATTGTATTTGAAAATAAATTTAGAACCTTTTACTAGAATATTCAAATAATTTATGATTTATGAAATCAAAAAATACTTATTTTGTTTTCCACCATAAAATAAATATTAATTTCAAATTTTTAGTATAATTAAAAAATACCTCATTGAGAATGAGAAAAGAAAATTCCCTTTAAAATTTTTTTTATAAAGTAAAACATGGGTAAAATGAATTTAAATCATCATAGTAGTATATTAAATAAATTATTAATTTTTTTTTAAAATGAAGATGGAGGAAAAAAGTTTTTTCTATTGATGAGATAAAAAAGTATACATTCCTTAGAAACATTATTTTGGAACCATGAGTACATAAAGAGAGAAATATGAAAATAAAAACTATAATTTAAAGAAATATGTGGGGTAGAATAAAATTCCTGATTTTATTGAGAGGTTAGATATATTATACAATCAATAGAAGCATAATCAAAAACTAACCTAATAAATAATGTGATTTTATCAACAAAACCATATGTCTTTATGAACCATTTCATCATAATCCCTATGAAATAAACAACATCATATAGGCCTAAAAATCAATATAAAATTCCTACGAATCAATATAAAAAACATTCATAGGTAGTAACCACGCAAAAGAAAAAATTGGTCAATGTATCATGTTACTAACATCTATAAAAGTGAGACAAAAATCCTTTACCACATTATTAACCTTTTAATATTCATCCCCAGGAAAGAATAATTCAGTCAAAAATTTAAATATCATGAAAATGAAACTATTCATGATATAATAGGTCAATGGGGGATTATATATACCTGAAAATAGATAATTTTTTAATATGATGTATGTCTCCCATAAATAATAGCGAGACTATAAATCTGTTAACTTATCTCTAGAATTCCTTCGTATATGTTCTTCCCCACTTTTCATAGGAAAACAACCTTTTGAGATCTTATTAAGGACCACAGGATTCACCATTTAGTATGATCATCATCTCTATGATGTAGATAAGTATTTTTGGGATATATTTTTCTAGTTTTTGGTCGATCCTAATTTCTTAATAGGTGTGAGAAAATGAATGGTAGTTATTAGCCTTTTATAATTGATTAGACGTGGCACATTTTTAAATAACCAAAAATATTCTATTAAGGGAATTAAATATCACCTCATGTGCATTAAGAATTTATAAATAATAAAGTGCAGGTAATATATTATTGATCCATAGCTCAATCGCAGAAAAAAATTAAACATGTTAATCCTTGGCCTTTATGTTTACTTGTAGAAATTTATTTCACCATGGTAAGTAGATATTTTTTTAACTGAGGTGATTTATCCCATAATCTAATACAAGCGTATGGAATGCGCAAAACCTCATTTAAACATTAATTATGATAATTAATTTTTTTCTCTATTATTAATTATTATCAAAAATCAAAAATTTATTATTATATAATATTAATTATTATTATTCTGAATATGGAATCTATTTTTATGAATTTAATTGATTGATGTGTAAGGGATTAATTTAAAATTAAAGCCATAGATGTGATGAAAAAAGTTGTTTTCCAAAGAAATGTTTTTCATAAGTATAAAATGTTTTAATATTATAATTAAACATGAAAATTATTCAAGTGATATAAATTTGATTGATAAATATATTATTCATCCAATTTTACTCTTGAAAATATTTTAAAATAAAATGGATCAATTAAATTCTATAAATGAAATGGAAATTTTAATCAAAAATCATTATTTTATACTATTCATCTAAAAGTTTTTATTTTCCAAACATTATAAAAAATAAACTCAAAAACTATTTTGAAAAGTAGATTTAAAGAATAATGTTTATTTTATTAAATACAATTTTAAAAGTTTCAAAATTTACATTTATTATTTTTTCACAAAAAAATAAATAGTAACATTTTTTGAGAAGAATGAATTTTCAAAGATTATTAGAACCTTACTAAAAATTATGTACTTATTTACAAACATAATTTCATTAACTAAAACCATAATACACATTTTTTTTTAAAAAATTGTTCATATTCATACCACCAAGTCTAAAAGAAATGTTATAATAGTAATGTTTTAAATAATAATATTAATATTTCATTGTGGTTCAGTTAAATTTGGTGATGCCTGTAACTTAAAATATCAAAGAAATGAAATTTATTTTGAAAAAATATATATTTCATTAAAAAATAAGGGTGTTATATTCTACCCCTATAAAATTAATTTCTACCATAAAAATTTTCACAATAACTCAATCAAATGAGGGTATGTTTGCCTCATCCTAATCGTAGGTTCTAAAGTAGCTTCTTTAAGTTGGTGGTTTTGCGTTAAATACTTGACCGGGTGAGTGGACATCTTATGTATAACATTATCTCTACAATCTAGAAACACTATAGGTTATTATTCATAGGAAATATCATGATCAAGTTGTATGGCCTCTTAGTTCAATACATGTTAAGGATCAATCATGTACATCCTCCTGAGAGATACAAGGATCACATTTTTGACTTAAGAGAGGCTCAGTGAAAGCCTCAGGGGATAAAAAGAACTATCTTATCAACCAAGAATCATGAATGTTAACATATATGTAAGGATCATGTTTAAATTATTTTTAATCTCATAACATTATTAAATTGATAAATTCATCGGAATACATTCTCACCAACCTCAAACTCTATATCACACTGAAGATTTTAAATCAAAACTTTTTTGTCGAATCTAAGCTTCCCTTATGTGTTGTGTAATGGATCTAACATTATTTTCCCTTTACATAGATACATATGGTCCCATAGTTTTTTTGTCGTAATTTATCCCTACATGTTGGAGTTATAAAATTATTTCAATAGATGGCTTCATAAGGAGCCATATAAATGATCAAGTGAATGAATTTGTTGCTAGAAAAATAGTATATAGTAAGGAGATGATCCAACCACATATAAATCTAGATAATAATATCTCAACATATCTTATAGGTTTCAATGTTTCCCTCAGACTGAACATATGTATGAGGATGATACATAGAGTTGAATCTTAGCTCCATATCCAAATCCTTATAATGGCATCTCCAAAACTTCCGGGAAAACATAGATCCAGAATAGACATAATAGAATACGGTACTGCATGAAAAAATACCAATTAATAAACATATATCCTTGAATGATGACCTAGAGATAAATGGTTTTTTTATAATGATGAATTGTTCTATATTTATAAGGTAATTTACTACTATCAATATATTATTATTCCCTTTAGATGTATTGGGGTGTCCTATGGTAAAATCCATTGTGATATTTCCCAATTTATATTCTGGTATGGGTAATTGTTGTAACATACCAAAGGCTTTTTATCTATGTATTAACTTGTTTGAATGTAAATAACTTGTATAAATATTCTGAAATATAATTCCTTGGGTCATACAATATGAAATACTCTTTCATATATCTATACATCTTAATACTCATCAGATGAATAGAGAATGAATACATATGAGCCTCCTCCAACAAAAAATTCTTCAAATGTTGTATTCATTGAACACATACACAACCCATAAACCATATCATTCAATCATAATCATTGTTAAACTTAGGAACATTTTTGACCTTCATATCAAGCTCTATGTCTTCCATCAGTGCCTTTGTAATTTCCACTTGGATAGATTGTTGAACACACTTTTGGGGGAGATAATATTTCTACCCTTACTTCAAGATTTAATGATATATCATTTTATATTTCATAAATATTAGATCTTTTAGGATCCTGATCATACATAATCAAGAATTATCATTTCAACTAAATATACCAGTCACCTTGTTCATTCTCCCTGGGTGGTAATTTTTTGAGAAGTCATAATATTTAATCTTCTCCAACAATATTATTGGCACATATTCAACTCCTTATATTAAAATATATACTTTTAAATTTTTTGATCTCTATATATATCACACTTTATTATGAAAATATAATTCCACAATATTCTTAATGAAAGAAATAACATGGTAACTCCAAATCATGAGTTGGGTAATTTTTATCATGAACCTTCAATTGTCAAGAGGAATAAGATATCACCATATCATTCTATATAAGAAAAAATATCAATCCCTTCATTGAGGAATCACTATAGATTACATACCCTTCTCCATTATAGGGTAATATATGGTGAGAATATTAATCTTCTATTTAATTCCAAGAATTTTTTATCACATTCATCTGTTCTTTGTTGTAATAATCCTAAGTGGCGTTCACACAATCCCTTAATTCCCCATGTCATCTAGCTAACACGTGGTGTAAAAACACCTCTCCACTATGAATCCATGTTGCAGGAACTATCCCATTCTTTCTAGGGTTTTATTGCACCTCACATGTATGTCGACCTTGGGACCTCTTGAATAATAGTCCACCAAGGAACATTATGAGTACCACTAAGTTGTTGGTCCAATGGTACTCATAATACTCCTTAGTGCACTCTTATTCCAGTGGCCCTGAGTTCAAGTAATGGGGATAGTTGAATAAATCCGTCGATATAAGGCGATTATTCCTTCCATGTTGTTGTATAGTTGAGAGTAGTTTGGTCACCACATGTTAACTAAATGACATGGCTAGAGATGGTGTGTCACGGGCCCACTAAAACTGGTTGAAAAAATGAGCCATTTTATATAAAGATCATTTGTGGGACCCATGGCACACCTTAATCTTCCAAATCATTAGGTTTATATATTATGTCCAAATTCATCTCTATTATATACCTATCTTGTTGTAACGGTCCCCTGCCATCTGAAATTTTTTTCTGCCTCACTCAAACATTAATCATCCACTTCATTGGGTTTACTTGCGGTGACCAACTACCTCATCACTATTCATCCATATTCCAGTAACTATCCCCTACCATCCAGGTTTTTATTCCACATATCCCATAACTCTAAAATAGGACCTCTGTCATAAGAGTCCACCATGGAGTATTATGAGTACCACTAGGGCCATGGACTCGGTGGTACTCGTAATTAACCTTAGTGGACTCTTATTCCAGACTTATTGGCATTGAGTTATAAGGTATTTGAAATAAAACCATAGATGGTAGAGGACCATTCCTACTATGTGATTTTATGGTGGATAAGTGTTTGGCCACCACGTGTAATCCTGATGTCGTTTCCGATTAAGGAATGACATGGGTCTCACCAAGGATCATTACATAAAGAGAATGTACACCTTTTTGACATGTGTTATATGATTTATTATTTTAATTATCACTATTATAGGGGTGTTACCGTCTCTACAACATTAATTCATTATTCCCTTATTATGGACCTCAAGCTTCAAACCAATGTAGTGCCTCTACACATTCGGTGGGGGTATTGGATATAAACCAATTTCTCATGACTGAGATATAACCATGCCATTAAACTGTTCATATGACCCTAGGGGTATCCTATATTTCCTTGGTTTACATCCTAGAATTACAAAGGTTATTACTCACTAGGGTCGCATATTAGACTAATGATAATCCACATAAGAAAACACATGTTCTTTAACTGTGTTTTTTCTTCACTCACACACACCCATGGGAAACATCCCAAAAGGTATCCCATCTTTATCACTAATCCAGGACTGTAATTCTTAACGGTGTACTTCTAATCCAGAAGTCTCCTAAAAAGAAAGGTTTACATTGTTGACATGGGTAGTAACTTTTATCAATTTATGTCCCACTATTCTATGGGTGTTACACTCATAAATTCTTGTAATTATCCTTGGTGGGATGTTATTTTATAAAGATAACAATTAATCCACATTACACAACATAATAGTCCAAGTCTCCAAGATTAAACATGGTGTCCAAACACCTATACATTATACGACCACATGATAAGAACTTTCCCCATCCCTTGGGATTTTTTTTCACCTCCCCTATAACTACAAATTGGATCCTCTGGAATAACATCCCATCGAGGATCATTATGTGTACCATGTGGTACTCGTAATTCTCCTATATATGATGTAATTATAGAGGTTCCAAGTTAATGTTATGGGGAGGTGGAATAAAACTCTATATTTTAAGGGAATGTTCCTTCCATAAGCTTGAATAGTGGATAAGTGTTTAGGAACCACATATAAGCTTGATTATGTCACCAAATAAGTTATAGAATGTGGAACACTGAGGATTGTTATATAAGAACTTCTCTAAATTTATTATAATGACAATTTGTGGGAACCACAACACACCTTAATTGTCCATTTCATTAGGCTTACATATGTCATTCAAATGACTCTCTATTGTACATCCATGTGAAAAGAACGGTCCCCTGCCATCTGGGGTTTCATTACACCACCCTCATTACACAAAAGTATTACCTATGGCATAACAGCCCACCGAAGAGCATTACGAGTGCATCTAAGATAATGGCCCAGTGGTACTCATAATTATCCTTGGTAGTATGTTATTCCAGAGGATCTGATATCATGTTATGGGGGAGGTAAAATGAAACCATGTATGGCAGGGGATAGTTCCCAGCACATGGCTATATAGTGGAGAGTTTTTTTCCCATGTGTAATCTTAATTATGTGGTAAATTAATGAGTGGTGTGGGGCCCATGAGGATCACTTTTATAATAATATTTTTGACAATCCCTTTCAATTATCATTTTATAATTTGATAATTATAAAAAAAATTCAATGACAATAAAACTGAATTATCCTTGGTAATCTGTAAGAAATTATCAAATGTTGAGTTTTATAAAATTAACAGAGGATGGATATAAATATTTATCATGTGATAATTTAATCTATTTATCTAGGATAATTTAAAACAATTAATCGGAGGTCACTATATTTACAAAATATAATTTATAAAAATAATGTACATAGGGTAATATGTTATCATAGATAATTATCAAAAGATAATTATAAAAGGATAATTTATATTAAATAACAAAAATATGGTCATAAACTGTAATTTATAATAAATTATCAAAATATGTTTATGAATGATAATTTTGAATAAATTATCAAATGATAATTACAAATTATTATTTAAGAAAAAACATCACAATATAGTTATATAAGGATAATTCTTAGAAATTATAAATGTATAATTATAAAATAGATTATTTAAGAGAAATTTCCAAAGTATAATTTTAAAATGATAATTTATAAGAAATTATCAAATTAAGACTAAAAAAGGATAAATTAAGATAAATTATACAAAAAATATCATAAAAGGGAAATTTAAAAATATTTTTCAAATGATAATTATAAAAAAATAAATTGGAAATTATTCTTGAATGTGAATGAATCATCACATGTGATGATAATTTGAAAAGTATCCAAGAGAGAGAGAGAGAGTATCGTCAAGTGTGACACTTTATTTCTTTTTGAAATAAAATAGTGGGGTTTGGTACTAGTAAACCACGAAGAACCCTGAGCTTTGACGTGTATACATTCTTGATTATAAGGTCATAAAGAGGCGTTCATGACAAATGAGGTTTCCACTCCTTCTATCGAACCATATTGGGTGGTTTATCCTTGCCTTTGATATAAAAGATTTTGAGTTAAGATGTTATTTACCATTTTGGGCTTTTTTACACATGTATTAATTAATATGATTTTTCAGAGGCATGTTTTTATGATCGTACTAGATTATGATAGCATGTGGGAGTGTCTTTAAAGCCTTGGGATCCTTTTGGTACACTTTATTCCATGAGTACATTGTAGCTTATTGTTAATTTTTTATGTTGATCATATCTTTTGTATGTGCTACCAAACTGATGATGATATGTCATACCATGTTATGCAATATTTGTTGTATTGTTCTTGAATCCCAATATAGGTATACCATCATTAAGTTTTATCCCCTATAGGGGTGTGCACTACTTTATACATTGATGATGAGGGACCTCTTAATAGGTTAGGAATGTGATTATGGATTCGAGATTCTGCATGACACACTGGATAACTAGTGTATTGCAACGGGTATCTTTCTCGATGACTATGGGATGTAGATTAGTTATTGATGACTTGGTGAAGCCTATAACATAAATTTCATGATTAGTTGTGATACTGGGTTGGATGATCACATGATTCTATGAAGCATGATTAATTATCCTTATGGATAATCCTAGGTTCTTTTGACACCATGATTATCCATCCAGAATAGATCTGAAGATAGTATGGGTAAAGGTTTATGGTGTCTTGGTTAACGCATGACCGCTCAGTTTTGGATTATGTGTTGCTATGCTTGTTATACCATTATTATTATTATGGAATATACATGTATACTTGAAAATATAAGGTTAAAGATTAATTGGTGGGGTCCTAATGAGTCCTGTTCTCACACCCTAATTACGCCTTTCAGGGCATCTGTAGATTTCATGATGGATTCGGTGAAAGGAATGGTCCCTTTGGTGTAATGTTTATTTGAGGATCATAGAGATGAGGGTGGTCTCAAATGGAAACTAGGTGGACATATAGTTTTGATTTTTTTACTTATCTAATTTATTTACCGTGGATTTTATTGCAAATTTTGGGTACTATTTTTATTTACATTCAATGTATTCCATCTTTACATTTCCATATGTCTAACCTAATTAATTATTATACTTATTATTGTTTATTATTCATAATATAACATGATATTTATGGTACAATCTCCCCAATAATAGAATCAAACCATCACTGGTAGTGAACAACAACTTTTTTTATGGAGTTAAAAAAGATGTTTCATCGAATTCAGGGTTGGACTCGGTGGTTATGGTCTGGATGTTACAATAGGAACTTGGCTCCCTTATCTGTTAACAGGGTGAGGGGATTGGACAACCATAATGAATCTTTATAAAAAAATGTCTATAGTATCCCCCAAAACTAGGAAAAATTCAGATCTCAATTACTAGGGTTAGTCTTACTGAATTCCTAATAGCCTTCATATTTTATTGGTATATCGATATACCCTCGCTTGAGATTATATGATCCAAAAAGTAACATTTTTATACAAGATTCACACAGATTAAATTTTGCACACAACATTTCCTTCCTTGGGGACTTCAACACAATCTTCAAATGATCATCATGCTCTTATTTTCTCTTTGAATATATGATAATATCATCTATAGAGACTACCACCAACAGATCAGGGTAATATCTAATGAATCTGTTCGTTAAAACTGTGAAGAATAGAGTGAATTTTCAGGACCAAATGGTATCACTATATATTTATAGTTCCCATGAATTTTATGGAATAATGTATTGGGTATATCCTCATTCATAAACCTGAAAAGATGATATAATGTTAATCTTATAAAAGTATTGATCTCCAGGTAGTTGATAAAACCATTCATCAATATTGGGTATGCGATAATTTATCGTGATCATAATCTTGTTCAGTTCCAGATAATCAATGTAATGGTGTAACAATATAACATTATTTATGGAAAAAAGAACATTTTAACCCCATGGTGAGTCTCATGTACAAATGAACCCCTTTTCAAGATACCCCTTGAGTTTTTTCTTAAATTTTTGTAACTCATTTAGGGTCACTCTATTTGGAGCCTTTGAAATTTGTATATCCCCATGTATGGGCACTATTAAAAACATTACATCACATATCAGTGGAAGAATAGGATCCAAATCTGAGAATACGTCCAAGATATCATGCATAATTGGAATACCATTGATGTAGGGATCATCCCTCACCATTTTATATAAAAACCCATTTTGAATAAGAATCAAGACATACGAAAAGGGTGAAATTTATTTTTTAGGTTTATATTTATCATTTCACTGGTAGATGGTTATTGGTTGGTTCATAATATCAAACATGAATCCAATTACTTGGAATTTATTGTTGGATTTTATAGAGATATCCAATACATGCTTAATATAACATCAAATTCAACAAGAAAAATAAAAATCAGATTTGTAGGAAACACATTCCCATAAAAATAAACTGGGGAAGAATCATAGACTTGAGACATGATCATAATTGTATTAGTGTTCTCTAGTGCTAATTGAATATTTAATCATTGAGGTGGTATTGTGATACCCTTATAAAATTAATCAAAAACAAATTTGGTTGATCCAAAGTCAAATAATACATTAGTTTTTCTATATTGGATAGTTAGTGTACCATTCAACATGTCATTATCATACCCCTCATAAAAATATTGATTCCATGAGATTTCCATTTCCCACTTACCTTAAGAGGTTATTGATGTTTAATATAATAATTTTCCTTTGTATTTTATCACTCATCATCATAATTCCAACAATCCTTACATTTGAATCCTTGAATTATAGGAAGTTCATTCTATAGAGATTTATCTTTATTAATTTTATTATTTAACAGAATCCCAACACATCAACATTAATCTTCTTTATGACCTTCTTTCCCACACTTAAAACTGTTCATAGTCCTATTATGAAAATTTACATTTTGTTTCATTTGAAGAACAGAGTATGAAGGAAATATAATTTCTTATTTACATGGTTTTTAGATAATCCTTTTAGTTCTATCATTCATTTATTATCAAACCCAAAAAATTGATAGCTAAACCAAATATCTATATCCATATTAATATCTTGTCAAATAATTTTTTCATATACATTGAAGTTCTTTAGGGATAATGCCTTATGGATAATTAGTTTTAATCGAATGAAGTATTGAACAACCTTAATTTAAGGTTTAATGATAATATAATAAGCATAACATACATAAATGGTAAAATTTCCATAATAGTAAAAAACTAGATTCATCATCCTTCTATTTTAGATCAATTAATTTTTTCTATATTTTAGTAATAAGAATACTGTGAAAGAAATTATTGAAAAATTATTTCTTATGCTCATTCCACTCCGTGGATTCAATTTCATCTTATTTCCTTGTATCATTGATAATAGTCCACCATTTATCTGATTAAAATTCCAAATCATAGACAATAAATTTTCAGTTTAATACTCTAACCACTAGATAAATGAAAATATCTTTTAAATGGTACTAATCCATTGGTTGACAACTAGTGGATCTATAGAACCACTAAAAGAAGGTGGACATTGCCTCATGAAAAACTTAATAGAATTTTATTTTCTATATTTCTTGTTTGTATGTTCACAATGATTCATATCCATAAAATGTTATGTGATAATAAAACAATATTTTTCCTTCTATCTCTAATAATCTTTTTTTAACTCAATAGAGAAAAACATTGTGTTAATTTTTTTTCATTCAGTATTAACACAGTTCATTCCTGTTTTATATGTTGAATAAAACCAAACAACCAAGTGTATTCAACAATAATCATAGTGGGAAACCTCATAATCATGAAAATCACTTATAGGATATATAAATCACACCATTGTATTTTAAATATTTGATAACATTAGTTTAACCTATTTCATTTGTTTTCATTAATCAAATCCTTCATGATAGTATGAAAATAGTTTTTAAATTTCCAAATCATTTCCCCCCAAAACTATCAAAATAGGTGTGTAGCATCGATCGTTGTCATGCACAAGGTGATATTCAAGTTTAGTTCAATGATTCCATTTTACAATTTTTAACACTATATTTAAAAAAATCCAAAGACATATCCACTTGTGGTATAACGATATGGATTTAATTTCATTTCAACCACTCACTCTATCCTTTTCCAAAATCCCTAGACATCTTCTTATACCCTAATGTATCATTACAATTATTCTTATGCATATCCCTAGTGATATCACTAAACTTTTTTTATCTTAGCTTCCAAAGGTTAACTAAAACTTTCATCCAGTACCAACTATAGCACCCCAGTATTTTCATCCATAGATATTACATCTTAATATTTAAATATTCAATACATTTCACTACATACATTATTTAATAATATAAAGGATTCATTTATTTCAAAATTAGATACATATATTACTTATTTCATTAAATATATTTAATGTCACCCATAAATATCTTCCAACATAGTACACTTTGTTTACATACCATGCTTAAAACGTTTTTTCATTACCCGGGGAGAGGAAACACAATAAAGGGTGATCTAAGATGCTTAGTAAATGTAAACAAGTGGGATATAAACATAAACAGAGCATAAGGGAATGAAAAGATGAGAATAAAATTTGAAAACCATACCTTTTATATCATGGATCATAAAAAAGAGTGATGGAATAAATATTCACTATCCATGATTCCTGAATCATAAAGTAATCAAAGAACCGAGGCCACGAGAACATGAATTTTGTGAAATAAATAAATTATATTTATACACCTAAGAATATAAAATATTATATCTAGGATACCCACCATGAAATTAACAACATGTAAGTCATGGACTAACCACCCCCTTACCTAATTCTATATTCATATAACCTCTCATGTTCCCTGTATATGGATTGGGATAGACTCCCATGTACCTTAGTTCTGGCCTCGGATAACCTCTCATGTACCCTTTGAAATCATAAAGTATTTATCATTACTTAATGAATTAGATAGAGATATAGCTCCCACCCAATATATAATCGAAACATTTTTATAAAAAAATATAATATAACATTCAACATATCAAAAACCCATATAAATGAAATGGGTTTCATAGTCATCTAATTAATTAAATATTAAGGAAGAAGAACACGATTCAAAAAAATATTATTATCATAATCATAAACTAATCAGAGAAATAATAAGTGTGCTAAAATTGGATTATATCCCTAATAATACATTAGAAACACCATATTATACTTTCATTGATGAATATAAAATCCATAAAAATATAATTTAAACATTCTTGAGGAAAATATTTTTCCCTTTTAAAAGAACTTCTTAAAAATATCCAAATTTCATGATTATTGAAGAAAACATTTTATTTGAAAATAAACTAGAAATATTTTAATGGGAGATTTAAATCATTTAAGGGTAATGACATTATAAAATTTCTTTCATGTCACACATGTTAATAAAATATTACTTTCACATTTTTGGTAAAATTAAAAAGTAATTTATTTATAGGGGGCATGAAAATTCATTTTAATTAATATGTTTAAAATTAATACTCTGGTGAAAATGAATTTAAACCAACATAGTATCATATTAAAAACATTCTTAAAAACATTTTTATGATAAATATATATGGAAGAATAATGGTTTTCGATTGAAAAAATAAATAAATATTAATTTAATTAAAAAGGATTTTGGAATCTTGAGTAAAAAAATAGAGGAAAATGGAAGTAAAGTATGTAATTTCAAAAAATAACCATAGTAGAAGACAAATCATGGGTTTTTTGAGAGTTTAATGATAATATCTCATCATTAGAATCATAATCATAAACCACCATTTTAAATAATGATATTTTAACATCAAAATGATGACACTTTTCTGACCATTTAATCGTAATCCCCATTAAATAAATATCCTTATATAGATATGTAAAACCCCATTACATTAACAATAATAATTATAAAATACATTTATAGGTTGTATATACACCAAAAGAAGGAAACAAGTGGTGAATATGTCATGTGTCTCAAAAAAATACATGTGAGGTGAAAAACTCTTATGAATTTGGTAACCATTGAATCATGGTCCTCATGAAAGGATAACAACATTTGAAACAATAATTCTGATGAAAATAATTTTATTTATGATATTTCTTGTAAAATGGGTAGTATATACACGAAAAAAATAACTAAGTAGTGTATATAGAATATGTTTCCCTTTAATAAAAGGGATAAAATAAATCCATTACCTTAGGTATCAACTTATTTATAAAATATTCAAACCTTATTTGATTATAATAATATCTTTTTTATATCTTATTAAGGAACCTATGATTTTACTATTGGGAATAAGAGAACTCTACAACATTTATAAGGATTTTGGAAGATATGTGGTTAGGGTTTGATCAATCCAAAGGTCCTAGGATATGTGAATATGAGAAGGGAGGAAATACCCTTTTATAAATAAGAATGAGTTTAATTTTTTAAATATCCAAAACTGTTCAATAATTGGAGGTCACTGTCACCTAATGTTACTTAAAAGTTTTTAAATAATGTGTTATAGTGATGATATGGTCGAGACACACCTCCACTACAAAAAACACACTCATGTTTTAAACATGTTATTCCTTATCTTTTAATTACTATTAACTTTTTAATTTTCTTGATGGTAATGAGTTTTTTTATTTTGATACCTATCTTATTTATACATTAAAAATAAAAAAAATGTTCCATATTAGATTATATTGTCCTTGTTGTTATATGAATGAATAAGAATTTATCAATTAAATATCCAAAGTGTGAGAAAAAAATAGTTTTAACAAAGGCACATGTAATGTGAAAAATCATGTTTCATCTTTAATCACGGTAATTAATTTTTATTATCATTATTAATAATTTTTTTTAAAAAATAAATATGAACTTAGTATATAATATTTATTATGTCCAATTATCTACTAAAGAAGATCACGGCCTGTTTCATTAATAGGTTGTTGGGGATGTATGGGGTGATCTAAATTAGTGCGAGGAGAGCCTAGTGAAATTGAATTTTATTATCTAGTGTGTGAGGAACAATGTTGTTTCTACGGATGAGAATATGAATTGTCTTGGAATTAATATGTCCTCTAAATGTAGTTCTTGTTCATCACCAGGAAATGAATTCTTGTGTCTCCTATTTATTGAGGGTTAGTGGGATGCACAATCATGAATTTAAATTGGTAGTTTTTTAGGTTTTTAGGTGATGCATTTTTCTGTAAATGACATCCGGGATCAATGGTTCCACTGATCAGATGGGAAAAGTTATAACATCAAGAAAGAGCTCTCATTATTACGGCGGGTTTCTGGGTGATTTTGAATGCATGAAACAAGAAAAGGATTTAAGGAGATAAAATTCCTACACTATCTATCACTTTAAGAATCAATTGTATTCTCATTGCATTGGTGCAGGAACTAAATCAGGGGGAGGAGGCTCACTCCCTATGATTTTTCATTCGCTCATGAAGGCCCTCTTCTAACTATCCCAGGAAACCCCTCAGTTTCAAGATCAACAAGAACCATAAACCCTCTAGATTCATGCTCAATATAGATGGTTTTTGTATCATGGGAATGATGAGTGGTGGAGACCTGGTGTGTGATCACATTGGATGAGTTCTCCTTGCCTTCTCATCTGCTTATTGCTTTGAGGACTCACTACAAGCAGAGGCTAAAGCAATGCTCTCGGGTATTCAAGATTGAAATTTAAGGACAATATTTCATATAATAGTTGAATTATATTCATAGGTTTTGGTTAATGCATTCAAAGGATTCATACCGTCCCCTTGAATGATTTCTTATCATGTCTGTAAATATTGATGAATTATTATGAGCTATATTTTTATTTATTATACCTGTCGTGGGGGAAACAATGCTATCGATTTCATTACCTCCGAATCTACACTTCATTTATGCCACATGTGTTTTTCCAGCATATGATCTATCCATATATAGGTTATAAACTTTATCAATAGTGGTTCAATCATTTTTCATTTTTTAGGCCCCCTTAATGTAGTACCTTGTACTTTTCACAACATTATTTGTAATTTTTTCTCTTTATTTCTAAATAAAAAATAACAATTTCAGTCCATATTTATTAAAATGATGGAAATTGGAGTAATAAATATATTATTGAACCAACTTTATCATTAAAATAATTTTACAAAAAAATTCATCTTGTAAATGCTTTAAATGAAATGGTAGTTTTTAATGTTTTTTTTGGAATTCATTGATAATCAATCATTTCAGAAAATTCAAAAAAATCACTCAAAGATAATTTTGACATATGTATTTAAAAAGATAAAGTTTATTTTTTGTAATAAAATTTCTAATAGTGGAACAAATTACAATTACTATTTATTCAAAAAATTAAATACATATATTTTTTAGAAAAAGGTATTTTCAAAGAATATAATGACTTGAATAAAAATTATGTGCTTATTTATAAACATATTATCATTATCTAAAATTGTTCTAGATAATTTCAAAAAAAATATTCACATTAATACTACCAATATAAATGTTTTTTTTGTAGTGGTCATATTTTAAATAACAATATTAATAGTATATTGAGGTTCTTATAACCTCGATGTTGTGTGTAATGAAAGATATTAATGAAATTAAATTTATTTAAAAAAACTATTTTATTAAAACACGGGGTTTTAAGGTTATTATCTTTCAGATTTATTGAACCACAATGAACATGTTTATATTAATCATATTATAGAGATTAAATTGTATAGTGTTATCTATATTTGTGAAACAAGTCTTCAATGATCCCTGATAAATTCTAATGGGTGTTAGACTACCACAATATAATATCTACAATTGTATGTATGTAATAATTTACATTTACCTTATATAATCATAATTTTTAGATCACCCACTTCTTCATGAAGTTCAACACCCAGATATGTTTCCGGTTTATTTTTTATGCCAGTCTAGCTTATCGATTTTAGATTACTATTTTCTAAAAACCACTTCTTCTTTCTAGAAAAACATAATGTTTCAAATCCTAAAATATTCAATATATTGTATTAATGAAAATATATTTTTTGATTATCCATCTATTTACTACTACTCAACAATAGATTAATTTTATAGTAGCATCAGTATGATTTACATTCTCCGAATGATCTCTCTCTCTATTTATAACAATTATACTTCAAAAATATATAGAGACAAAAGGTCATTAAACTAAAATTCTTATATATATTTACACCTAGTACAAATCTCCTTAAAATACTCCAAATATATAAAATAAAATAAATCATCAAATATTCCATAAGTCTAGGAATCTATAATATTCCAGACTCCTATAAAAATTGGATGCAATAATGAAATTTTTCTTTCTATAATTTTAATATAAAAAAAAAATAAGTATCCTCAAATTGAATTTGACTTCACAAATATTGTTTATAGTCAAGAAGAATCTTCCAGTGTTTTATATTCCCTATACATGAATTATTTACCCATCAACAATAATTATCCACAAATTCATATTCAACCATTCCATCCACTCATCCATCCACAACCTCTTACTTTTCCAATCTTATTCTTCCATAAATCAGTTGATTTCAATAATAATCTTCTACAAATTTATCACATAAATAATTCTCCATATTCTAGGACTCTATGTTTTCTATATTTCTCCTTTTGAATCAGTCAATCATACTACCTTCACATATAATCCATAACCATTTTACAACTACAAAAAGTCAGTCATACTTCAATTAATCTTAAATTTTGGATATTTCATCCGCCAAATTCATAAAAAAACTATATGGCTCAAATAATGATGATTAATCTTCTCAGAATCACTTATGATTAAAGAATATTTTGATCATAAAATAATATAGTTATCACAATTTCCATGTGTATATGATTAACCTACAAATGATTATCTTTTGATGGTTATACTTGTTCCTAATCTCCTATTGTCCCAAATTTTGGTGTCATAAATTATTTCACCTTCTTCTTCTAACATTCTTCTAAATCCTTTAACCATGTCATTAATTATTCAAATTTCAGATAATTGTTTTTACTAACCCATCATTAATCACGAATTACCTTAAGTAATCAATTTGTATGATACTTTGATGATCATTATAGTATCATTTTCCTGGACTTCCAAGCCCTTCTAATAGTTAATACTTCTTAGCTTACTTCATAGATTCATCATCTTGAGATATGCCAATTAACTATTTCAATAATATATTATAGTGTTCTACATCAACAACTATAGCTCAATTCTAAGTACATTCCATGACTCTTACAATTTTATGAAATTAAAAAATTATTTATAAGTTGTGGTTCACCTTAAATTCCTCAAGATTAAGTATTAGGGACTTTTTCAGTTATTTAATGTATTAAATTCTATCATAAAAAAATATAATGCACTTATTTTAATATTATATTCATTATATTTTGGGTTAGTCTTCTCATCTTCATATACCTAAGCTTCATCTTTTCATGTATCTATGAATATATCTTATTTCTGCCTAAACTACTTGTAACACCTTGAGATAATAAAATAGGAACACAATGTTTGATAGAAAATATGACATGTGAAACCAAAAGTAGAAAATTATGCAACACCCATAGGCTTTATGATATATTTATTTTTAAATAAATTCAATCTCTTCAAAATATTGTAGAACATTCAACCACAAATCAAAATTAACGATAATATAGAATATCTTGATATATACTAGTATTTAAATTTTAGGGAATTAACATGACTAAATAATTTATGAAAATATTATTTTTTATTAATGTATAAAAAATTTAATTGGTTATCAATTAAATATAACTAAATAATAAAAATCCTTTCAGAGAAAAAGAAATTCTTTCAGAAAAAATTTATTTTTCTAAAAAAACATTTCGGCATGTTTTGTGAACATAATTTAAAATTTATTTTATTCAATTTTATAATATTTTTTAAAATAAATCATCAATTTTTAAATCACAATTTTCAAATATTCTTGTTTATAATTTTTTTTAAATTCCCAAATGATTAATCTTTTGAAGAATAGTGAAATATAATGTTTTTTATTAAAAACTATCTTTTAATTTAAAGCATCTAAAAGTTCCATTTTGTTTAATAATTATTTTAAAATATATATTAGTTCATTTATATTATTATTAATCCAATTTAGATTATTTTAATCAATTATATTTTCCATGTTTATATAAAAACCTTTTATACATTTCAATACATTTCCATCAAAAAACATTCTTTTCACCAGATCTATTAGTATAATATTAAATTAAATTATGAAAATTTTAAGTGGTCAATTCAGTAAAATTTATTCCATATTTCGAATAATAACTATTAATATTATCTAATAAGATCAACTTTATTTTTCACCATGATGAATAGTGAAAATAGTAACAACTAACTACAGTAATTAATGTAAAAACAAATTTACAGGGGATTAAACTAAAAAGATAAGGGAAAACTGACCTAGAAACAAGTAAAATTACTATTTTGTAGACTTATGTTGACCTTATATCTTCAATGGTAAAATAATGAGTAATTTTGGAGCCTTGTGGGATGTGAAAAATGTGGGTTTCACTATTTATTTTCAAATATTCCACGTTTTTCCTCTCCCTCACTTATGAAAGGCCACCCCCACTCCTCCACAATTTGCTCATAAAAAGCCATTTATTTTGGAATGAACAAACAAACATACCTTAATTACACCCTTAAAATCATATTACTATCATTTTTTATCATAAATCCATCCTAGGAAGTATTTTTTGTTTAAACTTAAGGAAACCAACTGAATAACCTGTATAATTCCTAAAAGAGTGTTTTTATTTTAATTTTTCTTAAACCTCCTTAAAATATTTTTCAATAATTATAATATAATAACACCATTATATATCATATAATTAAATTTTACTATTTTAATGTAAAAAGCTATATCAATATCCTCTCCCATCAAATGGGAAAGGAAAAAATTACCTATGTGTATGGAGAACTACCACCTCACAAACTAATGTAACTCATTTTTCAACAACACTTAAAAAATATTGATATAATGAAGGATTTAATTTAAATATATTATATTAATAATATAATTATTCTACTAGAATTATAATATCATAAATACCTTCTTACTTTCAATTTCATTTAAAATATGATAATGTCGCTCATGTGTAAAATGGACTATCACCTTGTGAAGTGATGTGATTATTTTTTCACAAATGATTCGCATGGAAGGTTAGAAGGGTAAATTTAATTAATATATTTGACATATATAAAATGATATTAATTATATAAAATTAATGTACCATCACCTTTATTACCTTTTCTCCCATTAAGGGAATGATATCATTGTGTATATCCATGTATAGCCTACCATCTCGACGAAGTGATGTCATTCTATTTCAATGTTCAACTCTAAATAATGGTTATAAAAAGAAATATAATTTTTATATATGGTATTTAAAACATTATAATATTTATATATATGATGTATATATTGAATTTCAAAAATAATTGAAACATCTATGAAAAAACATTCATGAGAAAAATATAGCAATTAAAACCCGAAACAATGAAAATATTGAAAAATTATTAACAAATCGGTATAAAATGTTATAGTAAGATAATCTATGATTTTTTAAATATTAATATGATTTTGGAGTCAATTAATATCATTCAAAGATCTATTATAACTATGTTTGATAATAATTCAACTAAGGGGAGTGTTAGGTAAGGGATTTAATCTAAATTTCATTTTATTGAGGCTCGTTTTAATGTTATGAACCTAATTTATTTTATATGGGGTATATAATACAACTTTTACATGTAATATCATCACTAAATAATATTTCATTTCATTTTAATTATTAATTTGAAATATTTCATCTAAGAGTATTTTAAATGAATGTTACCATGTGGAAAATAATTTCATAACTCAATTTGTTTTTACTAGATTATGTCACATATTTATTTTATTTAATATTTTCAGATTTTGTGTTTAATGAATTTTTATTATATTTTTTAATATATTGAATTTACTTATGTGGATTTATAATTGATACACATAATTGATTCATTGATTGATTCTCTATTCAATATCATCATTATTGTAATGGTTTCCCCTATCAATTTTACTTCCACGAGACATATTCCATATTCACTATTATTTATTTTTTATGGTGTATATACTACACCTTTGTTGTTATATATCATAAAAATATCTATGTTTATGGATTTTTAAATTTCATTTTAATTTTTTGTTTCTATTGGGATAAAAATTCAATAATTTCCTCTATTTAATGGTTTTATTTCAAAATCTCATCATTTTTTGGGATAGTTAATTTTTATGTTTATATTAGAGAAAATATAAAATAATAATTTCATAATACCAATATATTTTCTTCTACTCTAGTTATTCTTGAAAATTTTAAGTAATAGTACATTTTTATTCTCATTTGTAATTAAAATGATTTAGAATTGTTTTTTATGAAAAGATGACTTTATATATCCCTTCCATTGAAATACTTTCTTATTACATATACATATTTTCAAGAAATGTATTAAATAATGTTTTAAAATTCTCACAACATTTTATAAATATATTAATACCCCTTTTTTGATTGTTTATAAAATATTTTTAATGGAATAGTTTGGTCATTTTCTGAATGAAGTACTTTTATCTTTTTTTCAATTGTGTGAAAGGAATATTTATAAGTACCACAACATGTGCGGAATTACCATCCATCACGAACACTCCATATTTTGAATCATACATTACAAGTTTACAATATTATTTTCATTGAAAATTTATTTCCAAATATCCAGGAATTTTTAGGTTTTTAGATGTAATTTTCAAAAAAGAAAAGGTTATTTTCAATAAGATTTTTTATGGATCTGTATGGTATTTAAATTCCTCATTGATAACAACCTTTTTATTATTATTATTTTATAGGTATATGTTGTAATGATATCATACTTTTTATTTATCTGGATGGTTTATCATCAATTTTTATAGGTATCTACTATTTTGATACCATTCCATATATTACTTTGATTTTTTATGAATATATCTATTTATTGGGGAAATTATTAACATTTTTTATAATGGTTTTTGAATATGAATGTTGATTTTTATTATTGTTTTCCGTTAAGATCTCAATTTTCCAAATATATTTCTCTCTGTGTTTTTTTTGAGTCATAGTGGGCAAGCCTTGTTTTGAGATGAATATCCATTATTGTAGAAAATGATATAATGTTCGGTGATGTATATTTTTTTAATTAATATACTCCAGGTATAAATGTGTTTATGTGTTAAATGGGTTCATATTACATTCAAAATCTTTATAAGAAATATGGGAGGAAAAACTAAATTGCATAATATTTGCACAGCATGTAAATGGATTACATGTCATGTAATTGTTCATGGGTATAAATAAAATAAATCTGAGGTGATGGGTTTTTTAGTAAAATCCATGATGAACATTTACACAATGTAAAACCCTATTACACATCTTGTAAATATACTCCCTATAAATTTTAAATTTTTATGCAGATGATTTTGATTCCAATCATCTTCATATTCTTCTCTCTCAATCCTAGGGAATCTTCCATGTGATTTTTGAGTTCCAAAATCCTTTTCGAGTGTCCCGTTCATGTAATAAATCCATAGAATGTTCATTTGGTAACATTCTTTAATCTTTTCATTCTTATCCAACTCATTGTGGCGAAAACCATTACCCAATTATGTTATTGGTATTTACATTGATCAATCTTGATATAGGATCCTCTTCAAAATAATCTACACCTTATTCCTCATGGGTGTCAATCTTTGGAAGTATCATTGGATATTTGGTTTAAGGTAAGGGGTCAAAATTTCAACCTAATTTTTTATTGTATTTCAATTTTATGAAATATCATTATCCCACCAATGAGGTGTGCACCATAAATCAATTTTGTAATCAGATGAGATTATCCATTGAATTAAATCAGATTCAATTTTTTAATTGTGTAATTGATTAACGTACGACTAGAAAGATATGTGACCTAGTGTTTGATATTGTTATTGATTCCCTAAATTGCGACTTATACTTATTGATATAATTTTTAAAAAATTGAAATATTAATTGAATTTAGAATATGATAGGATAATGGAATTTCACATAATTAACCATTAAGGTAATATATGTGATATTGTGATATCCATGTTGTTTGATAGGAATTATGCTCAATGATGAGATGTTTATATAATGGGATAGGCCAAAAAACAAACACACATATATACTGTCATGATGATAGTGAGAGAGCTTGGCCCAGTCCATGTTATAAAGAATATAGAGAGAAGTTTGTGCCTAGTACCATGTTATAATTATTATTGGTAATTGACCTAGATTGTTTGTTGTGACATTACTTGGTTATATGGTTGTGGTTGAAATAGTTGTAAGACATGCTAAGAGAAATTTCAGCATGGAACTGAAGCAGGTTATTCACCTTGGTAATTTAGTTGTGGTTCGCATGTTTGTAATACATGCTCATAGATATTTCGACATGGAGCTGAAGAAGGTTTTCATATTTATTTCATTATTTAATAAATTGATACACATGTTTATCACATTATTAATACAATTCATATCATACTTTTTTACACACTTTGGTTTCAACCAACTAATTTTTTCTCACTCACTATTCGACAATCCATTTGGATCACGATAATACTTTGTGGATGTGGGATTGGATATGGAACGGATATAGGGGATAAGACCCTAGGCTTCATAATTTTATTTAATCCTTTAAGACTTTTCTTGTATTTTTCTAGCATAAAAAATGAATAGATTCCAGCATATCCTTAAATTATTCCATATGGATTGTGTAATTATTTAATCGGATTTTATTGTTGTCTTCCACGTTGTTTTAATATTGTTGTTTCTTCTTTAATATGATTTGTTTCTTCCAAATGACAGTTCATACCAAGCGGATATATTCTCCCCACTATACTATCCATGACCAAGCTACTAGTCACCATCTTCTAGAATATGGGGAGGAGTTCTTGAGGTCCCATAAAAAACTATTTCTGACCTCGTGAGAGGGTGTCAGATTTTGGGATGTTACAAAGTGGTATCCCAGACATGTATTCTTTTCATATGATTTACGATTTGGGAAAGTTAGAAAGTATATTAGGATTTTTAAAGACTAGGAAATTAGATTTTTCATGGGAGTTGGTAACCTATGTAAATGGGAAAATATGAGTACAATGGGATGGGAATATAGTTTCTACTCTATGATTATCAGAGCTGATGTTATTTCAACATTTGTGATTCACATGTTGTGTGAGGTTTATTGTTGTATGATGTTATTTTTTCATTATATTTCTACTTTTTCCCTATAATGGAGTTTTATAAGAACACTTTAATCGTAATAGGAATATATTGATATATTGACATGTATTGTTCACGATAGGAGCATATATACATTTTATTTAATGTATAATTTCCCGTTGAACTGAAACATGAGATATATGTTTCACAGAATTAATAAAATGTGATAACATGTTATTCTAAATTACCTGTAATCCATTTCTAGAATGATAAAGTGATAGTTTTTCTCTATTGAAGTCACATCTTAGGTTGCACTAGTAACAAAAAATCTCTCTAATGTGTGAGTTTTTTTTTGTAGAAAAAATGCATCCTCATTATCTTAACATGGGTGTTAGGAGAGTGGACATCATCACCGTCAAAACATCATTGAATAGGAACATGCTTTAGTTCTTGAGGATAATTTGGATTTCTATCTTCATAAAATCTTCCTTATGGTCATGCAATCCTTTGAAAGGGAGACATTTAGTACCTTTCCATCAATGTCTTAGATGAAAATTTAGTTTCATATTTAGCATCTCTCATTATTTACTTGGGAATAGGGGACCCAGGAATCCAAGTTCTACATTGAGTTAGTCCAAAAATCTTAATGAATCATGAGACACCTAAGGATATTAGTGTGAATATTGTTGTGAATATGCTTTTTGGACCTATCAAGCATTTTTGGGACATTCTGGAAGCGGTTGGGTAGAAGGATGATCTATATTCGAAGGACATAAAAAAGAATTTTTGGAATTATTTATATCCCAATACCATATGTAATGAAAACATATCACAAGTTCATGTATTTGACGCTTTAGGGTTTTCCAGTGATGAACTATACTAGAAGTTTTACCAACCTACAGTGCTTTGTGGTATCCTTAGTTGCTAATGGGATCTCAAGGGAGATATGTTTCAAGTATGGTCTTCATTATGAGGTTAGGTCACATGTGAAAATTTTTCATTTAATCATCTTTGAAGATGTGATGAATCCGTCTCCCATCACATAAGGGAATTTAAAGGAGGCATCAAGATGCATCCATGATATTTCAATAGGAATGTCTAGGAGTTCCTCTTTGAGTGGTAAGAAACGACATTTTGGAATTTTTTTCAAGAGGTGTAGTGGGTAGAGCATTCAGGGTAGAGTGCAACCTTCTCCAGACCGTGTCCCATTAAAGTTATTTTAGTGTGTAACATTTAGTCACAATAACCCATAGGGTCTATACCGTGATGTTGAGTGTTGTATCCACATTATAATTTCACATATTCAGTGGTTATATTATTAATTTCCATAGTAGACTGGTGGAAATGGATCTGGAAAAGCACTAGAATTAGGAAGGGGCTTATCTACACAATCATTTTCTAGTAACTAGTGTTCTATAGTTCTTTTAGGTTGAGGTAGAGGTTGTGTTACCTAAGTGAAAGAGAAAAAATACCACTCACGGGATGTACCTTTGGGTAGTTATATTGGATTCCAAGGTAGAGAGACATGTTTGTTTCACGTTATGCAGACTACTCTGGCTAACGTGGACATAAGACTATCAACTATCAGAGGTACTATTCCCGTATCATATACTATAGAATGTGTTTTATTTTATATAATATAAATTCATTCTCTTCTATATTCTCTTTTTTTTTGAATACTTTGGGATTTTTTCAGGAAATATTGGATGGTTTTTTACCCTTTCACTCATTGTTGGGAGTTTTGTCTAAAAATATCAAATGTTACAACTCGTGTACTATAGAGATTTTTTTACCATTTCTTTTAGGAACTGTTCATGATGGAAATGATAGTATTAAATTTTATTCTTCTATTAGATTGGTTAGTCCTATACTAGGCTTATATCAACTATTATAGGAGGAGAGTTACATTTCTATATCCAGAAGGTAGCATATATTCTCACTTGGGTGAGTGGGATCTTTAGGGTGGTAATACTGTTCGGTCAATATCAAGATAATGGGGTAATGAAAAATGTTTCTTTTATTCCAATGGTAAATCATATTTATGATTTTCCCTTATTGAGTTCAATGGATTTCCTCCCAATCGATTTATCAAGTTCATGATCGAGTTGATACCGGTGGAGATCCAGTTTCTATCCTTCCTTGCCGAATCAAATCATCAAAGCTTCAAGATTTGAATGTTTAGATGGAAGAACTATAATCAAAATGCTTCATATAGCTGAGTCCATATCCATGGGTTTCTCCAGATCACTTCCCCAAAAAGTCTTATATATCTATGTGGTTATGTGAGGACTTTCAGAGGTGGAACTAGATAACACCCAAGAATTGATATCCTCTTCCACACATCGATGATAATTTTATTCAACTGATAGCTTCTATGATGAATAAAGTTTACTTCGTGGGCTATGTTATCTCAATTGTAGGAGTGTTTGTGGACCCATAAGAAGTCAGAGCCATGATATAATGGGAGAAACCTTTGAAAATATTCTATATATGTATTATTATGGGTTTAATAGATTATTAACGGTGTTTTATCGAAGATTTATCTCATTTGACATCACAAATGTTTAGGATGACCAAGAATAGGGTGACGTTAGTCTGGTCTGATTCTTGTGAAAATATCTTCAAGAGATGAATGGTAGGCCAACCTCAGCACCAATCATCACTTTACATGGGCTGGTTAAGGAATATACCGTGTATTGTGATGCATTTAGAATTAGACTTAGAGCAATTCTAATGAAACAGGACCGTGTGGTTGCTTACGGCCCCAGACAGTGGATACTGAATGGGAGGAATTACCCTACTCACAATCTAGTGTTAGCGATAGTTGTACATGACCAAACATATTAGAGACAATATATAATGTTGAATTGGTATTTGGTATAGATGGATCACAAAATCCTGAGAAACAAATTTTCCTAGAAATACCTTAACCTTAAGTAGATGAGGTGGGTTGAGAATATGTAGTCTATTAACTTTTAATTGGATTATACAATAGGAAATTTACACATCATTTCTGACACTTTGATTCCAAATACATTGAAAATGGAATTACCAGAATCTTATGATGAGTGGTGAATAATATCTCTCTTTGTAGACATTCATCTGTATGTACAATAATCTCATGGGTGAGTGGATCTGACATCAACATCAATTATACCCATGATTTTGGACCATATTAATACCAATAAGTTATCTAATCTGGAGGACTTACTTCTGAGAGACATGTTCTATGGTTGTTATATTCCTCTATGATGGTCTCTTGGTAATGTAAATTCTCTTATTTTATGTTGTTTTTTATGGGTTCCAATAGTCTTTCCAAAGCAGCTAATAAAATAGTTCCATGCTTCTAGATAGAAAGTATATACTTGTTTAACAATAATGTGTCATGGTCCACATAGAATGTTATTGTTTCCAAGAATGAATTAGAAGTTGTAAAGCCTCATCAATTGATGCTTCACTTTTTAAAAGGTGAAATTCAAGCATTAAAGTCTATTTGGGATTTTGAAAACTTTATCAATCATGAATTGGAAATGAGATAATGTCATAATTGATTTTACGGTAAGATTACCTAGGATGGCCCATAATAATGAAGTGGTATGGGTTATTGTGGATCAAATGACTAATTTATCGTAATTCTTTACTATCTAGGAAACCTTTACAGCTAAATATATGCTAAATAATTAGGTGAATGAATTAATTGAGTTTCATGTTGTTCGGAGGAGTGTTGCTTCAGATAGAGATGCTTGTTTCACATAACGTTTCAATAAGGGTCTTCAGAAAGCCTTGGGATCACATGTTATTTTAAGAAAAACCTATTATCCATAAGATAATGGTAAATATTAGGTTTCTATTAAAGTTATATATTACTTTATATAAGCATGTGTTTTGGATTTGGATTGTTTATGGGATAAACATTTCGCATTCATGTTGTTTTAAGTTAATATTATCTTTTAAGGAATTGATCAAAATGGGACCTTTTGAGGCCTTGTTTGGTAGTACATGTCGTTCGCCTCTTTGTTGGCTAGAAGAAGGTGTGTAAGCACTTGTTGGGCCTTGTCTCATGTATGATACATATAAAATTGTTCAGTTGATTACACAATGGTTTGTTACTGTGAAGAGAAGTCACAAATAACATACCGATCATCAAAGACGACCACCAGATTTTTAGGTTGGTCATTATATTTTCCTTTGGGAATCTTCTAGGTTGGTGTAGCACTATATCCCGAAATAGGGTATTTTATGACCCATGTTTGTTGGACCATTTGAAATCATTCCAATGGTTGATCTAGTGGTGTACCATCTTTCCCTTCCATAGTTATACAGTTCCTTCCATGATATATTCCATGGGTCGCAACTTCAAATATATCATCCAGACCATTACCATGCGATAGACGTATAACAAGTAATGTTTTTTGTAGATTAATCCTTTGATAAGAATCATATATGGTTTCTAGATCATAAGGATAAATATATTTGGGTTCATGCTATATTTTTGGTTTAGGTACAGTGGCAGAAAGGGAGAGTTTAGGAAGAGTCTCTGGAAAGGGAGATTGATATTAAAAAATAATGGATGGAATTTTTCACTGAGACCTCATAGAGATAGTTGAAGAATCTTTAGGATGAGAGGTTATAATGTGTGTAGGATGTAATATCCGTTGTTTTTTCAGTTATGTTTCTATTTGAGTTATTCATTTGAGCATTAGTATCCTTGTCTTGTTTGGAGATGATGAATCTCTCATAGAGAAAATGATCTAATATTTAGGGATTCATGTTTTTTTTTAATTAATGGAGTCTAGGTATAAATAGGTTTAAGTTTTAAATGGGTTCCTGGTTTTTTGAAAAGTTTTAAAGTGATGATTTTCCGAAAACTCAACTGCAGAACAGTTACATATCAAGTAATTTTTCATGTATATAAAAAATATCTGAGGTGATGGGTTTTTTGAAGAAAAACATGAAAAAAATTTACACATCATGAAACCATATTACATGTCGTTTAAATTCCCTACCATTATTTTAAAAATTGATATGCAAATTATTTTGTTTCCAATCAGCTGCAACTTCTTCTCCCTCAACCCTAGGGCATCCTCTAGGCGATTTTGGAGTGTTGAACCCATTTTTGGAAGTCATGTTCACTCGATCAATCCCTATTATGTTCCTTTGGTAAGTTTCTTCCACCTATTCATTCTTCTCCAAACCATTGTGGTGAAAATCATTACACAATTGCATTATTGTTTTTTAGCTTAATCAATCATGATCAAGGAAACACTTTGAAATAATCTGCACCTTCTTCCTCATGGGCTGTGGTGGTTGGATGTGTCGTTGGATCTCTTGTTTGAGGTGGGGGTCTAAATCTCAACCATATGGTTTGATTATTTTCAAGTCAATGAAATATTAGGATCACATCAAGGAGGTGTGATCACAAAATCAACTTCTTAATCTAATGAGATTATCCCTTTAATTCCTTTGGTTTCAAATGGTTTTGTATTTGGATAATGGATTAAAGTATAATTGTCAAGATATGAGACCTTGGGTGAGTTCTTGTTATAGAATCCCTAAATTCTAGTTATTGATATAATTTTTAATCAATTTTAATTTTAATTTCATGTGTCAAATAAAAGAATAATAGTATTTATCAGAAATAAGCATTGAGATATATGATGTGATATTGTGATATCCAAGCTGTTTTATAGGAATTGTGTCATATGAAAATGTGCTAATATAACAAGATAATCTCCGTAACTTGCACAAGTAATATCTGTAATACAGATACTGAGGAATATCTACACTTTCCATGTTGAAATTCATATAGAGAGCGCGGTATGCCTAGTACCATTGTATAATGTGTATAGGTCTTTGACCCAGATTGTTTCTTGTGACTTTACTTGGTTATAAGGTTGTAGTTGGAATGGGTGTAATACATGTTCAGTTATATTCTGGCATGATTTTGAAGTAGGCTATTTTTCTTTTGTTATATGGTTGTGGTTTTCATGGTTGTAAGACATGCTAAGAGATATTCCTCCATGCTTCCAAAGAAGGTTCTTTACCATTGTCATATCAAACAGATTTGGTTTAGACACAGTGGTGTCGACCTATTGAGTTTTACTCACACCATATTCGGGGCTCTATTTCACACCCGAGTAGACTTTTTGGATGCAGTATTGGATAAAGACTTTATACCCTCTTGAGTATTTTTTTTTTCTTTCTATTGGGTTGGAGTTTGGATATGGGACGGTAATGGGAATCCGGACCCAGTACTTGAGTTTTTTATATTATTCTACTTGTATTTTTATTGTATTGTTCTAGCTTGAAATTTAGATTCATTACAACATTTCAATACATTATTCCTTATGGGATGTTGAATTAATTAGTTGTATTTTATTATTGACTTCTAAATATACTTACTTTGTTTTTTTTTTTGATATGAATTATTTCTTCGAAATGACACATCATACCGAGGGGGTATACTCTCCCCAATAAACAATCCACACCCCATCTTCTATTCAGTAGTCTCCGGAATATGGGTAGGTTCCCTTAAGGTCATGAAACCATAATTTTATATCCATATGATAGGGTTATGGATTTGGGGATGTTACATAACCAATTTAAGAGGAGTATTGAATTTGACTTGGAATGTGATGGGTGGCTCCCACTATAGCACTTCGATGTATTTTTTTGTCTCATGAGAAAACATAAACTAGGTTTTGGTTGATCCCTTACCGATTTATATATATTTCGTTTCACAAGGCCTACACATTATTTCAGATTTTTTGAACAAGGCCTTTATGGTATGTTTTAGATGTCCAGCATTATGCATTGCATCATTATGAATTCTGTTATTTATTAACTTTTTTTTATTTAATTTTTTTATCATATCAATGGATGATTTTATAGCTGATGAGATTATTTATGTGGAATTATTTAATTATCATTTTTTCATTCCTTATCATTCATAGTTTATTAGATTTTTTGTATTCTTACCCTTACTAATCATCTGATATCTCCCATTTATAATGTATCCTTTCAATAGGATTCTAAGAAATGATTAATGAATGATATGTAGGTATATGATAGAGGGAATAATGATGATCTAAAAGAAAGTACTTTGTTTTGTTTTTTGTTTTCAAATATATATTAAATTCATGTATGCATTTAGTTTTCCAAGACTATTAAACTACAAAGTACTATGGTATGTGGTTACTTGTATCTAGGGTTAATATAATAATGTGACCAATGACATTAGGATACTGGGTTCGGGATCATTATAGTTTGAATTAGAGAAGTTTTAATATAATCCTTGGGAACAATATTAAGAAAAACATATATTAGGGAACATAAGACTATGATATAATTTGTGGAAATGTATATATTAATGTCCTAAAGTTTTAGTAAAATGGGGATTGTATGGTTTTTTCTAGAAATACATCATTTTATATATACTACATGTGGTCGTGGTTTTGATATAGATATACCTATGGTTCATAACTATGAAATAGGCATGTTGTGATTGAATCAAGCATTACTTTGTAAAGAATAATTGTCCTTACTGTGAACCTAGTTTCACAACCCAAGGGGATATTTATATGATAATTCACATTTTATTTAAAAACCATTATGAATGATTTTATTATGTGATAATATTAGATGTCCTTGGAAGAACCTAAGGTGTCTTATATTGAAAATAATGTGTCATTATTTATACATTCAATAAACATTTTACCTCAATTATGACTACTGTTTCTCAAACCATAATTTTTTGTTTCATTCAATGGATAGAACTATGGGTTATAATGTTAACGATAAATGTGATAGACAATCCATTAATTTAGAGAAACCAAACAGTTTAATTAATAAAATAAGATATATTATTATTATTATTATTATTATTAATTAGTTATCCTGATATATTATTAAAAACCTAAAAATTAGTCAAATCTGAAACTCACTAAAGAAGAGAAGGATATTGTTTGCGAAGCGCTCAACTAGTTGAGGCTATGGTAGAAATAAGTCTCAATTTTATTAATATCAGAAATTTCAAAGAAGATAGCTAGGTCAATATTAAAAAGGTACTAGAAAATTTTATGTGGGTGAAAAATAAGGACACTGATCAAAGAAATATAAAGGAAAATAGAGGAGTTCAATATAGAGAAATATATTCTACCCTATATATCTATTTATAGTTTTTTGTCTTAAAAATAGGGAACTTGGGAATTATCAGAGTCAATGACCACTTTTATATATTGAATCCATGACCATGGAAGGAAAAATGTTATATGAATCATTGGCGTAACAAGACTGATGTATTAATGCGTCATGATTCAAGAGATATGCTTTAGAATTATTTTTACCAATGGTAATTTGTTTTAAAAAAGAATGAAAATTCTAAGGATTGTGTTAATTTTGGATACATATATGTTTTCATGTAAGATTAAATTAAGTGTTACGGATACCAAAATGGTTTTATGAGTTTATGGTTGATCATAAGTCTGAGGTCTTAGAAAAAGCATTTAAGATTTTATGTGATGGGAATTTATTAATATTAAGGATATTTTCCGATAAATCTATGGAAATATATCTAATTTTTGTGTTTTGTTTTTTAAATAATTTGTTTGAGGAATAATTATTTTATATTTTTTAACATGATATTAGAGGTAATGGTGACCATTATGTTTTATCTTATTTTTTATGTTGATTTAATTATGGGTTATTACAATTTTGGAATGTTATAGGAATTACATTAATAGTTTTTTTGGAAAAAGTACAACCAACATTCTAGGTGAAAACTCATCATGTATGGAATTTTCGCGGGGCATTATGCCACAACAAAAGGGTGACAATGGTGTTATTCCTACCACTAGCCTATGTGATGTTCAGTTAATATGAAATTAGTTTTGATTAAATTATTTTTTGTATAAATAATTATAGAATGGATTAGGTGAGAATATCTCTGTTAATATTTATGTTGTTAGGATTAATGTATCACTTATTCTTAACATTTTTGGTTTTGGTAAATATTTAGAGACATACATAAAGGAAGGTCACTCTTTTATAAATCTTATGATCCATTAAAATTTAGTTTTAATTATTTGGGCATAAAAAAATTGATCTTGGATATTTATTTCATCACGTAAGAAAAGAACATAAAATTTATTGAATCAGAACAGAAGGATGAAATTGTAAGTATATTTTCTAGTGTTCACTATCATAATTGTAAAGGAATCCCTCCACTATAGGAAAATGATATTGAAAAACATGTTATCATATTTCCTTTGTGTCTGAGGAATCAATAATATTTTTACTCATTATAGATTTAAGGTTTTTTGGTTTTTGACTTTCTCACGATCATTCACATTCTTCTGGTCAATTATTATTATCTCTCTGAATAATTATTTAGGATTTTCTTCTAACCACATAGCTTCATTTTCCTCAATTGAAGTTCTATTTAGAATCTGATATATTTTTTATTCACGATGAAAAACACATTTCCCTTCATCTCTTATCACGGAGATTTTTTATTAACCCTTTTTAATTTGTGTCATTTCAATTATGGTATTTTCAAATAACAAACCCTAGATTTCCAAGAGCACATATCCGTTGTAGGGACACAATTTATTGAAGGTGTTGAGAAGGTAATAACCCAAAATTTAATAACAAGGACATAATTTATGATTACGTATATGACAAGAAACACCAATATCTTAAGATATTTTAACACATTGATACTTTACTATAATTGTTTTTTCAAATAAATTCAATCTCTTCTATAACTTTCAGAATACTCAACCCAGATTCTAAATGAATAGTAACATAGAATATCATAATAACATAGACGATAAAATGGACATTTTGAATTGGAATAAATCAATTATGAAATGTATATATTTTATAAATCATTAAATAAATTCATTTGGTATATATTTTTTTAAAATAAAAATTAATCCTCATTCGAAAGAAAAAAAATGTTTTCTAAAAACATGTTTTTTTCTAAAATGTGATTTCATCTTATTTTGTGAGCCTATTTTAAAAATAATTTTTACCATGTTGAGAAAATTTATTTAAAAAATCGATCATAATTTTTTAATTCACCAATCCAAAATTATTTTAGATTTAATTGTTTGTAATTTTCTAAAAGATTAATTTTTCGATGAATAGTTAAAAATACAGGTTTTTATTAAAAACCATCTTTTCATTTATAGAAATTACAAGTTAAATTTTGTTTACAGATATTTTCATGAAAAATGATTCAAATTAAATAATACTTATTCTAATTTATGCCATTTTATTCAATTATATGTTCAAATTTTATATAAAAACTTTTTATAATTTTTATAATGTTTCATTTGGAAAATAATGTTTCATCTCTTCTACAGGTTACATTTTAAAAAAATTCTTCCAATTATTTTAATTTAATTTTATAAAATAGTTTCCATATTTTGAATCAAAAAATTTAAAATTACTTAAAAATTTGAACTTAATATTTGGCCATAATTAATTGTGAAAAAAGTAGAAATTAATTTCTACAGTTAAGGTGAAAACATGTTTACTTGGGGTTTAATATAAAATCATAAAAGTTAGAAAGGCCAATAAACATCTCCAGTTCCTATTTTATGGATTTTTTTACCTTATATAATCCATGGATTGATAATGGGAAATTTTAAATCATTTTTTCCTGTGAAAAAATGGTTATCACTTTTTATTTTCAAATATTCCTAATGTGTCTTTTCCCCCACTTATAAATCCCCCCTCCTACCCTACTCACAGACTAAAATCCATTTTTTTAAATTAATACTTGTTGAAATGACATATTTAATTACATATAAACCTCATAGTGTCATTTTTTATCATAAATCCAACATAGTAAGTATTAGGGTGAAAACCAAATAGGTAATCCAAAGAACTGGTAATTTTCATAAACCGGCATTTTAATTTATATTATTCTTAAAACTCTATAAAATATTGTTTAATAATGATAATATAACATAACTAGTGTCTTATATATAATTACATTTTATTAGGTTTATTTCATAGTTTGTATCCATTCCTCTTATATCAAATGAGTCCATAATTACACCCTACACTGGACCATCATAATGTGAGTAGACTACATAGACCTGAGATTAGGTCTGGGTCCAGGATCGTGCTCTAGACTATAGTGACTAGGGATTTACATGCTCAAGGGATTGATGGTAGATTGACCATGATGTATCTAGACATAGATTTGGAGTTTCATTTTGTGATTTTTTTGTATGTCTTTATATGAATGGACATGATCAATAATTCATATATATTTTATATATCTATTCAACATATATACTTTTTATAGATAGTATCTATATTTTTTCATTTCTCTTGTTGTTTCCATTTTTTATCATTTCTTCTGCTAAGTTGTCATTATTGTTGCCTCTGATTTTGGTAAATTGATACTGGTGAGTTATGGTATTATTAACACTATTATTTTCATCACTATATGATATATTCTCTGACTTATCACCTAAATAGACCATTGATTCTAGTTAGAAACATTTGGAATATGGGGAGGTGCACCTAATTCCCAATAGTTGAACATCCTGGATGATATGTGATAACTACCTTTGAGATGGGTAGGTAGGGGGATATGAGGATATATGATATATTATATGGTTTTCATAGAGATTTTTAAGGGTGGATTGACGTTCTTCCTATTATATCATTTCATATTTGTGATATATTTACTATAATTGTTGTTATTGACCATGATATTTGGCCGTTAGTGTGATGACACATAGACAAGAACTGTTAGAGTTTTAGGATGTAGAAGATGTGGTGCCACTAAAACATGAATATGATGAGGCACCTAAGGGTTTACTTGTGGCCTATGAGCGTCACGTTGATCATGATTTGTAGGAAGAGGCTCCGATATAGGTGATGAATCCATAAAAATGGTAGATTTTGGGAAATTTCTTGATGAGAATCTCATAGAGATATTTATTGAGTAAAAAATTGTATTGATAGGGGAGCTAAATGAGATAATACTTCCATGGATTATCTAATATGTATGTTTTAGTATTAAACAATACCCTTGTTTTAGTGTGTGGGTGGACCATATGCAGTAGAGAGCTGGATCGAGTCTTTGTAGAAAATATTTAACTAGATCAAGACACCTCCATGATGGAGGGAGAAGCTATAAAATCATATGATAAGAGGACCAAAAATGTTTTTGTGGGACATATAGGTATAGGATGGTATACATGAGGGATTGGGATAGAAGAATTTAGAGACTGGTTTCTTTGATCACATGTTTTGGAAGATGTTGAGGGAGGACTATGCCCAAGAGTTCAAAAGCATACAATATAGGGATATATCTATCATGGATTATGTGGTTTGTTTCACTGACAATTCATATTTTGTGCCCTCTTTGGTAAGTGATGACATCTCCAGGGTTAGGTGTTTTGAGGATGGTTTCAGTTATTCCATTATGTTGTAGGTTTACATCATCATGTTGACCACATTATTGGATATGGTGAACTATACATTGATATTAAATAGGAATCATACATAGAAAACATATTTCAGTAGATTGAAAGAACCAAATGGTACTAGATGTAATCATCTATGTACTCTGAAGTGATTCTATGAATAGTATCAACAATTTATTCAAGTTAAAGACATAATAAAATCATCGAGGAGTAATTCTTTGGTAGCATGCCTCTAGTGTGGGTAGTCGGATTATAATCAGACCCAATTGGAGAGACCTATAAAGTAATGTAGGTAATTAGAACATATATAGAAATTGGAGAGGTTCTATGAGATGACTTCTCATACTTCAAGGAGTTTGGTAATTGGTCAAACATAGGGATTTGTGGTTGGAATGGATGAAATTCCAAGTCTTAGTAGCTAGGATTCTATTTTGGGCACATGTTAAGGCAAGGGAAATACCCAGCAGTGGGATCATTAGATGGTAGCTGGTGCATATCTATAGGGATATTATTCCTAGATTAGTGTGGTGTCATTCCAAGTGCATGTTGTTGATCTATAAAGGTCTTACCAGGCTGTAGAGCTGATGATGGTTAGAGGTGTGCCTTGATTGTGGCATGTCCTTTTATTATTGTCATGACTATAATGGGTGAATGAGTTTTACTTGTGTAATTGAATGAACTAGGTTGTGGTTAGTATGTGGGAATAAATTATTATGTATGAAAATTATGAGATACATAGTCATTAATATTTTGTGCTCGTGTGTGTGTGTGTCTGTGTCTGTGGGTTTTTGTGTGTGTATATATATGATGCAAAATCTCTTTTGAGCATCATATGTAATGTGGTAGTTCTTGGGAATTGTCCATGATGTAGGAAATTTGGTTTCATGTGTGAAAATAATATTATTGAGCACATGATAAGGTGTATGAATGATAATATTCCATTTGGGGAAATGTATGTACATAGGGTGGTCATAGAAAACATCATAATTTATTTTAGGGGAGGGAATCAACTGTAATGTGGGAAACAATGAGAGGAATGGACATGTGATTGAGTAATTGTGTTACTACATGGTAATATTATTGGATGGGTTCATTCATTAACCTCTCAATGAGATACCGCTTAGATTAGGCATGATCTATCTTATAGTGGATAGTTTGGGACGTAACATGTTTTTGAATGGGTGATAATCTCCCTGTAAATATGAATTTTACATTCGGTGGATAGGCCAAGATTTAAATTGGGATTTGGAGCATAATTTAGAAAATTAAAATACATCAATAAATTTTTTCTAGGTGAGGTGTGAGTTGGTTTGGATTGATTTGATCTTCTACAACCAATTTCTAGGATACACAACATAAAGCTCATATTTGTTGAATAGTTAGTGATAAATGTGCAACCCTAACCATGTATACAATTTTAACTGTAGCATGGTTTGAAAAATCAATGAAATGTGGATAGAAAATCATATGAGTCACTTATAATAATTAATTTTGGGTGAAAATTGGATTCCCGGGTTTTTATATTTCATACATCGTAGCATGTATTCTTAGTTCACTTAGGGAGTAAGTCAGGTGGTTCACACATGATTTGGCTAAACATGTAGCAAAACTATAAGACCTTTTCAAAAGGGGGTGGCTTCAGTTGGTAGTAATACACGGTTGAAACATATTTATCCAAACTGTGTCGCCTAATCATATGAAATGTTAATGGAGGTGAAATTTTTTATCTTATACTCCATTTTATTAATTTATTCTTCCTCCTTTATTCTCATATTCATACACATTATCCATCTATAGGTTCTCTAATTTCTCCTCCTCTAGAATTGGGTATATCTCCTCCAAAAAATCTCAAATTCAAGAACTATGAGGTGTGTTCGAAGAGTAAAAATTTATATTTTTTGGAAATTTATTATTTAATTATGTTATTCTTTCATTTGGAAAAGTAATTTTTTTTATGATCATTTTCCCTATTTTTATAGTGTTTTTTAATCCTTATTTCCCCATTCCATATAATATTACAGGCTGATATTAAAAAATAATGTGTTTATGATTATAAAGAAGGTGTTTCTTATATTTCGATAAATTTAGATGTGTGTTATGGGAAGCGTGAGTGGGTTGGTCTGGGTGTTACCCTTTACACATTAATAAAATCCAAAACAATTATTCTATTAATTTAATTAGAAAATTTATTTAGTGATATCTTTAACTTAATTAAATAAATTGAACTGGTTTAGGTCTAAAATATAGTATATAGACGTTCTTGTATTTTGGCATGAGTTTCCAATTGATTAATTTAATTTATAATTGATTTGTGGCTAAAAAGGTTCCATGGGAACATGTTTGGAATAGACTGAACTATTGGATGTGACATTAATCAATGGGACAATGATTATTTGGTTTGTAATATTGAGGTAATGGCCTAAGATATTTGGGATGGTGTTAACCATTGGAATTGAGGTGATATTGTTTTTAGTTGGAGGTGGATGGTGATAACCATGATGTGGATGAGCAATGAAGTTTTCATGTGGAAATGGGGTAATAGGTTGGAGTGGCATAGGTATGGTTGGTGATTTCTACTCACAGTGATTGAACAATAATGTCATTGAAGTCATTTTCACCAAAATTAGGACTCAATAGAGGTGGTGTTGACTACTCATTGTGGGTGGAGTTTCCATTATTGTTCTCACTGATTTTGGTAAATTTATTCCACTAAGTTATGGTATTATTACCACTATTATTATCATCCCCAAAGGGTGTAATCTATCCAATATCACCTAATTTTTCCATTTATTCTATATTATAGCCTTTGTAATAAATGAAGTGACACCTAAGGCCGAATGGCCCACCAACCTAGGAACTGTTTTAGTGTCTCCCAAGTCATGGTTTTATATGCTCTGAAAATATCCATCACATTTCATGAAATCTCACTAAACTTGATTCAATTATCATCTAATATAAACACTTTACTTTATTATGTTGAGGTACAATATCATTTATCATTCAACTAAACCATCATTAATCCTTTGGGGTATATCATTCAATATTAGAAAATGGTTTCTAACTTTATTCCATCTTTTGATGAACTGAATTTTGGAGTAATAAATTAAGTAATTTTACCTTCTATTTCAATTTTACATAGCACCGTGTTGTTTGTTAATCTCAAATTACATAATTATTGACTTCACTAACTATTGATAGCTATTGATGAAAGTCATTACAGTAATCGTCAAAATTTATTGGGTGTATTAGTAACATGTAATCCTTTTAGAGGGTGCGGGGATCAAACCCTTAAAGGGTGTCCTGGGTGTTTTACATAGATGTTACCTCATCATAGTTTCCCTCTTTTAACGATTGGTCCATATTTGAAGTAGTGTATTTTCATAATAGTATACATATTACTTTTTCATATTTTTTGGAATTTTTTAACTTTTTATATTTGGACCACATATGCATGAATCATCATAGAGATGATTCCTCATGTATTTTCTATGTGGTTTGACTAATATGTACTCGATATGGGACCCAATGCATTTTGGGTCTTATTTCGAATGAACCCAAGGGTAATACTAAAACTTTAGAATGATAAACCATTATTTCAATATAGTTTATGAGGGGAATTATATATAAATAACAAATAACTTACCCCCCCCCCCACACACACACACATTTGTGCCATCCTATAGCAATCATGATGTGTTCCTGAGGTGTTATGGTGATCCAAACTAGTATGTTTCAGGTAATTGGTCCATGGTCATTATAAAATGGTATTATAACACACACCAAGGGATCAAAGGGTATGGGACTTGAGAGTATCCAAGAGAAATAACTATGAGTACACATATTGTATCCCATAAATATTCATGTCGAACATAATTATGGTAGATTCTTTAGTTACCTTGGCTAGTCTTGGATTTCATTTACTTCTTCTTTCCCTTGAGTCTATCTGAGGTACTTGAGTCTCAGGCATCATAATGGGAATCAATGGGTTGGAACTTTTAGGCCAACATTTAATTTTATAGGGCTACCTAAACTTAATTATGTCATTGTGGGGATCAATAGGTGGTTTATATCAATTAAAAAAATAAAAATAAATAAATTCGGTTTTCAGAATATTTAATGATATTGATTAGGTTGATGTGAAAAAATAGTTGATTCCATGATTTTTAACATTTATTTATTTACATGGATAACATGATTTATTATTCCTTTATGATTATATTCACTGTATTTTTTTCCATTAAATTATTTCAAAATAACATCAAGTATATCATTAATATTATTTTTAAATCATGAATTACTATATTGAAATATTAATAATTTTTTTTAAAATATTAAAGTGTATTATAAATAAATAATCAATGGGATTAAAGGAAATGGGAGTTAAAACTAATATTGTATTTAAAAATTTCAAATTGGGTTATTGGACAATAGAAAAAAATTATCAATTCTTCTATTATATATAATTGACACATGTTAGTCATTGGGAATGGAAAAAAATTTCTAAATAGTTTCTTGGTGTAGTACAGTGGCAAACTGGGGTCATCTCACATCAGGATCTTCTTAGTTTGTTTACTTACTAATTCGACGTCACCAAAAAACTACATTTTTTATATTATTTTTAATATAAATAAAATAAGAATTTTTGTTTTTTATTATCATATAAAATATTGAAATTAATATCTGAGTGAAAATTTAAACTAAAATAACATGCAATGCTAAATGGAATGTGATTAAGAATAAAGAACTTGGTCTTAATTTTCATTCATTATCTCATTCTTCTGCTTTTTATTTTTAAATATAATTTGATAAATCAATCATGAAACATCCTGATGAATCACTATCATTTTATTTAGTGTTTTAAAATCAATAGTTATTTATTCTATCTAAATTCCAACTCTTCATGTTATAATGGTTGATGAAACACCTCAGTTGAGAGTGTGACATGTTTCAAGACTATACTCCATCATATATTGTTTCATCCATTGATTGTCTAAATATTATCATGTGAAGATAAAATCAATGGACAAGAGGGAAATAAAAAATATAAAAAAATCGAAATATATTTCAGTTGCATGTCTTGGGTGACAATCTCGAAACTCATTAATTCCATTCAAATATACCACAAACATAAAATAAAATTTATGAAAGGATTAAAGAACCCCATAACATTCCTTTAGAGAATCCTTAGTTTACCCTTCCATTATCAGGATTAAGAAGACACAATGGTGGAAAATATGAGAATAAGAGAAAATGAAATGTGGTTGATAAAACTTTCACAAAAAAAATGCATGAATTAATATTAGAAAAGAAAAATAATTTATAATTACATAAAAATAAAAGTAATGAAAATAATAAAAATAAAAATAAATGTGAAGAAAAAAACATTACAACAGACTCTCCTCCCTTCGGTAGATTCCATCTTTGGGTCTGTAACTCCCTCATAAGTAGTCGAATGTCTTATTTTTTAGGCCAAGCGATTGAATTATCCAACCCTTCTATCTCCCCAAATCTGAATAAACTTTAGGAGTTTGATATATTTATGTTTGGGGGTTATCCCTGAGACCCAAGTGTCTTCAAAGATAAACTCGTGGATATTTTGTGTTTCCCTTTTTGAGTGTGGAAAAATGGGGAGGCTTGGTTGCACCGTTCTTCTCTTGTGCAGGAATGCATGGTGGAATAATGTTATGGAAGTGGTGAGGATGTGTGGAAGTGGTGAGGGAAGACACCTCTAAGTCATTCAATCTTCAATGTTAATAAATGAATCCTCAATGGTATCCACATGTGGTTTCAAAGATGATTCATGGAATCTTGGTTCTTAGAAGGTGATGGAAAGTCTTGAGCACCAGCTTCTCCACCTGCTGCCTTGAATGTTCCCATGTGTATGCATTGTAAGTTGGAAATAATGAATGTGGAAGAGTGGATGAGATATTGATGGCCTCGTGTATGAGGTGGTGGAGGTGTGAATAACATGGGTTGGTGTAGTTCTATAAAAAAAACGAATAGTAACCTTATGAATCCATCCCACATGATAATTAAACACCATAGTAGTGATTGATTATAGTGAAATCCATGGAGTGTCCAACTCAAAAGCCTACACTCAGTTGGGATCTCAGATACACACATGCACACACATATGGTTCATGCCATGCTATTTGGACCGCACAAGCCTTCATACAAACTCCTCATCCACACCCCCTCATAGCCTCACATGCTACATGGGACTAGTACCCCACACTTCTCACACCACAAAAATTATGTGGTTTCCCACACAGGCTGTACATGGTTGTCTGGTTCTCTCTTGTATATTTATGTGGCACGTATACCCTTGAATTGAGGAATACCTTACTTGACCATTTCTTTTATTAAAATTCATAAAAATTTATAAAGAAGTTGTAGATCACTTAAAAAAAGTCATATAAAAATATCTTAATTCCAAATAAATTTCTAAATTAATGATCATCACTTTTTCATCAATTTAAATCCATTTTAATGATTCATTTTTTTATTCTCCATGATTTAATAAAATAATTAAATAAAATGTTATAATGAATAAAAACCCAACTAAAATCCGAAGATATATGTTTTGAAAAATTAATGAAATATGATTGTGTCAAATACCCTCACAAATAAATTATTATTATCCCCAATAATTAACTCTCAACATGGAATTTAGAGGGAAACAATGTTAAAATTATTCAGATTTGAAAGTAATAAAATAAAATAACTATCAAGGTCAAATAAAATTTTAAAAAATCACATTAAAATATCAATTTAATTTCTCAATTTTTAAAGAAACAACAACCTCGAGTATTTATCTTTCTCCCACTGGAAAAAGATTTTACTTATCATCTCCCTCATTCATGTTCCTTAACTCATAATTATTAAATATTAAACACTAAAATTTAGATATCCATTAAATACTTTAACTCATCGTTGATGATATAAATAAAATAAATTTATGTTCATATCATGAAAAAATTCTCCTTATCTATAAACTTGTAAAGGAACTATTTCCTTCAATTTGTAAATACAAAAGGACACATAAAATATGGAGGTACTTTAATTCAAGGTTTCAATGAATCTAATGATCATGTTTGGTAGAAATTGATGTTTAAAGTGTAAATCTCAATGAGGAGGCTTCTCTCTGAAATAATAGATCATTATATATATATTAAATGTACAATTACATTCTCTCCATCAATGTAAAAACTCCCACATTCCCCAAGCTCAAAGTATGGTCTTGATCAAAATAAAAGCATAAATAATGTAATGTAAACCTTATTGATTTTTTCTCTACTATTGTACTTTTTTATTTTTAGAAGTATATTTTTTTATTTTTCTTCTTTTTTTAGTGTTATTCTTAGAATAATCCTCAAATCCACCACCTAATCACATATAATAAAAATCATCAGTCCTGTAATTGTGATTTTTATTCTTCTATGTAACAAACCATTCTAATTTCTTCATTTTTTCCAAAAAAAACTAATAAAGTATCATGAATAAATCATTAACATTTTAAATAACCAAAGATAACACCCAAACACTTCTTCATTATAATTTATTTTATTCCTTCTACTATTACTCACATAACCCCACACTTCAACTAAAAATATCATGAAAACACTAATACTATGGTAGGAAATTAAATGAATTATTGAAGTATGGATCATCAATAATATGGTTATTAGTTGTATATTTAGGATAAATAAGGATTAAAGTAGATGTGGTGTAAAGGTAAACATATTTTTAATAGTTTCTTCAATCATTTTATATATGTTTTTAAACATTCATATCTTTGACATGTTTCAATGAAATTACTGGTAGGTGGAATCCCCCATGTTCACTTGATAAATATGCTCAAGCATAAATTTGAAGTAGATGGTCTATAAACCCTCTTTGGAATGGGACATATTATAAATGTAAAATCACTCATTAGTATGTATAATAATAAGAAATCATTTCACATAAATTTTACAAATTCAATGCATGAAAATAATTAGGAAATTTTATTTACAGAAATCAACCAATTCCCTCAAATCATGAGTCTTAATTTTAATATCCATTCCTCACTTTGATCATTCATTTTTCTATTTAACTCACTAAATATGATTTTAATTAAAATATAAAATATGGAATAATATGAATTCTAAAAAACTCAAGTCTCTTGATAATTTATTCCATGCAATAATTCAAAAAGTGCATGCAATTGTTAGTTTAAATATGAGAACTGGTTTTTAGAAAAAAAATGTAGAGTGTCTAAAAGATAAACACTAATAGTCAATCCCCTTTTTAAATGAATCTTTTCATCCTAATATTTAACTATTAGTGTATTTTTTGTCTCATTATATTCCTGGAAGAGTAAATTCATCAAATAAGAACCAGTGTTATGACATTAAATCTCAAAAGAATAGAGGGGGTGGGTATACATCCTAGACTATTCCAAGTAATGAAATTGAAATACTATAAAGGAAGTGATAAATAAGTCTTTATATGATCCACCAAGTGAGCCCAATATTTTAACTATCTCTAGAAGGATGTACCAATAGTTCTACATAGTTTGAGGGTGGGTGGATATTCTTATATTATAATCACCGCATGTGGATTTTCCTTGATTTTACATCTACCTTGTTTTTTTAGGAATGATCCACAGATAATGTATATCAAATACCCACATTTACATTATGTAAATACTCTACAGTGGTGGTCATATGCTGTATGGATTTTCCTCTTACATGGTTTCCACTTATAAAACCTTCTCTTCCTTGTCCAGTTCTTGCTCAATTTAGGCCACATAAATATAATATTTAATAGGAATGTAAGCTATTATTTTTTTCATTAACAAATTTAAACATGAATAATAAGTATTAATATCTTTCTCATAATGTTCATATTCATCATTTATTTCATTAGGATATTCTACTTGGATTTGAAATTAATATTCCTCAAAATCATGTTCAATAAATTTAGGGTGACCCATCTATTCCACCGAAGGTGTAGGTATTGTTTATTCATATTAATCTAAGGAAAAAATATGGATTGAAAAAATATAAAAATTAAATGAAATTATTATTTACACTCAAATATAATTGAAGAAAATTATAAAATAAATATTTCAAAATAATAGTATCTCCCTGAGTTAGTTCTGGGTCAATCTGATTCTCAATGATGAGTGCCTCTTAAAGTTGGTTCTCAAAAGATAGATATAGGATGTCAGGATCGACCATGTTTTCATAAAATTCCATCACATGAGTGGTGTGTTCCTATATGGCTACAAAAATATGAAATTTTGATGTCTCTTATAATTTATATGGACCTTTGTGATCAAGTTCTACATCATAATCATTACATAAGTCATCTAGATCTTATTGATCTCCAATACGTAGCTTAGTGGAAAATATTACCCATCATGAAACCACTCTAGAGAATCAAAATCATCTCATATATTGTTCACAAATTGGTTGGGAATTCGTTGGTCCTAGATTAGGGAATTAACTTCTTATATAACTTTGAAAAAATTGTAGATATCCTGTTATACATCCCTTTTTCCTTTGAGTGTATGCATTTCATTTCAGAGTTGATCAATTATGCTCATAAAATTTTTAGGTGAGAGGCCCATCTATAATACATTATTTTTATTCTTTAATAGTTTCATAATAGAATTGTTTCTTTTTTGTGGGTCCTCCACATTATTATTTGTTTCATATAATTTCACATTTAACTAACAGTTTTATGAAATAATTAAATACTCATTTGAATGTATCAAGAAAAAATAATAATTTTTTACGATTCCATTTTTTTAAGAAATTAAAATTATCATCAATGTGAAAATTGAAAAGGAAAATAATTGACTTCTTATATACTCAAAAATAGATATGGTTTTGAATCATTCATATCAAAAGGAATGGAAAAATAAAATTTCTAAATTATTTCCTACTACAGTATAGTGTCAAACTAGGTTCATCTCATGTGAGGAGATTCTCAGTTTGTTTACATACTAATAATAAACCACCTAATAACTACTTGTTTTTTATATTATTTATCTATGAAAGGAAATATAAATTTGGGTTTTTTATTATTTTCTAAAATATTGAAATTCCAACAAAGTTAGAATTTAAACTAAACTAACATGTAATTATAAACATATTGTGATTGGAAATAATTAACATCATCCTGCATTTTTTTAATTCTATAATTATTTTCCATTATTTTCAGTCTTTAGTATGACAAACCAATAATGAAACCTTATGGTGAATCACTATCATTTTATTTAGTGTTCTTAAATACCTAATTACTTAATAAATAAAAACTACACTTACTCTTGTAATAAAGGTTGATGGAACACCTCAGCCGAGAGTGTGATATCTTCTAAGGATGAGCTCCATATTATTCCTTTTCATATATTTATTTGATCAAAATCATTGTTTGAAGATCAAATCAATGGATCAGTGGGAAATGAAATATAATAAAATATTAGAATCTGATTTTAGTTTCATGTCATGGTGTAATATCGCCAAACTCGTGTATGTCATTCACATCTACCACAAACATAAAATAAAATATTAAAAAAATATAAGAACACCTTAACCTTCCCTGAGATAAGTGTAATGTTAGCCTCCCATTATTATTATTAAGAGGTCATAATGGTATAATAGTTGAGAATAAGACAATAATTAATTTGGGTTATAACTCTTTCAAAAAAATCATAAATTATTATTATAAAATAATGATAAATTATAAATACATAAAAATAAAACTGAAGAAAAAATAAAATTATAATAAAATAAAAATAGTGAATAAAAATTCTTATTGTGGCATCTCCTCCCTTCAATGGATCCCATTCATCGGTTTGTAACTCCCTCATCGATGGTGTAGGTTCTTCTTTTATATGATTAAGGAGTGCCTCAGCCTCACCTTGGGACTTTCTTAATATTCTTAAACTTTTTGAGAATTAAATATTTAAGCACATGGGTCATCCTTGAGACACTCGTGTCTTCGAAGACACTCTTGAAGATCTCTCATGTTTCCCTTTTGAGCGTGCATATATGGGGAGGCTTGAGTGCACCCTTTTTCTCCCATACATGGGATGAATAGTGAAAATATTACATGGAAGTGGTGAGGAAGTGTAGTAAAAGTGAGGGAAGACCCCTCCAAGTAATTTGGCTTCCAATGTGGTTGTATGAATCATCCATGGGGGTTGTGCATGGTAACAAATATAATCTATGGTCTTTGGGAGCATCAGAAATGACGGAAGGGCTCGAACTAAAGCTTCTATATCGGCGGACCTAGAGGTTCCTATGTGTTTTCTGGGGTAGACAGTGAAAATGATGGAGGCATAGTGGCAGAGATAGAGACAACCTTGTGTTTGAGGTGGAAGAAGGATGAATAACATAGGACGTAATTGTTCTACATAAAAAAATAAACAGTGACCTTACAAAGTCATCCCACATCAGAATGAAACATAGTGGTAGATATTTTTATAATGAAATACATGGAGTAACCATTTTAGAATCTTATATCAAGGTGGGTTTGTGAATAGACATTCACAAACATATGGTATCGGTCACGGTGCCTAGATCATGTTTTCCTTTTCCCCAAATCTGTCCCCACATCCCCTTATGGGCTTACAGGCCACACAGCCCCGGTCCCTCTTGTGGAACGCTCCAATACCAATGGGATTCCATCCTTATAGGTTATTCATGTATGTGTTTTATATTTCATTGGGTTTTGTGGCATGTATTCCCTTGGGTATAGTTCTTACTTTATGGTATGTTTTTTAAAAAAATACCAGAAACAATATATACAATTTGTAAATCACGTGACAAAAATTCAAATAAAAATCTCTAAAGTCCAAATGAATTTTAAATAAAAAAACTTTTTCATCCATTTAAATCAATCTAAATGATTCATATTTTATTCTATGTAATTTATTGAAAAAATTATTTCATGGTTATATTTATTAAAACCTCATCTAAATTCCTAATAATATGTTAAATACATGCCTGGAATATGATTCTTTAAAATTATCTTTTTATAATATCCACAACATGTCAATAAGGAAGAGAGGATTAGTAATCACCTCCCACCTAACCTATAGTGGATCCTTAGATCTAAGAGGGTCCATCTCAGCAACTCCAAATTTTTTGTTACCGGGTTCCAAAAAAGGAGCAAATGGTTTCAGAATCCATTAAACACTTTTAGTACCATAATACCCTAGTCTTATGAGGTTATCCATTTCCGTAATAATTTTTTTAGTGGATTATTCAAGTTTTCCATAACTTTTTGATCATATAGACCCAATAAAAACACCAAGTTAGTGTATCTACCTTTATTTTAGAAGAGTAATCTCATCGGTTATAGGATTTCATGCTGAGGGTAAATAAAGATTAAATCCTTAAATGGACAAAATTTCATGTTCTCTTCTTCGAACAATTAAATACTCATACCTTACATCATGTAAAAAAGAATAGGTTTATGAATCTTTAACAAAACATAATTAATTTCATGGGATACAGAACTATGTTCACAGAAACACTTCATCATCCCCCATATTTGAGTGGAAATGAGGAGTCTAAATATATTCATTTCGATATGATCTTGAAAGAATCATTATAGACTTAGGTGATTCCTATTCAACATTCAACATTATTTGATTTATTCAGGCCAGTTTTACTACCATAGATAAGCTAATATTTATGTACATGAGTGGCTAGAACACTACCATTCCAGGATTAAAGTGATTCTTCTTCTAGTGGCCAGAAGAAAGAGCTGTAAGAGGAGTCAAGGGGTGATTCTCCCTATGGGATTTAGATAAGTGTGGTATCTACATTTCAGTGTTATATGATACATTCTATATAGTTCCATACTTTTGGGTTCTTGAGGAACATAAAGTTAAACTACACCTCTAAATAAAATCAGTGTCACTCGAATAGTATGTTTGACGATATAAATATGTTTTATCTATATAGCTTATGTGAGAGCATCAAGAAATTTCCTCAAAATTCCCATGAATGACGGGATTATCCTTCTACTCAGTCTACTGAAAATAATCATCCATTTTCTAGGTAATTATGTTAAGGATTTTTTTCAATGTATTTAGGGTTGGTTAAATTCAGTACATACTTCAATGCAGATATTTTCACCTTCTAATCAATATGAGGGTTCAAGAAGGATTTATGTTATACATAATTCCACTATAGAAAACTAAGTGGGACATTCTCCAATTAGATTTATGATTATGGTGTCCTTAACTTTATCATGTGATTTAATAGATATTGATTCTTCCAATTGCTTTATTTTTTAGAAGATAGTTCCTATTTTTTCTCTAAAACTAGAAGAATAACCTAACTATATAATCCTTGTTACAACTCTAAACAAGAAATTAGATCCCATGGGTAGATATTAATCTTGGTCAATGGAGGTTGATTTAGGATTACTTCACTGGGTTATTTTTTTTCTCTCAACATGAACCCCTTATTTTTTATTCAATGGATGGACTAGTTGAATCAATTTTGTTCATATTTTAATTTTTATTCTGGTATTTTATCATTTTAATCTTGATAATGTTTCAAATATACACTATTGAAAATGGGAGATTTAAGCCATTTCAAAACGGCCTGATCCGAAACATAAAGAGGTGGTAAATTATAAAATAGATATCATTTTCCATGGATGATTGGAATCTAATGGTTAATAATTGCTATCTATGGTAGAGGATCTATAACCATGTATTTTTCAAAGAGAATTCTTAATATTTTCACTACAGAATGAGATGGAGTTCACTATCATTCTTCTTCCTAGTATTAATCCTATTTTGATCCACCAATATCATATGTTACTAATTAATTTTTGGGAACTAAAAAACTAGTTGTATATTATTTTGGATAATCAATTCATTAGCATAAGAAAAATTTCATGGGGAACTATTGTTTTTTTGAACAATTATAATGGAAGTCTATGTCTCTATTTAGAGTATTGGAAGATAAATATGGTATTATTTGAGAATGGATATCCTTAACCAAGTACTAATAGTTTATTCTATCAACTAAAAATGGAAAGGCAGTTTTCCAAAATATACATATTCTCCAACTATCATCATATTAGAGTCAATATAAAATATATCTCAATGAACCTTTACTTATATATATTTAATTTGGGATCAGATGAATATTTATACTCCTTAGGTACTATCACCGTTAAATGTGATTCATTTCTTTCGGTTTTGAAGAAAGGTTTTAGGATTGATATTTATAATAAGTGTTCTAGTTATGAATAACATATTAGAGACTCTTATAAACTAGTTTTTTATGTGTCCAATTTTCCAATGGCACTATAACTACAAAATTATTACATGGATTATTATGTTATGTAATGAATATTAATATATTTAGATGTGATATCTACTTATGAAAAGTGTTGTTCGTTAAAGTTAATATCTATGAATGGTTTTTTAACTATTTCAAACTGGGGTTAAAAAACTATAGGGAGATCCCTGGGGACATGTCTATGTATAGGATAAATTCCTAAAAATTTAGTAATGATCACAAATAACCCAGGATAATCCTATGGTGTTGTATATTAAGAATAAGTTGTATTGGTTTAGACATCCTAGAAATGATTTTTCATAACAATATGATATTCCACTATGATTATTTTTTCTCACACTATGATTTGTGGTTTTTTCCAATTGATTGAACATGAACCAATCATGTTAATGATCAATTCGATAGACAATGCAATGATTTTACCTATTGATAAACTGAATGTTGGGGGATTTTTAATGTAAAATCCTATTTTTATGATCACAAATATTTCTCAATCTATAAATCATGTGGAACTACCGAATAAGTAAAGCATGGAAAAACATTATGTTGATTCTTTCATGAGGAAATGACCACAATCTTTTAGTGGTTCCATTAATCCACTAGTTTTTGAGAAATTGATCAATACCATTGAAAATATATTTTCCAATATCCAATGTTAAGAACTTGAGGAATTTATCCTAGATGTTTATCATTTTTAAGGTGAATCATATTATTGGTGGAATCTTATCAAGGCTAGAAAGAAACATGATTAAATTTAATCTCTGGAGTGGAATAAGTTTAAGAGATTAAATTTCAATAAGTACGTTCCCTGTATAAATCAATTGAAAATGGAGAAGGAATTACTTGATCTAAATCATTGGGATGATGTTTCTATTAATAACTATATGTAAATGTTTATAATTATTTCAATATACACTTCTATAATTATCATCCAACCAGAAAATAAGGTTATTCCATTCTTCAATGGATTAAAACCAATTCTCTAGAGGTAGTTCCCATAAGATAAATTTTTATATTTGAAGAAATAATTTGATGTTCCATCATGTTGGATACAGAGATTATATTTACCCATAAATATCATGGTTTTGGAAAGAAAAAAAAAGACAAAATTGAAAGGAAATTCTAAAAACAAGTGATATAAGTAATGATCCTTCATTTGTGATCAGAGTGTGGAAGGAATCATGGATTAAATTATATTAAAATAATTGGTAAATGTTTTGAGAGTGGAAATAAATTTTATGGTGAAATTTATTGTCATAATGATGGTAAGAAGTTAGCTAATGATTTTAATAAATAAAAATATCCATAGAATGCACCACCCACACTCTAGTGTTCTAAATACGAGTAGTATAGTTATTATTCTGACCAGTTCCAAAACCAAAGTGTTAATGATGATGATCAATGTTAGAAACCACTTTATCCCCGAGATATATGTATATTTCATGTGTTCACTATAAATGATGAGAGGATTAATAAAAAAATTTTGAAATGTATAATTACCATCAACTCTATAATTGATAACATCTTATTTGATTCTGGATCTAACAACTCTTTTATATCCACATAATTTTCTATGTGTATCATTTTATAACATTAGTGATTCAATATTGAATTAAAAGTGTAAACTCATAATGGTATGATGATTACTTCTCATGTCTATGATTATTATTCGATTGAAGTTTGTGGGAATGTGCTTCATGAAAATATTGTTATTTTTTCCTTGGTTGAGTTATATTTTATTATGAGAATTGATTTTTTATATCTTCCGAAATCCCCCATCAATTCATATGGAAGGGAATTCGTGTTTGATATTATAGAACAACCTAAAATCATCAATCACTGTGACAATTTATATGAGCTTTTTATGGGAATAAAATCCATTGTACGGATCTTGATTCTCATTTGAGAGGAATTTTTATCTCTGATGGTTGGGAAGATACTCAACATAAAAGGTACTCTTATTATGTGTGAGTTTCTTAATGTATTTTCAATATAATTTATATGTATTCCACTAAATCATGATATTGTGTTTTTTATATAACTCAAACCTATTTCAACACCTATTTGCAGTAATCCATATAGAACGGACCTAATTGAGTTTTAGAAACATAATAAGTAACTCTAATATAATCTTGATGCGATATTCCTTTCACCGAGTGTTTTACCATGGGTTGAAAAGTTATTTTTTTATAAGAAATATGAATCAATGCAAATTTTTATTGATTATTCAAAGATTAATAAAATCACTATCCACAAAAACAGTCCTATTACATGTATTGATGAATTATTTGATCAACATCATGGAGAACAATAATTTTCAATGATTTATCTTCATTTTGGATATCATCAAATGTGGGTCAAAAAAGAGGATATACCCAATACAACATTCCATACCAGGTACTGGTAATAATAATTTATTGTTTTTTAGTTGTTTCTAACTAATTCACCATCTACTGTAACGTGTCATGTTTTCGGAACAGGTTGAAAATCACTCCTTGTTAAATTTTTTAATTAGTGGGGTGACGTTTTCTATATCATTGATCAGTATTAAATTATTAGAGTTCCATAAGATTTATATTATGTTTATGGATGGCTTTAGAGTCTTGTCGAGTTCCATAGGTGTTTGGATGGGTTTTAGGAGTTTTGGATATGCAAAAATCAAGTTCTGAAATTGTGTGTCAGGGTGCATGGTTTAGGATAAACTGTGAGGATCCTTCTAGGTAACCATGTGGACCTTTTTGAAATGATCATAGTTTGGGGAATACATGAAAGCAGTGTTTCATGGTTATGCAGCCTTGTCTGCCGAAATTAGAGAAGGATACCACATGGTTTGCGAATGGTTAGAGAAAATAATTCGGTAGGCCACACATCTATTTCCACTTAAGTATTATATATTAACTATAGCTTTTATGTTTATAAAAAGGTTTATAAAACCGTCTGAGTAAAAAGTTTGGCTCAGTAATAGAGAAAATTTTCATTTTTCCCCTTTCCTTTTTTTTGAACTTTCTCCACCTCCTTCATTCATGGGTCATACATCAGCCAAAGGAGGATATCCCACACCTCTTCTTATAGGGTGAGATCCCATTTCTCTATCTGACCTCAATTTTGGACATTTTCAGGTGCGTTGGAGTCATAATAGTAAGGATAACATCGCTGTAGATTACCTTTTTGTCCATATTTTGTCTCACAGACCACTAATTTTGTCTGATACATTTTCCCCATATTTAGGGTAGATGATTGAAAATGAGATCTACTCTAAATTATTTTTAGTTAGACCTCAATATAATACATTCCAAATTCAAATATTCAATGGTAGGTGGTTCATATCTTACTTTTTTATAGTCATTTTTCGAGCATGGATTTTAGTGTGCATTTTGGTATTTTATCCACACCCATTTTTTCATGTTGATTGACCATATAGGAATATTGGATTCTTACAAGTATTCCCTATCTTTTTCCATAGGTGTGAGTCCTGGTTAGAGGTCGTCGCTCCTTGGGTAGTTTGGTCAGGGGTGATTAGTTGAATTAAATATATTTTTTAATATTGATTTTTTTGGATATTCATATCCAATTCATTTAATACATATAACATGAGTTTTCATGGTTTTTTATATTTCATAATTAAATCATATAAATTTAATTTCATATTTAATGTGAATTTTTAAATTCAATAATTTTAATTTAATTTTTTATTTGAATTATATGTGTGAAATGCTTTGTACATGCCTCAATTCCCTAAATGTATGTGATGGTTCCCATGGGGTCTTGATGGGCTTGGCCTGAGATTAGGGTGGACAGGCCATCAGGATTGAGGTATTTTTGATCATTTGGTTGGGCTTTCCCTGGATACATGGGTGGTGTTGACCATCGGTAGGGAATTATGGATATAAGATTGAGTAGAATAAGCTATCCCGTTGGAGATGACCCATGATATTGGACGTAATTTTCATCAATCTTGAGAGACTTGGTCATTGAGGCAGGAGGTAGTGGTGTTGATGTGGCTTAGGTTTTTTATTGGTGATTTTCATTCTTCTTTGTCTGAAAAAACACTGAATTCAGTCATGTGCACATAGGTTGACTCCATGATGAAGTGGTTTTGACCACTAATGTTAGTAGAGGCCCTCGATAATGTTTATTAGGAGATGAGTTATGGGTGATTCTCATTGAAATACATGTGGAAGGTAATGATCTTTCATTTAATAGTGATGAGGCTATATGTTGGGGGTTGTTTCTCACCATGATTGATGTTGTTGGGATTGGACTTATATTGGAGTATGAATATCGTCATTCCTCAAGATATCGTTACACGGGAAGAATGTGGTTTTATTTTAGACAGGGTGTCATTGTACCTCTAGATGTATGTACTAGGGATGATGTGTTCTTTTGTAAAATGGTCTCATAGACCACTGAATTGTTTGGGAATTCCTTTAGGATTTCAATGATTTAATTAAGGCATGAGTTGTCATGAGGCACATGGTGCTGGGTTATATGAAAGATATGGATCCTCAGGGTTGACTGGGGTTGTTCTAATTAGAGGGATAACTTGATCTAGGGCACAAGATCCCTTCCAATCTTCTGATTATGGTATTGACTAAAGTAGGTGAAAACTCCCTATTGGGTTTTGAGTACTAGTGATGTTTTATTATTAAACTAAATAGAATTTTATACTTTTCATTTTATTAAAAACCACATCTTCTTAAACACTTATGTTATGTATGAACCTTTGGATGGAATCCTACCAAGAAACATTCTCATATCCTTCACATTCCCTTCAGGATTTGTGTTGATTTGATTTATTTATGTTTATGTAAACAATAAGCCTCAAAATATGGATCGTAGTAAAAAAATTTCATGGAATATTGGTATGGGACCTTGAGGTTGTTCCTGGAAAGATTTTTTTTAATTGTTTTAGTTGTATCAGAATTCTATGTACATGTATATACTATGGTCGGACCTTTAGTGAAACATCATTCTTGATTTTGATATGTATTAACTCTTTTTCTATATGTATGTATCTACTGAGCTCTTCTATGTGTGACCCCTCTTTTGTATATTATACTATATTCCCTACTATGTAGGCATGTTAAATGTTAGTGTTACAAGTGGTATGTTGGAATATCTTTTATTTCTATCACTTCTTTTTATTATGCTTCTTGTATTTATTGATATTGACTGTTCTTACACCATTGGAATGTTGGGTTTGATTCTTTAGAGTCTTTTATTTTTTTTCTACATGTTATTATTATTACTCATACAGTATTATATAATTCTCTGAGAGTATATCCTCCCTACTATACCACTTTACACATTCAATTATAGTCAGTAGCCTGGGTGTTTGGGGATGTGTGCCTGAGGCTAGTGTCACTCGGTCCGAAAGAACTGTTTGAGTACCTAATTGAGTCAATGATGCTACAAGTGATATCAAAGTAGTTCTTTACTAGGATATAGTATCATCTTAAGGCTATACACTAATGATATCTAGATTGGCCTTTATTTCTTCTGATCTTACTAATTCAGTTATGGTTAACTGGAGATTAGGTTTGGTCAGAACTAGTTTTTGAATACGTGCTTGGTTTCCTGCAGCCCAATGTATGGGGTATAGACTAGGTTACCACGAGTGAGAATTTACATTCCATTTTTAGTTTTTTAATTTTGATATGATTTCCACCACTGTGGATTATTTGACATGTGAATGGTTAATTGTTGTGATATGAGATATCGACCTTGTCCTGGTTTGGAAAAGGATGAGATCTTGGACCTTGGCCCAGTGAGGAAAGGTGTGGTTTGTTACATTATTTATTCTCTATTTTTTGGAAAATAATATAATGTTTGAATGTTTTGTATACATTTATGCCCAGTAAAATGTGAAATTTCCTGATTTAAATGATTTGTAAATGTGTTTTTCTTTCTAAAATATTCATTCCATGTGATATATATGTATATATAAGAAATTTCATGTGATAAGAGAAATGGTCCAAAAACATATATGAGAAAGCAGGTAACATGGATTATAGTGATTTTGATCACCGGGTTTGGTGATGAGTTCATTGGATTGTGGAAATGGTGGTTTGAAAGATGGGAGAGGCCTAAGAAACTATTGATACACGGTTCTCTAGAGAGAGGGTAAGGAGGCCATGAGGACGGGATGCCAAGGGTCATAGTTTTGATAGGGTGGGGAAAGGGTAGTGAGGATTCACGACCTTTTTATTGATTTCCATATACATGTTTTGTTTATATTTGGTATGGTATGTCTGACTGTTTAATGGTATTCAGTGAGTTTTCACCTTAATGGATCTGATAGAGCATCAGGTAGGCGAGGCCAAGGTGCTGCTGGAGAATAGGTAGATTTAGACCCCTTATGGTTAGGTAGTGTATGTTCGATAGGTATATGATTAGGTATATTAATAGGTTATAATGCATGTGGCGAAGCCACCAGATCTTATAGCGTTTTGGTTGGGGCTTGATAAGAAACTCCAAGAGAGCTTGGTGTGGGTTCTCCAAGGCATCAACCAAGGTATTCATAGAGAAGAAACATCTATTGAATATCTAATAAGGGGAATTCCAATTGGAACACTCACAAACTTTTAAGGGTGAGGTTGGTCCATATGATGATGAAAATTGGATAGGGTCTCTATAGTTATTCTTTGACTAGTTAGAGACCCCTCCAGGGAGGAGGGAAAAGTTGGGAACCTATATGCTCAGAGGACTAGGTAAGCACTGATGGGACATGAAGGTTCAGGCTGGAAGACACCAAGGTCTAACTTAGAAGTATTTTGAGGATAGATTCTTTAATCATTTCTTTTCAGAGATACAGAGTTTAAAAAGATCATTGGAGTTATTAAGCATTCAATATATGTGATATTTGTTATGGACTATACAACGACATTCACCGAGTTATCTCTCTTCAAACCCAGTATGGAGAGCGATGATGATTCCAGGGTGATTCCCTTCGAGGATGGTTTATGTAACCCCATTTGGGTGTTAGTAAACATATTTAGGATGGCCTCATTCTCTGAGGTAGTGAACTAGGAACTCATAGCTAAGGGTAATTTGACAGATAGGTCATACATGAGCTGGGAAGAGGCTTTAGGTTACCATAGTGGACTTTCTTATGGTTAAAGGAAGTGAGGTAGAGATGAATTCCAGTAGGCTGTTAGGATAAGGACTCAGCTAAACCACCTAATAGTTGATCTTCTATGGTTTTATTTTAGTTTGGTTAGCTAGGTCATGTATAGATTGAATTTGAGTGTCCTCAAAAGGAGTTCCTGGAATGAAGATAGGTCAGTAATCATGAAAGGTTCTACAGGAGGCCTTCATGTTCAGCCGATAGATATGTATCAAAGCATACATTGGGTTATGAGAACTATTTAGGATCAATACTCGGTGAGGGATCCAATATTAATCTTTTCATAGATCTTAAGGCAGAGATAGAAGTAACTAGCACTAGGGTTAGTGGATATTGGCAGGTGGGGAACTGTAGTTAGTTTAGGAATTAAGCAGTCATTCCTTGGGCCAGTTGCATGTCAAATAGTTTCTAGGGGATGAGGATTCTAGTGAGACAATGATGGTTAAAGGTATTATGTGGGAATGACCATGATTTCTATTTCTTTTTTTATTTTGAATTTCCTTTTTAGGAATGTCAATTTGGGCATGTACTGTTGAGGCATGTCTATTTTGGTGAATGAGGTGCATGATTTTTATATATGGACTGATGACACATAGGTCTGTTGGATGGAATAATATCTGATATGTTATATATATGTCTATATATATAAGGTTTTAGGCTTTAGGTTTTTCTATTTTTAGCATCATTGGATGTGGGATTTGAGGATCTGACGGCGTCAGGAGCATTGAGGAGATACATGATCGTTTGGGTTTTGAGGAGTCTAGGCACCATTGTATTGTGGTACATGATTGAGGTTCCAAGAACATGGACTTATTTTATCATCCATAATTATGTGGGATCTCAATTAGTTCCATATGTGACATGGGATCGGGGAGGGAATCGATGTGGTGTGAAATGTATTTGGGTGTTGGGAATGAAATGCAAGCACCTGTTATAGTGTGAGAGTGACAATGTGTCATGTGAGTACTCATGGGTCATGAATTGTTTTGTTGGAAAAAGAATCATTTATTTTTTTGGTCTGTTGAGGCCAAGGAGTATCACTCCTTTGGTGGGTAGACACCCTTGAGGTGGATGAATTATACCTTTTAGACCGAGGTAGTCTGGGTTGTTTTGAAAGGGATGAGTATGTTTGGTATCATCCTCCTATTTCATTTGAAATATCATATATGATTTACATTAAGGTGGGGACATTCTAACATCATGGGGTTTTCGAACTCATTGAAAATCACACCATTTTTTCATTTTATCAATTAGTGGGGGTCCCATTTTCTATTTCATTTATTGAAATCAAATTCTGATAGTTCAATCATCTTTATATAATTTTTATCGATGGTTTAGGGGGATTTGGGAGTGCCTTGGGTGTCTGGATAGGGTTCAAGAGTGTCGAAGGCATGAAAATAATGTTTTGTAATTTCAGGTCAGGGTGCATGGTTTAGGATAAATAGAGGATTCGCTTATTAGAAACTGTGCGACCCCTTTTGGACTAAGCACAGTTTGGGGAAACTATGTGAGGGGTGGCTCACAGGTATGAATCGTTGCCTATAGAAATTGTAGAGGGCTTCCGAATGGTTGTGCATGGTAAAAAAAATGTGAGGTAGGATGCATGGGTACTGCCACTTAGGTAGTACCTATACACTGTATATCTCATGGTTACCCCACTATTTGGAAAACCATTCAAGTAAACCATGTGGCCCAGTAAAGGTAAAAATTTGCATTTTCTTCCACATTATTTTTCATTTTTTGTCCCCTTTACCCCCCAATCATTTTTGTGTCATATAATATCCAAAGGAGTATCTCCTCCTTTTCTCCTAGGTTAAGATATCTTTTATCCATTCGAACACCACTTTGGTCATCATTGGGTGCATTAGAGTAATATTGATAATACTAACCTCACCCTATCTTCTCTTCCATTTTCCTTTCACCTCACATACCACTAATTTAATCCAAGTAATTTTACATTATTTTATGGGGATAATATGGAAGATAGGATCTACTCTAAATATCTTTGAGTTAGAGCTCTATATCGGACATGCCTATGACTACAAGTCCAGTGTCGGTGGTGCATATATTACTTGTTGTTTTTTAGACATTTTGGGGGATCATATTTTATCATACATTTTTTTATTTTAGTGTGAACCCTTTGTTTCATATATATTTGACCATTTGGAAATATGGTATGCCTTTAGGCATTCCCTAACCTTTTCAATTTGTGTAATGATTAGTTATTGGTTGTCTCCCCATGGGTAGTTTGGCCGGGGTTCTTAATTAAATTAAATTTTCTTTTCGTTAGATTGGATTGTTTATTCAAATATAAGGAACTCAATACCAATAACATGATTTTTCGTGGATTTATAGATTGTATAATGCAATCGTTTAATTTTAATTTCTTTTTTAATTTGAATTATAAAATTCAGTCATTTTAGTTGAATTGTTTATTTGAGTTATATATGTGAGATTCTTGTGATATGCCTAATTGCATGAAAGACATGTGATAAGACCCACGGGGTGATGATGATCTAGGCTTGATATTGGGTTGGATGGTGTATTAGGATTTAGGAGAGGTTTATTATATGGTTGGGATAGTCTTAGATACTTGTGTGGTTTTGACCTTCGTTTGGGTGTTAAGGATGCTGGAATGAGGCAAGAAGACTATCAAGTAGGGAATAGCCCGTGATATTGTATAGAATGGCTATCAGATATGACCAACATTGTGATAAAGGAATGAGGATCTAGTTTGAGTGTAGATTCAATGTTTTATTGGTTATATATTCTCACATTTGATAGACAAATCACCGAATTGAGTCATGTGCACATAGGCTATCTTGGGGATGAGGTGGCTTAGACCACTAATATGGGTAGAGGCACCAGTTAGTCCAGATTATGAAATATGTTGGGGTTATTTCTATAGAAATTCATGTTGAAGATGTAGAGAATTCATTTGATAGTAATTGGGCTATCAGTTTATAGCTGATTCTCAAAGTAATTATGGTATTTGGGCCTAGACTTATATTAGAGGATGGATATCACTATTACTCGGGACATCGTTCCATGGGACAATAGTGGTTTTAATTGTGGATAGGTATCGATGTGCCTTTGTATGTAAATTATTGTGCTTAAATGTTCATTCAATAAGGGTTCTGAGGGACTATGGAATTGTTTGTCCATGCCTTTGTGATGTCAATGATTTAATTAAGACACGAGGTTTCATGAGTCATATGGTTACAGGTTACATGATTAAGGTGGAACTTGAGGGTTCACTAGGGTTGTTGGAATTAGGGTGATACAATGGGCAATGGTCCAAGGATCCTTTCTAGTATAGTGATTCTGGCATTGTCCTAAGCAGTTGACAACTTCTGGGTGGATGTTTAATACTAGAGAAGTTTATTTGTTAAATTAAATACCGTGAAATGATTTTTATTTTATTAAAAATCACATATTCTTGAAAAATTACATTTAGTTATCATGTTTGGGCTGTATGTTACTAAGGCATGTTCTCTCACTCTACACAGGCCCTTCAGAACACATTTAGAATTTATGTATTTACATTTAGGTAATTTATTGTCCTCAAGATCAAGATTGTAGTAGTAGTTTTTCATGTAATTTTGGAATGGGACTTTGAGAGTTTCTTGGAAGGAATTTCTTTTTTGGTTTCTTTTGTTATATCAGCATTTTATGTATATTTATATACTATGGTCAGACCATTGGAAACCATTTTTTTAGAAATTGATATGTATGTCCTATTTTGATATATATATGTAAATACTGAGTTCTTCCATTGGTGACCCATTTTTTGTATATTATATTATATTTCCATCAATGTATTCATGTTATATTTTAGTGTTACAAGTGGTATACTAGATTTTCTTTTATTTCTTATTCTTTGGTTTATTACGATTCCTCTATTTTTTGATATTAACTGTTCTTCCACCATTAGAGGGTCTGGTACAAACTTACTAATTCTCTTATTTTCTACCACATGATATTATTATTACTCAGACTAGTATTATATCTTTCTCTTAGGGTATATCCCCCCCCCACTATTCAAATTTATTTACTCACTACTAATCAGAAGCCTTTTTTGTTCGGGGATGTGCGCCTAAGGCCAGGGATCCCTGATCTGATAGCACTATTTGGGTAGATAATCATGTTTGGGGAACTACGTCTATATTCATGGATTTAATGAATAGAGATTTCAATATTACCTCAACCATTTCTTTCTAGTATATATAGTTGATATTATTTTATATTAAAAATTATTAGAAGAGTGTTAAGATCATTTGAGTATCATTCTAAAGACCCTAAGGAAGGGGAAACAATATATAAAATTTCTGAAGTGTGAATTTTGGATTTTAAAATATTCATACATAGGTTATATAATCTCATGTGAGGTTATTTCAGGGGATCCAACAAATAAAAAATGATTTTAAATGTCGGTATAGAAAAACCATTAAGACTAAAATACATAGTTTTCTTGGTTTATTAAGATATTATCAATTATTTGTGGATAATTTCTCACAAATTTATAATCAACTACCCAATAAAATTAATAATAGAGCTAAGTTCCTTTGTCATGATGAATGTGAAGAATTTGTCATGGAATTTAAGAGAATGATAGTTAGTTCAGTTGTGCATACATTACCATGTAGTGGATAAGGGTTTTTAGTCTATAGGGATTCATCAAAGAATATATTTGGAAGCATCGTCATGTATAATTATATAGTGATAGCATATTCCCCACACCAATTGAAGGTTCATAGGAAAAATTAACCAACTCATGATTTGAAGTTAGCTATGTCAATTTTTCAATTAAATATATGAACGCATTATCATTATGGAGAATGGTGTCATATATATACTAAAAATAAATTTTTTAATTAAATTTTCACACCGAAAGAGTTAAATAGATACCAAATTATATGGTTGGAGGTAATTAAATATTATGAATTTTGAATAAATTACCACCCAGGGAAAGTAGATACGGTGGTAGATTCTCTGAGCTGAAAGGATCATGCTAGTTTATCTATCATGAGTATCGGAAAATATCCAATATTTATGAATTTGAAAAGGATATATCATGAAATATTGAAGGGAAAAATATTATCTTTCTCAAATGACTGATGAACCATATATCCTAGTGAATATTAATTCGGTACATAAGGATGATATATAACTACAAAAGAAAGTGACAATTTTTCACGAGTTTAACACTAATTGTGATGGGATGATAAGGTTAATAACCATTTACATGTTCCATTCGTATCATATTTGAAGAAGAAGATGTTGGATGGGGATCATAATTCATTATTCTGTATTCATCCTATAATTTCAAAGCTCTATAGACATATGAAAGAGTATTTTTGGAGGGATGTCCTAAAGAGAGATATTGTTGAGTATGTATCTTAGTGCTTGGTATTTCATAAATCTTTGGCTGAGAGAGCAAAGTCTAAGTAGATGTTACAATGATTACCCATATCATAATGGAAATTGAAAATGTTACCATGTATTTTTTATATGGAATCCCCAATACATCGAATGAGAAAGATGGTACATGGGTTCTAGATGATCACCTTATGTAGTGATCACAATTAAATTCCATTAGAGAATACATATATTTTGGTTATCTTTCTAGCATATATATTATGTAATAGGAAATGTTTCATGGTATACCACATTCTATTATATCAGATAGGGATCTGAGGTTTTCATTGAAGTTCTTGTGAATATTTTAAAAGGCTGTAGATATAGTGTTAATTTTTAGTACTACATGTCATCCCCATAAATATGTTCAATATTAGATAATAATTCAAACCCTATAGGATATTTTGATATCTTTATTTACAAATTCTAATGGTTGTTTGGATCAACAGATTCCTCTCATTGAGTTTTCTTACTACAATATCATTCAATCAGCCATTCATATACATCCTTATAATTCCCTATATGAAAGTAAATACAGTACATCAATATTTTTTTATGATATTGAATAAATAAATATATTAGTACTTAATTAAGCGGATGAAATAATAGAAAAATTCAGATCCATTTATCCAAACATCATGGTAGCTCATAGTCGAACGAAAAGTTATGTTCATAATCATCAGGGAAATATAGAGTTTGAATTTGGTGAGAAAGTATCATTTAGAATTTCACCAAGGAATAAGGTTATGATATTCATAAATAAGGGAATGATTATCCCTATTTATTTTCCCCTTTTTAGATTCTTGATCAAGAAGGTAGATTATCTTATCGTTTGGTGCATCCACTGAACTGCAATCAATTCCACGATGTGTTACATGTATCTATATTTGGGAAGTATATAACTGATCATTCACATATAAAAAACTCAAATTCATTGAAACAATGTCATTATATTTCTTATTAAGAATAGCCTGTATAAATTACAAAAAATAGAGAGAAACTACTATGAAAAAAGACCAATCGACCGGTCAATGTTTCATGGAAAAATCAAAAAATTGAGGAAGATTAATGGGAACCTAAGGATGTGATGAGGAATAATTATTCTCATTATTTTAAATCAAAATGATTAATTTCAATGGAAATTTCATTTTATGTATGATATAATTTAAGACCTCAAGATATTAAGAAATATTTTTTTCAATTAAATTATACTTCCTTGATAGCTTGTGTTGCACACAACACTGAGTTTAAATGAACCAATATATAATATTAAAACATTATTATGTTATAGTTACCATCTAGTCATTATATATGTGGGTATGAATATTATTAAATAAATTTTAAAAAAATGTATTGTTTATAATGATACCAATTTATTATGCATAATAATAATATCATTTCAAAGTAAAAGTTATATTTCTTTAGTAACATAATTTTTTTATGCACAAAATAATGCTATAATAACAAATTCAATAAATTGATTTTGTTGATTTATTTTAAATGAACTTATTTATTATATATTAAATATAAAAATTAAAAGTTATTTAATATTTTTCTAGGCATGTGATAAGAATAAACTAGGTTTTATTCTTAAAAATGTATTTTCCTAAAATGTTTTTTTTTATCGTGTATTGCACGCGTATTTTAAAATTAATTTTTACCAAATATTGGTATTAAATTTGGTAAAATAGATTTCATATTTTAAATCATGCGGTTTAAATTTCTTAAATATTCCACTTTTATTTTTTGTCTATGTGAATAGTAAATGTTGTAAAATTTATCACCTTTTTAAATGGTTAATTAAGCTAATATTGGTTAAAAATAAGTGATAAGGCTATAATTTTTCATTATAATTATTATTGGAAGAATATAATTTTACCCTTCTCTTTTTAGGTACAAAATCGAACAGTTTAGTGGACACTTCTCTCTCAAAATGTAATATATAATATTTCTAGAAAATAATGTTAACAAATTCCACTCTCTTAGTTTTAAATATATCTTATGTGTCCACATAGGGACAAAAGAAATTTGTAGAATAATATATGTTTCTATTTTTATATTAATGAAATTATTTTAATGTTATAAATTTAATTCTTATTTTTTGTAATAATTTAATGACATTATATTCTTATTCAACATGGATTCGGTATTTATAAAAATAAAAATAATATTAATAAATGATTTTCAAAATATTAAAATTAATATAATTTTAATGAGTTAATTTTTCCTAATAATTGAAGAGATATAAATGACATGTTAATTACATTTAATATAGTTATATTTGAAATCACCTTTTCTCTTGATGTATTTAATGTCAAATTCCATGGATTCTGTTAAAATGATAAAAATAAAATTTTATAATAAAAAATATTTCATTAAAATATAAAAAATTAAAAAATAATTTTGGATTCAAAAAAATGTAATGGATATGGTTTTAATAATAAACCATTGTCCATTTATAGTACATTTTTCATTTTATTTTAACATTTTCAACTCTGGAAGGGTAGAAAATATTAATATTATGGTAATTGATAAAAGGGTTAAGAAAGGGTTAACACAAAAAGGATTAGGGAAAAATGTGATCCAATCTTGTAAAAATTTAATTTTATGAGATTATTACAAATTTTACTCTTCTTATCTTTTAATATTATCAATTTTCAATCATTTTTAAATAAAAATTAATTTATATGAATTTAATATTCTAAAAAGTCCATGAGTTCCCTCCCCTCAATTATAAAATGGCACCCCTCCTATCCCTTTTTCACAACACATTGATCCTTCAATATCAACAAAAACCTAAGAAATTTCTATTCTTAACTTTTCTATAAATGTTATAGAGATTAATTTCATCCCAAATAACTAACCCTAGATCCCTTAATACGATATCTAATGAATTTGTTTCAAAGAGAAGGTAATCCCCATAACATATTACTTTTTTTTTATTATTTTACCTCTTATAAATATGTTATATTTGTCATAAAATAAAAAATTAAGTATACTAAATATAATATAACGTTATTATGATTATAAAACAACCTTTATTAACCCTCTTTCTATCAAATGGGAATGGAAAATACCACTCAGGCGTACATATGACTTATCGCCTTCATGTGGTGATATAATTAATTACACTGTTTCATATTTTATGGATTTGTATTATGATGTGTTTAATATTTATATTTGATAATTATGAAATATTTATACTTTTTTATGGTAATATCATATATTCCTTCTTACCTTATAACTTTTTAGAAAATGACAATGGTGTTCCTACATACTTGTGAACTACCACCTCCACGATGTGATGTAATTCATTTTTCAATTTCATTTTTATGGGATGGTAATAAGTATTTATTTCATAAATATATATTATATATATTATATAATATTTTTAATGTAATATTTCGTTATTATTTACTTTTATATCATACCATCTTTCAAAAAATGAAAACATTGTTCATGCGTACGTGCGGCCTACCGTCTCATGAAATGGTGTAATTAATCTTTCTATCTCTACCTTTTATGAATTATTATGAATATTTATATAGTGGATATATATTATATTATATGTATTTACAGGATTATGATATAGAATTATAATGAATTTAAATTTTATATATAGGAGGTTAGAGTGCCTTCAAATCTAGTGAAACTCGAGGTAAGGGGTTTTTATTTCACTTTTATTTTCATGGGAGACATTCCATATACATCACTTGTTTCTTTTTTATAGTTAATATACTACCTATGAATGTATTCTTTTATTACTCTCATAAAAATTATGGTGTATAAATATCCATCTATGTTTGCTTTTTTCTGGTGTCTTGTGATTTTAATGTTACAAATGCACTATGGATTTTAGGTCACAGTCACCTATTTTATCAAGAATATTTATGATTATATTTATAATGATGATGTTTTATTATATACCTCTAAATAAAATTATTAATTTTGTTCTCTAAATTTATTTTATGAAATTATGTTTTTCCTTTTATTTTCCCCACCTTAAGTATTCAAGAGACTTAAACTATTTTATATAGAAAATGAAATTTTTCCTCTATTAGATCAAATTTACTAAATCTTCCATATGCATGTTTTATAAATATATTATAAATAAGGTTTTTAATATTATATAATATTTTTAAAAGTAATTTTTACATTGTTTGAATTTTAAAAAAGGGTTTTAGCAATATCATCTGATAATTCTATGAATCAGGTTCTTTTTTACTAGAAAAGTGTAAATGGGATGTCTTATTTTAATTCAAATAAACTAAATGGAATTTACCACTATCATGAACAATGAATAATTTAAATATTCCATTACATGATTCCAAGGTTATTTTCAAATAATTTTTTTCTAATATTATTAAAAAATTACAATATAGAGGTTGTTTTCAAAATATAAAGGTCATTTTCCTCAAAAAAATTTTAATCGTATTTTAATGTTATATCTATTCATAATTGAAAATATCCCTTGATTTCAAAAATTCTATTCAAGGGATATAATCCAAGAATACCATCCTTATTCATTCTATACATTAATTATGTTTATGTTTAAAATATTTTTATTATGGAATGTTTATGAAACCCATTTTTTTCCATGGGTTATGCTATGATAAAATGTTTATGAACCCCATTTCGTTGAATGGATTCTGATATAATGATGTTTTTATGAATTTTTGGAACACATATATATGATTTTAATTATTTTATGGGTGGTACCTATATCTCCCTACAATTCATTTGGTAAATATTGATAACTCATGAGATAAATAGTACTTGAATGGGGAGTGAATCCAATTTTGTAGGGGATATTTTCCACTAAAATAGACATGGGAGTGAACCTTGAATACTATGATGGGTTGTGGAGTGAACCCAGTCCATATTGATAGTCTTGAAAATGATCCCTTACTAATACGTAAATTATTTTATATACTTATGTGTATTCCAAAATTACATGTCTTACGCCAATGATATTGTAACACCCTGATATTTATGTGAATTTCTTTCAAATAAATTTAATATTTTGATATTTTTTCAGTTCACACAACAATGTAAATATATTTTCGATATGTTTTGGATTCCTTTAAAACTAAAAAAAATTTCATTGAACAAAACACTGATTAGGCGTATGATACATGGAACACTGAGTTGGGCTGTGATACATGCAACATCGAATTAGCGTATGATACATGCAACACTGAGTTTCATTGAAACCTATCATTTTATTGTTTAAATTAATTAAAAAATATAATTATAACCTATCCATTAAACATATTTATATGAAAATTATTAACTAATTTTCAGATATTGTTCATAATTGTTTTCTATAAATAAAATATATTGATAATAAAATATATAGTTTTGTTAACGTCCTTTTATGTTTGAAAATACTATTTGAATATCTTTATAAAAAAATGTATTTTTGAAAAATTCAGAATTTTAATTTTATAAAAAAACCTAATTTTTTAATTTATAATGTAAATATTAGATTAGGGTGAATTTTTCGGATTTTTCTGACAATCATCATTTTTGATGAATAGTGAAAAATAGCGGTTCTAAATTCAAAATTAATTTTTAATTTTATTTATTTATAATGTTAAAATATATTTTAATTTGATTTCAGTGTTTAATTAGATAATATTATTATCAATTAATCCAATTTTTTGTCATTGGAAACATTTCTTGATCAAAATTGGACATAAAGACTTAACAATTTTATGATCCTTTTAAAAATAAAACTCAATGTGTCGTCCCGATAGTAGGAATAATTTTAAATTAATTTCTCCCATTTATTTTACTATAATTTTGAAAATTTTATTCAATATCTGGAATCAGAATAATTTATAATGTTTAATATGTTTAACTATTTTTTTGACAAAAAAAATTAGTGAAGGTAATTAAAATTAATTACATCGGTTAAGTAAAAAGTTAGGTTAATAAAGTACGAAACCTTACATATAAGACCCAAAACAACTTATAAACATTTCCAAAACCCATTTAATGTCTATATTTTATCCATAAACTATCCATTATTTATTTTTTTTCTATTACATTTTTTAGGAAAGAACATATTCGCATGAAACTTGTTTCTAAAAATTCCAAGTGAGTTCCTTTCCTTCCATATAAAAGGTCACCACCTCTACCCATTCCTCACACATCTCAAAAATTTTAAATTTAAATATATCCCAAAAAAATCAATATCCCAAAAATCCTCCATTCAACCTTTAATCCTACCTTTGGTTATAAATCCACTCACTAAATCCTTTTGGAACAAACCAAAAGGAGTTACCCGATTAATAGGTAATATCATCTCTCATGCTTCTTTCATTTATTTTCCAATTTCACACCCCCTAGTTTATTTATTCAATTATTGTGTGAAAAGAAAGTATAATACATATACTATGTTGTTTTTATTAAAATATTTGTTCCAAATCATTCAAAAACCTACATCTAATGGATATTAAACATATTGTTTCTATTTATTGTGAACTACTACCTCACGAAACAATGATTGTTCATATTTTCATTAAAACAAATCGTAGTGGACATTTTGATGAAAACTATGATTTTATATATAATATATTATATTTAGTAGGTATTAAATCATATTTATTCATTTTAAAACACACATCACTTTACATTCCATTTGGTGTTAATATGATAATCACGTTTGTGGAAGTGTGGACTACCGCCCGTCAAAGCGATGTGATTCGTTCACACCCCACATGGAATTTATTAAGGATATATTTAGTGAAATTAAATGATATATATAATATAGTAATTATAATTAAATAATGTATTTATTTATATACACATATATATATACATATTTCATTTACATACTTTCTTTCAATATGACAATAAGAATGGAAACAGTGTTCATGTGTTTGTACGGATTACCATATCATTGAATGGTGGATTACATTTCAAACATAATTATGCTATATATTATTACAATATAAATAATTTTTAGACACCTGATATTTATATCATGTTTTATATTATCTAATCATGATACAAGTATATGGATCAACGATATAACAAATTAAGGCGCATGCGAATAAAAAATAAAATATTACCTGAAGTGAAACCTTTACATAGGAACGTAAAAAAGATGGTAATATAAAGACATAGTCATAAAATATATGGAATTATGTATAAGAATATTCATATGTATAAAATATATAATAAATTATATTTATTATACTGTAAACTTTTATGAGTATGGAGAGGGTCAATACACAAGGTAAGGGGATTTCATCTCACTTTTAATTTTTGTGAGATTCATTTTTTATTCACCACTCTTTCCTTTTGTGTATTGTATATATTTACCATGATTTTTTTATGTATCTTATAATTAAATTTATGGGTATTCATATTTCTATTTTATGATCCTTATTTCTTCGTTTTTATCCTACAAACGTTACCAAATCGGTAAAAAAATTTATCTCAATTTTCCTTCTTTGACAATCATGTTTTGTTATGCACCGAAAATATTTTTTGGGGCGAAGACTTTTCCATTTTTCATGAAACATCATGACTATGAATATTTTTGTGAAATTATAGGATTCATCTTATTTACGTTCCTTAAATGGATATTATGATCCCTAGATACCATTTTATATGAGTTTATCGATACAATCTCATTACTTTTTGATATTTTTTTTGTTTTTTCTTCATTCGATGAATTCGTTTGATCCACCAACCAATTATATTAATTAGTTTATTTATCATATATTATTTCATGATATACTCATTTAATGGTACCATATTCTACTCTTTGTAACATAATATTGTAATTTAGGTGTTTCTACGGAAGCCCGAATTTAAACTCTCTTTGGTCAGAAATATATGTTTTCAAAAAAAGGATTCCTATAATATTACACTATTATCCTATAAGCATTAAAATAAAATTTTACCCATTTTTATTTTAAAAATATTTTAAAAGGAATATTTATATAAATTTCTAGTCAAGTCGCTTTTCAAACCATTTTACCGTGCAAAAGAAACATTCTTTTTGACCTCGTACGACATGAACGAATTTACCCTCCATCATTTCTTCAAAGACCCCCCTTTATTTTTAAGTGGTTAATCATTTAGAAAATGTTTTCCAAAGATATTTTAAATGAAAATGGTTTTGAATTTTTTGGGATCATATTATATGTTTTTAATAATAATTGTTTTCAAAACATTTTCAAGAATATTTTATAAATTTTTATGTACAATGGTTTTCCAAACATTTTCATGATTCTTTAAAGATTTTCATAGTGTTTTCAAAGAATGAGGTTTTTAAAGTGTTTTGAAACTTATTTTATATATTTTCATGGAAAATTGATTTCAAAATGAATTCAAGAGTTCATTATACGTTTTCAAATACATTTTTAAAAAATATTAGAAGGTTTTATGTTATAACAATAATTTTATAAAGAAGAAAGGATATTTTCCCAAATAAATATTTGTAAAAGTTATTTCAATATTATTTACCATCTAAGATAACATCAATTGGCGTTACTAATTCTTTTATGGGGAAATTATTCAACGTTTCCATATATATACTTTCCATTAATGGGTTATTCTTTGATGGAAGGATGTTATGAAACTCATTTATCTTTCAGGGGTAAAATGCTTTTGAAACCCACTTCTTTTCACAAGTTATGTTTATGATGAAATGATTATTAAACCTATCTATTCCCACGTGTTTTGATATTTTTACATGTTTATAATACCCATTTAATTTCATGGGTTATGATATGTGTAGTTATGATCTTATAGAACATGTATGTATGATTTCATTATGTGATGGGTGGGACCTATATCTACCTTAAATGAAATGGGTAAAGTTTTATATATCATCAGAGAGACTAATATGGTATGAGGAGTGACATCATGATTCTATGATAGTCTTGGGAATAAAATTTGACTACTAAGATGTATATTTCAGTGTACTATGGCTATGAAAATAGTATGATGAATGAACATTGAATACTAATATGGTAATTGGTGTGAACCGTGACTACTAATATGTTATGAGGTGTGAACTCATGATACTAAGATGGCCATGGGAGTGAACCATGAATACTAATATAGTCTTAGAATAGACACCTTTTATAATATCCAAATAATTATATTGTTATGTGTTTTCCACAATTCAATATTTTATTCTGATGTTATGCTTTGATGGATTATACTCTCTAATTCATTACGATTAAGGTCGTATGAACTGTGAATATTTTTTCCATGATATCTATTATGTTATTTTTTATGAAATTTATGATCTTATGTTTTCATAACCACATTCTCATAACCTTATGATCATATTTATTTTATCATGTCTCCCTTTTTTCCCATTACTTGTCATTTGATCTCACCTTGTTTATGTTTTATTTCCCCCAGGTTATGATTATATGAACAATTTTTGATATGTCTAAGAAGGGTTCTAGTTAAGAAGAACCTATTATTAGATTTTTTAACTCAAATATATACTAGTGTTTATGTTTCCAAGTTTACAAAAGAACTATACCAACTACGGTCTTTGTGTGTCTGTTTTTATAATGTTTAAGTATTTAGAAAATGTGATGTAATGTTAATAATTTAAAAGCAAGGGTCTATATAGTTTGTATAAGAGAAATGGTGTAGTTAAACATTGCATATTAGTATTAGAAAACCTTAGTGAAATCACTTGGTATATTTCTATTTATATGTCTAGTGATGTCTCTAAGGATAAGTATAAGGATGAGTTAATGTTTAGGATAATTACTAGGAATTTTGGTAATGGATAGAGTGGGTGGTTTCCAATAAATACATACCATTATAGATACTACACCTAGGTATTACTATAGCATAGATATACTTAGAGGTATCAACTCTAACAAGATGTTCTGGGCTTGACTCATGTTAATGTAGTATAGGAATATAGGACTTTTTGTACACCTAGTTTGACACTCCCAAGGGATATTCATTCGGAATTCACTAACTCTTCAAAAATCATCACAAATGACTTGGATATAATTTATCTATGAATAACCTTGGATAAACCTAAATTTTCATAGATTATGGAAGGTTTCATGATTTAGAAATAACATAAGTAATTATTTCTATGGATATATAGTTTTCTGCTATGATGTGTAATGATCACACTATGCTTCTTGTTTTGGTCAATGGCGGGAACCCGAAGTAATTGGTTTAATATTGAATGTGATCGAAGATTTTCTAATGAGAAATCAATTGGTATGATCACTAGTGTGAAATATTTCATAATAATTCATAATCAGTTTTAATGATAGATGACTAAAAATGTTTACCTTAACAAACTCTCGAACACAACAAGGAAAAGAAATAATGAGTTTATTGAGAGTTCAAGTGATGGAGTCCTAGAGGAAAGAAGATTCTGGTTCCTTCGTGTCAATAATGTGTAAATAATCACCTAAGTGAATGTCTAATAGGAGTAAAAATATTTTTTGACTGTGGAAAATAATGACATAAAGCAAGTGACTGCAAGGGGAAAATTAATAGTTTTGTTAACGAAATGGATGGGAATGTTGGCCTCCCTAAGTCCTCATCAAAGTTTAAGTGTTTTATGTGTGAATAAAATGGTCATTATGCAACCCATTGTCCCAAGATGATTATTCTTGAAGATAATTAGCAAGGTGGTGTGAGTAATGGTTACATTGTGGATAATGAAGAGTTTATATATGAAATGTGAAAGGGAAGTGGTATTATTGTTAATGGATTGAGGATGGTGTAATGAAAGTAATTTTTTTATTTTCATTAAAAATTTATGAATGATGAAATATACAAGGATTATTCTACTTATTTTTTTACCGCTTAGTATATTCATGTTTATGTTGTATTGGTTAAGTGGTTTTTTGATAATATGATATTTTGACTAGAGGAAGGTACACCTTAATATGTTCATTAAGATAAGATAATGTTATATGGATAAAGATACTTGGGATATGAATAATTAAATTGGATAGTATTTATTACCTTATAACTAAGTAAGGACTTATTTATATGTTGTTTATGCTATGACTAATGAAGGTTACAAAATTTTCATATTTAAGTAGTAAATCCGACATACGTTGGAATTAGGAACCATTCATATTTTCCAAAAGTATTTAAGTTAATTCAGGTTGAAACCATGTTTTATGGGAAGATGTGATGAGGGTATTCACATGTTTGGAATATCACAACCAAGAGATACATTATGATATTCATGGTAATCAATGTTAAGAGAATTCTGTGAATCTCTTTCTAATGTTTTGGATTTTCATATTTGAGAAGGGTTATAAGGTTGACTATTCATGAAAATTTTAAGTATAACATCAGAAGAAGTTTTTCTATACTAAGTTTGTTTTGAAATAAATGCATAAATGGATAATAAGTTACTGAAATTTTTTCAATGATATCCATATTATATATTATATTATTTTGGTTTTAAAAAAATACATCATGTATGATAGGTGACAACCAATCAAGTCTGGCAAGGTTGTGGTTCTTGAACCCATGACCAAAGGAAGAAAAAGGTTTCACACTTACCACTAGTATATGTGATATATTGTTTAATGTATAATTATTTTTTGAATTAATATTTATGATGAACTAGTAGTGTCACTTTTTTTATAAATTAATTCATGGTGATTATTTTTAAGCGAAATGTTTTTAAATTTTTTATTCTTTTAGGTGCCTTTAGATCTTTTAAAAGAGTATTTTAGTGATATATTCATAAAATATAATTTATAGACATTAATTCCATGATGTAATGGATTTATTTTAAATTTTCCGAATAAATCCCCAAGAATGAATTTTTTTACACAAATTTGTCCATAATTACTCAATGCTCAGAATGTGATCAAACGCTATAATTGTCCTAATACATTAATTTTCATTGCACTGATGGAATTCTAAATCATAAATTTTTTTTATGAATTTGAGGCCCATGAATATCCTTTTACCAATCAATTGTTTTTTTCATGACCACAATCCCCCCTTATAAATATTTTATCTTTTTCCTCCATGTCCAATCTTCACTCCCATCTTATGTTCTCATATGTGGAAACCTAGTCATATATTACTTTGGGTAACCGTTATGGTTTGAAATTTTTATTTTTAAGGGTAGTTTTAGTATCCATTTTCAATATGTGGGTTTATATGAAGGAAAATAACAATATTGAACCATTTCTAACCCAGATTAATTTTGAGGGAGAAATTTATTTTATGTGGTTATAATGTAACACAACGAGATTCTGGTGAATTGTTTTTCAAATTAATTTAGTCATTTGATATTTTTTCACTCACACAACAATGGAAATAGATTTTATCTAATTCAAGGATTAATTTCACACAAAAAACAACTTTTCTTATGTTTCATGCAATAATATGTTAGTGTACGATACATGAAACACTGAGTTGGAATGTGATACATGCATCACTAAATTGGCATACGACCCACGCAACACTGAGTTTTTATGAAACTTATCCTTTTATTGATTTATTTATTCAAATAAGATAATTATAACCTAATAATTAAACATTGTTATATTAATATTATTATCTAATTTGCAGATATTTTTACAAATTGTTTTATATAAATAAATCATATTGATTATAAAAGATAGGGTATCTGGTAATGTCCTTTAATATCTAAAAATATTATTTTAATTTCATTCAAATAAAATTAATTTTAGACACTTTTATGAATTTTATTCGATAAAATAATTCAAATAATTTAATTTATAAGTTATAAATTAGCTTAGGGTGATTTTATGGGAGTTTTCTCACAAACATCACTTTTGGATTAATAGTGAGAAATTATGGTTTTTATTTCAAAACAATTTTTTAATTTAATTTATATATATACATAAAATATATTATAATTTAATTTAAGAGGTTAATAATATAATATTTTTATCAAATAATCTAATTTTTCTCATTGTAACCATTTCTACATTTAAATTGGACATAAAGACTTAAACAAACATTTGATTCTTTTTACTATAAAAGCCCACACTAACGTCCCGACAGTGGGATTAATTTTAAATTAATTTTTACGAATTCTATTATTAGAATTTGGAAAATTGGATTCCATGTTTAGAATAATAATAATTTAAAATATTTAATAATTTTAACATTTTTTTACAGAAAATATTATTGAAGGTGATTAAAACTAATTACATCATTTAAGTGAAAATTTAGATTAATAATGTACTAAACCATAAATATAAGACACAAAACAACAAAGACACATGTAAAAACCCTTATTTATGTCCATAGTTCGTCCATAATACTTAAATTACTATGTTTTTATAGTTTTTATGACTTTTTTTGGTAAGACCAGGTTCACACCTAACATATTTATACTCAATTCCAAGTGAGTCCTTTTACTTACTTATAAAACGCCACCACCTCTATGAATTCCTCACACCTATAAAACTTCTTAATATTCAGAAAATACCAACCCAATACACTTCCCAAATATCCACCATATTCCCTTGAATCCTAACTTTACCTATAAATCATATCAAAGAATCCTTTTGGCACAAACCAAAAGGAGTTACTCGGTTAGGGGGTGATATCTTCTCTCAATATTATTTCCTTTATTTTCCTTATTCACCCACTAAAATATCTTTATTCCATTATTGTGTGAAAAAACAAGTATCATAAATATACTAGGATGAATTTATGAAATTATTTATACCTAAACTTACACACACCTCTATCTAATGGATATCAAACTTGTCGTTTATGTGAACAGCGAACTGTTGCCTCATGAAATGATGAGTGTTCGTATTTCCTTTACCACAAATCATGTTGGAGATTATGATATAAAAAATATATATATAAGTCATATATTATATTTATTATGTCATAATGATTATTTATTCTTTTTATAACACATATCACTTTAATTTCTATTTGGGGTTAAGATTATAATATAGTTTGAGGAAGTGTGGACTACTGCCCCCTCAAAATGATGTGATTCATTCACAGACCACATAGAATGTTATATGGGAAGGCATAGTGAATTTATATGATATATATTATATATCCATGATAATTTAATAATGATATATATATACAAATACACATATATATATAAATATGTCATTTATATACTTTCTTTCAATACAACAATAAGAATAGAAACAATGTTTATGCTATGTACAGATTACCGTCTCCATGAACGATGTATTTTATTTCATACGTATCTTTTCTATAAAAATTTATAATATAAATATAATATATATACCATATATTTAAATCATTATCTAAATTGTGGAATCAATATAAAGGTATACAGATTAACAATATAACAAATTATGATGCATGCGGAGAACAAACTGAATATTACCTGAAGTGAAAAAATAACATAAGATCGTTAATAAGAAGGTAATATTAGGAAATTATAAAAAAATATATGGTATTATGTATAATACTATTATTATTTATAATATTTATAATAAACTTATATTTATTATACATAAATCTTGTACGATTACAGATAGAGTAAATACATAAGTTATGGGGATTTCCTCTCAGTTATAATTTCCATGATATACATGTTATGATCACCATTGTTTCCTTTTTTAGGGTTTAGGTACTGAAAAATATTATATTTTATTTATAGTATACTTCAATTTATTGGTATTAACATGTCCAATTTATTATCCTTTTCATCTGGCTTCACTTTCAAAAGCTACTAAATCAGTAAAACGTTTTGTCTCAATTTTCCTTCTTTGAGACTCATGTTTTGTTATGCACCTAAAATCTTTTTCAAGGTATATAAATTTCCATTCTTCATGAAATATCATGAATATGAATATTTTTTGGATATTATATTATTAATTTAATATAATTTCCTTAAATGGATAGTATGAACATAAGGAACCAAGTAATAAGAGTTTAATAAGACAATCTCATTGCTTTTCGAGATTATATATTTTTATGCTCCTTTGATGAAATACTATGATCAATATCTTAAAAATATTCATTAGTTTCTTTATCCTATATTATTTCATGATATAATCATTTAATGCTACCATATTACACTCTTTGGAACATAAGATAGTTAAGAAAGAGTTTTTTGGAAAGCCATAATCTACCCTTTTATTAGTGGGAAATATATATGTTCTAAAAAGGGAACCCAAGGATATTATACCATTATCATATAATATTTTAAATAAATATTTATAGTTTTTGTATTTTAAAAATCTATTAAATGTAATTATATGTTCACTTACCAAACACGGGACTTTTCTATCCTTATTACCATGCAAAAGGAATGTTCTTTTGACCTCATATGACATGTACACATTTACCCGCCATCACTTCCTCGAAGTTCCATTTTCATTTTTAAAAGGATAATAATTAAAAAAAGTCAAAATATATTTTAAAAAAACGATTTTTCAAAAAAAAATCAAGCATTATTTATTGGTTTTCAAGAAAAATGGTTTTTGAATTGTTTTCAAGATTATTTAATAAGTTTTCAAGTACAATGGTTTTCAAAACATTTTCATGTATACGTTAAATTATTTTAATGTTTCTTCATAGAATAATGTTTTTAAATTTTTTGTGAAAATTATTTAATATTTTTTAAGTACAAATGTTCTAAAAATTATTTAAGTCTAATTTATAATTTTTCAATTTTATTTTCAATGAAAAAGTCTTATAAATGGTTTTATGTTATATAAATTATTTTTCAAAGATAAAAGGATATTCCCCTAAATAAATGTTTTAAGAGATATTTAAAAATTATTTACCAACTAAGATAAATTCATTGGTGTTACTCATGCATTTTTTGGGGAATGTATTCAATGTTTTAATTCATATTCTTTCTCTGAATTCATTATGTTTGATGGAAGGATGTTATGAAACCCATTCCTCTTTCACGGTTTATATGCTTTTGAAACCCACTTCCTTTCATGGTTTTTTATGATAAAATTATTATTAAACCTATATATTTCCAAATTTTTTGATATTTTTACATTTTTTGATACTCATTTCATTTCATGGGTTTTGATATGTTTATTTATGATTTTGTGTGACAGGTATGTATGATTTCATTATATGAAGGTTGGGACTTATATCTCCCCCCAATTCAATGTGTAAATTTTTATATCTTGAGAGAGAATAATATTGTACAAGGAGTGAACTTGTGTTACTATGATGGTATATATAATGAACCTTTACTATTAAGATGGCCAAGGGATTGAACCATGACTAAAAAGATGATATAAGGAATGATCCTTGACTACTAATATGGCCATGGGAGTGAACAATGACTACTAAGATGGTATGTGTTGTGAACTCGTCCTACTAATATGCCCATGGGTGTGATCCATGACTACGAAGATGGTATTGGCAGTGACTGCTTGGCTACTATGGAAATCATTATATGCTTATGTTTTTACCATAATTTTATGTTTTATTCCTAGGTTATTTTTTCATGGATTATGCTCTATATTTCATTATGATTCATATATTATGAACTAAAAATATTTATTCCATGATCTGTATTATGATCTTTGATAAGAGGGGTATAATTTTCTATTCTGATTTTCACATTCTCATACACTTATGATTAGGTTTATTCTTACATGTCTCCCTTGTTTACCATTACTAATTATTTGAGATCACCCCTTTTAATTTTCCTTTCCATCAGTTTATGATGATATGTACTATGTTTGATATGTCTAATAAGGGTTCTATTCAAGAAGAACATAGTGGGAGATGATGTATCTCACATATGTACCAGTGTTAATGTTTCCATGTTTCCAAATGAACTATACCAACCCCGGTATGTGAGAATCTGTTTGTATAATGTTAAAGTATTCATAAAAATTTATTTAATGTTAATGTTTAGAAAGAGAGGGTCTCTGTATATATGCTCTCATTCCACATGTTACTTGATATCTTTATGATTCATGTATTATGAATAACCGTTCTTTATTTCATGATTCAAATTTATGATCTATGATATGTTGGGTATGGATATAAAATTTTAATCTCGTTTTCTCATATCCTTTCACACATGTTATATATGTGATCATAGATATATCCCTTGTTTATAATTACTTATCATTTGAGCTCAACCATTTTTATGTTTCCTTTCCTCATGTTATAAAAAAATGTTTTAGGAATGATATGTTAAAGAATAGTTCTAATTATAATAAACATAATGGGATACCCCTATAAACCAATTATTTATGTGTCAAAATTTAAAATGGTACAAGGCCTATAAAATTCTAGAATGGATCATTATGTTATGTAAAGAATATTCATCTATTAAGATGAAATATATATGTATGAAATGAATGGGTTGTTATAGTCTTAATGATTGAAATAAATAAACAATATTGATTTCCTTAAATTTTCATTAATCACATTTATAAATATCCATTAATTAATTTTCCCCTGGGTCATAACAATGAACTCATTTCTATAAACATTGTAACTCTATCAAAGGATCCATTTTTAAATCAATTTTAGGAAAGCAGCTCATTATAAAAATACATATCATTAAATCCAAATTTGACCTTGTTGAAAACAAAACAATATTGAAATCACACAAACACCGTCATAATCATTTCAAAATTCCACACAAGGATTTTTTAAATTCATGGTATATAAAAACCTCCCATTTGAAACATGAAAATATGGAATTCAAAAGAGAAACCATTTATATAAAGATAAAAATTAATATTAATGATTTAGAAACATTGTATGGATATTAAAATTTTATTTCTTTCAAAAAATGAATTTACAAAGATCAGTCACACTTTTAATTCCAAATTAATTTCGTGGAAACACTTACTTGGAAGAATTATAAAACAAGCTGAAATGTGTCTTCCTGGATGAAAACCACCATAATATTATTGGATTCCGACACTAAAATCCATAAGAGACCAAAAATAGATATTTAGATCATCCCAGACCTAATACCTTAATTACCTAGTGAATTAAGAATCCGAGAGAAATAGGAAACCTAGGAATGATTGAAGAATTAATTTTAGGGAATGATGAGGGATTTACATTAGAATCACTTGGAACTCACTCTGAACGTGATAATAATAAAAGGGGTAAGAAGTTTTTTTCACCTCCTTGGGAATATAGATATAATATGATTCATATAAAATATGATATGGTACAATTCCCCCTTAATTAGAAAGTGGAAAAATGAAAAACCAAAAAATTAAAAAAACTTATTAGACCATAGGGTTTGTAAACAGTGATTTCCAGTACATGTGATCACCCTGAAGGATTACCCCTTTAAAAAAGGTGAAATATGGATCCCTAGGAAGATACACACGGTTTGCAAAAACATATAATGACCTTTTAAAACAAAACTCTCTGAATGATAGTACCCTCCACCCAATTACAACTATCAATGTGAGTAAATAGATAAACACCTCTAAAACCATAAAAATCCCAATTTCCTATACAAAACTTAGTAGGATACATGGTGAACCAAGATAAAATAAAATAATTAAAATAAAACACTCTAGTTACATAAGGTTTTAACATTTAATTTTTCTAATTTTTATTATATAATATCTTATTTACCAACTATGATATATTTCGTATACTATATATATATTACACATAACAATATTGTGTTTTCCTTCACTAATTTTCTTTATAAATTAAAATAAATTTCTTTTGTATTCTTCAAATATATGATTTATCACTATAAGAAAATTAATTTTCTATAACTCGATACAATATTTAGTAAATATCATAAGTATGATCTCGGATATGTTACATATTATGAAAACATAATATATTCCATATGAACTTTGTTTGGTGTCATAGTTTAATTACCAAAATTTAATATACATTATCTAGATAATATTATATATCACAATGATATCTAGGCCCTTTATAATATTCTACTTCTGAGAAAAAATCTTATGTATTTCATACCTTTCCAAAGTTTTTACTTCAACCTATAATTACAATTTCATTTAGAATCAACACAAAACCTCGTTAAACATTCTTAGCGATTCTTCAAACACTCAAAAATAACTTATAATGATTCAAATTAAATTAGGAATATATCAAAACCAATAATAAATATTCATAAAAATTATTATATGAATATTAAAAAATATATATACTCCTATTGTGTATTTCAAGAACTATTAACTTCCTCATCAATTATAAGCTCCACTCAATATTTTTTAGTAATAATCATAATTATATACTCTATTTAATATTGTTTCATTGATTATTATTAACACATGTTGGATCCTCACTCATTAAATAAGCTTGATTATTATCTAATACATACAGATTTCAACCTCATCAAGAACATTTTGTAAATATTTATTCAATCATCCATTAAGGTATTTAATTGATTCATTTAAACTCTAACTCTATAATTATAATATGTATTATGATGCTCCCTAAACTCTATATATCTAATAACTAAAAGTATTATAAGTTTCATTATAAGTTATTAGTAAGAATATATTCCTCGTACTTACATTTATTTATTCATTGGGAACTTTATCATCTCCTACTATATCATATATCGACTTCACTTCTCATTGACATATTGAAAACCATTATATAAAAATAATATGTCTCCATCAAAATCCATTTAGGTTTTTTAGTCACCCCCTTTGGAGTTTTTTTACGATACCCATTTAAATTAAACCAAATTCAATTTTGAAGTAAATACAACATTTCCCCTAACTGATAATAATTACAAAGGTACATTTTTTAATGGAAATTCTTACTCATTTCATCTTTAATATTAGTAAAACGCATTCCACTTGAGAAAATGGTGGTATCACATATCTCCATTTTATGAGATATAAAATAATGAACTCAAATTATATGTGATTTTTCTCAATGTTGTTGAAAATAGTGAAAAATTATTTTCATTAATAATTTTTATTTAATTTTATAGATATTGAGAGCAACAAATATTTATCTTACTAGGGGATGTTTTATTATGATTTTATGGAATTTATTAGGTTCAATGAAATAAAAATAACATATCAACAACATTATTGTGTGAATAGTATTATACCACTTTATTGTTAACTCTTATTTTAACATAATAACTCCTTTTAATAATCATATTTGATGAAATTAACAAAAGAATAAGAATTTTTTTTTTCATACCTCAACTTTATCTATTTTCATAATCCCAGTTTCTAGTTAAATAAAAATGGTTTATAAGCAACTCATTATTTATCTCCCTTGAAATGTGTAAACACCAAAAATATTCACCGAGTATGGTAATATTTTAAAATTAAATCCATTAATATCCTTCTAATATCACTTAAAATGTTTAAATGATTCATCATGATACCAATAATAGAATTCCAATATGGATAATAATCCAAGTTGTAATATTATTATAGAATTTTCCAAGCTCTCCCCCTATATGAATCACCTTAAATCCCCTTCATAAAAAATTATTAGTAAAAAATGTATTTGAATAAGGAGGAATCTCATTAATTTATTACTGAGGTTAAAAGGGTTTAGATTTACTTCTTAAAAAAATTAATATTTTTTTATAATCCTCAGTTTGGAGAGAACTCAATATTATTTCTCCTTCTTTGACATTACAAAATTCAAAATTCATGGCTGGAATAGTATTCATGTTACCTTCATCTTTCACTTTGTGTAAAACATTCAATTTTCAAATTTGATAGTATAGAACGTGCATAGTCTTTTAGCCTTATATCTTTTGTTATTTTTGAAACTTCATTTATTGAGTGGTCTAGACTTGGAATAAGTTTATAGATTCTATATAATATGAGACTTATATTGTGAAAATGTTCTCCCTTGTTACGTGGTCTGTTCCCTATATTATTCTTAAAATGCACATCCAATTCCCTTCACTCTATCCTCCATACAGTTATATCTTGATGTGTCCATGTGGAATGATAAGCCCAAGTATCACAAGAATTATCATGTCTCATGGGAATGTCACCATTCATGTCTTACTAGAGAATTAGGGTGGAAATCTATCCTCACACACAAAATAATAACTTATACTATATAAATAAACCCTATTAGATCACATTACAACAGCTGGATTAAAATACTGATTCATCATATCTAGTCCAAATCGATGTATTAAAATATCCCTTAGGGGACTTTTTAAGTCAATTAAATCTGTGGGATTTGTGGGTGAAAGTACTATTTGAAGGATAACACATAATGGGAGACCAATTATCCCATAATAATTCAAATAAAGGGTGAATAATCCCTCATAAATGATATAATATTCTTCCACGAACCATGGTGGGTCATCAGGGAACCACTACACTAAAGCATCATGTTCCCATACCATCTTCGGGACTCTTCACTAGGGAAAAACATTTACCAACTCAATATTTGTTAGAAACCTCACTATATCCCATATTATCATGAATATTCTCCTTGGTACCCATTATAAGACTAAACTTTTCTATACTCTTACAATAAGGTGCCACTTTTACCTAGTCCTTCCACTATGGTGTCACTTTTCCCTATCCTACACTAGGGAGAACCTCCTCTCATCTACCACACTAGGGTAGTATATTCTCCCCAGTCCTATTGTTGAATGAATGTATAACCAGTTCCCCTACTTAGTCACTAAACCAACCAAGTCCCCTCCAAATCCACCAAAATATATATTATGATGTTATCATTCACATCAGTGTTCACCATCTTGTTCATGTATTCCCTTGATAATGGGGATGATGAATCATATAAGATACTACTTGTTTTACTCCCATATCGATAAGATTCCTAATGTGATAATAATCATGTTCCCCCTTGATAACAATTCTCCCAATCATTATGAAAATTTTTGGAAGCTCCCTTAGCTGATGTGTCCTGTTTTGGTGGACCCATATACTACATTTGATCTACCCAAGAATAGAGTGGATCCTGTTGATCCACTCAATAGGTGAGGGACACGTATCTTCATTATGTATTTTTATTTAATATAGTGTAATCTTAAACCTCACACTTATTCATCCATATCCTAATTGATTATGATCATCCTTCCTAATATAGTCACCGATGGATGATAAGTGTACAACCATATAAATAATTCTCCTACTGTGTGTCAATAAAAACCATACCCTCTCAAATTTCCTCACAAATAGATATGATGAACCATGATGAGAAGAACTCATATAAGTCCCACACATATATTCATTATGACCTTGTTAAATATATCTATTTCCATGTGTAAGCCACAATCAATCCCTTATTGTTCCCCTTTCATGACAGAAGCATCCTTAATACATAATGTTAAACTATGTGGACTTATCCTAACACATTAACATATATTGTGAAACTCAAACTATTTGGGATTTCCTTCATATTCTAACAGGAGAAATAATACATATATTTATGGTTCAATCCCAACATGATATGTAATGACCCATGATTTAACTATATAATTTTTTCTTTACATAAACATAATGTTCGATTACATGTTTTATATAAACTGATAAAAAAATTTGGCATGACATAACAAATAAGTACTAAAAAGATAACTAATTGAATGATAAAACCATTAGTAAATGAGAATATATTATTCAAATAATAAGAACTACTTTTTTAAGGAAAATTATAAATATGATTAATCATTCTAAAAAACATATCATAAAAATTAATTCAACCAATATTAAATTGTAATATATAGTATTTAAATATATTAACTAATATATTACAATTACATAAAATAGAAATTATTATGAAATAATTATATTTAAATGTATTGTGTAAAAAAATTATTTTCAAAAAAGTGGTTTTATTTATTTTCATAATCTTCTTTTAAAAGAAATTTAGTATTATAAATTTTTAATTTTAAAAAATAAAATTACTTTTTGAATTTCTCCAAATAAAAATTCACTTGGTTTGAATATATGTATTTTTCTAGGATAAGCGATTTTTAGATAATAGTGGGAAATAATTTTTTCACAAAACATTTACTTTTTTTACATTATCAGTAAATAAAAACACGTACAACATTATAGAACCTTTAAATTTAAAAAAGGAATACATTTATATATTTTAAATATATTATTACAAATTTTTAAAATCAATGTTTGACATTTTAAAACAAAAAACCTACAATGTTACTTTTTTATGATAAATAATTTTATTTCTTAAAAATAAAATATTTTCAAAATTTTAACCTATAAATTATCTTTATGCATAAAAATACAATTTTCCTTATAAACTGTTTTCACATTTAATTTGAATTTATATTAAAATTATTATTTCAAAATGATATAATTTTTTATAACATGAATTTAAAATTTAAAATCACGAGGATAGAATTATATTAAATTATCAATTTTATTTTTTGGTTAATCTTAAAAATTAATTACACTGGTAAAAGTAAAAATCATAAAGATAATATTTTCTAAGAAAAAAAGAAAAAAACAAATTTAAAAAATTATGGTGATTTTATTCTATACCATAATTCCCTCCCTTCATCCTTTGTCCATTTTTTATCCTTTTACAGAGGAAAATTAACATTTAATTCTTGAAAATGTAAAGGGTTATTCAAAAAATCTTCTCCCCTTCAGTAATAAATGGGCATACTTCCAAACCTTCATTCACACCAATGGAATTAAATTTTTTTAAAAATATTATTTATTTCTAATATAACACTATAAAACTTTTTTATGTCTTTGGTCACCATTATATATCCTAAGTCATACATTTATAAGGATATTTCTGTGATAAAACTCATGCTCTTGACATAATTATTCCTGTCATATTACTCTATTATTCTTAATATTACACATCAAATAATTTTCTAAACATCTTAATATAATGAAAAAATCATAATTAATAAACCAATATGATATTATATTAAATAAATAACACTTATTTATACATTTCCATCCACTAATAAAAATGATGTAATATCAATAATGTGTATGTTTGGACTAACGCCTCCATGTATTGACCTTTCCATTTTTTCATGGATGGTTACAATGATGAAATTTATGAATAAATATGTTATAAAAAATAAATTTATTAGTCTAAAAATAAAATATATTATGTACCCTTATCCCTTCTCATTCATCGTGAAATTATAGTGTTAAACATTCGTTGTATGAACTACCACCTCCACGAAGTAATGTTTTTTATTCTTTATCTTGATTTTAAGTCATTAAGTAACCGAAATAAAATACAATCGAAAAAATTAAAAAATACTAAATAATATATGTATTATTCTATTCTAAATATATTATATCAAAATAAACAATTTTTAAAACATACTCACCCATTGTGTTATGGTATTTTCATTTTTGGGTTGGTCTAACCACATACTTGAAATATAATATACAACTATATAATGGATGAATATGGGAATTTAAATACAAAAATTATTATAATTTATTAATAAAATATTTATTATGTTATGTTTCTAAAACTTTTATATCAATTATTAATCTTATAATGAAAATATCATTTTCAATTATTAATATTACCAAAATATACTAACACTGATATAATTTTCATGAAACCATAGGAAAAACAATATTATAACTACAATATGATCATTAATATTCTATATCAAATAAAATATACAATAATAATTTTCATTAGAAGGTATCTAATAAAATAAATATTTTTATACTAGAAGTTATACACATGAATTTGGATTAATAAAGGCATTACTTTTCAATATTTACGAATCCGAATTTATTATTTTGATTTTTGTTTCCTTTCAATGGGTATTTTATTTAAAAAAATTATATATATTTTTTTCAAAACTCATCTATATCCATTATTAATTTATTTTGAACGTAATTTTCACTTCATCTTTTATAGAAATTTAAATGGTTTTTTAAAATCTTTTATATTTTCACTAATAACATTCTTCTAATATTTATCTCTCAGGAAGTGATGATTTGGTCACCCTATATATGTTATTATGATATGGTTCCTTTTTCAAAATTATATTTTGGATATCCTATGATGTCTTCAATTTTAGTTATGTAATGTTTTTTAAAGGTTAAATAAACCCATTGTTTTTCCATGAGTTATTTAAGATATGATAGGGGTTGATTTTAAGTGGCACACATACATATGGATGATGATGGGTGAAATACAAATTTTCAATAAAATGAAATATTTTATGCTTATTTCTTAGGAGATAGTCATGGAGGGAAATAAGGGGTTTTTTCACACATGTAAGGTTATAATGAGTTTTCTCGCATTTTCAAACATTCAAAAAATGAGCTTGTTCACATAGACGTGTGTGTAATGAGATTTATCACAATATTTTTCCTATAGATATGGTAGTTCCATATTTACAAATTGTTTTACCAGATATTACATAATTTTATTCTTAATTAAATTATTATGTCACTCTCTCACGTATTACAATTATTAGATTATGTTTTCATAATATTTTTACGGATATATGTTTTTATGCCAATTTGTGTGCCCAGATTTATGATCTATACATTGTTATGTATACTATAATTTTATATTATAATTATACTCATACACATATATTATTATCAGTTATGATCATTCATTATTATTTCATAGGATTACCCATAAAAAGCATCTAAGCTAACAAATTTTTTAGATTTCCATTTCTCCATGTTATAGAGAAACGTAATATAAATGTTGTGTCTATAAGATCATCTGGTGTGGAAGATTTATTAGAGATTTTTAATACCCATATTGTATTAGGTAGTTTCTTATAGAGTGTGAAAATTAAATTTTGATACAAAGAACATGGGTTCTACTAGTTAAATATTTTTTTTAATTCTCTATGACTCTAAACCTAAAAATGGACTTCGATTGTGAATGTTGAATTATCATGTAATAATGGATGTTTATCAAACATAGTGTGTAAAATATGTAATTTTTAGCACCGGATCTTAGATTTTTGGTTTGGAAAACCTATCTTAGTCATAAATGTGGACATAGTAACTTTATAGGTTAGGATGTTATTATTTCAATCTAATTTAAGAAGCTATAAATGTCATAAATGATTAATATGTTATGTTTGATCACAATTTCAATGTTATAAATAAATAATTATGATTTTTATATCAAAAATTTTATGTTTTTTAGGGATTTATATGAGGTATGGTCATGGAAAATGTAGGTACAAGACTAATTAATAAGTCAAAATATAGGATAACATCATGATGTGTTGATAAAGTAGAGATTGTGTGGTTCTATTGGAAATTTCATCCCTATAAGGATACTACAATTGGATAAAGGCTCTGGAAAAAAGCTATCTAGGGGTAATATCCTTAAAAATGTCTTTTTGGTCATCAACTCAATCATTACCTAATGCTAGATAAATAACCTTAACATCACATCCAATATAAAACTCACAAGGGATATATTATGGTTAATTCACATTTTCTTTATGAACTATTATAAATAATTTAAACATATTTTTATTATAAAACCAAATAGAAAATTACTATAGATAACTTGGATTAAAACTTAGTTTTTAATGAGTTATGGTAAATCTTATTTGATGTGTAGTTTTTTTATAAATGGTATGTTGGACTTATAGGGAATTTATTTTTATAATTTTTTGGTTTAGAATATTCTCTTTAAGTCCATGATAATTTTTTGATAGTTCTTTTTGGTATTATGGTGAGTATTATAAGATAACCAAACTTAAGGAAAATTAGATTGAATTGAATGATTACTGTTTTTTGAGGAAATATAACTAACTTAATGTTGCTTAATAAAATAAATAAGATGTCATATTAGAATATATATTACAAAGGATGATTCTATTAATAATACCATCACAATTTTGTATTAAAGATTAATAATTAATATTATATTGACACAATCTATTTCGGGGGAGGAGAATGTAACTACCCATGATTTCACTTCACAATGTTTCCTTTAAATAAGCATTATACCTGATATGTTTTTTATATACAGCACCAAAAAAATAATTATTTACCTAACAGATAAATAATATTAATAAAACTATAATAATGATAAGATCAATAGAAAATAAGAAGATATTATTAAACTAAAAATCCCATATTTAATGTATAAAAGAGAAATTTGGTTTTCCCTTTCTCCAATAATTTTTAAATATATCATATAATTTAAATAAAAAAATTAAAAGATAATATATAATATTTCAATATATTAAATAATATATTAGCTTTCTCTAAAATTGAAATTTATATGAATAATGAACCTTAATGTGTAAAAAGGTCATTTTCCAAAAATAGTAGTTTTCTTAATATTTTTTATTTTGAATTATAATCTATATTTTTATAATTTATAATTTGAATTTGGTAAATTAAAAAATTATTTTAAACTTCTCATATAAATATTAATATGTAAAATTTTTATGGATTGTTTGAAAATAACTGATAATAAGTAAAAACTTTCACTTTTATGGATTTTTTGAAAAAATTAATAAGTAAACTTGTCATATAAAAATTAATAAGTAAAAACGGTCACTTTTATTGATTTTTGAGTATATAAGAAAACCTATAATTTTATAAAACAATTTAATTGATTAAATGAACAAATTTATTAATCCTGAATATATATTTTTCATTTATAAGACCAATTTTTAAAATTATAATACAAACGTAGTATATTTAATATAAAAAAAATATTTTTCATATTTTCATTTTATTAACATTATTTTAGAAAAATTCAGTTTTTTATTTCTTCTGTATCCACATAAAATTAAATTTTTTTTAATAAATAGGCTTATGGATTTACAATGAAAAAATACAATTTTATCTCACACATAAATATTAAGCACAAAAATGTATTTTTCTTAAAAAACTATTTTTACATGTTATGGTTATTTGTTTTAAAATGAAAATTTCACTCTAATATAAATTTTATTCTATAAAGTGATTTTACAATTTAAAATTATAATGCAAAAATTATTTTAAAATGTAAATTTTTATTTTTGTCAATAGAATTAATTAGTAAGGTTAAAAATTAATTTCCCTCATAATAATAAAAATGATAAAACAAAATTACTTTTAAGAAATGATGCAAACATGTTCAAAAAAGGATGGTTGAGGTGTATCAAAATCAAACCTCACCTCCCTTACTTTTTGTTCAATTTTTTCCTTTTACCCATGAAAAATACCTTTCAAATATGGAAAATGTAATGTGTGCTTCCAAAATTTACATCCTCCTCACTTATAAAAAGGGATCCTTCTACCCCTTAATTACAAACTAATTAAATAAAATTTAATCCAAAAAAAAAATTTCCCTCATATAAACCTACCCAACCTTTTTAATCATTTTTTCTGTATTAGCTAGCTTATAGAGTCCATTTATAAGGATTTATCTAATAGAAAACATATCCTCTTGATGTAAGTATTAGTTACTTCTTAATCATTTAATATTAATATTTCTCTTAAAATACATTTCATAGAACATTAATAAAGATAAATCAATATTATTAATATAAAAATTTGATATTATATTAAATTAAAACCCCTTATTTATTCATTTACATCAACTATTAAAAAAAGAACGTCGTTTATTCCTATGTGCAGACTATAGCCTCCCTGAATCGACATCACCCATTTTTCATAGGTTTTTAAAATTTTGGAATTGATGAATAAATATATAATACAAAATAAATTTAGGATGATGAAAATTAAATTTAACATCTACCTGTATCCCCTTGAAATTACCAATAAATTATAGTTTAACTATTCATTTTTTGGACTACCACCTCCAAGAAGTAACATTTTAGGTTTTTCATCGTGATTTACAATTTTTAACAAAACCACTAAAAATGTGATTTAAAACCTTAAAATTATAAATAATAAAATTATTCTTCTATTATAAATATATTATGTCAAGATAAACAATTTTACATCCAACAAAAGCTATCGAATTATGTATTGTTCTTGTTTGGGTTAATCTAACCACCGAATTGAACATTTCTATAAAAATATATCATAGATTACTATTGGAATATAAATACTAAAATTACTATAATTTAATAAGAACACAATTATTTATTTCTGGTTCAATAAATTTTATAAAGATTATTTAACACAGTATTAAAATATCATTTTCATTCTCTAAAATTACCTAAATTAGCTGATACCGAGTCAATTTTGACACAAACATAAGAAAAACTATATAATAAATAGCATATGATCATAATTATACCATATTAAATAAAATATATAAGAATAATTTTTTTGATAACGTATCTAATAACCATAATTTTTTTATTCATAAAGTTATGTGCATACACAGAATGAATCAAAAACATGGTAAGCGTTTCTTATTTCAAATTTTCACCCTTTTAGACAATTTTCTTTTTATAAACTATGTTTTATTAGGAATAGTTTATCAAATTAAAATTTAATATTTTGTGTCATGATTCAACAATAATTTATTTTTTTCAATAATTTCTTCCATGTAATTACTTTTTTGTGGGTTTGACTCAAAAATTTAAAAAGTTCTAAGGGTTTTATCTCCATAATTTCTGATTCAATGGGTCATAATACTTCTTACTTAAATATAAATTTCAGGATTTATTTGATCCATGTATAACTCAACTTCATTTTTCATTTCAAATTTTACTCTATGTAAATAACTTCTCATCATCAATATACACTTATTTTATAACATGTTTTCTGAAATAAAAGTATAGTTTTGGTAATAATAATTCGCATTCATAATAATTAATCATCTCTTACATGTCTAGATTTTTTCTACCGAATGTTTTTTAATTAATACCCTGTGTGTTTTTTCTTTTATATCATTCACATTTTCCTTTATATCTTTTATTAAGTGATAGTACTCCAATGTCTCTCTTATGTGTTTTAAAATGACTTCAAAATATTATAAAAGGCATTTATTTTCATTATTTACCACTTGAGATTTATCATCTTGATTGTTATTCCATTGAAAGGATATTTTAATTGATAATATTTATAATATGGTTTTAAAAAATCTTCTCCTTCCCATCTTATTTTTTTTGAAATTAATTTTCACTTAATCTTTTATAATAGTTTTAAAAGTATTTATGGTAACTATTATATTTTAACTTCAAATTTTCACCCCAGATTAATCTCCCATGAAGTGATGTTTTGATCACCCTATATATGTTATTTTTATATTATTCCTTCTGAAAAATGATATTTCTAAAATCATATGATATCTTAATTTTTTTATGTGATTTTTCTTTGAAAAGTTCACAAAATCCATTATTTTTATTTTGGTTCTTTAAGATATGATGATGTTTGATTTTATATATGAGATATATGTGTGAATAATTATGGGAGGGGTATCATATCACTATAAAATGTGTTTTTTCAGGTTTATATATTATTAGATAATAAATCATTCACATATTATGATTTTACAAATAGGTGTTGACATAATTAGTTTCCTCACATTTTCATGCATGAATGTAATAAGTTTGTTCACATAAGTGTGGGAATAATTATTTTTATCACAAATGTTTTTCTAAGATTTTGGATGTCACATATATCAATGTTTTATTTCCTGAAATTCCAAACTTTTATGAGGATTATTATTCATGTGTTACTCTCTCTTAGCTTATTATAGGAGGAATATGTTTTCACAGTATTTCAATTCATGCATTATGTCATTCCAAACCTTGTTCCATGATTTATGATCTATTAATTATTGGGTATAACATTATTTTATATCTTAATTACACCCATATTCTCATATTATTCTTACATGTGATATTTGATTGTAATTGATTATGTTTAGGCTTGTTGAGAAATTGATCTCACCCATTTAGTATGTTTTTCTTCCCAATGTTATTAAAATAAATAATATGTAAGATATTCCTATAATAGTTTGTTATGTGGACGATTTTTAGGGGATATTTAAGAATAATTTTTGATTATGTAGTTTATTATATAGTGGTAATATTTCTATTTGATACAAATAACATGGGTTCTAATAGTTAAATATTCTCCCTAATTATCTAAAATTATAAACCTAAATAGTTTTTTTGATTGTCAGTATTGCATTATCTCAAATTTATGGATGTTTATAAAATCTAGTGTGTAATTATGCTATTTTTTGAACCAGATCTAAGAATGTGTGTCCAGGGATCCTCATTTGGAATTCAAGAAGTGTTTAGATAACTTTATAGGTTATGATGTTATTAGTTAAAGTAAATTGAGAAGTTATAATGGTCATTAACGATTGAGAGGTTAAGATTTAACATAGTTTAAATGGTTTAAATAAATTCTTATTCTTGATATAATGAATATTTTTTCATTTTTGGGGATTATTATGAAATATAACTGGTCGAATACATAGGGATAAGTCTATATATAAGATAAAATCATGAAGTTTGGGTAAACTATAAATTGTGTGGTTGTCTAGGAAATAAAATCCCCACCTAGATATTATAAGTGTATGCAGGATCGGGTAGAGATATACCTGGTGTTAATAAACTTAGAAAGTGTGTGTTAGGTATTAACTCAGTTTTCACATAGTGCATGATAAATATGCCTAGCTATAAATCTTGTTTAATAATCCTAAAGGATATACATTAGTAAATTCACATTCTTTTTATAATTTTTTTAATGGTTTGAAAATATTTTGGTTAGAAGACTTAATATGTAATGATTATAGATAACATAGATTAAAATGTATAAATTCAAGAGGTATGGTATATATTAATTGATATTTTTTATTGATAAATTTTATTTTGAAATTTGAAAAAAAATTGATTTCGATGATTTTGAAGATTATATTTTTATAATAGAGTTTATGGTAATTTTGGGATAGTTGTTTTTGGGATTAGTGAAAAGGTATATCAAAACCAAATATAATGGAAATTATATTTAACTAATAGTATCAAAGGATGAAAAGAATTTTTCATAATAGATAATATCTGATAATTGGGTTTTATTATTCATATTATTGTTTTATCTAATTTACTTATATCCATTTGGGGTTTTAGTATTTTTTTGAAACTAGATCACATAAATGAAGCTGAGAAATTAATTTATCTTAAAAAAACTATCTCTTATAAACAAATAAGGAATCATACATAAATTTTTGAGAATCGTGGAATATTCCTATTATGATGGAAAATTTTATTTTCCTTGTCTTTCCTAAGGTAGTGATGTTGATATCATTATAGAAACTAATTCTTTTTAATCTTATCTATTTTCATTAGTGAGTGATATTTATCGATGATACTCTTTTATATTATAAATCATAACAACTTTTTGTGAAATATAAAATGTTTTTTCATATGTTATTCATTAAATGATTGAAAATATATTAAAAATCGAATAAAAACCTTCAAAATTAAATTTATGATAACCTTTTATTTTGGAGGATAAATACCGAAGAACAAATTAGTAAGGTATGTATAGCTCTTGGTTTTAATGTAAGTTTTATGTTGAGGTGATAAAGGGTTGATTTGTTTAGAATAATGTGAGTCAGATAGTATTTATAGCCTTGAAATGGATTACTGAATAAGTGAATATGTGATTCATGACATTTATGGGGAAGTATATCACATTTTTTGGATTAAGGTAGATATTTACTACTGTCTGACTTTATAACATAGTAGTCAATACGTCATTGGGTTTAGAATATAGTAAATTATTAAAGAACTATATGATTTTATTATGGTTTAATGTCTTAGAAATTCTGATGGTTTTTTGAATGGAATATTTTGGAGAGTGTATTATTAGTGTATTATATACACGAGTATATGATTTTAAGGAAGATTAATGTTGTTTGAGGAAATATAAGATACTCAATATATCTAAAGTGAACCAGGTAGATGTCAAATTAGAAGATATTTTTTGAATGATGAAATGTTATGAACAATATCACCTAATTTCATCAATGTGTAATAATTAAAATTGAAATAATGTAATTTATTTAAAGGGATAGAATGTAATGGCCAAATACTTCACTCTATAATTTTTCCTTTAAATAAAAATTGTGTTCTATAAAATTTTTTATATACACCACTAAATTAAAACGAGTTACGACCTTATAGAAAAAAACTTTTAAGAAAACTATAATAAAAATAAAACCTCAAGAAAATAAGATGGAATTATTTAACTAAAACTTCATACATTTAAAGGATAATTAATAATTGTTATTGTTCACCTGCAAAAAAAATTAAAATTTTTCATATCAATTAAATATATCAATTTTAAATAATAATATATAATTTTTAAATATATTAACAAATATATGATAATTCTTTAAAATTTATTTTGGTATGAAATAATAACAAGGAAACTGAATGTGAAGAAATTTAATATTTCAATAAAATCATTTTCATTAAATTTTTTATTTTAAAAATTAAATTATAGTATTTTAGTATTTCAAAATTATAAAATAAAATAATTTTTTTAGACCCTAAAAAATGAATTAGTATGAATTTTATAGATTTTTATGAGACCTGTAATTTTTATTTGAATAGTGAAAATTATATTTCTTTCCAAGATGGTGACAATAATTACATTATTGGTATATAATAAAGAATTAGAAATTTATAAAAAAATTCAATTGACCAATTGAATAATGTTATTCATTTTGAAGATTTTTTTTAAAATCTTATAAAACCCATGGTTAGCATTATAAAACCAAAGTAATATTTTTAATTTAAATAAAACATATTTTTGGTCCTTTCATTAAATTAGAGTTTTTTTGGTAAAATTTGGTTTTGGATTGATTTAAAATACATATTAAATATATTTTATTTTTAATAAACCGATTTATGTCTTTTATGTCAAAAAATTTATTATTTTATCATATATAAAAATTTTAATCTTAAAAACACACTTCTTGTAAAAAATTGTTTTTACATGTTATGTGGATTTTCAAAAAATTAACATTCCTCCTATAAAAATATTTTATTTGATAATTTTTTTTTAAATTTTATATTAGTTGATTTAAATAAATGAAAAAGACCAATTTTAATTTTATTCATTTTAACTAATCTCAGAGTTCAAAAATTAACATCCTTGGTGGAAGTAAATATGGTATGAATTGATTTACTAAGAGGAAATGACCCAAAACTAGTCAGAATATTGTTCACAATTTTATGGTTTAGGAGTGTATAAAAAACCCACATACATTCCTCATTTTTCCATTTTGATCATTTTGCCCTTTAATAGTAAATTTACAATTTTGAAAATATTAATGGTGCTTCCAAAATTTCTTTCCTCTTCACTTATATAAGGGATCATTACACCCCTGTTTTTCAAAACAATTTCTTCAAATTTCAAAATAAAACTACTAATTTTTTCTCCGCATAGAACAATATCCCAATTCCATAATATTATAGTCCCCATTATTTCTCTTAAAACATCCATCTCTATGGATATTTTTATGAAAAAATTCAACCTTTCAGCTGAAACATTACCACCATCTTAAAAAAATTCTTCTCAACATTCCTCTTACAAAAATTTTATAAAAATATTAAAATAACTAAAATCATTATAATTAATATACTATGATGTTATTATTTTAAAAAAAATTATTTAATTATTTACATAAACTAATAAAAATAAAGTAACGTCTATAGTGAATACGTTCATACTTTCATCTCCATGATTCAGTGTATTTCATTTCATATGGTAGGTTACAATTATATAATTGATAAAAAATTATGGTATATACTAAAAATTTTATATCTCGAATTATATCCTCTCATTCACCTAGAAAATGATATCATTAACTGTGAATTGTGTGAACTACCGCCTCCATGAAGTAATTTTCTTTATTTTTCATTATGATTTTCAATATTTAACCTAACAACTTGAAATATTATTTAAAATCCATAAAATTTAATAAATAGTTATGTTTATTTTAAACTTATATTTTTCCCAAAAAAATTCATAACTATTCCCACCCATGAAATTATAGAATGTTAATGTTTGGGTTGGTTTAACCAAATACTTGAACAATGTAATAAAACTCTATCATATATGTATAGAGTAATTTAAATACCATTATAATTATTTGATAATAAAATATTATTTTGTGGTTCCTTAAATGTTATATTATAAATTTAAATATGTATAAAAATATCATTTATGATCACTAAAATTACCAAAATAATCTAACATCAATTAAATTTTCACACAAACATTAGAAAAAATGATACAAAAAATATAAAATGATAATAAATATCTCATATAAAATTAAATACATAATAATAATGTTTCAATTTAGGAATATAAAAAAACATAATTTTATTATTTTTAAATTTAGCTACATGTTCATAATTAATTGGGAACAAGATAAGGGTTCCATATCTAAACATTCCACACTTTGAGACATATTACATAATATAAAAATTGTTTTTTTAAAATATTATATACAATATCAATTTAATATTTCATATCCAAATTATCTTATATTTTAGGACATTTAATGCTTAATTCTAGTTTCATTCAATGATGGGGTTTTTACTCAAAACATATAGAATAGGTAAGTGTTTGATCAACTCAATTTCTGATTTATTTGGTTATATATTTCTTATATGATTATATTTTTCAATATTTATTTCATCATTCCATTCCTATATTTTATATAGTGTTTCATCTGGTTATTTTTGGAAATTTATTCTCATTATTAATAATCACATATTTGGTAAAAAAATCAGAAATAAAAGTATAGTATTGCTATGAATAACTTTCATTCCTACACATGAATCTTCTCTTCCATTAAATTTTTTTCCAATAATATTTTTTCTATAATGAAATAAAATCATTGTTTTTATTTTATATTATTATAATTTTATGATACATTTTTCATGAAATTAATTAATTACAAATTTTCTATGATGTGGAATTTTTTAAATGTATCAAAAATATTAATAAATGATTTTTTTTATTATTGTCCAATCCTCATTTATTATCTTGATTTTATTTTATTTTAAAGTATGTTTTTTTTTGAAATTATCTATAATAAGGTCTTAAAAGACTTTATTTACCTTCTAAAAAGTACTTTGGGATTAACTTAAACTTCATCTTTTAAAACAAGTTTAAAATATTTCAGGAAAATTGTAGTACTTTCACTTCTATTTTCCCAAAAGATTTATCTCACATGAAGTGATACTTTGATCACCATATATATGGTATTATGATGTGATGGATTCTGGAAATGATATTTTTTATATCTCTAAATATTTTATGTTTAAATTATATGATGTTTTTTTGAAATATTAAGAAACCCGTTATTTTTTCAACAGTTATTTAACATATTTTGATGATTGATTTTAAGTGGAACAAATATATATGGATGATTATAGGTGGGGTCCTATATCACTCCATAATTCAATAGTTATCATTTATATCCCATTATATTGTTAGGTTTGGACATAATGAGTTTTTTCATCCATATTTTGGCATGATGAATTTGATCAAATTTTTAGGGGTGGATATAATGTGTTTGTTCAAATTTTGAGGTTTGGATATAATATTATTATTCACAAAAGGGTGGGAATAATGATATTTCTCTCTAATGTTTTTACTATTCTTATGGATGTTCTATAATTACAATATTTTTTCCATAATATTCCATACTTTTATTATTATTGTTATTTCTATGTCACTCTCTTGTGTATTATAATTGTTGTAATATGTTTTAATTCTATTTTTATTCATGTATTATAATATTCCAAGATATATTCCTTGATTTTTGATTTATTCTTTGTTTGGTATAACTTTCTTATATAAACTAATTATACTAATATTCTCATCTTATTCTCAATTATGATATTTTATTTTTATGTTTTTCCTTATGTTTCCCCTTTTTGATCATCTAAGATCTCCACTTTCTTATGTTTTCATTTCACAAGGTTATGAAGAAATTTAATATGTATGATTTTTCATGAAAAGTATCTTATGCGGTGGCTTTAGAAAAGATTTTAAGACTCATTCTCGAATAAGTAGTTTCTTATATCGGGAAAATATCATTTTGATACAAAGAATAACGGTTCTACCCATGAAATATTTATCAAAATTATCTCAAACTCGATAACTAAAATGGGTCTTAAATTTTAAAATTTACATTATATTGTAATTATGAATGTTCATCAACATTGGTGTGTAATTTATATTTTTATCACCGAATCATAGGCTTAGGGTTTTGGGTGCCACATTTTGTATCAATGTGTGGTACTATATAACTATATAGGTTAGGACATTTTCAATTGAATATAATTTATTATGTTATAAAGGTCATTATGAACTTATAGGATAAGTATGATCATAATTTCAAAAATTTAATCAAAACATTCTGATATTTATAAAGAAGATTTTTTTCTAGGGATTAGGATGAGAGAGAATTAAGTAGAAACCCTAAGGATAAGTTTAAGGGGTAATTTTAAAAACAGGACAACGACCAGAAGTTTTGGTAAAGTAGTGATTGTGTGTTTCCCATAAAAATTACATCCTTATCTAGATACCTTAAGTGGATATTGGCTTTAGCAGAGACGTACCTATTCATAATAACCCTAAAAGGGTGTGTTGAATATTATGTAAAGACCCAGAAATTCCATCATTTTTTTTAAAAAATTGGGAATTTTACAAGTCCTCGAAAATTAATGGTGTGTGATTCTGAGGCCCAGAGTTCCCAGAATTAATTTTTGAATGTTTTTCAGGTACGTTTACTAAATGTGCGAGCGGGTTTTTGTAACATTTGAACCGGTGCTCGGAATTGAAATCTTAGGACACCATTGAACATGCAGCGCCGATATTCACTAAAGGAGACTTTCACCTCGACCATAGTGGGTCGAGAGTGAAAGATATTTTTTATGATTTTCATGAAAGAATTAAATAAAATTAAATTTTCTAACATTTTTATTTTATAAACCTGTCAACATGGGTTATGTTGGAGGGGACCACCCAAGACTAAACCACCCATGTGAATGTTAAGAAGTGTGGACCACCTAAACTAACACCCATTTTGAATTTAGAGGTGGGGACAACCCGAACCCCTTTAATGATAGATAAACACTGAACTCCTCCAACTTTAATTATGCCAACACAAATCCATTTAATTGGTCCAATTAAATGAGATAATTAATGGTGAGAATGCAGTAAATTAATTGTGCCACCTTTTTTGTGCCAACTTAATTTAGTTTTATAAACATAAATTAATAAGTTGGGAACTTTTCATTTTGGGTTGAATTAGGAGAAAGGATTGTAAGGGGAGAGATTTTGGACGAATTAGTCTTCTCCAATGAAGAACTCTTATCCAACGAAGAATGCCGAAATTCTCCAATATATTCGACTCCTTCCTCATGACATCCTCCAATGGTGGACATCTTCAACAATGAAGAACCACCTCTATCAAAGAGTGTTTATCAAATGAATGAGCTAAGGATCAGAGGCGTGTGGCGTGTGCGATGAACGTCTACATCATCGACTTCTTTCTTGCACCAAAATCAACAAACCTTTGAGGTAGGAGGGGTTGTTTTAATTTCCTCCCTATACCCATTATAGAAAATTCACTATAAAGCAGGCAGATATTTTTTTGGCTTTCCACTGCTCTAACACGGAGTGTTCAGGCCAAACAAACAAGGCCCGACCTCTTCGCAATTATTGTGATAAATTTTTGTCTTCTTTGCAATGGAGGAGGACAGAAACCAACCTCTATGGGGGAATTAGAATGGAGGTCGGCACCACCACCAACCATGATAAATGTGATGGCGTAACGGCACCGCCCCGCGGCCACTGCTCCCCCCACAGCCTCCGCTGCCCGCGGCCTCCATCGCCCCGCGACCTCGCGATTCCCCTGGCCTCCGCCGCCCCGCAGAACCGCACCACTCGCGGCCTCCAACTGACCAAGCCAGGCCGCCCGGCAAAGGTTGGGCCGGGTCAGTTCAAATTGGTCGGACCAAACTCAGGCCAAATCTGACCCATTTTTTCTCTAACTGCCATAACTTTGGCACCGGGCGTTCGTCTGACGAACTGTCTACAGCACCGGAAACCTTAGAGTGAGAAGGTCCATTTGGTATACCCCATTTATGATTTTCATAAAGTTGGGTTGTGTTAGGGATGGATTGAGCATGAATACAACCGGTCCCTCGGGACTAAAAGCCTAATAACTTACAGACCGAGCGTCTGATTGACACACCATCTATTGCGTTGAGACTCCTATGATGTTGCAGTATTTTGGGATACTTTTTCTTGGGACATAGTTGCTGTTGGAGTATCAACCAGTGGCTTGAGGAGAGGATCCTCCTAGAGACGAGGAAGATTAGTATGAGAATCTTATAGTTGGCTGTGAGGATGTACTAGGATCCTTTGTGGGTATGACGACATACTGACGATGTAATAGGATCCAGTGTGGGCCTGAAAATGTACTGGATATGTACTAGAATCCTCTATGGGTCTAACGACATAATGGAGATGTACTAGGATCCTGTGTGGGTCTGATGACGTACTGTAGATGTACTAGGATCCTGTGTGGATCAGACAACGTACTGGGGTGTACTAGGATCATGTGTGGGTCTAACAACGTACTGTATGTTTAATAGGATCATGTGTGGGTCTGATGACATACTGGAGATGTTCTAGGATCATGTGTGGGAATAACGACGTACTGGAGATGTACTGGGATCCTATGTGGGTCTGACGACGTACTAGAGATGTACTCGGATCCTGTGTGGGTATGATGACGTACTGATGATGTACCAGGATCCTGTGTCGGTGTGACGATGTACTACAATCCATTGTGGGTCTGATGATGATTTAATAATTTTCATGGGTATTCCTCATAACGGAGTAAGATTATTCAGTAGTTATATCTAATCATCTTTACAACCGTTACTAAGATATACTTGGTGTGAGATGATTATGTACCTATGTGGTACATTCCTTCATGGTAATACCTTGGTGGTATTATTCAGTGTGGCATACATGTGTGGTACTTACCTTCGTGGTATTCCTTCCTTTGTGGAATTGTTGAGCTTTGGGATAATGAGTTGGTCCATGTGTTTCCTCCTGATTGAGATGGGTTTACTTGATAACTAAGGTATATGTATTGGAATATACCAAATTAGGTTTGTCAGTTGTTACATGCTTTGTGGTTTATGCTTTGTGGATTTTGTGATACATTGAGGGTCTCATGGTCCCTACTGAGTATCGTTATAATCACCCCTACATGGGCTAGGCCTACACCTCGTTGTCTTTGGTGAAGACGACTGAAATCGCTGACTAAGGAAAAGGATTTCGGGACTGGAGGTATCTAGAGGGAGGACCTTGGATGAGTCATACCATAGAGACAACCGTTCAAGAGTTGTACCTACCCTTCAGATGATAGATAGCGCTGACTGAGGATGAGGGTACCAGGACTTGAGGCAAATTGCAGCTTGACCTTAGACGATGTATACTGCAGAGACTAAGGTTTGAGAGATGTACCTACCCTTCAGGTAGGATCCTTGGCGGGTGATCAGAGGAGCTGTTCCAGTTTTCTTGTACATTGAGTTTCATGTAATTTCAGTTTCTTGTACTTTATGTTTTTGTTTTACTTTCTAGTTGAGTTTGTATTCTAGACCCTTTTTCTTACTATACTCACTATGTTTACTATTCTGTTTACTTGAGTTCGTATCTTGTTGTGTGCTTGGTTGCGTGTTCTTACAGATTATAAATGCAATGTCTTCCCAGTTTTAAGGAATACGCCTTCGGTTCTAGTCGCCAACCACTAACCTATGGAAGGCGGGCTTGCGGTAGTCACGACACAGGCCCTGGGGGACAGGTCATGAAAAATTGGTATCAGAGGAGTCGGTTCTACCGTAGAACATTGAACTCTGATATTTTAAAACAGTAATAGTTTTAAGTGTAGTGAGTGTAGTTATCAATTTATGGAATCCAATGTTTGTGTGATGATTGACATATCAATACAACAGGACAATGACTTCTGTTTTCTATCTTAGTGCATGAAAACACTAATTTAATGTGTGTTTCCAAGAGTTTTATTTGTGGCCTTCTTGAGTCATCTCACTAGGTATAACTTATTTACCCTGGTACACCTGTTTCATTTCAGGATGCCTCCACGCAGACAGTCAACTAGGGTTCCAGATATAGTATGAACTTATATCCCACTGAGCAACGAGTCCTCGGTGCAGGGCCCTCTTCTAGTAGAGGCACCAGCGGTGGAATTAATGGTGCCATTACTCATTGGGACACTGATACCACTAGCCCCAACAGCGGAGGGTGCACGCCACTTGAGCGCATTGCTTGAGTTCCAGTGCTAGAGGCCACCTTGATTCCGGGGAGAGATGGACCCACATGCATGTGAGGATTGGATGGAAGACGTAGTGAGATTCTTTCGACTGGTAGGGGAACCAGCTGATCTCATGTTGATCCTTGCCTCCAGCCTTTTACAGGAAGTAGCGGGAAGATGGTGGAGCTTTATGCTCTAAGTTCTCGACGAGGTGACACTTCTCTGGGCAGACTTCTAGAGCCTGTTTCGGGCAGAGTTTGTCCCATCGACTCTTTGCGCAATGCGCATACATGAGCTTCTTCATCTGGAGCAGGGCAGCATGACTATGGCTCAGTACTTAGCGAGGTTCACTGACCTCTCACGATATTCCACAGATAAGGTACAGGACCCATTCTTCAGGTACCGGACCTTAGAGAAGGGACTCAGGAGGAAGATATGGGCTTCAATGATTTCTCTTATCATCTAGATGCAGTCAGGGGTGTTAGAGAGAGCCTTCTTAGTGGAGAGTTTTCTTGTTGAGCAGTCACCAGCAGCTAGATCCACCACCAGACATCATGTAGCGGTGCCATTTGTACCTGGGAGCAGATAGATGCCACAATGGTCCAAGAGGACCAGACCTACAAGTGCATGACCGCATGAATCAGGATCGATTGTGCGGGTCATAAGAGATAGAGCCAGACTTTTAAGGAGTGGGCAGTGTTATGCATTTGGTGGGCAGGGCCACATGTCTCTTGACTGTCTGACCCGTCATACAGATGATCAGCATACGGTCAAAGGACCACCCAGGCAGAGACAGAGGTTTGACCGAGGAGGTCTGTAGGGAGCAGGCAGACTTGGAAGAGGAGTTGTCTATGCTGTTGGTGGTTGGAAAGGATTCGAGATATTAGTACCACCACCACTAGGTGGTCCACCTCAACCACAGGGAGTAGGAGGATAGGGGTGAGCTCAGCTCCAGGAAGTTGAATCTTACAATCATGGTGCTCCGAAGATGATCAATGGTACAATCTGTGTTTATTCCTCCTTAGCTGCAGCAGTTATAGACATAGGTTCCAGTCATTATTTTATTTCAACTACCCTTGTTTAGTTCTCGGAGATTCCGATGGAGCCGTTGGCTCGATCCATACAGCTAGCGACTCCTACGGGAGCAGATTCGATGATTACGCACTGGTTCCGGTAGTGTGAGATTACTCTAGGTGGTGAGATCTTCGGCTGGGATCTCCTATTAGTGGCGTCGAGGCCTTAAGATGTCATCTTTGATATGGACTAGTTATCTACGGTCCATGCTCAGATAGATTTTATTAGGTTCAAAGAGCGGTGTGTCCGCACGGATGGGACCAGGTTTACCTTCATTGGTGATAAGGGAGCCTTTGTATCACAGGATAAAATTACTAGGAGGAGAGTGCATCTGATCACTCATCAGTTGGATAGCCTTACCCTCAGAGCGGTAGATGTGGGGAGTCTGAGTTATCCTATAGTGGTGGACCAGTACACAGATGTCTTCCCTGATGATCTTCCATGTCTAACTCCTTCCAAAAAGGTGTAATTTTACATTGAATTATACCCCAGGATGACACTGATATCTACACCAGAATATCAGATGGCTCCAATGGAGCTTCGCAAGCTTCAGGTACAGTTTGAGGACTTGTAGGGGAATGGATTCATCCGACATAGTGTTTCTCCTTTGGCAGCCCCGATTTTGTTCACCAAGAAGGTGAATGGGAGCTTGAGGCTTTTTGTTGACTATCCACGCATGAAATAGATGATCATAAAGAACATTTACCCACTCCCAAGGATTTATGACCTCATTGGTCAGCTGAAGGTAGAAACGTGGTTCTCGAAGATAGACCTCTGGTTAAGTTATCACCAACTCAGAGTACGAAACGAGGATGTGAAGAAGATGTCTTTCAGATGTTGGTATGACCAATACAAGTTCTAGGTTATGCCATTTGGTGTAACCAATGCTATAGAAGTGTTCATGAGATTCATGAATTGGATCATTCATCCATACCTTGATCGCTTTGTGGTGGTCTTCATTGATGACATTCTGATCTACTCAGCTACTGAGTAAAAGAATGCCTATCATTTGTTAATAGTTTTGGACACACTCTGAGAGCACCAGATTTATGGTAAGCTCTCAAAGATCCAGTTCTGGATTATAGATGTTGAAATTCAAGGACATTTCATCTCATAGGCTAGAGTTGCAGTGGATCTAGTAAAGATTGAGGTAGTACTTTCTTGGGAGCCACCCAGGAGTGTGACGGAGGATCATAGTTTCATGGGTTTGGCTGGATACTACCAAAGGTTTGTACCATATTTCTTGAGAACTACATCACCTTTATCTGCATTGGAAAATAAGGGACAACCCTTCGTGTTTTTGGAGAGATACTAGCAGAGTTTTTAGGTTCTAAGGCAAAGGCTAACTAGTGCCCCCATTTTGAGGCTTCCAGAGGAGGGTGTGGGGTACGTAGTCTACTACGACACATCAGGGACTGGGCTCGGATGTGTCCTGATTTAGGACAGAGCAGTGATCACATATGGTGCTCAATAGTTGAGACAACATAAGAAGAAGTACGCTACACATGACCTGAAGCTAGTTGCATTGGTATTCGCCTTGATGATGTGGTGACATTACTCGATGGGAGAGTGTTTTACTGTCTACTCAGATCACAAGAATCTCAGGTATCTCTTCTCTTAGAAGGACCTAAACCTGAGACAGTAGTGTTGGCTTGAATTACTCTTGGACTATGACTTTGAGAAAGTCTATACTTCTGGGAAAGTGAATGTTGTAGCAGATGCACTCAGCAACAAATCTGATATACAACTGCTAGGTGAAGTGACGAAGCGACTAGCCGTTTTGTAGATATACTTTGTGGATCGAGATGGAGCATCTTTTCATTAGCCTCTTACCAGCACTCTCCCACTTCTTCAGCAAGTCAGGGAGGTTCAGTGTAGGGATGGTGAGTGTGAGACATGATGTGCTCAGATATCCATGGGATAGGCGCCAGATGGATTTTCTAAAGGAGGGGAGCACATCATTCTCTTCAGAGGATGTACTATGGTACCAGTATCGCTTCGGGAGGAAGGGATGAGGGAGTTCCACACATCCCCTCTAGAGTTACATCCAGCTATTGAAAAGATATACCAGGACCTCCAACGACAGCACTGGTGGCCGGGAATGAAGAAAGCAGTAGCAGATTTTGTCTCCTGGTGCCTCACTTGTCAGCAATTGAAGGTGGAGCATCAGGTACCAGTAGGCTTGGTTCAGCCTTTAAAGGTCCTAGAGTGGATGTGGGATGTGATATCCATGGACTTCATGATAGGAAATCTACGTACATCCAGGGTCATGATTCTTTTTGGGTGATCTTTGACCGACTCACTAAGTCAGCCCACTTCCCACCGATCAGATAATAGGGTTCATTTGAGAGCTTGGGACGCCTATATTTGCAGAAGATTGTACAGATCCATGGAGTACCCTTGATGATTGTCTCTGATCGTGATACATGTTTATCTTCCCAGCTATGGAAGGGGTTGCAGGTGGCTTTCGGTATGAAACTTTGTTTGAGCACCGCCTTCCATCCTCATAAGGTTGGCCAGACTGAGCGGACCATTCATACCCTCAAGGACATGCTTTGTGCTTATTTCCTTGACTTTGGTCAAAGCTGGGAGGATCACTTGCCCTCGATGGATATTTCATACAACAATTACTATCACTCCCCCATTGGGAAGGCACCATTTTAGGTGTTATATATGCGACCTTTCATATCACCTTTATGCTAGACTGACCTAGGGGAGTCAGCACTAGGGGGCCAGAGATGGTATGGGCTACCAAATAGAAGGTGCAGATCATCTAAGAATGGATTATGACTACATAGAGCAGAAATAAGTCTTATGCTGATAAGAGATTGAGAATAATGGAATTTGAGGATGGCGAACAGATCTTTCTACGGGTCACACCTTGATGAGGTTTGAAGATATTTGGCCAAGATGGTAAGTTATCTCTGGGGTTCATCAGACCCTTCTAGGTACTCAACAGAGTTGGCGATGTGGATTACCACATAGAACTTCCCCCTCAGTTGCCCCGGGTGTAAAACGTATTCCACGTATCATAGCTAAGGAGATATGTGCATGACGCTTCTCAAGTCATCAACCACGGCGAGCTGGACATCGATGATGGGGAGATGTTTGCGGAGGTTCTAGTGGATATTTAAGATCAAAAGGAGAGGGTGTTTCATGGCCAGTTGATACCTCTGGTGCACATTCGTTGGAAGCACGAGAACCTCCTAGAGAGCACATGGGAGCGGAAGACTCAGATACATGCTCATTACCACCACTTGTTCCCTTAGATTGAGTTGTGGATTATAGGGAAGCAAAGCCTTGAGCTAGAGAGAATGTAAAGACCCAAAAATTCCATGTCATTTTTTTTGATATATAGGAATTTTACGAGTCCATGAAAATTTATGGTGTGTGATTCCATTGTTCGGAGTTCCCGGAATGAATTTATGACCTTTTTATCAGGTATGTTTAGTAAATGTGAGAGCAGGTTTTTGTATCTTTTGAACCAGTGAACGAAATTGAAATCTTAGGACACCGTTGAACTCGCAGCGACAGTATTTGCTTAATGAGACCTTCACCTTGACCGTAGTAGGTAAAGAGTGAAAGATAATTTTTGTTATTTTCGTGTAACAATTAAATAAAATAAAAATTTCTAACATTTTTATTTTAGAAACCACTAAACATGGGTTATGGTGTTTGGGACCACCCGAGTCTAAACCTCTAATGTGGATGTTAATAAGTGGGGACCACCGCAACTAACCCCCATTTTTAATTTAGAGGCAGGGACCACCAAAACCCCTTTAATGAGAGGAAACCTCTCAACTCCTCCAACATTAATTATTCCAACAAAAATCAATTTAATTGGGCCAATTAAATGTGTTAATTAATGGTTCTAATAAAGTACATTAATTTTGAAAACTTTGTTGTGCCAAATTAATTTATTTTGAGAAAATTAAATTAATAGGAAGGCGACTTTTCATTTTGGGTGGAATTGGGAGAAAAGATTGGTAAGGGAGATGTTATGGAGTAATTATTCTTCCCCAACTAAGAATGCATCTCCAACGAATAACATTGACATTCTCCAACATCTTCGACTCCTTTCTTGTGACATCCTCCAATGGTGGACATATTCAAGAATGAAAAAACACATACATCAAAGATTGTTTATCCAAATAAACTAGATCTGGATCAGAGGTGTGTGGCGGGCGCGACAAACGTTGACAACTTCGAATTCATTCTTGTGCCAACATCAACAAACCTTAGAGGTAGGGTGGTTGTTGGAATTTCATCCGCTTAACTATTCTTTAAAATTCATCATAAATCAGGAAGATATTTTAGCCGCTTGATACCGATATAACGTGGAGAGTGAGGGCCAAACAGACATTGTTGGACCTCTCCACAATTCTTGTGATTAATTGTTGTGTTCTTCGTGTTGGTGGAGGATGACAAACAACCTCAGTGGGGCACAAGAATGGTGGTCGGGACCACCGCCGGCCACGAAAAAGGCGACGACGCAAATGCGCTACCCTATGGACACTGTGCTACCTGTGGCCTCTGTGCCGCCCGTGGCCTCTACTGCCGGTGACCTCCACCGCCCGACGGCCCCGGACAGCCCACTGACTCCGCCACCCCGTGTCCTAGCCCCGCCCGCAGCCTACGACGCCCTGTGGCCTCGCCGTGCCCGCGGCCTCCACCTCCCAGCGCCCTCCCCCGCCCTACGTCCTCTCCCGCCTCGCAGCCTCGCGCTACCCATAGACTCTGCCACCCCATAGCCTCATGACAACCGCAGCCTCCCCTACCCCGTGGCCTCCGCCGCTCTGTGGCCTCGCTCTGCTTGAGGCCTCCGCCGCCCCACAGCACCGCGTCGCCCGCGTCCTCCCTTTGACCAGGCCGGGCCAACCAGTGGGCCAGGCCAAACCCTGTGGGTCACGCCACCCAGATGGACAAGCCAGACCCATCGGGTCGGGCAGGGTTGACCCGAACCAGGTCGACCCAGGTCAGGGTGGGCCGGGTCGGACCGAACCCGGGCCATCTCCGACCCATTTTCACTCTAACAACCATAACATTGGCACCGAGCGTCCGTCTGATGAACCATTTACAATATCGAAATACATAGAGCGAGATGGTCCATTTGGTATACCCCATTTGGGATTTGGATAAATTTGGGGTACGGTCGGATTGGATTGAGCACAAATCAAACTAGGACCTCGGGACTAAAAGGATAATAACTTACAGACAGGGCGTCTGATTGACACACCATCTGTTGCGTTGAGACCCCAATGACATGGAGGTCCTTTTAGATACTTCTTCATGTGACTTCCTGGAAGTTCGAGTATAGAACAGTGGCTTGAGGAGCAGATCCTATCGGAGACGAGCAATCTTAGTGCAAGAACCCTGTAGCTGGATGTGACCATGTACTAGGATCATGTGTGCGTCTGACGACGTAATGACGATGTACTAGGATCCTATCTGGTTCTGACGTCGTAATGGGGATGTACTAGGATCTTGTGTGGGTGTGACGATGTACTGGATATGTACTAGGATCATGTGTGTGTCTGACGAAAAACATGAGATGTACTAGGATCATGTGTGGGTCTGACGATGTACTGGGATGTACTGGGATCATGTGTGGGTCTGACAATATAATGTTGGTATAGTAGGATCCTCTATGGGTCTAAAGAAGTACTGGAGATGTACCAGGATCATGTGCGGGTCTGACGACATACTGAAGATGTGCTAGGATATTGTGTGGGTCTGATGGCATACTGAAGATGTCCTAGGATCTTGTGTGGGTCGGACAACGTACTGACCATGTACTAGGATCATACGTGGGTCTGACGACATACTGATGTTGTACTATGATCCTCTGTGGATCTAATGATGGTTTAGGATCCTTTCTGGGTCTACCTCTTAACGGAGTAAGATGATTCAGTAGTTATATCAAATCAACATTACTTCCATACCAAAGATATACCTGGTGTAATATGAGTCTGTACCTGTGTGGTACTTTCCTTCGTGGTAATACCTTGGTGGTATTTTTCAGTGTGGCGTACCAATGTGGTACTTACCTTCGTGGTATTCCATCCTTTCTGGAATAGTTGAGCTTTGGGATAATGGGTTGCGCCTTGTGTTTCCTCATGATAGATATTGGATTACATGATAACTTAGGTATATGTATGGGCATATACATAAGTAGGGTTGTGAGTTTTTACATTCTTTGTGGTTTATCCTTTGTGGATTTTGTGAGACCTGGTGGGTCTCAGGGTCCCTACTGAGTATCGTTAAACTCACCCCTACACGGGATATGCCCACACCTTTTTGTGTTTGGTGCAGACGACGGACAACGCTAACTGAGGATGAGGGTATCAGGATGGGAGGTAGCTTATAGGCGGACCTTAGATGAGGCATACCATAGAGATGACCATTCTAGAGTTGTACCTACCCTTCAGATGACAGACATCGCTGACTGAGGATGAGGGTACCGGGACTGGAGGTAGCTTGGAGGTGGACCTTAAACAAGGTATACAGTAGAGACAATCGTTCGAGATTTGTACCTACCCTTCTGGTAGGATCACTGGTAGGTGATCACAGAATCTGTTTAGGTTTACTTATAGTTCCAGTTTCTTATACTTTTAGTTTCTTGTAATTTCTAGTTGGGCTTGTATTCTGGCACCTTTTACTTACTGTACTCACTCTGTTTACTATTCAGTTTACTTGAGTTCATATCATGGTGTGTGATTGGTTGCATGTGCTAACAGGTTATAAAGGATGCCTTCTGAGATTTAGGGAATACGCCTTCGGTGCTAGTCGCCATCCCCTGGCCTATGGGAGGCGGGCTTGGGGTAGTCATAGAACGGGCCCGGAGGGATGGATCATGACATATTAACTCAATATTCAACTAGTTGATTATAAAGATTCCTAAAATTACACCTATATTGACACTATTGGGGGGATATTCTAGGGTTAATTCACATTCTCCTTATTAACCATTATCAAGGATTTGAAAATCGTTTGACTTGAATGAAAAAAAAAGGAATTCGTATGGATAACATAGATTCAAATGAAGATATTCATGAGAGAAGATTAATATTTCATGATATTTCATTTTATTGATAAAGTGGAAGGCAAAATTTGAGATAATATATTTCAGTTCTTTTTATTTTTAGAGTATAGTAATAATGCTCATGGTAGTTTTTGAACAGTTATTTTTTGGATTAGGGTAAAAAGTATATAAGAACCTAACTTAAGAAAAATTAGATTAAACTAAATGTATAATAATATTTAAAGAAGGTATCATTAGATATTAATTATTAGGATTGAGTTTTCATATTCATATGATCACTTACTCCGATTTTATTTACTAATGATTTGGGTCTTAGTATGTAGTTGAAACGTGGTCACAGAAATTGAATTTGTAAAATGTATGTATCCAGAAACAACTATGTCTCCCAAGAAATGGAGAATACTTAAATGGTTTAGAATATTATTATATCCCTATCATTGTGGAAATGTTGAGTTTCCTAGTCTTTCCTAAGGTATTCATATTGATATATCAATTGGAAATAAATATTGATACTCTTATATTTTCTCATTAGTGAGTGATATTTGTTGATGATACATTGATATATTATAATGTTATGAAGATTATTTTAAATATCTATATATTTTTCTACTTCAGTTTTTCTTTAATGGTTTGGAAACATATATTAAATGGTATCAATATCCTTGAAAAAATATTTCATGGTAAGGTTATATTTTTTGGAATAATTTTCAAATTACATGTTATTTAGGTATGGATAAATCATAGGTGTAATATATTTTTAATGTTGAGCTAATTAAGAGTTGATTGATTTTGAGTAAAGTGAGTTAGATAGTATTTATATCAATGGAATTGATTATTGATTTAATAAAAAAGTGATAGAAGATATTTTTTGTGATATCTATCACATTTGTTTGATTATGATATATATTGACTAGATTGTGGCTTTATGGAAAAGTGGTTAATAATAATGACGGTTATAGAAATAGTTAATTTTTATAGTAATATATGAATTTTTTGGGGTATAATGTCTTGGATATTCTAATGGTTTTTGGAAAGGTATATTTTGTATAATATAAGATTAGGTTATATAAAAAAATGACTCTATGATTGTATAAAAAATTTAATTTTGTTTGAGGAAAGATATGTAACTTAATATATCATATACCAAATTTCATCAACGAGTCATAATTAAAATTTCAAGTATGCAATTTAATTAAAGGGGGAATGTAATAAACCATTATTTAACTATATATTTTTTCCATTAAATTACAATTTTGTTAGACAAATTATTTTACATGAATCACTGATAAAAAAATGAGTCATAACCTAATATATAATAAATATTATGAAAATTTTAATAATAATAAAACCTCTAGTAAATAATAAGATATTATTCAAATAAAAATTATTACATTTAGAGGATAAGTAAAAAATGAGATTTTTTATTCTCAAATAATAGTGAAGAACATGAGATAAATTAAATCAAATGATTTTAAATGATAATATATAATATTTAAATATATAAATTAATTTATTAAAATTATATAAAATTGTAATTGGTATGAAATTTAAAAACATTATATTTTAAAATAAGATCATTATGTTTGATAGCATATATGATGTGCAATGTCTAGCTAAAATGACACTTTAAATATATTCATTAAATAAGATTGTCATAACATAGCAATTAAATTGGAGTATATGAATAGAACTAAGTAAATTGTGAAACCTATATGGTTTATATAGGTATAAAATAAATCTATTGGTTATCAACTAATTATAAATCAAAAGAAAAATCATTTGAAACTAGAAAAAATATTTTTCTAAAAAACTAAATTTTTCTACAAAATGGTTACATCATGTTTTTTATAGTTATGATAAAATTATTTTTAAAATTTATTAAAAATTTATTTTTCAAAATGAACTTATTTTTTAAATCATCCTGTATAATAAATTATAATTTTTTTTGGAATTTTCTAAAAAGATAAATTTTTGATGAAAAGTAAAAAAAATGAATATTTATAAAAAACTACCTATTCATTTAAAAAATTCATAGAGTTATTTATATTTTAAAAATATTTTAAAAGTAAAATAAGTTTAATATAATTATAATTATGAAAATATGTTTCATTTCAATCAATTTTATGTTCAATTTTTATTAAAGTTTTTTTATAATTTTGAAACCTTTTTCGATTGGAAACTTATTTTTTAATCACATCTCTCTTTTTAATTGTAAATAAATTCTACCACTTATATGAATTTATTTTGGTAAAATGTATTAGATTTTTTAAATTATTATAATTAATATTATATAACAATTTTGATTAAGATTTTTCAAAAATAATATAAAAAACAGCAAAAATTAACTATTATCGTTAAGGTTAACACCAATTCACTTGAGGGATAAACTAGGAAAATAATTTTTAAAATGACCTAATGACATTAAGAAATTATATTTTATTGAAATATGTTGAAATTATTTAATGAAAGGTTTAATAATGACATATTTTTATTTCATGTGACATGTGAAAAAAGTGGGTATAATTTATTATTTTAAAAAATTCCAAGTGTGTTATCTTCACCGACAATAAAAGGGTACCCATCTCATATCCTTTCTACACATTCAAATACTATTATTTCAGAAAAAGGCTAACAATGTTCCTATATTACACCCCTTAAAATTACCATTAGTCCCTTATTTTTTCATAAAACTATTCAAGGAAGGCATTAGGTATAAACCTAAAGAGGTTCTCCGAAGAAGAGGTATAATTCATAACCATGCGTCATCATTTTATTATATACATTAACCCCTTAAAATATTCTCAAAAAATGATAATATAAAAAATAATTTATTTTTAACATAATTATATTTTTTTCTTAATTTTTTAAAATATATCCATCCCCTATTCTCCTAAATGTGAAATGAAATCACCGATCATGTGTATCACGGACTACCGCCTAGCAGGCGATATAATTCATTCTATCTTTTAAGGATATATTTAAATATGTTTATTATTTTTATTTAAGGATTTTATGAATTAATTATAAATAAACAGTTCTAATATCATATTTAACATTATACCTTCTTATCCATTGGGAAATGATAACATCGCTCATGTATACATATAGATTTTCACCTATATGAAGTAACATGAAACGTTTTTTATTTTATTTTCACAAGCATGGTAATAATGATGGATTTAATGAATGATATAATAATGAATCTATAAAGGTGAAATATTTTTAAAATTTACTTCTTTTAATCCATTGTAATAAGTATATAAACTACATTTTGGTGTACATACCGTCTACTTTCTCCGCGAACGATATAACTCATTTTTTCTATATCCATATTTTATATACTATTGTAAATAGTTATATAATGAATATATATTATAATTATAACATGTCCAACAATATTTAAATTATTTATCCATGATAAAAGTACAAGGATTGAAACTACTAACCAATAACATAAATGAAAAGAAAAGCAGTTATTACCCGTAATAGTTATTTTAACAAATAATTTTTAATACATCTGTTATAAAAGATTATAAAAAAACAAAATAAGTAATAATATATATTATTATTATATAATATATTTATTATAAGTTTATATTTATTATAAAGTACTTTGGATACATACCAAACAATTCAAGCCTATGGTCAGGGTTTCTTGTCTCAATTTTACTTCTATGAGACATATGATATGTTCACCCCTTATTTTATTTTTTATATATACAACCCATTTTATATGTTATATCATGAATATATTTATATTAATGGTCATTAATTTTTATTTTGAATTTATTCCATTTATGGTGGTTATGATTCAAAAGATACCACAACTGCAATGGTTTATTTTAAAATCACATCATTATTAAGGATTATTTATGTTTATGTATCCTTTGTAGGAATTATTTTACAAATTTTATCTTAAACCTGATATATTTTATTCTAATTAGGACATTCATTTACTTTTCAAGTTATGTTTCTATATTCTTCTCTTAGGTACTTAAATTTATTGACAAAATTATTTTAATAAAATCCAACTTTATTTATATTTTATATTGTAAATGAATTTTCATCAATATACATGTTTTCTAAAAATATTTGAAAATATATTTTTAACATTCTCCAATTAAATTTATAAAAAAATATAAAAAAAAATTAATTTCTAAAAAAAAATTAGAAATGAATATTCTTATTTTTTACAAATAAGGTACTTTTTAACCTTTTTACAATAGTGATAGGGGAATTTTTTAAAATGGAATGTATGAAATTACTCATATACATGATGACACATTTTATTGATTATTTCTTTACAATTTTATATTTTCATTTTTTAAAAACATTCCCTATTTTTGAAAATTATTTTTCAAATTTAAAATGTAATTTTCATTAAGAATGTTTTTAATGGAATATTTATGGAATTTCAATTCATCGATGACAAAAAACATTTTTTAAATATGAACCATTGAGGATATGTTGTAATTATAGCATTCTTTTTATTCATCAATATGGTTTATAATCATTTAGATGGGATATTTAAAATTTTTATACCATTATCAATAATACTCTAGATGATTTATGATTATGCATGTGTATTTAGTAATTTATTAACATTTTTTACTCTAGAATTTACAAATTAATTTTTATATTTAATATCTATATTGATTGGGTAAACTGTTAACATTTAATATTACATTTTTTTATATTAATGTTTTTCATGGTTTTTGTTTCACCCATTTAATTTGAGGAATGCATTGGAATTAGCACGTGATGGGAAAATCCCATTATTTCCCCTCAATTTATTAGTACGTCTCATGAGAAAAACTGGCTTAGGTATTTGGTTGAGGATTTACCAATTTATATATTGTCTCTGGTAAAGAGGCCTTGATAGTATTGTTAGGATGTCTAGTATTACGATTTCCCTTATTGTGAGATTATTTATGGATTTCCATGAGGTTATTTGATTAGTTATAATATTTATGGATAAGTTTCAAGATCATGTGATTTTTTGCATGGAACTATTAGATTATAATTTACTCTTTCTAGACTATTCTTCAAGTTCAAATTATTGATTAATGGACATGTGTTTATATATTTTTATCTTCTATATTGATTTTGTATTATTTATTCATGATAATTTATACTATATGAATACCCATTCTATGTATCTATGATCATCTCTTTCTTATGTTTACTTTCCCCATGGTACTATAAAATATATTATGATTGATATTCTGGAACACACTAAATAAAATAATGGGGTTCTCAAAGAAAATATGAGGTTGTATATCATGTTTTCAATTGTAATGTGAGATTCAATTATATATCTAGTTTACCGAGACCACTAAGAAAATTGGTGCTTCTAGATATGATTCCTTGTAATTAGTGAAAATGTAATAAAATAACCATAGTCTATATGCAATAGGGTCAGGGCCTCTGTAGTTGGTATAAAATAATATTAAGTACAAACCTTGGGAATGATATTTAGGAAAACATAGATTAGATAACATAATCATATGAATGAATTTGTGGATAATTTAAGGTATTGGATAATAGCCTTAAGTTTTGCTGAGTTAGAGACTATGTGGCTTTCCAAGGAATATATCCCGATCTGGATACTACATGTGTATGTGGATCTGGAATACGTGTTCTAGGGGTAATAAATCTAAAAAGTGCACATTTTGCATCCATTCGATTGCTAATTAGTGTAGAACTAGGATCCTTTCTTCAAAACCTAATTTGAAACTCCAATGGGATATGATAGGGTAATTCATATTTTCCTCACAATCTATTATAAAGGATTTCAAAATATTTTTTATTTTGTTATCACCTTCCCAATGAAATCATATTTAGGTTTATGAGATTATCTATGAATAAATCTCTTAATTTTTGTTAATTATTTCACTAGTTTTATAATAATACAATATTTTTTAATGTTATTTTCTAATATAGTGTATTTCATTGTTTATAAATAGATTCTAGCAGAAGGAATGGAAACTATATCAATACATGTAGTCCAGGTAGGGATTTCCCACCTGGGAAAGATAATGAAGTTGTAGATAAATATGAAACTGGAACTAATCAAATTATAACTATATCATGGTAGATGACTTTAATTATGACCAATAACCTTACTCATATGGATCATCCTACAGAACTACAACATGATATAGCATTGTTAGACTGCTTCATGTGTCAGCAACCTCTATAATTAAATGGGACTTAAAATCCATGTGAATCTTATAAATGGATAAGTTAATTCGAGAAAATTATTATTTTTGTGAATTAATGAAATATAGATGGATTTCATGGAATTTTATCATCTCTCATGTTTTTCATATCACTGGATTTCATTGAATCAAATTATAAACAATTAATAATAATTGAAAAAGGTGGAGTTGAAGGATATTAAGGTACTCTTATTGGAAAAATATTTTCCCCTTGAACAATTATCAGATATGGAGATAATTTTTTTGATTTATAGAAAAATTAATTCATATGATTATACAAAAATTAATATGGTAACATTATGTTTTAATCATAATTAATAGTAAAAAAGGTAAAACATAATTGTCATTGTAATAGTTAAAACAAGTTTACTGGGGTTAAACTAAGAATATAAGGACTAAAATGACTTAAAACCATGTAACATATCAATTTTTATATACTTATGAAGATTTTATCATAGATAATGTTTGATAATAATTCATCTTGGAGGCTTTGAGAAGATGAAAATGTTTGGTATAGTTTATTCTTTTCAAAACTTCCAAGTGTTTCCTCTCCCCTACTTATAAAAGGGAACCCCCTATACTATAATTTTCACACTTCAATATAGATTTTGTTTATTCAAAACCTACCCAAATCTATCCTTATATCCATACCCATTAACTAGAGTCCTATTTTGGCTCATAAAATCCTTAGAGGAAGGTTTTTAGTAAAAATATAAAGTGGTTCTCTAAATAATAGATATAGTTCTTAACCATGCGTCTTCATTTTATGTCTTCCTATAACCCATTAGATTCTTTTAAAAATATGATAAAATAATAACACCGTTATATTAAAAATACTGATATTTTATTTATTTAATTTAATAACCCATATCTATCCCCTATTCCATCAAATATAAAAATAAATGTTTGATCGTGTGTTTGGAAGACTACCGCCACAACAACCAATGTAATTTTTTCCATCAAAGACACTCATAGATGGATATAGTTGTGGATTTAATTTTTATATGTGGTATTTATGAACTAATTATAATTATATAATTATAATTTTATAAATATCTCATTACCTTTCAATCCATTGGAAACCCTTAATGTCGTTGTTGCGTACGTGTGGACTACCACCTCTATGAAGCGATGCGAAACAATTTTCATTTTATTTTGAAAAGGATGGTAATAAGGAAATAATTTATGTATATATATGATATATATGAGGTTGTAATGAATCATTAATGTTTATATATTAGTTCAATTTATTTCATTCCATCTTTTGGGGAAAATATTGAAATAATATTCATGTGTACATAGGGCATATAGTCTTCATGAATGATGAAACTCGTTTTCAATCTATTTATTTTATATACTATTATAAATACTTATATAATTAATACATATGATATTTATATCATGGTTAAAATTCTTGAATATATTTAACTATGATCAATTTACAAGGAACAAAACTACTAAAGAAAAACATACGTGAAAAAAAATAGTTACTACACGTAATGATGATTTTAACAAATAAATTTTTATAAATCGGTGATGAAATATTATTAGTAAATAATATATACTATGATATATATGATTATGGTTCTGGAATATATTTATCATATGTATTTAGTTTTTTAAAAATAGTTTCAGACACATCTGAAGTAAGTCATACAAAATATAATGGTTTCTCATCTCACTATTACTTCTATGAGATATATGCCAAATTAACCATTTATTTATATTATGAGGTATATATAACAACCATTTGATATTTAATTTCATTATAATATTTATCATAATTTAAATTAATATTTTTATAGAATTTATTCCTTTTATGGGGGTTATGATTCAAAATTTTCTACACATGTAAGGGTTTATTTCACAATCTCATCATTATTAGGGATTGTATATGATTAAGTATCCCTTGGGAGAATTATTAAATATTTATATCTTAAACCCAATATATTTTCTTCTACTCATTTTATTCATTGGATTGTTTAGGTAAAATTTCCATTTTCTTCAATTTTGTAATTAATGTGATTAAGAAAACTATTTTAATAAAAGCAAACATTATTTTTATTTTTGGTCGAAAATGATTTTTCTACCATATTGTTGGTCAGTGTGGAATCTCAAGAGGGGGTGAATTGAGTTCCTACTTAAAATTTATGTTTAAAACTTTATTATAAAGAACCCACTAATTTTGAAATGGTCCAATTAATTAAGGTAGTAGAGATATAAATGTCTAGTGGGTCAATATGTTTCTCAATGGGTGACTAGTCCTAAGATGAATTAGTGTAAAATACTTCTTCAAATTTTGAAAAAAAAATTCTGAATTAAACTTATACACACACTAACCAAGACTAATTATCAAAGTGAATTCAAAATAGTTTTATGTTTTAGTCATTATAATTAGCGGAAAATAGATAAAATAGAGTATAACAAAATTATAGAGGACTGTAAACTTAGGTTCAGTCTGAAGATGAAACTTAATCCTCTACACTGTGTGAATAATTTCCACCAATTAGTTTATATTAACCATAAACTTGATACACATCCTACATCAGGCTTTACAAGAGTTTTTACAAACTGTCCAAGGTTCACACCCTCTACCATAGTTCTTTGTCAGAAAAACAAGCAATACATACTACACACGGTATCTTCCATAATTATACATGGGAAACAATATGTATGTAATGTTTTATGTGAGGATATTATGTATACTATAGCTCAAGCGTAGGAGACAATGTGTGAACCATATAGACACACACACTTCTCATAAATTTAAAATTAAGGAACACAATAGAGCCATGACTATAAGCTTGAGTTTAGAATGATCTATGTGTTTGCAGTTCAGATCTTGACTACATGGAGTGAAGAATTTGTTGTTTGATTATTTCTTTGGATGTTGTCCTGAAAATTGAGTGTAGAAACTCCAGGTTATAGATTTCAGTAATTGAGTGTTCTTCTTTTTGTGTTTATCAAGAGTTGACGAAGCACATAAGGCAGAAGTGATTTTGTCCCAAATGACCTTCGTGATGTTTGTGGCTTCACAGTGTAAGTGATGGATTTTTATTATTTGATCAAGAAAGTAAGCTCCTTCACATGCACAGATGTGCTTCTCAAGCAATAGATCTTTTCTTCCTTGGTTTCTTTTTTATATTTGAGGTCTGACAATAGGAATAAGTTAATCATGTGTAGTCTTTTTTGTACCTCCTATTGTACCCAGATATGGTCTCTTGATATGTCTATAATAAGCATTAATTAATGTATGAAGCATTAAATTTACCAAATATTATCGTTACAATAATATTAGTAATTTGAAAAAGTATGGAGTAGTATAGTATCGCTAGGATGGTAACGGTAGCATTTACAATGGTAAGCTTCAACAGTATGTGTGCATCAGTAACCTTCAAGGGTGACCTTTCATCGATAACGTTTGAATTAGTGACCTTATCATCGATAACATTTGCATCAGTGAACTTTTCATCAGTGACCATTGCATTGATGACCTTTTCATTGGTGACCCTTGCATCGCTGACCTTTACATCAGTGACCTTTCCATCAGTGACTTTTCCATCGGTGAAATTTTCATCAGTGACCTTCCATACATAGAGAAACTTTTCAATGTGAGCTTAAACAAGAGAGCAGTGTGATTAAAAGTACATAGCTATTACTTTGATATAAACATGATTTTCAGATAAATTATTACCCTGTAAGAGAAACAAGATGTTTTTTATAAATTAAACATGATTTGGGATTATCATAACTGGTGAGTTTAACAATATTCATCTTTTTGATAATCACAAATTTTGTCATTATATTTTAATAAGGGATGTGAAAATTGTCTATAAATAAAATTGAACCTTTTTCATTATTAGTATATATATGAAAAGAGTCCAGTAAACTTAAATACTTATCCTCCTTTCAGTTTATGCAGCTTAAAACATGGACTTTTTTCTCCCCCTTTGTGATTAACAAAAAGGATGAAAGAAAAAAAAGAGATAGAAGAATATTTTTCATTAATGAAGCAATAGTACAATATAAAAAAATGTTACAAAGGTCCCTATAAGCTAAGACAACCCTCATTCAATCCCCATCAGATATGTTCAAGGGATCCTTTTCTTTGGATGTTGAGGAGGCAGGTTCTGAATATGGAGGGATACCCATAGGTATGGCAGTCAGTAGGGTTGGATGATCTAGTACTGAGGAATCAGTAGACCATAGTGAGTGGATCAATAAGGAATCATAGGAGTCAAAATTATTATGGCTTGTGAAGGAGTCATCATTGGTGCAGTAATGGTCAATCTTGAAGCAGCCTATGTAGAAGGCAAGGTTGTAGGAATAATGACTGGAGTGCAGTACACATGGATGAAGGGTAGAAGAAGATTTATGAAATCCATAATAATACATCCTCCTCATTCCATGGATAAAATAAATTCATCCTTATTCTCTAGGAATTTCTCTAAGGAAGGATTCAACTCTCTATGCCTATAAACTTTATCCTTAAATGCTTGAGTGACAGGTGTAATCCTAAGGTTTTCCAATAGTAGCTTAAAGTGACTATCCATCTGATTCTTAGTATATACCCTTTTTTAGCAGAAATAAACTTTCTCTTTTATGTCCTTATGATCATGAGAAGATTCCCTTAACTAATTTCCCACAAGGTTTTGAATTTATCTCATAGTGGAAATAACCTGAGTAATAGATTGAGGGTCTGAGGTACTTGAACCAAATAACTTCTCTACTTCTTCTATGACAACCAATCTGAATGCTTCTAGAACAATAGGAGGAGCAGCTAAAGATGAATAAGAAGCACACATAGGTTCCATAATGAAATCCACTGTCTCCCTAAAATATTTTGTTAGCCCACTACACAGCCTCTTTAAATCATTATCCTGGCCACTCACATGTGTATCCATAGACTTCTTAAATTCCTCAAACCCAGTGACCATTTTTTGAACCACACTTTTAATATATCTAATATTTTTATCCACGTGGGCCCTTAAAGCCATATTGGATTCTAAACTGGTAATAGATTTCTTCACAGATTCCATAGAATTTTTTAATGCTTTGACTTGATTCTAAAATTCCTTGACTTCTTGTAGCACTGCTGAGTGAGAAGTAGAAACAAGTCTTTCCACTAAAGATATTATAAATCATTGATTATGAGATACTGTTTTCTCAATATCAGTAGATTTCTCATCAATGTGTCTTTTCAAATATGACTTCAATGATTCCAAATCTTCCATCGTCAAATAGTATTAAGGAAGAAGTACCATTGGATGCACTATAGTAGTCTCTGTAATTGAATGGATTGGAGGACTTCTGATATACTGGTCGTCATCAAAGACTTTATAATCTAATCCTAAGACCACCAATCTGGGGTCTTCTAACCAATCCTCTATTCCCTGAGCTATAGAAATCGAACCTATAGAAACTGGTTCTTCCCCCACACTTGGATCATTCTCTGGATCAACCATATTCATTTTTGTCATACCTCCTTGGGAAAATTCCTCAACAGAAGATTCCACCACCACTTCCTCTATAGAGTATTCAACTACTGCCATTGCAATTACAGCTTCAACAGAATGAATATCCTCTTCATATATACTTTAAACTATTTCTATATGTCCTATCAGAGGACTGAGACTTAGAAATTCTTCGTCACATTCTCCAGAATCCGTCTAAAAGTCATCATGACTAGGTTCTCTATCTTCATCTTCATCTGAGGTCTCTCTAATGAATCTTAAGACATTTTTTCCCCTTCTTCTTCACTAGTCTCTTCATCATCAATGTCCATTAGGATTGTATCCCTCCTAGTAAACCTCTTTGGTGGATTGGTCTCTCCAAAGGATATAGTATTACAACAAGGATTTGAGGGAAGTTCAGGATCACTCCCGTCATCTATAGGAGAATCCTCTATTTTTGCACAACGTTATCTTCTTCTTTTTTATCTAAATATACAGGTTCCACTTCATCAAGATTTCAACCAGGATCTATCTTATCCTTATGACAAGTAGGATGAGTGATAGGGTTGAATTCCTCATATAGATTAGCTCATCATGCACCAATCTTCTTTTCCAAGGGTTTCAATTTATCTTCATCAACTTCCAAATCACCTTTGTAATGAAGAAATTGTCGCTTACTACAACTGTTTACTCTTTGTTTCCAGTAACTCTTTTCACGTTCAACATCAGGGATAACCATATGGCATGATACAATGCATTGGACTTGGAACTGGGATTTTTCATATCATCTAATTGAATCATCATAAGACTACACAAGTTTATCTTTTTTCCATGCTTCAAAAAATAAAAAAAATATGTCATGGTATTTTAAGGTAGAAAGGTCCCCTATCCTAGTACTTAATACATTCTGAACAAACTTAAACACAAACTTTTCTACTCTTTCTATCTCGGAAGCAATGAATTTCCTAGGGATCCCACTCCATGTAAGTTCAGATAAGGATTCTTCATAACAGAATAACTAAGTAGTGGGAGGAACCACTCTTGATTAGTAATCAAAAATCCCTTCGTGAGGTAATCTCGGACACTCATTCCATCCAATAGAGGAGAAGATTACACTTACTCCATTTACCGTTGATGACATTCTGTTCTCATCCCCAGTCTGTTCTATTTTCAAAAACTCATATAACTCATATACTAACTTCAGGTAATAGGGTCTATTGTTGTTTGAAAACCATTCGACCCAGCCTTGAGCTTCATGTTTCTTCATCACTAAAGATATTCTCATTAGAAAACATTCGTAACTTAGGTATTTTTTAACCATGATTTCCCTCCTCGACATACGTGTCTTGATCAACATTTCCACTACTTGTCTTCCACTACTAGACTCAGCATGAGATTTCCTCGGATTTGGTGCATCTCCTTCATCACTGACCAATGGTTTCTTCAAACTTTCCATCGATCTGGAGTGGTTCGAGGGTTTCAATAGAAGATGAGGTTATTAGGTTAGGGAACAAGAGATTCGGGAGAGAGTAGATGTGGATATAAATGGTATGTACTCTAATTTTTTCACTTAGGGATATAAAAACAAATCAGATAAAAGAAATGAGTAATAATAAAAACGTTTCAGATTCTGGCAAAAAAAAGAAAAAAGAACGCGAAGTCCTGGAGATGTTAATTAGATGACAATGGCGAGGTCTCTAATGGTGAGGTCTCCATGGTGAGGACTATCGGTGAGTTCTAACGGTGGGTTCTATCGGTGAGGTCTATCGGTGAGGTATATCAGTGTGGTTCCAATAGTGAGGTCTAATGGTGATGTCTAAGGGTGAGGTATATCGATGTGGTTCCAATAGTGAGGTCTAACAGTGAGGTCTAATGGTGAGGTCTATCGAGGAGGTGATAAACCTTAACAGTTTATCATACCTAACTCATGTTTGATGTAACTTAACCTCTTAGAATTCAAATGCTTTGTGAATATATCAGCCAATTGTTGTATAGTTCTTATGAATTCAAGAGTGATATCACTTCTTTGATAGTGATCTCTCAAGAAGTGATGTCTCACATCAATTTGCTTTTTCCTATCATGAGATAATGGATTTTTAGACATGTTAATAGCACTTTGTGTTATCATACTTTATAGAGACATGTTTGAATTGATATCCATAATATATTAAATTGTGTTTCATCCACAGAATTTGAGAACAACAACTACCAAAAGCTATATATTCAGCTTCGGCGGTATATAATGCAACAAAATTTTGTTTCTAACTACAACATGATACTGGGGATTTTCCTAAAATGTGACGTGTTCCATATGTTTTATATTTATCTTACTTTCAACTAGAAAAATCATAATCTGAATAACTTATTAAATCAAATGATTGTCTTCTTGGATAAAATAGTCCTAAGTTTGTCGAATACTTGAGATATTTAAAAATCCTTTTAACAACAGTTAAATGAGACTCTTTGAGATTGGATTAAAAATGAGCACACATGCATACACAGAACATAATATTAGGCCTGTTAGCAGTAAGATAGACCAGACTCTTAATCATACCTCTGTAATTGCTTTGATCCACAAGTTTACTAGTTTCATCAGCATCCAACTTACAGGTGGTACTCATAGGTGTATCACTACCTTTATGTCATCCATACTAAAACGTTTCAAAATATCTTTAGTATATTTAATTTGATTTAAAAAATACCATTTTTATTATGAAATTTTTTAAATACATGGAAAATTTAATGTTCCTCCATTAAACACATTTCAAATTCATTTAGCATCATTTTTGAGAAATCAGTACATAAACAATTTTTAGAGGATCCAAGAATAATGTGATCTACATAAATTTGTACTATTAAAACATCTTTGGAAGTCCTGATAATAAAAATATCAGGATCAACTATTCCTTTAGAAAAACCTTTTGACAATAGAAAATAACTAATTCAGTCATACCAAGCTCTTGGGGATTGTTTCATACCATATAGGGATTTTGAAAGTTTTTAGACATGATTTGAAAATGAGGATATTTAAAACAGGGGTTTTTTTCAAAAAAAACATCCTCAACTGTGTACCCATTTAAAAATTCACTTTTGACATCCATTTGATAAATATTGAAATTCAGATGAGCCGAATAAGCAAGTAGTATACTAATTGTTTATAGTATAACTACAGGTGCAAATTTTTCTGCATTTTCTATTTCTTCTTCTTGATTATATCCTTAATCAACTAGTCTAGCCTTTTTTCTGACTATGCTTCCATATTTATCAACATTATTTCTAAACACCCATTTAGTTCCTATGTTCAATGTTTCTTTAGTTCTTTCTGCTAACTCCCAGAATTTTTTTCATTCAAACTGATGTAATTCTTCTTTCATAGTTATCACCCAAATTTCACCATTTATTGCGTCATTGATATTTTTAGGTTCATGCTATGAACGAAAGACTTGATGTTCAACCTAGTTTCTTAGCAAAGCTCTAATTTGTGTTCCTCTATTTATATAACCAATTACAGTATCAAAAGGATAATTATTGAGAGTTATAATACATATAGAAAGATTTGAACTAGACTCCATATGATTGTATTTAGGTTAAGATTCACCATTGCACAGATTCTGGAAAATTTCCAGAACTGGTTGTTTTCACTAAGGGTTTAATTTATTTATCATTAATGTCCAGAATTAACATATCATCCTCAAGATTATCAACATAGGTTTTGCATTCATTTCGATCAGTCTCATCCAATTTTACATGAACTAATTCTTCCACACATTTGGTTCCCTTATTGAATACTCAATTAGCTTTACTAGAAATTGAGTAACCTAATAAAATTCCATCATCACTTTTGGATGCAAACATGTCAAGATTGTACTTAGTGTTATGGATGACTTCTTTGCAACCAAAAACTCTAAAGTAATTAACCATAGGATTCCTATTATTACAGAGTTCATAAGGGGACTTCTTAAGAATATGTCTAATTAAGACTATTAATAATTTAACATGCTATATTAACAGCATAATCCAAAAATAGATAGGAATATTAAACTCATTTATCATACTCTGGGAAATCTCTTGAAGTTTCCTATTTCTTATTTATACATATCCATTTTGATGAGGTGTTCTAGGAGAATCAAAATTGTGATTATAGCCATTTTTTAGAAAAAAGTTTCAAATTCCCGATTTTCAAACTCACGGCCATGATCACTTCCCGGAGTCAAAATTCTAAGTCCCCAATGATTTTCTATAGACTTGAAATATCTAATTAAGTAAGAACACACTTCACTTTGTTGAGATATAATGTATACCCAAGTATATATAGAAAAAATCATCTTCTAGATCATAAACATAGTTCTTCCCATTTAAACATGAAACTCTAGATAGTCCAAACAAATCCATGTGAACCAGCTCAAGTGGTTGAGATGTAGAAACTTATTTCTTTCGTTTGAAAGAAACATTGTGTTATTTTCCCTTTTTACAAGGATTACACACTTTGTTAAGTGGGAATTCCATTTTAGGTAAGTCTCTAACTAAGACTTTCCTAGTATGTTTTCTAAGTGAGTGCACATTGTAGTGTCCTAATTTTCTATTCCATAACCAGGATTCCTTATGAAAGGCATTCAAACAGGAAACATTTTTCCTCGATAAAGAGTTTAAATCAATAGCATATACATTTTCATTTCTAAGAGAATTAAATATTAAATCATTTTTATAATCAAAAACACTGCATGAATCATTATCAAACATAACATTGAAACCATCATCACACAACTGAGAGATACTTAGTAAATTGTATTTTAACCCATAAAAAAAGTTCTTTTGAAATTAAGATAGCATTAGGGTTACCAATTTGGCCTAAGTCAATGATCTCACTTTTAGCATTATCACCGAATGTGACATGTCCATCATCAACTTTAATTAGGATCTTGAAGCATGAATAGTCTCCGGTCCTATGTCTTGATCATCCACTGTCCAAGTACTATAGAGTTTTACAGGATATATTCAGACAATTTTCCTCGGATGTTTCTGTCATGAATCATAGGTTTGAATATTTGTTCTTCTTTATATATGAAGGTTCAGATCCACTTGAGATATCTTATGAAGCACTCCAAGTATATTTCAAATCCTTTTTGTACCCTTTGTCATTGTCTTCATATTTTTTATTAAATTTTAGCTTGGGGAAAACAGCCTTCTCATGGACTATTAGTTTACACTCATAACAGACTATCAATTTGGGTTGTTATTCCATTTTCTGTCCTTTTTTCCACTATCCTTTACTATCATACCTTCCTTTGTTGTTCGAATTTATATAGAACTCCTTATTTCTGTAGAAATTTTTGAACCTTCTAGAAATATGATCCATCTCATCATCACTATCAGAATCAAAGTCTTCACTGGTGGTAGTGTCTATAAGAGCTTGAACTTTTTCTTTATCTTGGTTCTTTGAGGTAGAAGTCTTGAATGCTACGGATTTATTTATTGGTTATTCATCTTCTTCTAGATTTACCTTAATCTCTTCTTCATACATCATAATCTTTCCAATTATTTTCTTCACTAGTTTCTTGTTGATATCACAAGTTTCTCAAATAGAAACTGAAGTTCCTCACCATCATTCAGGTAGGCATCAAAGAAATCTCATAATCTAATCCTTTTTGTCCACTGGTTTTCCATGTAGACTCATGGTATTCACTATTTCATGGATCCTAAGATAGATTTCAGATATAGGTTCATTAGGCTTCATTTTAAAAAAAAAATATTTAAATGTATAAGTATTGTATATCATTTCTTTAAAATTGGTGGTTCCCTCATGAGAAACAGCTAAAGTATCCCAAATTTCATATGCAATTTTACACGAAGATATTCTATTGAATTATTGATCACCTTGAGAATAGTACAATGCATTCATTGATTTACAATTATTGTAATATGTAGGTTTAGTCAAGTGTGACCATGTGTCCCTAGAAGTAGCATGAAATGTATGTTGTTCTTAAATTGTGTCACAGATTTTAGGACCCATGCTTTCTAAATAAATTTTCATTTTTAATTTCCACTGAGAATAGTTATTACCATTAATGAAAGGTGTCCTATTAGTAGTAGCAACCTCAACTTTTTTATACATAATTAATTAGAATTTTAAAGAACTGGAAATTTAGTTACAACAGAAATTTTAAGACCTTTAAGATACAACTAAAATCAGATTTGAAAAGAATTTGATAATTGGAATAAATATTTCAGATAGTAACAAAAAAAATTTAATCCTCTAATACTAAATTTTGGTCAGAGTGGAATCTCAAGAGGGGGGTGAATTGAGTTCCTACTTCAAATTTCTGTTTAAAACATTATTATAAAGATCCCCCAAATTTTGAAACAGCCAAATTAATTAAGGTAGTATAGATATAGATGTCTTGGTCAACAGGTTTCTTTATAGGGTGATTAGTTCTCTGTTGAATTACTATAAAATACTTCTTCAACTGTTGAAACAAGTTTACTGAATTAAAAATATACACACACTAAACAAAACTAACTGTCAAAGTTAACACAAAACATATTTATGTTTTAGAAATTATAATCAGTGGAAAATAGATAAAATAGAGTATAAAAAAATATAGAGCACAGTGAAGTTAAACAATAGGTCCAGTCTCAAACTGAGACTTAATCCTCTCCACATGGTGATCACCTTCCAACAAGAAGTATATATTAATAACAAACTTTATACACATCCTGTATCGGGCATTAAAACAGTTTTCACAAACTATCCAGGGTTTACACCCTCTACCACAGTTCTTCATGGAAAAAACAAACAATACAGATCACACACAGTCTCCTCCACAGTTATACGTGTGAAACAAGATGTAAGTGAACTTTTATGTGAGGATATTCAGTATCCTACAATTCAAGAAAAGGAGAAAATGTGTGTAATAGAAAGACACACACACTTATGAGAAATGTAAAATGAAGGAATTAAATAGTGCTAAGATTATAAGCTTTACTTTAGAAATCTCTATCTATTTGCAGTTCATCTCTTGACTCCTTGGAGTAAAGAATTTGTTGTCTTAGTCTTTCTCTGGAATTTGTCGTCAAAACAGAGTGTCGTAACTCTAGGTTCTAGTTTTCTAGAATTGAGTGTTCTGTATCTTGTGTTTATTGATAGGTGATAAATCACAGAAGGAATAAGTGAGTTAGTTCCAAATGATATTCTTGATGCTTGTGGGTTCATAGTGTAAGTGTTGGATGTTTCTTGTTTGATCTATCAAGTAAGATCCTTCACATGCACAAACGTGCTTCTCATGCCACACAACTTTTCTTCCTCGATCTTCTCTTTTATATCTTAGGTCTGACAATAGGAATAAGTAAATCACGTGCGGTATTTCTCATACCTCGTACTGTCCCCAGATACAGTTTCTTGATATGTCTATAATCAACTTTAATTAATGTCAGAAGCATTAAATTTACCAAATATGACCGTTAGAATAATCTTAATAATTTTATAAAGAATGGATTAGATGATTATTGGTAGACTGGTAATGGTATCCTTCACAATGGTAATCTTCAACAATATGTCTTCATCGTTAACCTTCAACGGTATCCTTTCATCGGTAACCTTTGCATCAGTGAACATTGTATTGGTGATATTTTCATCGGTTACCTTTGCATCAGTGACCTTTTCATCTGTGACCTTTCCATTGGTATCCCTTTCATCAGTGAGCATTTCATCAATGACCTTTGCATCTGTGACCTTTTAATCGGTTACCTTTCCATCGGTGACCTTTTCATCGGTGACCTTTTCATCAGTGACCTTTGCATCGGTGACCTTTGAATCGGTGACCTTTTCATCAGTGACCTTTTCATCGGTGACCATTTCATTGGTAGCCTTTCATACATAGAGAAATTTTTCAATGTGAACTTAAACAGGAGATCAGTGAGATTAAAAGTATATAGTTATTACTTTGATATAAACATGATTTTCACATAAATGATTATCCTATAAGAGAAACAAGATGATTTATATAAATGAAACATGATTTGGGATTATTAAAACAAGTGAGTCAAATACATATCCATATTTTCTAAAAATATTCTAATTTTTTTTGTTATTATCAAAATGATTTATTAATTAATTTCTTATCCATGTTTTTTTTAAATGTTCTAAAGGGATGTTCTTTTCTTGTTTCTAAAGGTGGTGTTTTTTAACCTTTTTTGCAATAGTAATACAGGAATGTTTTTTTTAATGTAATGTATGCAATTACTAACCTTTATAAACACTAATGTATTTAAGTATTACTTTAAAAGTTTCCAATGTTATTATAGGAAAAGTTTTATTCTTATTTTTTAAAAATCAAAGTGAATTTGTTATTTTTTTCCAAAAATGTTTTCAATGAAATTTTTATGGTATTTCTTTCAATCAATGACAATAACACAAGTTTTAATTACTCATATGGGATATGTTGTAATGATATCATCCTTATTCTTTCATGGGATTATTTAGATTAGTTTTATTCAGGATTTACTATTTTGATATCATTCTACATATTACTATTTAACATTTATGATTATGTTTATTGATTAGGGAAATTATTAATATTCCCTAAGATTGGTTTTCAATATGAATGTCTACATTCATTAATATTATTGATTGGTGAAAGTATTAAAAATTTTATCCTAGTTTATTAATATAAATGTTTAGGTTGATTGTGTTTCACCCCTTTCATTTGAGGAATGGATTGGACTTTGTATGTTATTAACATATCCCAATATAGCCCCTAGATACATTAGTAGGTCTTATTAGAAAAACTAGCATGGGTATTTGGAAAATTACTTACCCATTTATATAATATTTCCTTGCATGAGGCCTCAAATGTATGGTTATGACGTTCGAAATTATGCATTCCCTAATTTTGTATTTTTTTTATTGATTTATATATGATTATTCGATTAGTTAGAATATACATGGATAATTTTCAAGATTATGTAACTATTTATATTCCATCACTCGATCATCATTTATTCCTAAAAAATTATTCTTTATGTTCATTTTATTGATTATATGGAATGTTTTTATATTGTTTACCTTTGTATATTGATTTTTCATTATTTATTCATGAAATTATTCATTGTACTCATACCCTAACTGAGAATCTGAAATAACCCCTTTCTTATGTTACTTTTTAATAGGATTATAGTAAGTCTATTGTGATTGATATGAAGGGATATTATAAATGGTAAAATGGGGTTCTCAAATAAAATACTATATTGTATTTCATGTTTTCTATTATAATATGAGATTTAAGCATGTATCTAGTTTACTAGGACATCTAAACTATTCATTAATTTTGGATGTGATTCCTTATATCTAATTCCAAAGTAATAATTTGACTACCAACAATAGGATACTAGGGTTAGGGCCTGTAAATGAATCAATACCAAGGACACCAAATGTGTAAAATGGCCATTTTTCAATAAAAGTTGTTATCATTATATTTCATATTTTATTCTAAAAATGGTATTTTAATATTTCTTAATTTTAATTTCATTACATAAACTTAATTTATGAATTCCTATACTCAAAATTAACTAAGAATGAATTTTACCAACTTTTATGAGACAAGTTATTTTTAGATGAATAATGAAAAATACAGTTTCATCCAAAATTGTGGATTTTATTACTTTATTCGTATATTATAAAGTCTTATAATTTTATAAAACCTTTTAATTTATCTATGTAATAAATATATTTATTTGAAATAATTTTTTTAAAATCTATAAAACCAATGTTTAACCATATAAAACAGAATTAATAATGGTCCTTTCATTTTATTATTAATCATTTTAGTAAAATTTAGTTTTGGATTGATTTTGAATCCATTCAAAATTTATTTTCTATAATAAAAAAAATTTATTTATTTAAAATAAAAAACATTTATAATTTATTCTACATGTAAATTTTAAGCTTAAAAACATTTTTCCAAAAAAATGGTTTTATACATTATGTGTATTCAATATAAAATAAAAATTTCACACCAATAGATTTTTTTTATAAAATTTATTTAAATTTTTTATAATAATTTTCAAATAATGTTACAATATCAATTTTAATTTTCAAATTTAACATTAATTACCCTAGTAAAAGTAAAAAATGGTAAAAATTGATTCACAATGAGGAAATGTCACACGCCATGTTAAAATTTATTCTAAATAGAAGGATGAGGTATGGATAGAACAAAACACACATACCTCACTACATTTCCATTTTTGAGACGTTTAATCTTGAATACTAACTTATAATTCCTTAAAATAAAAAGGGTCCTTCCAAAATTTCCCTTATATTTGCTTATAAAAGGGAATCCTTACACCCATTCATTCCACACTCATTTTTTCAAATTTATTCGTAAGACTCTACCATTTGTTCTCCTAGAACCTTGAATATCTTACTTATATGACTCTAGTGACTATTATTTATATTAAGTCTCCCATTTACATGGATATTTATAAGATAACACAGAATCTATCAACGTATGTATTGCCTCCTTCTTAATCATTTATTCTTAAACTTACTCTTCAAACCCATTTCAAGCCACCTTAATATAATTAAATAAATTTAATTAATATTCTAATATGTTATTATATCAAATAAAAAACTATTATTTATTCATTTCAATCCTCTATGAAAATAAGGAACATTGATATCATGCATGTTCGGACAATCATCCCCATGAATCAATATATTCTGGTTTTCATCATTGTTTACAATGATGTAATTAGTGAAAAAATATTTTATATGAAATAAATTTATTATTATATAAATGAAATTTCCTATATACCATTATCCCTTCTCAATCAATGTAAAATTATAGTGTTATTCATGTGTTATGTGGATGACTACCTCCATGAATTAAGGTTTTTTATTTTTGGTCTTGATTTTTAATATTGAACCAAACAACTTAAAATACCAATTTAATCCATAAAAAATAATATCATTATGATTATGTTATAAATATATTCTATGAAAATAAATAACTTATTAACCTTACACACCCATTGAATTATGTTATTTTCATTCTTAGGTCGGTATAACCACATCCTAGAACAATGCTATAAAACTATTTCAAGGATAACTATGGGGAAAAATACTAAAATAATTATGTTTTTAATAAAAGAATTATTACTATGTGGTTATTGAATATTTATATTTTTTATTTAATTTATTATTAAAATATCATTTTTCATCAATAAAATTATGAAAATAAGTCTACATTGATTCAATTTTCACATAAAAACAAGAAAACTTTATCACAAATTTTATAAGATAATAAATAGTACATATTAAAATGAAATATGAAGGAATAATGTTCTTTATAAGTTATAAAATAAAGATACCTTTATTATTCATGAAATTGGGCATAAGAATACATCCAATCAGGAACAAGGTAATGTTTTCTTGTCTCAATAATTAACCCCCTGAGAAAAATGATTTTTATTTACATTTTATTATTTGTAATCGGGTATCTAATCCCATATTTAATATTTTTTTCATGATTATATTAAATTTCTGAAAATTCAATGTTCTATTCTATTTTCATTCCCTAATATGATTTAGAGTCAAAAATAAAAAGATTATAAGGTTGTCATCGACTCAATTTCTGATTCATTAGGTCATAGTCTTTATTGAATGTAATTTTAAATAAATATATAATCATTCTATTAACCTATTTTATATATTATTTCAAATTTTAATATATTAAAATTAATTCTCATCACCTAAGACCACTTCTTTGATATAAAAATTTAGAAATAAATGTATAGTGTTGTTAAGAATAAATCTCATTTTTAACAATGAATCTTATTTTCTATGACCATGTTTTTTCAGTCCGAAGTGTTGTATTTAATTAAATAAAAGTAAGTTTTGTATTTTATATTTTTTTATATAATCCATTAAATATTTTAGTAAATTAATGTCTTTCAATGTTTCTCTCATGTGGCTTTCTTAAAAACAGCCTAAAATGCTTCAAAAGGTCATTTATTTTCATATTTACACTCTAAATTTATTATCCTGGTTTTTGATTCATTTAAAGGGTTTTTTATTAAAAAAATTATATTAATATTTGAAAATTTATTACTTTCCCTTTTAAAATATATTTTTGAAATTTATTTTCTCTTTTTCTTTCAAAACAATTTTAGAAGGTTTTGTGAAAACTTTTTAAATTCTATTTTTACCCTAAGATTTTCCTCTCACTAAGTGATGTTTTAATAAAGATATATAAGTCATTACTATATGATTCAATTTTTAATATGTTATTTTTTAAATACTAAGACCTCAAAAATTTATCTTAAGTGATGTTTTCTGAAAATTTTGAGATACCCATTCTTTTTATGGGGTCTTTAAGAAATGATTATTATAACTTATAAGTGGAACACACATATATGGATAATGATGGGTGGGTAACTATATATTACTCTATAATGAATTGGTTCAATTATATACTTCATGAGATAGTTAGGCATGGACATAATGGGTTTTTTCACATAGACATGGTAATAATGAGTTTTCTCACATTTTCAAGAATGAAATTACTTTGTTTGTTCACATACGCATGGACATAATGTGTTTTCTCACAACAGTTTTCCTATGCTTGTGATTATGTCATATTTTCTAGTTTTTCCTTAGTATTCAATAATTTTATTATTATTATTAGGCATGTGTTACTCTCTCATGGATTATGATTATTATCATATGATTTTACACTCTTTTTATTTATATATGGTGTTAATCCAAGACATTTTCTATAATTTATGATCTATGATTTTTTAGGGTATAACATTATTATATATCTTTATTATTACCATATTCTTATTTTATTCCTACTTATGATATTTTATTTCAATCTCTTATGTTTACCCTTATTGAGAATATGAGATAATCCCTTTATTATATTTCAATTTCACTAGGTTATAAAGAAAAGTAATATATCAGGTGAGTTTAGAAGTGTAACTTGTATGGATGATTTTTGAGAGATAATGAATGATAATTTTAGAATAAGTAGTTTCTTATGTAGTGGTGAAAATTTACATTTGATATAAGGAATATAGGTTGTATTTGTTAAATATTTTTCTTAATTATTTATAAATATAAATCTAAAAAGGTCATTCAGTTATAAAGGCAACATTATCTTGTTATTGTGGATGTGTATCATACCGAGTGTGTAATGTATGTTATTTTTAGTACCTGATCTAGAAAAATAGGGTTTTTTCACTAAAAATACAATTAAATGTCCCCCTCATGAAGAGGTACTCCAAAACCTTGTCCCTATATGACCATAAACCATGATCACATGCCTTCTAGAATTAAACTCGTAAAAATACTTAGGTGAGGAGCTTAAGGTGATAACTATCAATACTTACTTTATGTGATGAGTATCGGATTCCCAATGTGATGATCGTGAGACGAAAACATTTTCATCGAGTTGAGATACACCTCCTGGTTTCAAAAAAAATTAAGTTGAGATACTCATTTCTACATGAAAATATACCCCCACCTCAATCATCTACAAGAATAATCTAGGAAGATTAGATCATGTGTAAGTCCTATGCCAACGCCTTTTTAGGAACCTTTCACTTATTCATCTTAGATTCATAGCATTAAACTTTATAGGATACACCAATTATATTACATTATAACCTAATTGAAATATTTCTTGGATGAACAACTATAAAATTCACTATACCAACTCATTGTTTTATGTCTTTAAAAGGAACAAATTTATCCTTTATCACACAGCCTTAAAAGTTACCATTCATCCTATGAAGTGGAAATAAACTACATGGGTTATAATTCCATTTATAAGTGTAAATAGGGAGCCAATATCATATATTATATCCTGTGTCTATAGCACCATCCACCTCCCTTGATGGTGATAAATTATAGAGAAACCAACTTCATAACATTAAACCATTAAATGATAAATCCACTAGGAATGTGAGAGATAGAGAACCTTTTATACATAAATATGTTTTCCCATTAATTCAAGTTAACGATTGATCATTTTTTAATGTATAATTAATAATTTTACTAATGCTAATTGGAAAGGATTCATGAAAATTGCATATATCTATAAGGGAGTCTCAAGGTCAAAAATAATTCCCCCTAAAAATGGTGTAAATAATCCCGACCTAATGTCATATTGATCCACGTACCAAATCATTATATCACTAGTATATTACATTGAATCTTATCTTTGGAATCCAAACATGAATCATAGAAAAAAATCGTTGGAGTGGAACAAGTTTAAAATAGAATGGTTATGCATATTTTAAACATTTTCCCATAAAAGAGATATTGACCATGCTATTAATTGAGTTGTCTCATTAACATGTTTATTTTCTTTGGTTATCCATAATTAAGGTACCATTTACAAGATCCCCCTTCAATCAAAAATTTCATCATCCAACTAATCATCACTCACCAAGCTATATGGATTAACCGGTAGCTATTTCGGTTCCTCTCAGTATATGAGGCGAGAAAAGTATGGATATGATATTAAAAAAGCAGTCACGCTACCAAAAAATAGTACATTACTACTAACCCACTATATTTGGTTCCAAGTGGTCAACACACCGGTATAAGAGTATCGCATTATTGTAAACACCATGAATTTGATGGCATCCTAGGAAATACTACAGTTAGTGAATTCCCATATAATTTCCTACAAATAATATTCTTCAAGAAAATAATTAGCCCTTATTTCCTCATCCAAACACTTCATGACCCTAAACCTTGAGCATGGAAACATATATCTCCCTTAAATTACGGAGGTAGAGGAGTAATTACACCACAAAATTTCACCACCTAGGATCTTCATTGGAGGACTCCTAATTAACATGGTCATAAAAATTAATGTGTGACCCTGGTTCCTCAAGGATCTATAGAGGAAGTTGTGTTATCCCCAATCATCAATATTAGGGAACCCAAAAAGAGATCCCATGGGAGGAAGTAAACCATGGAAACTCATGAGAGTATCCATGTAATAATTGTTCCAAAAACCTCTAAATCCAATAAATGTATCCCATTAGAGTACCAAGATATATATGTCCCCATTAATAGTTAAAATCCTTAGAATCTATCAAACATTTCCATTATTATGGATTTAAAAAACCCCTCTCCAATTTGAAATGGAATTAACCCACAAAAATTTATTTATTATGCAAACTCATCACATATGGAACACAGAAAGTCACAATTCTTAGAAATAAAGGGGGATTCATTTTCATGTACATTTGAAATTTATGAGAGGAAACTCCTGACCATGATGTTGGGTTCATTTTTACGCCTACATTCACATTTAGTGTCATCAATTTGACGGGAATATACCCAAATTTTGGATATAAATTCTCCATTTACTTCCATATTTCCTACCATAAGTTACACATCAGTAAATATCAAAAATATGGACCAAAATGATGTTTTAAACCATGATATATTTGAAATTGGTAAATTTGTTTCCACATATAAAATCCTCACACCACTTGATGATGGTGATATTATACTAATAATTTTTAATATTTATATGTTAAAGTATATATTAAATAGACATGAAGAAATAAATGCTAAACTGTAATTAAGATACGTACCAACTAAGTATAATATTCGGATAGAATACATCATGAAAACTTCAGTTGACCCACTTCTATGGTAGAGATTACTCAATCCGAAATAGTAAAAAAATTCACAGTGTTACTTTGAGATCACATCACCATCCTAATTGACTATCATACTAGTTTATTACAAAAGGGTTCCACTATAGGGAAAAATATAAAATTGTAATTCAAGAGATTAAACCAAGGATAACATGGGTGGTAGTATGCCAGGAATCACTAGATGACCTCATTGCTGGAACAGATGTTATAGGCAGTTGACACGTAATGGTATAACTAAATAAAATTATTTAACCTATTTTTGTGTATTTTTATCATCCTCCCCTCAACATTGGGAACTAAAATTTACCAATATTCTATAAATTGGGAGATCTAGAGAATCACCTATCACTTTTTTCTTCCTAGTGTAGTCCAATATTGGGAACCTCAACATAATAAAAGGTTCCCAAACTCATATACTTCATGAATAACATAAAAGGTATCTTATTTTTCTTATACAAAATATTATTTACCAATAAATTATATGTTGGGAATAAATTCATTAGTATATCCTCTTACAATCCTTGAACGATCCAATTACAAGGAAAAGTGATTGATAGAGTCACACGGTTTATTACAAGATGGAAGGGTATGACATACTATTTAGATATATGACAACCTCAATAAAAATTACTTGTGATTTATGTAGAGAACATACAGGATTATATTTCAACCAAAATCAACTCCCTAAAGAATCCATGTGGGATCTAAGGGTTTCCAACTTTAGAAAAATGTCTATAGGATTCTATTTATAGAACCATTGAAATATCTCATTATGCACCAATGTCATATATTGTAAATTCAGGGCATGTAAAAATATTTTTTATCACCCTCAAGACAAAATGATAACATGATTTATCTTTGAATATAATAAGAACAATTTTAAATTTCCCATATTTTCACTAAGGTACATTGTCAATTTTTTTCAGTTAAATTCTTTTTATGTTTCTTTATTGACTTAGACCTTGGTTCCTAATCCCTTCGCCAGGTTGGTTCTATTCTATATAGGAGGTTGCGGGAGGACTGGAATTTAACTGCATACCAAAAACATAGTGTGCGTGTAAAAATATAACGTGAACTTGGTTGGATAGATCGTGTTTACAACATTCAAAATTTTATCCCTGAAAGTGAAAACCCAATCATTATAAGACATGTAATGAATTTACATGCAATGTAAATACCAGGTTATAATTTTTAAGGGAATAACCTCTTATTTTATAATAGGGGTTTATTTCTATTCCTGATAAGGAGAATCAAAACATGAGTAGATCCCACATGCCACACCTTTGTACCACTAGATATCCTCCCCTTGAGCTCTGTTTACTTTACTATCGGGTGTGTTAGATCTGCAATTATAAGTTCCTTTATCCCCTTACATCCTTTAATCATTTATCTTTATATCATTTTCTATATATTACTACGAGTATATATACCCTATTTTTAGGGAAAGAGTCCATTATTTCCATTTTACCCATTATAGATCAGTTCATGGGCCCACACATTATGAGTAGAGTGTTACGGGAATATGATAGGCGATCTAGATCATTTCCAAAAAGACGCATTGAATTTTTTTCATCTGTTGTGTGTCACCTGAATAAAATTCCAACATCTCCTTATTAATAATTAATATAATAAATTAAAGGATATTCTTATTTTTAATGGGACACTAGCTACCTATCACACAATTTCACTAGGTTTTTTCCTGAATTTTTGTCATTCCAAGGGTGTTCCTTGTTAAGGTATTAATTCCCCTAATCCTTAAATTCTTAGCCCACCTTTTTAGGTGTGTATTTTCATGTAATAGATAATACATTTGAAAGGTGAATTGAACTAAGGAAATGAGGGTCCATAAGATATTCCCAATGATTTATTCCAGAGTATTGTTTTTTGAATTCAATTATTTGGTTAATCTGTTAACAATTCATGGGGGGTAAGGTTTGATTCAATGCTAACTATAAACTTACCTTTACTTAATACAAGAGAGATAATAGGGTCCCAACATTTGTAAACCTTTGATGTTATCATCTTTCTTTATAATTATAAATATAAATGTTTACATTCATGTCATTAGTGATACCTAGATCCTTTTTAGGGATTTCCTTATAAGATCTAATATGGGTGGATTACATACCCATGATAGATACTGTTTCCCTAGGGTAGATACCTTAGATGGGATTAGTGGGAGATATATCTACACCATTAATGATAAATATGTTGTCCCCTAAAAGAGATACTTTGGATGGGCTTATAGTTTTATGCTTTACACCACACCAAGAGTGATACTTTGGATGCCCTTATCGATTTCCATGGATTGACTCTTACAATGTAGGGTATTTAGTAGTGCTCCTGGTGTTATATCCAGGTCACATATTATGGTTCTCCTTGGATGGGCCTAATATTCCACATTATTAATTATTAGAGATTCCGCATTTAAGATTCTTGTATAGATAACCTATTAAATTATAGAACATGACCATCAAACCAAATAACATGATTAGAAATACTATATTCTTGATTCATTATTTTTTATGACCAATTTAAACACCAAATTAACCTAGTGTAGGTTCACCTTTTATCAGATACATCCTTCTTATTCCAAAAAGGGTAGTATCTGTTGGGTTTCCATGAGTAACACAAACCGATATGTGCTATTTATTCATTGGTTCACCTTTTATTATTATTGTCACATTATTCATTTTATATGAATAGGATAGATTATTCTAGACACATTTGGTGTTGACCTACTAAGTATATCTCACACCCTACTTGGCCCCCCCTTAGTACTTGAGTAGGATTCATGATTGCAGGTGTAGACAATGGAAAATTTACTTCTTTGGATGTTTTATTCTAAGTAATATTATGGAGTACGAGAGCATTTGACTGAGCCTATTCATGTGATGCCAGTATGGGATGATTTTGGTATTTTTTTTATTTTTCATAACATGTGGTATATAAGGGTTTCCCCTATATACCATGTACTTAATTATTTATAGCTACTTGACACGATCATCATCACTTATTATCTATTTATGAATTAGCTTCCATCAATTTATTTTTATTGGATTATTTATTATTCCTCTTCCAATATAGGTCATTTATTACTATTTTCGCTATTTATATTTACTATTTACTATTTTTTTACATTGATCAATGAGGGAATATACTCTTTAAACACTCCCCCTATCACCTCACTAGTTATTGGTAGCATCTGGTGTGGAGGTTTCTTCAGATAATGTGACCAAACATCTCGGGGAGCCACTTAGTTTCTTTTAGGACAAGACACTACAAAGTGGTTTCAGAGGCCTTTTTAGGTTTTTCTTGTTGTTTAGGTATTATATATGATATTAAGATGAATCATAGTTTGGTAATGATCATCTTCCTATGAATATCTTATCCATGAATAGGGGAAACCCAAATTACCTAGAATGGTTTATTATTGCTATTGGTTTTTTCCTTTTATGATTTTAAGGATTTTACCTTTGGGCGACACACATTTTTTTGATGTTATTATTTTGGATATAATTATTATTTTCTTCCTTATTCCCTTGGAGTTGTACGGCAAGAAGCTATCATCTCATTCATCATTATAGGAACTTTAGGACTTTATTCCTTCCATTTTTTCATCCCACATTTACTTTCTACATGCATTTCCTACAGTATATAGTTTGTTCTAGGATTACTATATGTGTAATGTTCTTATGTTTCATGAAATGATAACATAATTTGATTAATTAATGTTCATATATCAGTCTATATAGTCTTTTCCCATGTATATTGGAGATGACACCCGTATTAACCAATTATTCAACAATTAGTCCATGAAATGTTGGTTATATATATAAAAAATTAGATGATTTTATTATTGAATTGTAATTTTAATTTATAAATTGTTTTATTCTATAAATTGGGAATGGTTGTTAATTTAATTAAATCACTATACATTACCTATGACATCATGATATTAGATATAAAGGTCAGTTCGTAGTTACATGACATTTTAATTTCAATTTATAAAGTGTATGAGTCTTTATAAATTGGGGATGGTGAGGAATCATATTGGACTCTGATATCTATATTCATATAAATAAGAACAAAATTAAATAAAATTATAGTATTAAAATAAAATATTACCACTGAATGGGGGTTCCAATTACAAAGTATAAGGTTTATCCCTTTATACCTTACTATTGAAACTCTGTATAAAAGAACCTTGGTTTCTTGAAGTGAGACCTTGACCCAAACTCAGCCTTAGTAGTGAGAAGTGGGAAGTGCCTCTAGTGATATGTCACAACCTTTCATATCATCAAGACTTGGTGTTAATATTAGTAAGAGAGGTCTGACTCATTTATAGGAAGGCATATAATTTCCTAATTTTTATAGTTTCTATCATCTATTGAATATTATTTGAGTTATTTTCTAGGTTATTGTAGATATATTCCATCAATATGACAAAAATATTTTAGCCGGGAGGGTGTTGACGACCATTCTTTGAAGGTTATGGGAACTAAGCCTCTAGAATTACCTCCTATGGTGCCACTTGAGGAGCATCTATTGATCATCCACTGGGTGTCGATGATCAGTTCATAGAGATATTTTTACCCTTTATGCAGTATATACATGGAGCTTCGTGACCTAACCCTGTTATGGTAGAGTTGACATATGAGTTCCAGTTATAGCATCCTCTCACCTTTTCGGGGTATAGAGGTCTTCAGGATACTGAGTCTTTTCTAGAGTACATGTTATCAAACCATGAGCATTTGGAGACACCTCTAGAGTTTAGGGTCAATATAACAACCTATATGCTCTATGACTCCACCATGAATTGATGGGATTTCATGGCATTGGATGATTATCATCGGTGTATGGTTTCAGTGGACTTCCAGATGTACTTCTATGACTACTTCATTTCACAGAATCCAAGATTTGACCACACCAGATAGTTTATGCACCTTCATAAGGTTGATATGTCTATAAAAGAGTATTCTACTCTTTTTTAGGATTGTCACTTCACTCCGACACATACCATTGAAAATCTTACAAATGTGAGATGATTTGAGGATGAATAAATGTACGCCTTTTGATCACAGTTCAATGTTTTCTGGCTAAAAAGAATTTCATAGATAATGCCCCAGTTCTTTATCACAGAACTAAAATTTAGGGAAACGTGAAATGGGATCTATGGTGGTTCAGAATCGATACAAGGATTCTGTTCTTCTATCATAATGAAAATTCATTTAAAGGGTGCATGTAGAGGCAATATCAATGATATGGCATATACTGATAACAATGTGTTGTGTCACTAGTGTGGTAGGTTAGGCCACAAAAATCCTCATTATGTGACGAACTCAATCGTGTGTCGAGATTGTGGAAAGATACGTCAACTTCAGTTTTTTTCCAATCAATCTCCCAATTACCTAGTGAGAAGGGATCTTTATCGAAACTATATTCAGGTAGAGGATCAGTAGTTCCACATTATCCTAGGAGCAGGTTTACTACCGGTCGATCAATCTATGGAGGTGGTTGGGGTCAAGATATCAATATTTCAAATATATAGTAGGTCATCAACATAAACTATTAAGAAAATTAATGCACTCCCACTGAACTGTTTATAGAAACAAGACTCACACTCGTTCTATATAAAACCAAATTTTGTTATCGATTCATCAAAAAAAATGTTCCATGACATGGATGCATTAATTTATCCATAAAATGATTTTTGGAACAAGAATATATTATTATGATCCTTTGGAGTCCGAAACCCTTAATTTTGTGTAATGTAGACATCTTCATGAAGGTTCACATTATGGAATGTGGTTTTGACATCCATTTTCTAAATATTATAGTCATGGAATGCTATAATGGCCTATATAATTCTGATTGATTTCAGCATTAAAACTAGTAAAAAGGTTTCATTATAGTCAATACCTTGACATTTTTTAATAACTTTTGTATTTAGTCAAACCTTATATGTACTAACTTTTCCTTCTATGTCTAGTTTATTCTTGAGTACCCATTTGAAACCAATAGTATTTCCGTCCGCTAGACTATATACCAAAATCTAGACTTGGTTTTGGTACATGGAATCAATTTCAAAATCCATGGATTCCTACCACATAGAATCATCTGTTCCCCTTACTGCTTCCTTATAGGTTATAGGATCATTATTAGCAACTAATAATGAGTCATCATCCTCAGTAACTAGAAAACTATATTATTATAGATTCCTATCCTCTCTTTTACTCCTATGAAGTTCCTGTGTCGTTGAAATAGATTCTTCTTTCCTGGGGTTTAGTGGAGTCTACTCTTGTACCAAATTTTGTGTGCCTTAATCCTTGACTTCATTGATGTATATCTCGCAACCACTATCTATTTTGGATATTTGGTCCCTATAAAGTAATGTGGAGTGTCTTTACACTATAACCATTTTGTATGTGGTGTTGTATAGGTTATATCCCTTTTTTACTTGGGGTATCCTATAATGGTACACCTTGTGCCTCGTGGTGTGAGTTTTTTACCTGAAGAGGACTTAAAAAAACTGTTTTCTTCACTACACATGTAAAATTGATAACATGGATTTTGTTACAATATAAAACTCATATGGAATACTATTTATCAATTTTTTTGGTACCTGGTTTATTATGTGTGCCCCATTTTGTAATTCATATCCCCAAAAGGATAATGGAAGATGTGAATGACTCATCATTGATCTCACAATGTCCAAAAAGGTGTGGTTCCTCCTTTCGCTTACACAATCCTTCTGAGGTTTGTAAGGAGGTGTGAGTTGGGATTGGATCCCAAACTCCCATATGTAATCCAACAAGACTTGATTAAGATATTCTCCTCCTTGGTCTATGTGGAGTTTCTTAATATTCTTACCAAGTTAGTTCTCAACATCATTTTTTAATTCCTTCAATTTACCAAAATAATCTGACTTATACCATGTTAAGTAAATTTATACATTTATACTAAAATTTACATTAAAATTTATTAATTATGAGTACCCACTCTTACTTCAACCATAAATGGACCACATAGATCGGTCTGAACTAATTCAAGAATCTCTTTACCCCTTTCACATTTTCCCACTAAATCGGGCTCTGGTTATTTTACCTTGTAAACATGTGGGACATACACCATGTGGATTTAGTTTGAATGAGTCTAAATATACATCTTTATGTAATTATTTCAATAATTTATCATTTACATGACTTAGAAAATGATTCCTAAGTTGGGTGTGGTATGATTTGTGTAAAGTAACTTCGTTATCGATTGTCATTACTTGGTTCCTATAATCCAACACATGAAGACTATTGTGTAAATGTGTCATACCATAACAAATGATATCATTATACAAAAGAAAAATTCATTCCTTATCTTTATAATAAATCCATAAATATATGGTCTGGATATAGAAATATTGTTTTTAGTAACTGAACGCATATAATAACAACCCTTTAAAGCCAAAACCATCCCAATTTATAATGTGTGGTGGTAGTCCCTGATTTCTACAACATCATTTCTAGATCTTTTGTATGCTCGTAGATCTACCTCCCCTCAATTTATTTTTCCGAATCTACTTGGTTCCTATATTTGAATACATATATGCTCACTACATGTTGTATCTATTACCCGATTTATAGAAATAGATAAATTTCACTTGATAACAAATGCAACAGAAGCTTCCCCTTTCTTCATTAGGGTGTAGTTTTTCTTCCAATGGAACTTCTTACCACATGCGAAATAAACAGATTCATATTCCCGTACCTCCCCTATGATCTTTCATTTCATGAAAGGGTGTGATAAAGCTTTGGTCTTAAATATCATTTCCTTCCCTTTACTTTTATTCACAATATGGACATAAGTATTTTCTTCCATCATATTTTTATGTACTTGGAAAATGTGGAGAAGAATATCTGGTAAGGACTTATCAATGTCTTTTATATTTAAATTTGCAACAATTGTGTAGAAGATATGAGGGATCGATGTGAGCTTGATATCACTTCCCATATCATTAGGGAGTTTAATCCCTATAATCTCTAAGAACTCAATGTAGCCACTGATCTTTACTACATGGCCCATATCGAGTAACCTATCCAAGCGTACTCTGAAAGAGTTCCTTGGAAATCCCAAACTGTTCCTATCATTCTATCCCTTTGTAAATACCACATATGTTCTCAAGCATTATATACACATCCATGTTTTTCATGTGACTTCATGAGTTCACTAGACATCGATGAAGGAATTAAATATTGAACATAGACCACATAATTCATATGTTTCACATAGAATAGTAACTCTTCATCCCTCACCTCTTGGGTAGGTAGATCAGGCAATGAGGATTCTATCATATAAGATTTCCATTCATGGCGTAGAATAACCCGAATGCATCTAAACCATTCCCGGAAGTTACTACTAGGGAGGAGGTTTTCATTATCTAATATTGATCATAGGGATAGTGTGGTTAATGATATTTTCTTTCTTATTCTATAATTGACAGATCATATTATAAGTACTTTTCATGATTAAATTTTTTTCTAAAATAATAAATTAAATTTCATTAATTTTATAACTATTTTATCAAGTCCTAATAGCCCACACCATTGAAGTTTTAATGTATAGTTTCTAAGACATTATAGTGGAAAGGATCCATATTTCCTTTTACATAACCCCAATATGGGTTTGTTGAGCTACATTAAGGTATGTTGGTAGGAAAGTCTTTTCTAACATTGGGTTTGTAGCTCCATGATCTATTGAGTGGACTCCCCAATCCATAAATCCTGACATGGATTTCTATCAACAATTTAATCCAAATTAGACCAAGCCTATCAAGGGATACTTCTCTAAATGTAAAATGGTTATGTCAACCTGAAACTTTCATAATAACTTCCTTTATAAAAGTATCATTCCCTAAAAGGTTTGGTTAAACACATAGTTTTATTGAGTCTTGTTCCAAATAATGTAATGGAAGGCTTAGTCTGACTTCATATTAGGTTGTGTGGTTTTATTTTCTTATGGATACAATTTTTTTCTTATTTTATCCCTCACTTGTCTTATTAATATTTAAGTGTATTCCTACTTAATTAAATAATTATGTTCAAAAAAATCACTTACCCATAATACATTTTATTTAAATTTTATATTTTTACATTCATTCATTTGTTTATGTGATCATGAAGACACATCCATAATGAAATAATCGCGTAACTGATAGAAATTAAATGAAGGGTATGATAATGAGATTATTATAATGGTAATTTTATCTAGTAGTTGATAAACTAATCGTTGACCTAGGGAATAAACCACCTTGAACCCATTGATTTCCATGTTACAGCTTTCTACATGTCCACCATTGTATTTCCTTATATTGGTTTCACCTAAGCACTGAACATGAACTTTATTAACCAGCATGGGAGCTTAATCAGTTAAATATTATTTTACTCACACATTGGTGAGGGGAAATGAGGATTAAATTAAAAAAACTTCAGAATGCAGGCCCTATATAATAATGATTATATAAGGAATACAGGAAAACAATTTAATTTAATAATAAATTAAATGAAACCAATCATATAAAAAGGTCTTTCCTATAACATGATCATCCACATATAAGAAATGAATTATTCATTTAATGAAACTATAATTCAATTCATTAATTGTTCTGGTTTAAGATAAGTTGTTCTTGAATCGATTAATCATTATCTTTAATTAGTGAATCCTTTTATCTTACTCCTTTTTTAATATACATGATATTCTCATCCACTCTTATTTTAAATAAATTAAAAATTTTATTTAAAATTAACCTTCTAAATGAATGTAACATGGTGGAAAAATGGTCAATACTCGTCTGAATATATCTAATATGTATTATACATGTGACTCTTGTGACATATGTCAGAAACAATTTAATTCCTACTATTTAGATGATTACAAGAATCACATGATTTTTTCGGCCATGTGTTATGCTTTAATGACCTTAGAATAACAATAGGTAATAAAACTTATACATGATATGTAGATCTGAACATTACGAAAATATTAAAATTTCAAATCATTGTAATTTGGTATAAGTACATGGTGTGTAGCTCTGACTACACAGTGTGGACTACCATCACCGTCAATTTGAAGTACATTCCTAGGGACTCTGCATGTGAGTAATACATTGTAAATGATGGAGTACACAGAATATGTAGTGGGACACATTTTGTGTTGACTCTATGTTATAAGGCTAGTGGTAAGATAAGCTGTTTATGGGATACACGGATCGACCCTTGCCTGAAACAGACTACACACAATGTCCAGTTGGCTACATGGTGTGTAATTTGGTAACTATGTGTTGGTCTATCTTGGTCAACATTTTGTGTAATAATTAACGACATTGTGTGTCATTAATGAACATGGGTGGAGTAATTTCAAAATTAATCCTAATTAATTGAACACAACTACATGGAATGTAATTATAATTATACTTCATGTACTACTGTGTTACCTAGACTGAATCTATTGAACCTCCAGATGAGTTCCTCAATTAATTTTAATCCAAATATTAATAGTTTATGTTATATTTTTGAGAATAAATAGAGAAAGAATATATCTCATAATTAATATTTGTAAAACAATCATACTATAATTGAAATAATAAATTATAATTCCTAAATTCCTAAATTACCAATGATTATTACATATTTATAAACCATGATGTGCCCTCTCTTATACAACATTCTTGTTCTGAGCACAGTGGATGTGCGGTTTTGGGGTGGCACAATTTTACTTTTTCTATAATCGATGATAAATATGAGATAAACATGATGATGATTTCCAGTATCCATGGATTTAATCAAGGAAATAAATCAGTAAAGAAAATTCCAAAACTAAGAGAGAGGTTCTTTCACATAATGATTATAATTAATTTAATTAATATTTGAAAAAATTAAATAGTTGGACTTAGGTAATTTCTTTATTGAATATTGTTGGTTGTCCCAAATGGCCCTTTCGGATGGCCTTGGGTGCACTTGGGAGGATCCAAGGGTAGAATCCCTCTAGCGGTGATTCACACATTCTATGTTGGTCTCCGACCAATGCCACTCAATCTTTGAGTACCAATGTGGTGAATCAAATGTCATGTGTTGATTATTCTTGATTATTCATTCATTAGTCTTGAATTAATTCTCTTTTGGGTTTATCATTCTTGAGAGGGAGAGAGAAAAGGGGAGTCGAAATAGAATTCATTTGGCTTTATAATTCTTTATTCCGGAATTGGAATTAGATTCACATCCATTGTACAATAGACGTATTCATCTATTGATAGAGGTGAGATTTCATTTACAATATTTAATTTCACAATATCCATTAAATATAATTATAATCATCAATGAAATCCCATAACACATAATAATATTATAATTATTATTTTTTGGGGCACAAACTTGCACAAAATGGATAATTAATATTTACTGACACATAGATAATTATTTTTTCACCAGACACAATCTTGGTCCATTTGAAATTCTCTTTTAGTTATTGAATACCAAGAAAATTATTTTGTTCTCTTAAATAAATATTTTATTCACAAACTAGTAAATAAATATTTTTTAAATATTCAATGAAATAATTAAATATATTTTATTCACAATCTAGTGAATAAATATTTATTTAATTTATACTATAATAATCACATGAATAAAATAATTTCTCAGTTTTGAGAATAATATTTATTCCATTAATTAAAATAAATATATTTAATCTAGACAACTTAAAACACTTAGTGTGTGACCCTCTATGATTCTATATCAATGGAATTAGGCAGGATTATCTAAATTCCATAGTTATTGTCCAGAAACGGTTCATGGAACCCAAGAGAAAGAATATTAAATCATAATGAGGACAACCACATAAGAATGCTCATTGTGTAATATAATCACTTTGTAACAATTTCTAATCAAGAAGGTCGCACAATGCTTCCATCATCCTATATTTTTTATACAACATTATTTGACTGCATGAAATAAACATGTCATTACATCATGTCCATTGAATTTATTGTGATGGATCTATTTCAATCAAAGGGTTGAGATATCAAATTCCAAAAATATGGAAGGGAAAAATACTTTCTCAATATATCTATTAATAATATGTCACTTATGACACACCAAATGTACCCTACTTCCTGCCTAAATATGGAGTAATGTTTTTCCTTAAAAACTCTAATTGCATGAGTTGAGACATGTATTAATGATAATATTAAATTCTATGGAATATTAGAGATATTAGCATATTGGAATATCTGATGAAACCAAAACCTGTGGATTTTCTACTGGCGTTTCTATTCTCATAATCTTCAATCTTGGAGATTACCAAGTGAGAACTTCATGAGAAGAAGCCCCATCTACTTATGAGCACTTGCACCTAATGGTCTATATAATATGTTTCCCATCAATGTATGTTATCCAATTATGGAACTGTATTTGTAATACTATCATATAATTTCAGGGTTCTCATCATAGTGGGGAACTTCTAGGAAATTATCAATAAAAAAATACTCTTGGACATTTTTACATTATGTTCATGTATAACAATGAAAAAAGGTAATAATAATTCAATATTTAATACATTAAATATTCCTGTAATCAAAGTACAAACAGTTAGTTCTTGGACACCAACTATAATGTGGTCATCATCATGTGACCTTAAAATAAACAACACAATGGTAGAATAACTATGGACATAAACAACATGAAACTCCATATGCGGTGGTCTATAATAGTATTGGGCTCTCAATCATGATATGTATTTCCATTCCCTACCCATATAGACTATCTCGCCATTTTGATTAATTTATATAACCTTAAAATTAACCAACATATACTAAAATTTATATGACCTTGAACCTCAAAAAAACATGGTCAAAGATGTTTGAACATAAACTTTAGAAACAATTGGTTAACATTATCTGACCTTAAATAGAAATTTTAGAAGTTTAAAATAAACGACCATAAATTTCTAAAGGAAACAGTTAAAAAACTCTCCATGTTGTAAATTCATAATGTACATCCTAGGAAGGAGTCAGGTTATTTTTTACTAGTCATTAAATATTCATAACTTATGACAAATTATAATAATTTTAATATAGAAAATGTTATAAGACTTTCTAGGTTGAAAACTCTGAAAGATAATGTAGATAAAACACAAATTTTCTTCCCTCTAAGCCTCTCCCCCATATTATTAGAAAAATTTTAAGGTGAAAATTGAAATATATAGTTATCATTGGGAAAAAGATCATCCCTAGAAAAATTTATTTATTATTCCTAGGTCTTTCAACCTATGAAATTGTTATATCATGTTTATATTCCATAGATTTGTTATTTATCATTATCTTTTTTAGGAAACTTGTTCAAGAGATAATTTATTGATTCATGTTCCTCATTTTTACTCATGAAATTTGATATCATGATTGAATTAATTCTTTATAATATAATATTCAAGTGGATTCAGTTATCATGATATTACTCTATTTTAGTTTCACAAGTTATTGTGACATTATATTTTACGGGAAAAGGTTGTCAAGTAATTAATAAAATCACGATACAAAATAATTTATATCATTTATTGATATAAAATAAGAATATAATCTAGATGACGGAGTCTCTCTTGATAAATGATAATAAATTATATGTTTCCCTCTACATAATCTTGTAGTTAATCATTCTCTCTCTTGGAATCATTAATGTTACATTAAATTATATCCAACAATTTATACTTATCCTCATTAGTAGGGGAAATATTATCTTTCAATAAATAATATTTCATCTCTATAGTATTATAATACTCATATAACATTTTCTATTATTCCATTTTTGTAGAATCCTAAGATTTATAAAATAAAAGACCATACACAATATCATATAGGATATGCCACATCATGCTTAAAAATTACTATATATTTTTATTTAAATGCGATAGTTATCTTTTTTCTGTTGGAATGGAAAGAAAAATGATATTAACTAAATTATAAAAATACACTATTATTAATGAATTTTATTCCAGTTAATTAGAAATGAAAATAAAAACCAATTTAATATAAATAATGTGTTTTTTAATAAAAAAAATTTTAGCCCATAATGGTATTTTATCATTGTAAATTAAATTAATCACTATTGTTAATATATATTTCATGAAATTTATATATTATATATATAATAAAATGTTTTTAAATTCATCCAAAATGTTTTATTTGATTAATATAATAATAAATCTTATTTTAAGCATAAAAGGCTATATTTTTCTAAAAGGCAATTTGGCCTCCCTTTGATGGCCAACCTATTTTAAATATAAATTTTTAAACTTATATAAAATATTTTTCAAAAAGTAAATTTAATTTTATTATATGGAATTTAAAAATTATCTTATGGTAAATTTTTTTTTGATATGTTTTGTTTTTTAATCAATAGTAAAAATAATATATTTCAACTGAAAAAATGCATTTTCATCTAATTTATTTATAAAGATAAATTATATTGTAAATTGGTTTTATATTATAATTAGTTCACATATACCTAAATAAATCAAATTTAGGTCATTGTTATCAATTTGACATTGAATTTGGAGGCAAAAATATTTCCATGTTTTGAACATCTCACTTTAAAACCCATATTTTTCATTATATCCATAGGATTAATTTTAAATATAATTTTTTTGATTATGGGAAATTAATTTTCCAAAATGGATTATATATTTGGAATAATAAGGTAAAATTATGTTTTAATGTAATTTTTGTTTTTTTAGGATTTAAAAATTTCTCATGATAAAAAAGCATTATTTACCCTAGTATAGGTAAATAATGAAACGAGTTTATGTTAAAAAGGTTACAGCTTAAAATCCCTAACAAATAAAAAAATAATATTGATTGTTAGGGGTATTTATCATCCCTAAATAGCCTATAAAATATTAATATTAATATAATGTTAGAGAAGTTAATTCCACCTCAATTGCATTGGCTTTAAATATAAAATAATCATTATTTTATCCACTTCAACCCACCTCTCCTCTTATATAAATACCACCCTTCACCACCCCATTTTGACTCAAAAATCATTTTAAATCCTAAAATTTCATCCCCAACCAATCCGCATCACTCTTACCATGTACAATTTCTTCTTTTGTTATTAAATACCAAATACAAGGTCCTTGAGGGTGTCTCATAGAGGTGATATTCATGAAATAATTTTCTTGAAGTAAGACTCTTAATTTATTTTTTTCTATTTTCGCCCAACCACCTTAAACCATATGTTAATGATAACTGCAGAATAGTATATATACTATATTATTAGGTTTATAATAGAATATAGCATTTCCACTTCACTTCTCATATCCTATTAATCAATGAAACAGAAACTATTATCAAAATTATGTCGGTTTACCGTCTCCATGAATGATGATTTTTTTTCCAATACCGCCTTCATGGATGGTCATATAAGATTAATTATAGTTAAATAATATTCACATAGTTATATTATAACCTATTTCATATTCTGGAACTAATATAAAAATATAATATTTAATAATATGGAACTTGTTTGTGATGTTCAGAAAAACCACTAAAATAAAATAAACATTTATCATTAACATTTTATCTAATAAAACCATCAAATTTAAGAAATAAAAATTATATATGGGCCCATTAATAATTTTATAATTTCATTAACACTATTTAATTACACTTATATAGTTTTAATTACATTTTATATGAATATCCATAATTATAGATAGATGAACCAATAATGAAACCATGAAACAAACACACCCAAAACCATGAATATAATAAAATATTTTTAATGAATGGTTATAATATGTTATAAAATAATAAAATAAGGTATTATAAATATGAATATAGTTATATAATGAGTTAATAAAATACATTTAACAATTATACAAGAAGTTTTAGAACGTTTAAAGGAGGTTTAACCTGACATAAGGAATTTCTAAACGCAATTTCCATTCAATGGGTTAAACTGCTACTTCCTAATTATGTATTTCTAATATTATATGTGAGATAAATTTTCCAAATATTATAGTTATTTTAAAATTGTTTTATATTTATTTATAGTGGATAAACATATTTGATTCATTTGATTAATTCTCACTTCTATGTTATGATATTTAGAAGACACTTTATTTTAAAAATTATTCTTTTAAAGTTACCTTTAAAACTTTATTTTTCTTTCATATCTATATTTTCTAAAATTATTTCCAAAAATATTCTTAATATTATCCTATGATTTTTTAAGGTAATTTTTACTCATTTTTGAATTTTTAAAAAATTTCCAGAATTTATTCTCTTTTTTCATTTTCTAAAAGAAGTTCTTTTTTATTTTTCTAAAAAAAATACAAAAGGAATATTTTTTTAAACATATATGGGTTGAGAAGTCTTATACTTTATAATTAATCTTTAATAATTTTATAATTATTTTTTAAATTTACATGTTTATTTTCAAATAAAAAATTTCCTTATGATGTGTTCAATGTTTCTGTTTTGAATGTAATTTTCAAAAAAGAATGGGTACTTTGATATTCAATAGTTATTTTCTTATGAGTTTAAAATAATTTTTGAAATTATTTATGATAAAAAAATTAAAGGAATAAAAAAATTTTATTCATTATATTTTACTTTAAAATTAAACAAGGGGTGGACCATATAGCCTCGAGAATTCACATTATAGATTAAAATGGGGTGGCCTAGATAGTTCCAGAAAATCTCATTGTATCTTCAAATGGGGTAGCCTAGATAGTGCGTAGTAATATTGTTATATCTTGTAATGGGTTTCATAAATAGTTTTGATTAATCATATTAGATATTAACATGGGGTGGCATAGATAGAAACAGGTAATCCCACAATACCTTTTTGTAAGTGTGAGATCTTAAATGATGTCCCAAGTTACCTACTTATCTTTTATATGATTATAATTATTTTTCATCCAAAATGGTGGACTTTTAAATGTTAAGTTATATCCATTTTTAAAAATCTTATTCCTTTTTCCAAATAAAAAGGTATGTTTTTATGAAAAAAAATTAATGGATTCTCATTGAACTAATATTTTCCCTTATTTTATGTTCGACTAAAATTCTTATTCTCATATTGAGTTTTTAAATGTCTTACAAATGGTAAAGGATAAGTAGGTATGAATATGAGGATAATATGAAATTTTTGTGGAAACGACAGTAAAAGAAAACGTGTTTTATTTTAAAAGGGTTTCCTTTAGTGGAATAAAATAGATTTTTAATGTCAGATTCAACATGCAATTCATGGGTTTACTGTGTAAGGTGTTGTTATAACTCTCTAAAACTCTAAACTTAAAAGATATTTAGGAATTAAAGAAATATAAATAATGTTTGAAATCACTTGAATGTGTAGTATTTATAGTCAGGTCTGTATGGTTGGTATCAGAGTAGGGTTTAGACAACTATAGAGATTATGAGGTTTACTTGTATGTTTTTTAAGATAAAATGACATCATCATGGGTTTACATGTTTAATGATGATTATAATTTCAAAGTTTTATGTAATGTTTTATTATTTTAATGTAATGAATTTCTAGGGGATTAATAATATTTTTAGATGTTATATTTATAAAGGTATTCAATTTAGGTATAAATGATTTGAAGGTTAAATTATTATAGATTTTCTATGGGAATTATCTTTAAAAGGGTCATTTTATTTTAACATTTCATGTTTTAATGATGTTATTTTATAATTATTAAGTATCATTTGTTATGAATGAAGGAATGAAATATGTCACAACCTTCTTTTTCCTCCCTAATGATTTGATCATCGTTATTATGGAAAATACTTGTTCAAATTGTTTTGAAAAAATAATGAGTATTAAAATCACCTATAAGAAATTTTTTTGAGTTGTGAAGCCCATATTCATGTCTACACAAAACATTATGGGTTATGGTATATTTTTTAATTATATTTTAATATCTCAAATCATATAACTCTACAAAAAAGTGAAATACCAGAAGTGCCATAAACAATTGATTTTTAATGTATGCATATTTTCTAAAAGATAAAGGGAATATCAAGAAGAAACTAAAATTTGTATTTAAAGTATGAATTATTTTCTTATATATTATGTATTAAACATTATTAGATTTATATTTATGAATCGAGGGGATATAAATTCATATAACTGATTTTCAAGAAGGAATTATTAATGAATAAAATTGAAATTCATAGATTATGGATTATGAAGAATGTTTAATGAAGAAGTATTCTCTATATATATATATATTCAGGAATTTTTATGTGGTGTTATATTTAGTTATGATCATATGTTTAAAATACCTACTACTATTTTTATTATACATTTTATGGGAGTATTTTGGAGACTTTTCGTGTGTCTAAATAGAGGTTTGAGGAATATGTATCCCTTCTGATTAACATGTGTTCAAATTAAAGGTTACATTAGGAAAAAATATCTTCTATTTGAGGACATAAGTTTAAAGTTATCCATAAATATTAGGGTTCATATGATCTCTAATTTTGAGTTACTTCTCGGCCCTCAATATTTGCGATAAAAAATTAAAGGTATAAGATAACCTTTGAGAATATAATATTATATGTTTATTTTGATGATTATTATGATATTTATATAATTTTATAAGCATCGTATTATTATTTTTTAGAAATAGGACAACCCATAGGATGCGTTAAAACCCAACGAGTCCGGTAAGGATGTGGGGTTCAAACCCACAATTTAATGGCGATAACGGTGTTTCACCTACCACTTTCCCCTGAGATATATTGGTTTGTAGGATATTTTTTTTTGGTAAACAATTTGATCAATTAAAAATAAGTTTATTTTGGGGTTATATGTTTTATCGTAATATAAATCATGTGATTTAAAATTAATTATAAGATTAAGTGATCAATGTTCTTTTGAGGGAACGCTCCCTATTTTGGGAACCTTATATAATACTATGGAATTATAGTTGAGAAATAAAGAATAAATTATCTTTTGGAATAAAATATGATTTATGTTCATTGTGGTTATTTATGGAAGTTATCATGTGACTAGGGAAATTTCAATTTAGTTTGAAGCATTAAGGGTGATTGAATATATTTGAAGATAAATATTGAATTTATATTGGAAGAATATGTGATCAAATCGTTCTGATTTTTTTGTTTCAATATCAGTCTGAAATTTTCTGAGGATATTTAAAGCTAGAAATTTTTTGAATAGACAATGTTGAAATCTTGATACTACTATTGAATTTTTTGAATTTAAGTAGTTTTTTTATATAAATGATTATTATTTTTTGAGAATATCCTTTTATTGTACTAATAATGTTGGTATTAGATAGTTCATAAATATAGTAGGAATAGATCATTATACTTTTGTGGACTTTCTGACCCGTACAAGTTTATTTTGATGCTCCATGTATGAAAATTCATCTTGAATACTCATCGTTTGGATAAAATATGAGGATTAAAATCTATAGATCAAGTAATTATATTTCCATATGTTATTAGTTTAGTTAGTAATTAAATTCCTTAAATAAAGGATAAATGTATTTTGAAATAGAAACATTATATAGTTTCTTTTCATAATGTAAAATCAATGGCCTTTTAACCAATCATAGATTTACAGTTTTGTGATGGTTAAATTTTTTATGACCATGTTCTCTATTAATCTTCATCAGAATATGATCATTTTTTCTTTAATATCTATGTATTCCTAAATGGAATCGTAGTATTTGGTATCTCAAGTGATATTCATACATTTCTCTCTCGCTTTTCATGTGGATGTTTTATTGATCCTTTTTGATGTGGGACTTCAATAAATGTTTTTTAAAAAATTAAAACGCCTATATTTTCAATATTGAGTGCCTATTTGAAGGATTTAATTTATTAATGTTATGGAGAATATATAATCCTAGAATTTTAAAATGAAACACAACTCAAAATATCATATAAGATATGACACATCGAGCTTAAACAAATGACTAAATAATATTATTTAAATGTGATAGTTACCAACTTACCGTTGGAATGTGGGGAATAAATGATATTAAATAAAATATGAAAATTTATTCCACAAATTTTTATACAATAAATTAATATCTTAACAATTAATTATATATTAAAATAAAAAAATGAATATAAATAATGTGTTTTTTATAAAAAACTATTTGTATGCTCACAATCAAATTTTATCTTAACAAATTAAATTAATAAAAATTATTGAAAGATATTAAATAAATTTATATTTTATATACAAAATAAAAAATTTAAATTAATCCAATGTGTTTGATATACTTAATATAAGAATAAATCCTAATTTAAGCATAAAAAAATAATTTTTTAAAAACAATTTTATCTCCTTTTGATAGTGATCATGTTTTAAATCTAAAATATTGAAAAAAAATTATTTTTTTTCAAAAAAAGAAACATTATTTTTGAAATTGTAATTTCAAAATTATCTTAGGGTAATTTTTATTATTATTTCTGATAAGTTTTATTTTTTATGAATATTAAAAAAATACTGCATTTTAATTCAAAACTATATTTTCATCCAATTAAATTATATAAAAATATTATATTTTTAATTTTTATTAAGTATAATTACTAATTTATATATAAATAAATCCAATTTAGGTCATTGTAATCAATTTCAAATTTAAATTTTCTATAAAAACATTTCAATGTTTTTTAACTTTTCACATTAAAACCCTTCTTTTTCATTATATCTATTAGATTTATTTTAAATCTAAATTTTCAAATTTTGAGAACTAAATTTGGTAAAATGGATTCCATGTTTGGAATAAAATGACACAAATTATATAGTATGTTCATTTTCATTTTTTATGTAATAAAAGAGTTATCATGGTAAAAACATTATTTATCGTGGTATAGGTAACAAATGAAACGAGTTAATGTTAAAAAGGTAAAGCCATAAAATACCGACAAACTACAACACTTAATGGTTTTTGTGGTAGTTATCATCCATAAACAGACAATATAATATTAAATGTCATCAAAAGTCATGTAAATTAATGCCACCTCAATGTTTTTGGATTTAAATATAAAATAATCATTATTTTAATCACTTAAACCCAACTCTCCCCAAGTATAAATACCTCCCCATTTCAACTCACATTCATTTTATATCCTCAAATATCTAGAAACACTATCCTAATAACTCCAATAATGTCCACATGATTTTTTTCATACCAAAATACCAAATCCAAGCTTCTCAAGGGTCTCTCAAGGAGGATATATTCAGGAGATAATTTTCTCAAAGTACCTCTCTCAATTTATTTAATTTTTCTATTTCCTGACCGCCAGATTCATAAATGAATGAATGGTAAATCTATAATAACGTAAATACTAATTTTTTATAATTTAATATATCATATAAAATTCATTTTTCATCTCCACTTCTTCAATGAAATTAAACTACTGTCCAAATTATGTCATTTTACTATCTCCATGAATAATGATTTTTCATTTTACATTACCTCCTCCATAGCTGGTCATAAAATTTTCATTGTTGTTGAATAATATTGAAATAGGTAAATTATTACCAATTTCTTGTTGGGTAACTAATATAAAAACATAATATTAAATAATATGAAACTAGTTACTCAGTTTTGGAAAACCCACCAAAATAAAAAAACATTTATCATAAAATATTGTTAAATGAATAATCCTCATGAAAGAAATAAAATTATATCTACGTACACATAATACTTTTGTAATTTCATTGATAAAATTTTATTACACTTCAGTATTATTAATTGAATTTTTTAATAACATCCATAATTATGCATAAAAGAACTGATCATGAAACCTAGAAACAAACACACCTGATACTATGAAAATAATGAAATATTATTAATGAATGGGATATTATATGTTATAAAAGAATCACATAATGTATTATAAATATGAATATTGTTCTATAATTAGTTAATAACATTATTTAAACCATTATATATGTGGTTTTGATAATTTTTAAGGAAGTAGAACATGAGGTAAGTAATTTCTTAACCCAATTTCTATTATTTAGGTTAAACTTATACTTTATAATTATATAATGATAAGATTATGTGTGATGTTAATTTATAATTTATTATTTGATATTTCCACTTGTTTATATGTATTTATATTTTATACACATAGTTGATTCATTTAATTAACTACCAGTTCAATGATATGATATTTATAAGAGACTTTCTTCTAAAAATTATATTTTAATGTTACCCTTAAAACTATATTTTCCATCAATGTCTTTGTTTTATAAAATAATTTCTAATAACTTTTTTTTATATTCTCCTATTATTTTTTAAGGTCATTTCAACTCATGTTTTAATTTTTTTATAAATGATTAGAATGTATTCTTTTTGACAATTTTTAAAAGAGGTTCTTTTTTATGTTTTGGAAAAAGTATAAAAGGAATTCTTTTTTAACTTATACAGCTCGAAAGGTTTTTCTTTTTCCCATGATGATACTATTTTTAAATTCTTATTTTAAAAAATTTAATGGTTATTTTTACAGAAAATTTTTTCTTCATTATGTGTGTCATGTTTCGATTTTAAAAAATGATTCTTAAAAGGCAATGGGTATTTTTATATCCAAAAGTGATTTTCTTATGATATTAAAAGAGTTTTTAAAATTATTTATTATAAAAATTTAAAAGTATAAAAAATGTTTTATTCATTATATGGTACTTGGGAATTAAACATGAGGTGGACCAGATAGCTTTGGAAAAGCCCGCTATAGTATAACATGGGGTGGCCTAGATAGCGTTTTGAAAACCCATTATAGCTTAACATGGGCTGGACTAGATAGTGCTATGGAAACCAATTATATCTTAATAGGGGGTTCCCAAGATAGAACTAGGTAATACCATTATATATTAACATGGAGTGGACCATATAGGTCTAGGTAAGTACATTATAGCATAACATGGGTGGTCCAAATAGTGTCAGGTAAGCACGTAATAGCTATTGTAATTGTGACAGGTTAAATGATGTACCAATTTACATACATATCTTTTATAATCATTCTAATACTTTTTCAGGAAAATAAATTTATTTTCAAAAGTAATGATATTTATATTTTTGGAAAGATTGTTCATTTTTTTGAACAAGAAGGTATGTTTTTATGAAATTTGTTCTATTTATTTTCATTGGACTAACGCTTTCACTTCTTTTATGTCCCTTACTATTATTTTTAATCACATACTATGTTTTTAGAGGTTATTAATAGGTTAATGTATGAGTAAGAATGAATATGAGGAATTTTTGAAAATTGGGAAGATATTTTATTACAAAAATGTATTATTTTAAAAGGGTTTTTTTGGTGGAAAATATAGATACATAGTATAAGTTTCCACTTGTAATTTATAGGTTTATTATGTAAGGGTTTTTCCTGTCACTCTAAAACTCTAAAAATGAATTATTTTTGGTAATGATAGAAGTATGATTCTAGTTTGAAATCAAAAGAATATTTAATGTTTAAAGTCTGGTGCTTATAGTTTTCTTTTAGTCGCATCTAGTTTCCAATAGATATTTAATACATGAGTATATTCTTTTTTAAACAAGTGTTGTTATTAATAAAATGCATTTAGATAACATGAACAATCTTAAATCAACATATATATATGATTTTTAGAATATGATATTTATTCTTCCATTTAATTTAAATGTTTTAGCATATTCTCTTGATTCTTCCCCTGGTGAATCACCTTCATTAAAATATAGATGGACAAATATTCAAGCTATTAGAATTCTAAGATCATAAAAATATATTAAAGATAATTAAATTTCTTATTTAGAACCAGTATTTTTGTTTTTGAAACCTTCTTCCAACTATATTTCCATGTTCACTTCCATGTGTTGTGTCATAAGTTAACTGACACGAGATCTAATTTTGAGTGGATTCTAAAAAATAAGACATATTCAAGGACTCGGTTAGTCATATAGATCATATGATTCTCACCCTTTTAGTTCTAGGTCACTAGAATACTATTTTCCATCACATGCTCTGGGATTTGTAATATTTGGACAATAATATCCTTGATGAGCTCGTTCACGTAAATCAATTCTACTACAAGTGATGGAAGAAGTGAATAGTTCAACATGTGAATTCTAAATTCAAATTATGGAAAATATAGGTACTCACATACAATTTATAGATCATTATATTATATAACTATTTCCATCTCTATTATAGGTTCACCTTATGCTTCTCCCCCAATGGGAACATCCATGTTTTTCATTCAAGGGACCTCAGTAGCCAATATAGTTCAATCATGTGACATGTTGGAAGTCTCACCACCTCCTATAGTAGTTAATTCGATTACTGGACATTGATCCTCTCTTGTAGTGGAGGCCTCATCAATTTATAGGGAAAGTACATCTTGATTAGGTGTTCCCTCTAAGGGATCTTTAGAGTTCACTTTAGGTGTTTCATGGGGATCCACTCTTTTTAAGACCTAATTCATCTATACCTACACCTAAATAGAGTTTTTTTCCTAATATCCTATTTTGTGGATTAATCATGATATATTATCTATATATATAATTTTATGAGCTATAGGTTAAAATTATTATGATATATAGAGAAATAATCTAACATGTGTGAGAAAGGAACACTTATGCCCATTTAGTTCCATATTAATATATCTAAATTCATCTAGGGAATAGGAAACATCTATTTCTTATTGGAGTTCATCCATCATGGTGGAAGCTTCAGTATAAAAAACAAGTCATATCCTAAAATATATATTCATCATGAGTCATGTGATATTTTTTTAATTTCATTTAGTCATTATAAATTATCCATTTTATCTTTCACCTTTAAAGGTTGTTAAGACAACCTTTATCAATTTCCCCTCCCCCATGGGGTTTTTCCACTTCTATAGTATGAGGAGGAAACCCATCTTGGGATCCCTATAACATATTCTATGCTTTCCATATAAGGATCCCTTTCACAGGATAAATGTTCTATGGACAAGAAATCCTAACATTATTACCAGTTGATACACACACACAGATATATATATATAAAGATAGAACAAAAGGTTTTACTGGACTCTCTTATTGGTCAAGATATGATTTGAAAAAGTCTATATATTTTACCAATTCTTGACATCATAATGATTGGTATTTATTTTCCCATTAAAATGATCTAGTAATGGATATGGGAATACGTTTAATGGCTCAAATTCCTTCTCTTCGTACATAAATCTATATCTAGAAGATATATCCATTTACCCTAGTGTAATGACCCTACACCCAGTAGCCCATATCTAGTGGTCCCATTTTTATATTAACTCTAGATACATGAAATCACATCACAAATGACTGAGTTGTTTTTTAGTCTTGTTATACTAGATAAATACTTGAATTTCATATAGATTGAAAACATAAAAAGAAAAAAATTATTTTCATTCAGGTAATATTTATTTACACTTCAATATCCCTTAAAACCAATCATAAAACATTTCATAGACTCATATGGAAAGTAAATATAATAAAGATGTGATTTTATATGTTCGGTAAAGGTAATCATATGGAGGAATATAATAAAAACTGAATAATATGGATGTTATAAATGATAATCAAATAATTCCATATAAATAATCACATGATCTAGAAACTAATCCATGTATATCATAACAAATAAAATAATCTAATAGAAATCATTAATAAATTTCATAATGACGGAATTCATAATTTTATATATCTAAAACATTCCATAGAGTTCTTATTCCATGAAATATTAAATACCATTAATGAATTATTCTAATATATATATATATATGGGTAATGTGGTGGCTAAAACCTAACCTATTGTGTCTCATAAGACCTTATGAGGCATCAAGGGGAAATAAAATGAGCAACCCATCACTTAATAATTCCAATTCATTCTTCATATGAACGTGAGAAAACATAATAAACATAAACATTCATATTGAAATCTATAATATGAAATTTTAAACCTTTACCCCATTAATAAACACAATCATAAACCCTTCAGAGTAATATGGAGAATGGTATCAACACCCATTCAAACTGATCATACAGTATCCAAATAAATAAAATGTATGGTATCATTACAACATATTCTTCTGTATAATAAGTATAATAAAGTTTTTTTTATGTTGATCAACAGTAATACCATTAATAAATCATTAAAACATTCTTGTGGAAAATCACAATTACATGTGTAAAATCTAATTTTAGAACTAAATGATCAAAAAAAATTATAAAAATACCTAACCTTTGCATCTTATAAAAGAATAATAAAAAAACTGAGTTTTCCGGATGCAAGAAAATTCTATACATACCGTAAAATATTCATTTCACACATTAGTCCAAAAGTTATAAGGTCCTCGTGGGGAAAATCAAAAGTTGATTCATTTTATAATATTTTTTTAAAAAAATGGAAAAATGACATTACAAATATTTTATGAGTGGTAAGAACACTCTTGAAAACATTTTTAGAAAACATGTATATGGATGAAAAGGGGTATTGGCCATGAAGAGAAATGAGTTCTGGTTTCTTCAAAAGAATTATTTTGATATATTTTTAAATTTTAGAGAAGAAAATTAGATGAAAACATTTATTATATAGAAATAACCACAATAAAATAAAATTATTGAGTTTATTAAAATATAGATCAAAATATTTCATAATCAGAAACATAATCATGAATATTTTTATAATCAATGAGATTTCAACATAAACTTATGCCACTTTGATAACTTATAACTCATAATCCCCATGAAATAAATAACTTCATGATAATTTAAAGAAAATGAATATAAAGTTATTAATTATACATTATATAAAATGGAAGTATATAAACCACACAATATAAATTATTGGTGAATATAGCATATTTCTCATAGAAGTAAAAGTTAAACGAGAAGCCCTTACCACATGTCTGATTTCCTTCATACATGTCTTAACATTCTATATAATAAATATATATTTATTATAAATATATTATAAAAAAATAAAAATTCATTTCATAACATATATGATTTCATTATAGCCATTTATGACCCATTTATTAGCAATTTGTTTTCAAAATAACTATTCCTATCGGTAATTGGTTCATTATTATTGTATATTCTGGTTTCATAATTTTAGTAAATTTAGTTTTATCATGGTTTCATAATCTCAATAATGTTACCCATGATATAAATATCATATCACTACTACAAATATTCCTTCTATCAGCGCTAAAAATGGTCTTTAACAATGGTAGAAAATCACTATTAATGCCGGCGAAGATAAGGGGGGGTCCCCTTTATCAGCGCTCCAAAAAGCGATGGTAAAGACCCCTTTTATCAGCACTAAAAAAAGCACTGATAAAAGGGGTCTTTTATTAGCGCTAAAAAGAAGCACAGGTAAAATGGTCCTTTATCAACGCTTTCTTTTTAGAAATGATAAAAGACCCCTTTTATTAGCGCTTTTTTTAGCACTGATAAAAGTAAAAAATTTTAAAAAAATTTTTAAAAATTTTAAAAAAAATTAAAAAAATTCCTGCCAATCATGAGGGATTTTATAGCACTTGATCCCCCCTTTTAATAGCAATTTTCATCCTCTCTAGCAGCTGCATGCACCCCCTCCACCCTTTATCAGCTCTAGCCCCCCAAATCCAAAACCATGCATACGCCCCTATCTCCACCATGTTTTGAACTCGAGACCTCCCACATGCGTGCCTAAGCCCTTACCACTCCTCTATTTTGATTTTTTCCCATTTCATTATATCTCTATCTATATATATATAGTTATGTTTATTCGTATAAAAATATATATTTATATTAATATATATATATAGTTATATTAATATATATATTTATAGTGATATTAATATATATATTTATAGTTATATGAATATATATATGTAGTTATATTGATATATATATAGTTAGATTAATATATAGCTATATAAATATTTAAATATTTGTATTTTAAATAAAATGTATATTAGTTATTATTTAGATAAATCTAATATATTATAAATGTAAATATATTTTATTATTTATATTTATAATTAAATTTTTATGTGTGAATATATAAAAAATATATATATATTGTTATATATTTAATTATAAATAGCAATGCATTATAAAAAAATGATAAAATTTCAAAGAAATAATATCAATATGAATGTAATACCTTGGAGTAAATTCAGTCCCCACCAAAAAAATCCAATAATACCCCCTTAAACAAGTCTGAAAATCCCCAAAATGTTAAAATATCAGGGTATCCCGACTAAAAACTATGTTTTGGAGGCCTTATGGGATTTTTTTGGCCTCAAAAAATGTGATGGAGAATTTTCCTCTATCACTAGCACGTAGAGCTCGACGGAGGATTCGATTTAATTAAAAAAAAAATTATTTTTTATAAGCTATTTTCACTAAATATCTAATATATTACGTGTAACTATATATTTATACTTATCTAAAATATATTTAAAATTATATTTTAAAAATATATATTATATTTATATCAATATAACTATATCTATATATTTAAATATTAATATATTTTGTTTAAGGAATTTTTTTTGGAAGTAATCCTTTATCAGCGCTTTTAAAAAAACGCTGAGAAAGACCCCCCTTTATCAGCACTACTAAAAAATCACTGATAAATGGGTACCCTTTAAAGTGCTAAAACAGCGCTGTTAAAGGGGGTACCTTTATGAGCGCTAAAAAATAATGCTGATAAAGGGGTAATTTTATCAGCGCATTTTTAGCACTGATAAAGGTACCCTTTATCAGTGCTGTTTTTACCGCTAAAAAAAGAACCCCCCCCCCTTTATCAGATCTTTTTTATTAGTACTAATAAAGGCTGGCGCTGGCCTTGACCATATTTGTGGTAGTGTATATATTTCTTATATATTTACGTATAGTAATCTATAAAATATAGAGATACAAAAATTAATTGCAATGATCATAAAGATGGTTGGTCTTATGTACGCATAAACGTTGTTTCCATTTTTAAATATATGAATAAAAGAAAGTTAGATAATATTTCATGTTTATTGAATCATTATAATATAATATATATTCATTAAATATATTTTTATTACTATCCATGCCACATAGAGGTTGTAGTCCACGCGTACTCATTAGCGACATTATTATTTTAAAAAAATGGGTGTTAAGAAGGTATATGTGATTTTATAAATCCATTGGTATATTAATGTTATAATTATCGTATAAATATATCACATTAATAATTATATCTAGTCTTTATAGGTTGTGATGGAATACAAATTACATCAGTTCGTGAGGTGGTAGTCTTTCATACACATGATCGACTGTTTCATTCTCTATTTGATGGAAGATGAGATGGATATAGGTTATTATAATAACATATTTACATATATGTATATATTATATACTTTTTTATTATTTTATCATATTTTTATAATACATTAAAATTTTTATGAAAAATTAAAACAAAAATTCCTGGCTAAGAACTTTTCCTATTCTTCAGATAACCTATCTAATATTATACTTAAAGTATTCATAGATTAGGTTTTTAATAAAAACGCAATATAGGATGTGGGTTTTGATATTTGGAATATATTTTTTTTGGTATTCAATGAAACAAAATTCTTTTTGAGTGTGAATAATAGAGTATATGTGATGTCCTTTTATATGTGGGTAAGATGATACACTTGGAATTTTTTAAAAGAGAAAGTGATACTGAAATTTTTTCACATCCCACAAGGAACAAATAGAGACCATTATTTATCCTTAGATGAGATAAAATCTAAATATTTCCATAAAATAAATATGGGAAAAAAATTTAGGTCGTTTTAATCATTATATTCTTAGTCAAAAACCTAGTAAACCCATTTTCACCTAAACATCAGTAATTAATTTTTACTATTTTTACTATTCATTTTGACTAAATATTTCCTTAAACCTATTAATAATATTTATTATTATGATTCCAAATATGGAATAAATTTTTACAACTTCAATTAAAATATGTGGTAGAATTTAATTTAATAAAATCCACAAATGTGATGAAAATGGGTTTTCCAAGAGATGTATTTTTCAAGCATGATATGATCTTATATTAAATCCATGACTAGTAATCATTATCATATGAATTTAAATAAATATTAAAATATATATATAATCCATAAATTTAATTTAAATATTTTCTCATTATGTTTTTTTAATTAATTAAAATGGAGAAACATTTTTCACTTTATAACATTTTTGCAAAAAATTTATTTTTAAGGAAAAATAACTAATATTAAAATCTGGCATAAATATGATTGAATTGTAATTAATTTCCATTAGATATAATAAATATTTTACTTGAAATAAAATTCAATTAATATCGGTTTATTTAATTTACTTAATTTTTTGTAATGAAATTATAGCTTTACAAAACTCATCATTTTCACTATTGACTACAAAATCAATATTTTCTGAAAAACTACACAATTTAAAACTAACTAAATTTTTATATGATGATTTAAAAAATTAATTTAAATTTATCAAATAAATATCAAAAAAAATCTCTTAATTAAGTATAATATTCTATCAAAAAAATTAATAAAAACACATTTGATGAATAAAATGACTCTACTAATAATTAATTGATTATTTACTAAGAATTTATCAATAAATTTATGTTAAATAGAGAATATATATATATATATATCATAATTTAGATAATAATATTCATACCCTCCAATTTAATAGTTGGGTTATAATGGTCATAATGATTTTTAAATAGCACATTTTGGTTCGTTTTATGCTCTATGCTTCATGTAACACAACCTATCAATGAAATTAATTTTACTTAAAGTGAAATATATTATAAAATCATCAGACTTCACATTATACCCCCTAAATAAAATTAATCATTGATATTTAATATTTATCTTAAAAATAAAAGGTTTTACATTTGAGAATACCTTTATTGGTAACCCACATCGTAAAAACAGGGTTACAAAACAACCTCCTGATAAGATAGAAGGGAATTATAATGGACATCTAGAATAACATATAATATGTTTCCAAATAGAAGAAAATTTATGTGAAGTTATAACATGGATTTGGAAGTATGAACCATTTATAAGGAAACATTATAATTTTTTATGATATAAGATACCCCATATTTATTGAAAACGAATAACTTTTTTTTATTTCAAGATCATATTAATAAAGGTGTGGGATCAGTTTACCATATAGACTAAGAACATAAGGAAATATATTTACCTTGAAAGCATAATTTCAACCATTATTTATTTCCACCACAATCTAGTATTTTCTCCAAACAATGAGTATTCAATATGAACTTTTTTATTCTTAAAGCACTAAAATAAAGCTCTAATAGATAACATAATCCATAAAACTAAAACAAGATATTCCTCGTGTATTCACTAAAATAAAAATTGATGGAACAAGTTATCCAATATAAATAATTTATTTATAATAACTAAATAGGAACTCCCATAGTTATGCATAATCCATTTCATAAATACTTAACCATAAGAATCATCCAAATTTTATCTAGCCAAATTTAAATTCAAAAAAATTTAAGTTCATTGATTTTCCAAAAATAATATTAACATTATATTTTCTAAACAACATTAATTACCTATTAATTTCACATATCATATATGTGATTACCTTGATCACCAAAAAAATTTATGACAACATTAAATCCTCTAAAAACAAAAAAACATTAGTTATTCCTTAAATAAAATATCATATTACCACACAAATTCTATATTTCGAAACATCCAGTAAACTCTAGGAAATATAACGTATACCATAAAATTACTAACCCATTTCATGGTCAAAAGTACTATACCAAAAACATTTACTTATCATTATTATCAAAATATAAGGAACATGTTAAGGCTTATCCTCCCTTGTTAACGTGTTTTCTTAAAATATCATCTTTCTAATATGTCATTTTTCTTGGTCATCAATATCATTCAATATATGTTTTCAAATACTTATAGAAAAACTGTATCAGTACAATAATTATAGATTTCATGATTATTATATTTATAATATCATTGATAAAATACTTCTTCAATATAATTATTTAATCCAAATACACAAAAAATTTAATCATTCAACTCCAGTTGTATTAATAACAAAATATTGACCTTGATTCATTGTCTTCTTCTGAGGTATATTCCCTTCATTCATGGGGAATTAATTTCAGTAGTTCCCCATATGCATATAGGAGACGAATTGGACATTTGTAGCTTATTTATTTCCATTATGATCATGATAATGATGTAATTTCTCTCTACACATATAGCCAACTCTTATTGCCTTCATGAAACTACTAGGGTGTTTCATTCCACAATTATCACATGTGGGAAAATCCTTCTTTACCTTCCTCCCCTTATCTATTTTATCATATGTCCTCTTCTTATTATCTTACATCCCATAAAATACATATGACGTGGATAATTATTTCTCTATCTTGATATAAAATGATAATATATCCTCATATGATGAGAATTTTTGAGAGACCAGTTCCTTTTGAAGGATTGGCTTTAACCCACCAATGAAACAGTAAATCATAGTATTTGGATTACATACATATTTTGTATCATTCCTCCCTAAAATTTTAAATATATATATTCATACAAATAAACATTCCCCTCCTCTTTTTTTCTAAGACTCAATAATTTCCTCTCCATATCAACTCATTTTTTGTCAATAAATATTTTTTTATGAAAATTTAATTAATATCCTTTCGTTCCATGCTTGATATTTCATCCTCATCCATAGTGTTTTGAATCAATTAACCAAATTAATATGAATCATAGGAGATACAATAAACTACTTTTAAAACCTTATTCATTTCATTACTTCCCATAGTGATAGATATCTTCACTATGGAACTTATACATTTCTCATATACAAGTAGATTTGTAGTCCCATATAATGATGGAGTTCGTTGATGCATGATGTTGTCTAACATCATTTCAAAATGTGATGGATTAGGAAACTGATTCATACATGAAAGGATGTTTCTAATAACCTGATTTATCTACCACAATATGGTTTTAATTTGATCAGTTTTAGCTACAGCTCCATCTCAAACATTATTATCTTTCCCTTGAAGAAAATCCCTATATGGAGTATGTGCAATGATATTATTCCCATTACATCCATTAAGAACCCTTTCAAAACAATTTAATACACTAGATTATATCTAAAAATTTGAAAAATAATGTATAATACCAAAATTAGTCCAACACTTTACAAAAAGAAAATTTGGGTATAAATAATCTCCAAATCATAACATTGGTTTCTTTGTAAATATTTTCAATGTCCATCGTAGGTTTTATAATACCTATAAATTATAAAAGAATATAATTTTATTAAATAGTTTTTATGGCACCCAACACCAAGAATAGACTGGAATACATCATCCCAATACCTAAAAATATATTTACTATTATTAATAAATTAAATCATTGATAAATCTTGCAATACACACAATACAATATTAACTTGTATTAAATGAAACAATGACTTTCTTCAACATCTTACATTATACTACATACCATGTTTTAATAAATACTATTAATATTGTTATTTAAATTGAAAATTACCTCTATGAAATTAACATGGTGTTTATAAATAGTATTAACAAACTTATGAAATATATTGTTTAGTTTATTGGTTACTAATTAATTAGAAATAAAAATAAAAACCTATTGAATATAATTGAAATTTTTTTATAAATGAAACAATTTTTATGAACCCAAAGGTGTTTTATTATAATAAATTAAATTAATTACTATTATTTAAAGATATTAATGAAATTTATTTATAATATATTCAATGTATTCTTCTTTACAGTCATCCAATAAATTTTATAGTCATAAGATAAGAACAAATCCAATTGTATGGATAAAAAAGTTGAATTTTATTAATGTTATATTTCTTCCCTTTTAATGGAAAACTTGTTTAAAAACTAATTTTTCAATCTTTTATAATTTTTTTAAAAAAAACTACTTTTCAAATTCATAATTTCTAGATTATATTAGGGTAAATGTTTGGTATTTTTTTAGACTGATAAATATTGAAAAATACTAGATTTTAATTTAAAACTACCTTTTTATAAAATAATTTTTTTGGCTAAAATATATTTTTAATTACTTATAAAGTCCCAATAGTTAAATTTTACATATATTAATCAAATTCAAGATAAGAACAAATCCAATTTTAAGCATAAACTTTTGAATTTTATTAATGTTATATTTATTCCCTTTTAATGGAACACTTGTTTAAAAACTAATTTTTGAGAATTTCATAAATTTTTTTAAATAAAATTACGTTTAAAAATAATAATTTCTAGAGTTATTAGTGTAAATGGTAGGTATTTTTTTAGATTTATGAACAGTGAAAAATATTAGATTTTAATTTAAAACGACATTTTTTTAAAATAATTTATAAGGTTAAAATATATTTTTTAATTAGTTATAAAGTCCTAGTAGTTAAATTTTAGATATATTAATAAAATTAAGGTTATTAAAATCAATTTTGTATTCAAATGGAATATAAAAACTATGTAAAAATTTGTCCTTTTTCACATTAAAAACTCATTTTCTCAACACGTCTCTAGGTTTATTTTATATTAATTTCTTCCACTTATGTTATTTGAATTTGAAAAAATTTATTACATATTTTTAATAAGAATACTTTATATTTAATAATAATTAAAAAATAATTATTCACCAATTTTTGTATTCCAAATAGTTAAAATCATTTACAGTGATTTTGAGAAAAATATGTTTTCTAAGAGACTAAACTTTTAAATTGAGGGTCCAAATGACCTAGAAATATGTACCACATAAATTAGATGGAAATATTTAGGCCTTATAACTTATAGGATCTATTTTTCCATTATTTTATCCATTTTACCTGGAAAATGCTTTGGTGTAATTCCATCTTTCAAAGATTTACATGTTTACCTCTCACCCGACTTATAGAAGGACACACTATCTCTTCCTCTCTACACTATTTCAAAACACGTTGGTTTGGAAAAAACCATAAAAAATAACTACCAATCTTAAATTAAATTTTCTTATAAGAATTGTATTTGGAATAAATATAACGTATTAATTAATTAGTGATTACCTAATTAGGATACCGAAAGAAGAGGTAATGGTTTTTAAAATATTTTTTACTTCCTTATAGACATCATTCAATTACTTATATCATGATTATATAATAAACTCATCGTCTTACATAAACTGATGTGTTTTTATTTTATGGTTACTACCTACAACTACACACACTTCCATCAAATGGTTTATGAAACCATCATTTGTGTGAAGGATGGATTTCCTCCTTGTGAACTGATTTCGTTCATTTTTCCATTACCACATTTCATGGATGGTAATAATGATATAAATATTGTTTATATATGATATATATGATATTTATTTTGTATTTATTATGTATTTATTATTTTTTAATTATTATATAACACATACGTTGCTTCTTTCCCTTTTTGGGAATACGATAACCCCATTCGTGTGTATTGTGGATTTCCGCCTCGTGAAGTGATGTGGTTCATTCATTAATTACATGGAATGTATTAAGGATGGTTTTAATAAAAATATTTGATATATATGAAATAATAATGATATTGGAGTGATAATATATATATATATATATATTTTACATTTCATTCATTCAATATGATAAGAAAATAGAAACAATGTTCATGCATACATATGGCATACTGTCTTTATGAACTGTGTATTTCATTTATTATAACCAAATTATATGGATTTCTCTAAAGATATATGTAATGAATATATATTATATTTATATAATGGTTTAAATTTCTGATATTATGAAATAATTATTTAAGGAAGAGTAACAAGAAATAACATGTCAAAACCTAATTGAAAAACAAGGACATTAACACTCGAAACAATGAAATTAATGAATGATTATTAACCAATGGGTGATAATATGTAATAAATGAACATATGTGGTATTATAAATATTAATATGGTTATTTTATAACTTAATAACAAGATTTAAAAAATTATACATGAGTTTAAATGGTGTTTGACGAAAACGGAGCGTATGGTAAGGGATATTATCTTTATTTAATTTCATTGAGTCATATAGTAATGTTATGAGCCTAATTACACTTATATAGTGTATATATTTCCCCTTTAAATGTAATATCATTAACAACTCATTATTCATGGTATTTCAAGTATCAATTTCTATTATTTCATCTATGGGTATTTTAATTAAATATTACCAAGTGGTAATGATTTTCAAACTCAATTTATTTTCATTGGGATATATTACTTCCTCATTGCCAATAATATTCTAAGAATTATGTGTATAATTATTTTTATTATCTTATATTGTATTTATAGATTTTTAATTGGTATTAAAAGTTGATAAACATAATGAATTAATTAGTTTATTCTCATTTTAATGTTATGATCTTTTAAGGGTTTATTTCAAAATTTCATTCCAATCGATATTGTTTACTATTTAATATCAATTAAAAAAATATAAGATCATTGTCTAATAAGAATATTAGTTTTATTAACATCTGGTTATTCATGGTATTTTTCAAGTGATAATACCATTTTTTCAAACATTTGTTCCTAAAATAATTGAGAAAATATTTTAACAAAACCTCACTTCATTTCTCTCTTCTATCGGAAATATATTTTCTTACAAAGCCGTTTTAAAAAAATTGAAAATATTTTTTTTGTTCTTTTAATCATGATATATTAAAATAAATTTTTTCCCATTTTATCGTTTTATAAAAAAAATAAAAGGATCCTTCTTTTCTATTTCCAAACAAATTACATTTCAATAAATTTAAAATATTAAAAGGAATGTTCCTTTTACCTTGTATAAAATTACCCGACCTCATTGATTTGAATATTCCATTGCAAATTAAAAATATAATTTTAAGGAAAATTTCTTTTATATTTAATTTCAAATAAAATAATTTTCAAAAAAATAAAAATTAACAGAATATTTTCCTCAAGAATTTTTTTAATGATATTTCAATAGTATTGTTATTCATTAATAACATCAACCCTTATTATTCCTCTATTGTGTATAAGTTGTGTACATTCCATCCTTTTTATCCTCTAGATGGATTATGATTATGTTATCCAAATATAGTATTTAAATTCACTTCATTAAACCATTATCATGGTCATTAACATCTCCTTGAGTTATTCACTTTTGTTGATTATTGAACATTAAATTTACTCTAATTATCCATATAATTTATCATGGATATGATTATTGAATAAAACATATACAATTTTACATAAATTGTTTACTTTGTCATTTATTCTATTATATGGTGAAATATTGATAATTTTTTATTCCTTACTCAATAAAGATATTTGACAAGGCACATTGTTGAATTATTAAATAGATTATCCAATATATGAGGAATGCATTGGACTAGTAGTGACAGGTGGGGCCCAATCATTATATATCCCCTCTATCCATTGAAAGGAATCATGAAGGATCTTAGATTTAAAAAATAAAATTGTTTTATACCTATAGTTTTAAACCATATTTTGAATGATATTGATGGTTTAGGTTTTCAGTTTCCATAGACATAACATCCATTATTTATGCATTTGTTGAATTTAGAATTTAGTTATTTTTATCCATTATATTCTTTTAAAAAATATGTTGTAATTTTTGTCTTCAAATATAATGTAAAACAAATGTATGTATTTAATTTACCAACACAAGTAAACTATTTTGTTCTTCCGGGTGTGATTAATTATATCTTATACCAATATAATAAATTAAGGCATCAAATTTAATTTACTAGGGTTGAGGTTATTATAGTTAGTATCGAAGTATTTTTTGTAGAACCCATTGGAACAAGATTTAGGAAAAACAATGATTAGGGAATAAACCCCATGATAGGCATTGAGCATAAGTATAGTAGAACATGATAATGTTTTGTAATTATACATTTTGTTTCATAATGAAATCATCTAATCTAGTGTACTCCCTTATTTATAAATGGTTCCTAGTGGAAGGAATGGGAACTATATAAATGCATGTAATCAAAATAGTAAGAATAATTGTTTCTTTTAAATATTAATGCCAATATTTAGAAGGGAATTAGTATACCAAACATTATAATCATATGATATAATGCAATCATGTTATAATAAGAAAGATAAATAGTTATCTAAGTATTATTTATTCAGATAGAAACATGAGAATAGTCGGAAATGTGGGGAAATGGATATTGGAAATTAGATATACATGTATTTTTTCACATGTGATAATTATAGAAAGAAAAACTCATATATTTTCTTAGATGTAATGATATTTTTCTACAATTTGGGAGATAAATTATACCATTATTATGATTAAAATGTAAAGAAAAACATTTCTAGTGTAAAATGCTTAAACATTAAGGAGATGGGGCACTATGAAAATTCATTTCTAAATCATAAATGGAATACACCTCAAAATAAGTTGATGAATCATGCTCAATATTGTGTTATTACAAAATATGAAGAAGAATAATTAATTTTCTTGGGTATAGTCTAATGAATTTTGTCATTTGAGTATTTTATCAATGATATCCTGGTTATAAGAATTAAAAATTAAAATGAAGAAAAATATTATACTATTTATTAAAGGATTTGAAAGTATATATTGAATGGTACCAAGGAAAGTGATTTAGTGGATTGTTTAAATTCATATAAAACACATTATTTAGGGAAATAGAAAACTTATTATGTTCTTGATGGTGTGATACTATTGTTGGGATAGATAGATGATTGATATGGATAATGTAAATTGGATAATACTAATACCTTAGAACTGATCAGTGATATGTTAATTTTGGAAATTCAGAAACCTTATTTCTAAAGTTATGTGTCTTGATATTTTGGAGGTTCATATGGTTAACCATTTTTAAAAATCTTTATGTTGAACATTAGAAGATATTTGAGAGATTAATGTATTAATTCACCATAGGATAAAACCTGTGTTAAGAGATGATGTCAAAATAGTTCAAGGAATAACCAAAGGATAATATTGTGTTTATGAAATAAAGATATATCAAGTAATTATATTTCCTTCTAATATGTAATAATTACTAAAATCTAGGGAAAAGGTTCTTGAATAAAAAAAAATTCATATTATAATCATTTTTATGATAGCAATGTCCCTTTTCACACCTCTTTTTTATGGGTTTTTATCCTTAAATATATTATAAACACGTTATGTATCACTCTTTCAAAGTATTTAATGTTTTTGTCTCTTTTATGTCCGTCTTTTCATTTCCCACCTAAATTATCTTACACAGAAACCTAGTAATGCTATTATTCCAGATGAACATTACACTCCCATGCCTCTCATATTAAGAGGCTGTTTTACTAAACTTTTTATGATGTTCATTTTTCAAAAACTAATTTTCAAATATCAAAAACTAGAATACTGAGATCAAGTTTGAATTTTGAGGATACAATTTATTTATGGTGGGTTAAATGAAATACTCTAGAATTCAAAAGAAATATCATTTTATATAGTAGCGTGTATGAAATGCATCACCAAGTGTCCTAGGAAATATAAAATCTCAAGACCATAAAATATATTTTATATTTTAAATATATTCAATTTTCAATATAGATTTTAATGCTTGAAACGCTTTTTAGCATGTGTTAGATAAAAAAGGACTTTCTTTGATAGCTTGTGTTATAAGAAACACAGAGTTTTACCGAATTCTACTAATATTATTATTCAAAATAAAAATTACCACTTAGCCATTAAATTTGGGTTATAAATATGTTTAAATAGCTTATGAAATATATGGTTGAATTCATTTGTTACCAATTAATTATAAAATAATTTAAAACCGAATTTAATAGAAAAGAAAATGATTTAATAAAAAATTTAGGTTCCAAAATAATTTTATAATAATAATTTAAATTAATTAATATTATTGAATTATATACATTAAATTTATATGTTGTAAATTCATTAAAATTATTTTACAATCATCCAATATATTTTAATGGAAATAGATAAGAACAAATTCAATTTTATGCATAAAAAAGCTGAAATTTTTTAGGGTTATTTTTCCAACTCTTAATAGCACGCTTTTTTTTAAAATAAATTTTCAAAATTTAAAAAAAATTATTTGAAAAAAAATAAATTTCATTTTTTGAAAGTGTAATGTAAAAATTATATTAGGTTAAAAATTTGGTACTTTTATGGGAAATTTCATTTTTTTAAATAGAGAAAAATTCTGGATTTTAATTATAAACTAACTTTTTATTTAAATAATTTATAATGTTAAAATATGTTTTTAATTGGTTTTAAAGACATAATGGTTAAATTATACATCTATTAATCCAATTTATTTCATTTTAAACAATTTAATTTAGAAATTTAATATAAAAATTTGTAATCTTTTGATCAATTTATTTTTAAAAAAACTCATTTTCTAAAATTTTTTGCGGGATTAGATTTAAAATAATTTGTGCCACTTCTATTGTATGAATTTTTAAAATTTTTTAAAATATTTGGAATCAAAATAATTTCTAAATTCTAATAATTAAAACTGAATTTTTGGCCAAATTTATTAGTGAATATAGTTAAAATTAATTCCAGCGATTAAGGGAAAACGAGTTATTAAGGGATAAAACATTAATATTAAGGTACAAAATGACATAGAAAAATTTATAACACCAATGTTTTTGAAAAAAATTATACCTTATTACTTCTAATATTAATAGTTTTATATTATTTAAACTATATTACATGGGAAAATGTGTGGTTAGAATTCCCTCTTTGAAAAATTCACAAGTTTTCCACTCACACTAATTATAAAAGGTCACCCCCTCTCCTCAACTGTTCACACATTAAAAAAATATTGGATCAGTCAATACCTATCAAAATAACCCCAAATATTCCATCCCCTAGTCCTATAATCTTTATAATTGGAATAAATACAACTTATGAAGTCATTAGTGAAAAGTTAAGGATGATATGCTAAGAAGGGGTAATGTTTTTCTAAAATCATTTTTATGTTATGTATTTCTTAACATCATTAAATTAATTTTATATGATTATATTTTGTTATTTTATTTTTATGACCTAAATCTTAACACACTTTCATAAAATGTTCCACAGAAACATTATTTGTGTGTACGACATACTATCGTCTTATGAACTGATGTCCTTCTTATTTCCATTACCATCATTCAAGGTTGGAAATAATCATGGAAATAATTTTTATATATTATATATATGATTTAAATATTTTTTCAATTATTATATAACACATTCCTTCTTTTTATCATTTTTCCGGAATACTATAAGGACATTTGTCTTTACGGTGGACTACCACATTGGAAAGCGATGTGATTCAATCATGATTTACATGGAATTTATTAAGGATGATTTTAAAAGAAATATGATATATATGATATAATAATTATTATATAATTATAATATATATATATATATATATCATTTAATTTTCATTCTTCCAATATGAAAAGAAAATGAAAACACCATTCATGTGTACGTAAGGCCAACCATCTCCATGAATGGTGTATTTCATTTAATACCACCAAATAATATTGATTACTATAAATACATATGTACTAAAGAAATATGATATTTAAATAATTACTTAACTACATTATAAAATTAAATTATGATCTAATTAAGAGGAATATAAAAAATAAAAAGTTAAACTATACTCAAAAAAGAAGGAAAATAACACCTAAAGAAATGAAATTAATAATGGATTATTAAAAAATCAATGATAAGATGTTATAAAAGGTTAATATATGATTTTATGAATTTTAATATGGTTCAAATAAAAGTTAATAACATACTTAAAACAATTATATAATAGGTTAAATGGCATTCCAACAAAAGCGATCATAAGGTAAAGGATTTCATCTCGATTTCATTTCATTGAGGCATATTGTAAGGTTATGCGTCTAATTACTTTTATATAGTATATATACTACCCCTTAACATGTAATATCATAAATATTTAATTATTCATGGAATTTTAAGTTTCAATTTTAATTATTTGATATAATCATATTAGAATTAAATGTTACAGAGTGGTAAGGATTTTTATAACTATATTTTGTTTCATTGGGTCGTATTACTACCTTTTTATTGTCAATATTATAAGATTACTTTTATAATGTGTTTTTCTTATATTATTTTTTATTTCAACATTTTTTATGTGTATTCATATAGAATGAACATAATAAATTCATAGGTTTATTATTAATTCTTCTTTATGATCTTTTAATAGTTTATTTCACAATCTCATTCAGATCAAGATTATATGTTATTTACTTTCCATTTATGGAAATTATATCATAATTGTTTAATAAAGACATTAAATTTTTTCTCTTACGGTTATTAATGATATTTTACTAGGGACACTACCATTTCTCCACTCTTTGGCAGTTAAAATTATAATGAAAATGTTTAAATAAAATCAAAATTCATTTCTCTATTTAGTCTGAAGTCTGTTTTCTTACCAAACCATGTTTTATAAAAAAAATTCCTTATCCTTTTCAAAATGATTTATTAAAATATATTTTTTGCATTTTTTCTTTTTAAAAATAAACCAAAGTTATCTTCTTGTCACTTTTCAAATAAAGAACCTTTTTAAAATTTTTAAAATGAAAAAAAAATTCCATTTTTACAATATATGAAATTAACCACTTTTATTTATTTAAATCTTAATTTTAAATTTTTATAATAAATTTTGAAATTAAATTTAATTAAATGATATTTTAAAAGTATTTAAAAATGTTTTCCAAAATGAAATTGGTTTTTTTCTCAAGAATGTTTTTAAATATACTTTTATAATAATTATATTCATTAATGACAATAACCTTTATTCTTACTCTAATGGGTACACTCCGTATTCATAATATCCTTATTCTTCCTTTGGATGGATTATGATTATTTTTACCAAGTATGGTATTGAAATTCACTACATTTAATCATTTTTGTAGTTATTAATTTTATATTGAGTTATTCACTATATAATTATCATTGAATATTAAATTTAATCTAAATATCCACATTATTTATCATTGATAATATTATTTCCTAAATTGTATGCTATTTTTATATATGGTGTTCACTTTGATAGTTATTTGATTACCTAGGGAAATATTGATAAGTCTGTTTTGTTTTCTTAATAAGGATATTTGATACGACACATTATTTATGAATTAAATTGATTATTCGATATATGAGGAATGCTTTAGACTGTAAGTGACATATGTTGCCTGAAATTTATATAGCCCTTCAATGCATCAACTGGTCTCATGAGGAAAATATGTTGGACAAATAAAATAGGTTTCTACCTATAGTTTTAAACAATCTTCTGAATGGTCTTGTTGGTTTAGTTTTTCATGTGCCTCATAGATGATATCCAATATTTAGGAATTTCCTAAATTCCAAATTCAGTTATTATTATCCATTATATTTTCACTTTAAACAAATATATGGATTTATTCCATGATCATTTTATTGATTAAATGTATTTTTTATTTACTTTTTTGTATCATGTTTGAACTTATTTCTCAATTATTGATTACATGGCACATGTACTCAGTTATTAACCTTTAAATATTGATTATTTCCATTGATTAGTTATTTTTTCCACTGTACTTGACCCTTACTAGGATTTTGAGATCACCCTTATTTCATTTTCTTTCCCAATGATTCCATGAAGTCTATTATGACAGATATGTAACTTTTTTATGGATGGAATAAATTTTTTCTAGAAATAATAATGTTCAACATTTTTTATTAAAATGTAATGTAAAACTATTCTATATATCTAGTTAATTAATACTTATAAACTATTCACTCTATTAGGAAGAGATTCTTGGTATCTTATTACAATATAATAATATAATTAACTACCTCTAGGATTCTAGGGTTAGGGTCACTATAGGGTTTCATTCTCTAATATTTTTTAACTAAATATTTTTTCAAAGGTTTCTAATAAATATTATTTGATTCCAACTATAAAGATCTCCACTATAGTATCCCAAATTATGTGGTTAATTTATTATATAATTTCTAGATAACATAAAATGCATCTCAAAGGACTGAGTAGTTTAGTACTCTTGGAAAACTAGATACGTAATTTAATTTCACATACATTTGAAAACATAAAATACAAAAAGATGAATTTTCTTTAAGATAAAATTTATTCCCTCTAGCGTGTCCCTGCATATCAAACATAAAACATTTCCTAGTAACTTGGGAAAATGAGACATAATAGGGGGTGATCTCATATTCTCAATATGGTTAAGCATACAATAGATGATAATAAGGCATAAATAATATCACAAGAATAAATGATAATATATTAATTCCTAATAAATAATCTCAAGATCTAGTAACTCGTTTTTATATATCATAAAAAATAAAATAATCACATGAACATTAGTAAATTAATTTATAATAATGAAATTAATAATTTCTAAAAACAGAAAATTATCATCAAGGACTTCCACCAAGACATCTAAAATACCATCCACGATATGTGCCCAGACATATTTAGGGTAAAGTCGCAACTGAAACCAAATATATTTTTTCTAATCAGATCTACTAATGAATATAGGTAATATTATAGACCCCACCTTCCACTTACTATGACCAATTCATTCCTCATATAAAATGGTTGAAACAAAATAAAAAAAACATTTTTACTGATATCTTGCATACAAAATGTTAAAAAAATTATCTATAAACATAATCGTAAACCATGTAATGTAATTTAGAAAATGGTATCAACATGGTACATCTGCAACAAGACTAGTAAAAAATGATCAAATTAGATAAAAATGATGGTATCATTACAAATTATTCTAGTGGGTCTAAGAAGTATAAGGGTTTTTTATGTTGATAAATAAAAATTCCATAAAAAATCATTAATAAATTCTTGGGGAAAATAACCATTCCAATTTTCAAATAGCCTTATTAAAACTAAAACTTCAAAAAACATGTTAAAAATACCAAACCTAGAAACATATAGAGTAATATTTAAAATAATGAGTTTTCATGGTGGTGTTAGATTCTATACATACCATAAAAACATTCCATTCACACTGATGTAAAAAGGTTAAAAGCGCATCATTCCAAAAATAACAAGAATATTACTATCAAAAAATGAAAAAAATCAAAAAGAGTAAAAATTACTTTAAAAAATATTTTAATAGAGTAAAAAACATTCTTTAAATTTTCATTTAGAAAACAAGGATACGGAAGAAAATTGGTTTTCGATCGAATATAAAAATGAGGTTGGTTTTATTTAAAAAAACTCTATCAGTGATTTTGTTATTAAAGAGAGAAAATGGGATTAAAACATGTATTCACCAGAAATCCCCACAGTGTAATACAATTCATGATTTTATTGAAATATATATCATAATATTTCTTTATTTAAAAATTAATCATGAATAATTCTAGTAAACAATGAGAATGTGACATAAAATTTTACCACATTGGTAACATCGGAATCATAAGACCCATAAAATAAAAAACATCAAATTAGACTATAAAAACCATGAATAAATTAGTTAATGATATAACATATCAAATTATTACTATATACACCACAAAAAATAAATAAATGGTGAATATATCCAAAGTATGAGAAAAGTGAAAGTGAGAGAGAAATCCTTACCTTGGGTACAATTTCCTTAGTATGTGTATGTACCTCCTGTATAATAAATATTTATTTATTATAAATATATTTAATATCCATAATAATATATTTCATGTCATATATTATTTACTCATAGTCTTTTATGATCTATTTATTAACATTTCTTTTTTGAAATCACTATTTTGAGTGACAATTGATTTGTTTTTCATGTATGTTTTACATTAGTAAGTTTAGTAATGTTACTTTGATCATGGTTCCATAATATAATAAATGTTTAAAAATATATAAATATCATATATATTTGTTATATATATATATATATTTACATTAATTTATAAAATTTTGAGGGAGAAAAATGAATTACACAATTCATAGATACGGTAGGTCATACGTACGTGTGATCGTTGTTTCTGTTTTTCATGGGATAGAATGAAGGAAAGTTAAATAATGAATAACCATTAAAAAACATTAATATATCATATATATCATATATTTTTAATAAATATGCCCTTATTATCAACCATGTCAAAATTAAATGTAAAACATTTCACTTCGCTACGTAGAGGTGGTAGTCCACACGTATGCATGAGCAACATTATTGTTTTTCAAATAATTGGATGGTATGAAGTTATATTTGATATTATAAATAAATATGTATATTAATTTCTTAAATATAATATTTATATGTTAAATCCATCATTAAATCATTATAATGATAAGGGGTGATGGAAAACGAATTACATCAGTTTGTGAGACGGTTGTCCACTATACACATGATCAACGGTTTCATTTACCATTTTGTGGAAGAGGAGATATATACATTTTATTCCATTAACATAATAACATATTCGAATATATAATATAATGGTGATATTTTTTTAGCATAGTTGGATAATATTTTAATTATTTATAAGAATATTTAATATGAAAACGCATGGTTGAGAACTTCACCTCTTCTTCAACCAACCTCTTTAGGTTTACACCAAAATCCTCTCTAGATTGGATTTATGATAAAAAAGTAAAATCTATGATGTTATTAGGGATTTAAGGAAGATATTTTTTAAGGTATTTTCTAATCAAAAAGGATTTTATATTGTGAATAGTGGATGAGAGGGGTGGCTATTTATATGTTTGGAAGAGGACACACTTTGATTTTTTGAATGGAAAACAATATACCCATGTTTTTCACATTCCATGAGGATTAAAAATAGAATATTATCAAGTATTATACTGTATAAGGTCTAAATATGTCCATAAAATATAAATTTTATTTATTTTTAGGTCATTTAAACCCTTATCTTCGTATTTTATACACATGATAAACTCAGTTTCACCTTAACCACGGTAATTAATATTTACTGTTTTTATTATTCATTATGACACAAAATATTGTTCAAATTATTATATATTGTTAATTAATATTTTCAAAAGTATGGAATAAATGTTTACAATTTAAATTCACAAAATTGGCAGAATATAATTTAAAAAAACTCATAGATGCGACGAAAAAACATTTTGTCAATAAATGTATTTTTCAAACATAAAATAATCTTATATTAAATTTATGAACAATAATATTCATTATGTGAATTTAAATTAATATTTAATATATATAATATATATATTCAATTTAAATAATTCCTCGTTAGGTGTTATTTTAATTAATTAAAATGGAGAAACATTATTCACTTTATAAGAGTTTTTATAAAAAATCTATTTTTAAGCCTTAAAAGTAATTTACACTAAAATATAGTATATATGTGATTAAAGTGTAATTAATTTATATTAAATATAATAATTAGGTAAATTTAAATAAAATTTAATGAATAATTATACTTTTAAATTACATAATTTATTATAAAGAAATGATATTTTTATAAAAATCAGTATTCTCACTAATCACTGAAAAATCAATATTTTATAAAAAACAGACAATTTCAGCCTAAATAAATTTGGATATGATTATTTAAAAAATTATTAATTTTATAAAATAAATTTCATAAACATTTTATAAATTATTTATAATACTTTCGCACAAAAATAAATAAAAAACTTTGAAGGAAACATGTGTCTGAAAAATGAAATGAATCTAGAAAAAATTAAGTGATTGTTTACTAAGAATTTATCAATACATTTATAATGAGTAGTAAATTTGTATATTATTAGAAAATTAGTTAATCACATTAATTCCCTTAAATTTAATAACAAGTTTATAACAATCATAATAATATTTAAATAGTATATAGTGGTTTTTTTAAGCTCGGTGTTGCCTTTAACACAAGATATCGAAGAAATTGATTTTATTTATAGAGAAATATATTCTAAAATCATTGGATGATACAACATGGGTAGAACCCTTAGTGTAAAATCCCACTAGTGTTCGTCCCGCATCATACTCAAGAGATTCAATGATTCTTGGTTCCATCCATACTCTTTTCAATGAAAAAATAGTTCTTATATCAAAGATAGTTCAAAAATAAATTTTATATTACTAAATAAACCATTGAGTTATGTATTTTAGGATTATTAAAACATCCTTCTACTTATCAAAATATTGATTATTTACCCCTTCTATAATTCCTATATCCTCCAAATCATGTTCCCAACTCATAATGGTGGTCCTAAAATTAGTATCATACATAATAAACTAAACATATATACACAAATTAATAGTCTTTATCATGTTGATATTCAAGTTGAAATTTAGAAGGGTATTGACATATCCATATAGGGTAATGTGGGTTTTACTCTATATCACATTCCATAACCCTACAATATTGATTTCTAACAACAACATTATCAAAAAAAATGACCTATGGGTATATGTATATATAAGAATATTAAAATTATCCCCCTTTGGGTTTTAATGTGGGATCGGAATCCTGGGATTTTTGCTATTTTCTAGGTCCCATCACCAGCCTAGGAACTATACCATCATCACTATATCAACCATATAGTATCTAAAGCTTGATTTGGTGACTCTTAATTGGGAATCTATTGAGATATATTCAAGTTACACTAATCTAGAGGCTCAGATCCTTTACTAGTTGCCTATTTCCTATGGGATGTACAGGTATCACTTTCCTCTATTTGTAAGGCTGAGGATATAATATCTCTTGGGACCTTGGTTTCCAGTATCCCATTAGAATATGAAAATTACTAGGATTAGGAATACCCGAGTGACAATTCAATGACTGATTCCAATGAAGGAAAACTAATTTCAGCCTGATTATTCTCTCTAGCTATCATCACCCATTATTTCACTTCCACCATAAGGAGATAGTCCATTAATCTACCTGTCAATGGAACCAAAACTAAATATTTAATGCACTTGAATTTACATGAAAAGGGATGTTTTATATATGCCTCACAAAACATACTTTTAATAACCTATTCCACCAAAACATAGTCCCTTTTCCATCTTATATGACTATTCGTTATAGTCTCTACTTTTTTAATTCATGACTGTGTTACATTTTTAATCTTCATATAGAATGAATTATAATTCCAAATATATAATTATGAGTCTTATATCTTTATCATACTATTGTTATGGTATCCTAATGCACCGGTGAGAAATCATTAATTCCCTATGTGATAAATCAAAATAAAAATTATAAAAATAACTCAAACTATGTATCTTTTTTAATTAAAATGAATAATTGGTAAGCTTGAGCTTGAACCCACAGAAATGGTGAATTAGTTTTTTAGGTACTCAATATATTTGATAAATTTTTATTAATTAAATAGGTCAATAATCATATTAGATTGATTATGTTTATTAATGATAAACAAAATAGATTATGGGTGTTGGAAATAGTTTTTAAAAAATTATTAAAGAATGAATAGATCTTAACATTGATTGGTTTTGAATCAAATTTGAAAAGAGTGTCATGGTTTTATAATTTTAGAGTTCAGGTTAAATTTTATTTTCTAAAATATGTTGATTATTCTATGTTTGGTTCCATATTTGATAAAAATGAGTTGTAATGGTCACAATATCCCCTCCTTGACAAGGAAATCCCTTATTTCCCTTGGCCTAGTAACATGGGGTGTTGTAGAATAAAATTTTATTGAACAATGATTAAACTTGATTCCCAAAAATTTGACCATTGTCATTCCTACATTAGTTTTTTCTGTTGCACAATTTTAATGTTCCTTTTAGATTGAATTATCCATTACATAACCCTATCACAATGTGGGTTTAACCCCTTATCCCAATTATGAGATGTTAATAAGGAATGATAGAAGTAAAATAATTCATAATAAAAATGGAGATGGAATTGGTTAGGGCCCTACACAGCACGACTTCTCACTCTAAGCTTTGATCTTTGGTATCTCTTCACAGTAGTATCTCATCCCTTTATTTATAGGAACCATATGGGATTAGGTAATTATTAATTTCATTAAGGAGCAATCCAAAAGTGTTCTATGGTGGGTGATGGGTGTTAAAATGTGTTAAAATGAAGATAAGTCAAATATAGACATATAAATTTCAACCCAACTTTTTACATGATATTTAAATTATTACACCTTGTGTAAATATTCATATTGATCTTCTTCACTTCACATCATGTATCTATTTCATGACATTCACCAGTTCCCTATATGTAATTATTTAATGATTTATAATTTCATTTTTATACACTGAAATCCTATTTTTGCCTCCATTCCTTAGTTTAGTGCCTTGTAATTCCTCTATGATAGTCCTCAAAAATATAGTGTCACACCACTTTACATTTCTCATTGAACGAATTTCCTTTTTCTTCATTTTCAAATATTTTTTTGTATACTAAAATAAAACATAAAACTAGTTAACCAATTAACAAATTGGTAGGAATTATAATTTAAATATATAAGTCAATATATTAACACACTATTAAATGCATGCAGGAAATATAGATATCACAACCTAATACCAAATGTAGATTAAATAAATAGCCTAAACATTCCCCTTGGGGTCTATTCTTCACTAAGTACCTCATATACATTGGAGTGTGTCACAATATATCCCCATAATACATCGAAAAATAATGAAATATAGAAAAGTTACTTCCCCTTGTAAATGTTCATTAATAATTGGGATATTATTGTCAATACAAATACTGATAGTTCCATGATATTTCCTTCATCCAGTTAGACCGTTAAAAAAATGTTCTTGGTCATGATACATAATATGAGTCATAGACTATTATAGATTGTATGATCAATCACATCATGTAAAATACATCCATCCATGTTATTGGTGGGACATTAAGTTTGATGTTATAGAGACCCAATATTTTCATACATAAAAATTACATCTTTTTAGATGAATATTCAATAAATTCCACAAATACTCATCTAAGGACCATATAGGTTTAGTGAAATTGGAGACTAGATATATAATCTTCTTATTTCATGAAACATGTTTAACATATCCCTTATATATCTTCCCACATAGTTCTCTTCAATGATATACCCTACTTCAACCTTTCTTCATAACTTGGGGAATGAAAACACAAGAAATGGTGAGCCGAGATTCTCAGTAAATGTAAACAAGATAGATATCAATAGGTGACCATATGAAAGATTAATATAAGTATTAGGGTATGGGAACAAGAACATAACTTAAAAATCATAAACCCAATCTATTATGAATAATTAACATGATCCATGGAATAAAATATTACAATTTCAAAAGGCATGAATCATAAGAGTAAGAAATCTATATAGTTCAATCATGAACCATAATTTTATGTCATTAATGTGTGTCATTATCATAAGTTTAGAAACCATTTCACATTTCAAGTTCAAACGCTGAGATTATCGAATCATAATAGATCAAGAATAAACACATGTTTCTCATTTCATAATAGATCAGGAATCGTCACTTGTTTCCCACAATGGGTAAATCACATCGACTTTTTTCACATACTAGATTAAAAAATTAGAATTCTTTCCCATACAGGATCAATAACATCAATGTGTATCCCATATTGGATCATGCACATCGACCTGTTTCTCATATTTTTCTAATGTCACATAAAACCTTACCCAATGAATTTGAGCGATATATAATTCTAGGCCCACCGATAATTTAATTAAAACATTATATATATATTCTATAAGGTCATAAAACATTCATCATATCAACATATCATAACTTGTGCAAGAAAAATGTTTCATACTCATTTTTTCTATTCATCAGAGCATAACCCATGAAAATAAATGGGTTTTATAATCATATCATAATCATGAACATGAACCATTTAGATTAATATTATGGGTGGTATTATTATATTGTATCCCTAGTAAATAATAATTAAAATCAAAGTATGTTATCATAAATAAAGAATATTTTAAAATAATTACAAGAATATTTTGGGATGAAAATACCATTTTCATTTTAAAATAACTTCTTTAAAGTCTAAAAGTTTATAAAACATTAAATATTTTTTTTTTAAAGAATCTTCAAAAATTTTAAAATAATATCCAGGTATTTGAGTGTTTTTGAAGTACTGAAATTATTTTTCTTCTATATAAGAAAAAAAGAAAACATCCCTTTTTCACTTTTATGAAAAATGTCTAAATATAAATCATATGAAAAAAATAAAAGAAGATTACATTTAAAAAATTAAAACTAAAACATGGGTAAAATTAATTTAAAAAAATAATATTAGAATATTGAAAACATTCCTGAAAAAATTAGAAAACATGGATATGTAAGAAAATGGATTTCTGATTGATGAGAGATATAAGGTAATTTTTTTTAAACATTCATTTGGTATTTTGAGTAATTAAAGAGAGGAAAATAGAAGGAAAATTTTATCCTCTATAAACGACAAGAGGATAATAAATTTAATTTTCTATTAAAAAATCATATAATTTATTTTCATGGAAATTCAATCATAAAAAAATCTAATTAACTTGATATTAAATCAAAATTCCCTTACTACTTTTGTAAATTTTAATCAAAAGCCCCTTATAAAAATAACATAAAAGGAAACATTAAATATAAAGATAATAAGTATAATAATTATATAACATGTCAAATAGGATGTATATATTATCCATAAGTATAAATATGCATATAACATTAAACATGTCTCAATGAATCAATATTGAGATGTATAACCCTTTGTGTTTTGGTAATTTCTGAATCAACACACAGTGAAAAATAGAATCTCATATCAAGTTATAAATAAATTTAATTTTATTTAAAATCATCATAAAATAAATTTATGTGAATTATATACACCACACTAATGAAACAAGTGTTTAATATGGAATATGTCTCATAAAAATAATATTGAGACAAGAAACCCCTTACCTCGAGTCTTGTCCAGTTTTGTATGCATTAAAACCCCCTTTATAATGAATACATGTTTATTATAAATATATTTCAAAACCATATTCTTTTAAAAATAATTATGTTCCATCTCTTTTATAATTTATAATTATCCACTCAGTAACAATTCCTCGTTAAAATTGATATTAGTTTCAAAACTAGTTTATTTTCCATACAGGTTTCGGCTTAATGGTTCTAGTCATTGTATTTTTATTCATCATTAAATTATCTCCATGATTTTATTAATTAAAAAAATATAATTTATATTCATTATATACATATTATATATCATCCATAAAAGTTAGATATATAAAAATGAATTACAATTTTCATGGAGATGGTTCACCATATCTATGCATGAACACTATTTCCATTTTTTGAGAGATTAAATAAAAGATTTTTAAACAGTAACTCACCTTAATAGAATAATTACTAGATAATATATATATAGTCATTAAATATATCCTTGTTAAAATCCAATTAAAATATAAATAAAAAACAAATCTCATCTTTTTATGGAAGTGATTTTCCACACGTATGCACAAACGATGTTATTATATTCCATTAGTTTAGAAGGTTAGAAGATAGATATGATATTAAAATTAAATAAATAAAAAAATCATCAATATAATATATAAAAATTAAACTAATCATAATTCCAATCCCTAAAATATGGTAATGAAAAATTAATTGTAACTATACATGGAGATGGTAAGTCGTACAAACGCACAAGTGATGCATTAATTTCCCATTTTATGGGAATGAGTGTAAATAATGGTGGTTTCATAATAATAATACCATGTTATTATATTTTTTATAACAAATTTATAATTTCATGATAAAAACACACAAATTTATAGGAGGTAAAATAACAATTAAAAGAAATAAAGAGATCGATTAAGGTGATTAATTCATCTTTGAAAGAACCCCTTTAGTTTTCCACATAAGGATCCAAGGGACGGCCTTTTTTGAATAAAAACACATCTAGAATGTGTATAAGATTATTTAGAAGATAATATTTCATGTTTCTTTCAATCTATATGTCTCGATGTGGTGTAAATAAGATAAATTAGGGGATACCTTTTTCAAGTAAGGGGAAGGGAGTTCTTGGAATTTCCTTAAGTATTAAATTAAAATAAATAACTTATCATATAAAAATGGATCTAAAATAATATCTTTAAAATATATGGTGTGGATTACTAGAAATATTCTCATCAAATAATTTTTTTACAAATTTAAGGGATTTTATATTCCTTATTTCACTGTTTTAACCTCCCATTGACTATTTTGACAATTACCACGATAACAATGTCTTTTACCCTTTATGGATAAATAAAGTTACTATGAAATGAAAACCTGTCCATTAATAGACCATAGTTGATATTTTCATCCAAATTTAAATCAAATTTACAATAATAAGATCATAAGTAATTTTAAATGATTTGATAAAATATTATTTATTACATAATATCGTTAATGAAATTTTTGGAAATATATAGAAATATTACAATATAATATGTGTCTAAATCTGGTAAAATTATTACCAAATATAATTTATTAAAATATAATAAGTATATGGTCTTAATATATTCTCCAAATAAAAATTTTATAGGTTTTTAAACCATGACTTTCTATTTATATCATTAGTTTACCAATTTTATCCTTAACCATAGTATTGGCTTTTTCAATATTAAAGGGTCCTAATTTTTCTTATATGATGAAAATTGGTTTCTACTTTGGAATTGTAAGAAATTTTATACACAATATTATCCACCATTACATATTTAAAATTTTTATGATTTCAAAATAATTGAAAAAAATATTATTCTCATCAAATATCAGTAATGATATTTTTGACACTATTCATTTATTTTGATATTAAAGACAACAAGACAAATATGGAATTCAAATGTAAAATTTCCATAAATCTACAATATTTCTTAGTTTTCTAAATAAAATCTATAACCCATAATTCACCCAAATCATTTTACTTTTAGTATTTATAAAATAAAATAATTTATTTTTTTAATTAATTAAATAATTACTTTGACAGGATTACGTAATCATTTAATTTAGTTATTTCATAACAAAGTATTTAAAATAAATTACCACATAAAAAACAATTATATTAAAAATAACGATTTATAACAAATCATAGCCTCTTTTTACCCCTATTTCAAAAATATATATATATAAAACAAATAGAATAACATTTTTAACATTTCATTAGATAAAATAATATAAAGGTAAATATCATTGATAAATGGAAAAAATGGTCATATTTTTAAATTTTGGATGATTATAGATGAAATATAATAATCCATTTAAATAATTTGAAGTGCTGGGGTTATTTTTTAGTCCTTGTCATACTATTCTATACCTTAATCACCCAATTTTTCCTTATTAAGATCTCCAATATTTTTTAAAACTATTATTCGTAATGACCAAAAATAAATGGGACCTATTTGATAAATTTGGAAGTTTTTATTCCAAATATATAATTTTTTTAAAGATTAATTTATATATGTGGGATAATTTAAATTAAAATTAATCTATAAAAACATGATGAAAAAAAGTGTTTTTCAGAAAAAATTTCTTTTAAGTATAAAAATGTATTTCTACAAAATTAATGTATAAAATTATTTAAAAAACTATTATTGGATTATTTTTAAAAAAATGGACTAATTTTTTCTTTAAAACTGACCAAAAATAAAATTTTAGTACTTAAATACTTCTAATAAAAAAACAGGTTTGAATAAATATTAGTATTTTCATTGTTCACTGAAAAAATAATATTTCCAAAAAAATACCAAAGATTCATACTAACGTAATTTAAACATGATTATCTAAAAATATTACATCATTTATATAGAATTAAATTTCTAAATGTTTCATAAACCAATTTTAATATTCTCTCAAAAAAATTAATAAAAATCATTTTTGAAGAGAATATATTTTTGAAGCCTAAAATTAGTTTACTAAAAATTGAGTAATAATTTTCAAATAATTTATCAATACATTTTTATTAAGTATCAAATTTATATAAATTTTTCATAAATTAATTAATCCAATTCATAACCACTAATTTAAAGGATATGTAATAACATTCATATTTAATTAATAATATTTCAAAGTTTTTATATGCTCGGTGTTGCATGTTGTATACATAATCCAATACAATTTTCATATTTTAAAATTAATATGGTGTCATAACACCCCCCCCCCCTAATAAAAGGTGACCTAAAAATTATAAATTTTTCTTTGTAACCTATTGTTTAACATTTGAAAATTTTATTGTGAAACCCCGCATCAAAAAATGGGTTAATAAAACATTCTCTTAAAAAGAATGATACTAAAATACAAAGGTCATATAAAATAACATGAAACTAGGTATTAGAATACGAGATAATTATTTTGATGTTAAAATATGGAAATAAAACACAAAACAGACACTTAATGACCAAGAAATAGTGGTATAAAATTTAATATCCTAAGATTCTAAAAGGAACGTCTATAACGTACAACATACGCAACATCGAGCTTAAACGGAGAACAAAATATTATTATCTAAATATGAATAATATAAAATACTAATTAAATTGGTGGGTATAAATAATAATAAATGATTTATGAAAAAAAATATAATGGTACTACGCAAAATAAATATATTGGTAAATGCCAAGAAAATAAACACTCAATTTTTTTGTAAATTTATTTTATTCTTCAAAGATGAATTTTCCTAAAAAATGGTTTTTATATATTATTATGAATGGTAAAATTAGTTTGGAAAAAAAAAATTTTAATTCATCATGTCAATATTTTCTTAACATTAATTTTCTATAATTTTCTAAATATACAAGTTTTTTTAATGAATAGTGAAAATACTGATTTTTATTGAAAACCTTATTTTTATTGAAATGATTTGACAAATTAAAATTATATTTTGGATCATTATTAAAATTTAATTAGTTAATTTTAATTCAAAATAATTCACTTATTTTTTTAAAAGGATTTTATATTTTATTTAGCATAAAAACATTATATATTTCAATTTTTTTTGAAAAAACTATTTTTCCTCATGTTTCGCTGGTTTAATATAAAATTAAATTATTAAACTTTTATGTTTTAAATTTATAAATATGGATTAAATATTTTTAATCATGTGGTAAAAATTTATTAAATAGTTTTATTTTATTTTCGGTTATTTTGATTTGTAACATTAATAATTGTTATAACCATCACAAAGGGTAAGTTGGGTAATTAAAGATAAAAATACAATGACATTTATTATAAAATGACCCCAACACATAACTAAAATTTATTTTATGGGTCCATTTGATCCCCATTATTCCAATATTTGGTTATATGGATTTTTTGTCCATTTTTCTGAGATTATGACCTTTATAGTATTTTATTTCATGAAAAGCCAAATATGTCACACTCTTTTCTTAACAAGTATAATAATTATAATATGGGGTCATATTGAAGTTTTTGACTATTATTAGTATTTTGAAATATAAGATTTTTATCTTCATATTTTCAATTTATTTTTTAATATTTAGTGAAAAAATAATTACCATAAATGCTTTCACAACGTTATTTCTACAATTATTTAATTAATGGGAAAATGGAATAAATGATATAAGAAATATTAGATGTCATAAAATTAGATATCAAAATTTTTGAACATGAATTTCATATATTTCCATTACATCTTAGTTATATAATAAAACATTTTATGAAATATATTTTTTATTTTGTTATTATTAAATTCTAAGGAATGGTTCTAAAAATGACAGTTTTGATATTTTATAATAAATAATATTTAATTAAATGATATAAAATTACTAAAAAGATTATATTCATATATTTTTTTGTATATTATTGATAATATACTATTAGCTTCATTTATTGGCCTTTTTCATTTATATTTTATATATGGACCTTGAATCAGTAAATAATTCTTATTGTCACGGAAAAATTTAAAATGGTGAGCAAGGTGTTAAAACCAAATGATAAGTATACAAACATTTTTATAACAAATATAATTTTTTTATTAGATTATTTATACCCATATTAATATTAATATTATTAATAAATTATTTTTTTAAAACATTTACAATTCAATAATATTTTTTATTAATTTATTATTTTGAAAATTCAAAGAGTTCCCCTCACCTCTCTTATTAAAGGATGCCTCTTTTTCTCAATGAATCACATTATAACACCCATTATGTTTGGAAAAAACCTACCCAAATACCTTATTATAATACGTCCCATTATTTTATATTTTTTAGAACACTGACCTTAATTGTCATAATTTGGTAAGAAAAGAGATTTTCCAAAGAAAATGTATTGTTTTCAACTGCATGTATTAATATTACTTCTTCAAAAAAACTCATTAAAATATTCTTCTACAATGATAAAATAATAACACCAGTATCTTCTATATACTTATATGTTACTATGTTAATTCAATAACCTATATTCTTCTCCAACAGCCATCAAATGTTAAACAAATTCATCATTCATGTGTATGGCAGACTAATGATTACATCGCTTTCCATTGACACTCTTAAAGAGGTTATAATTAGGTAATTAATGTTTGTATATGATATTAATAATGTTTTTTTATATATGAAAATATAATATATCATTTATCATCTTAAAATTCCATGCGCCGAATAATGATAACGTTGTTCGGGTGTACGTGTGGACCACCACCTCCATGAAGTGATGTCATTCATTTTTCACCACCACTTATCATGGATGATATATATATAAGTATATTTAAATTATTAAAATTAAAATTTTATATTTTTATCCTTTTATAAATGTAAATAATACTTTCCTTCTTTCTATAATTATTTTCGAAAAATCAGTGTTACTCTTACGTAGGTATGGCCTACCGTCTACAAGATTGTAATGTAGTTCATTTTCTCTAACCGTATTTAATATATGGATTTAAAATTATAATTGATCTATAAGAAAGATAATTATTTCATTATTATTATTCTAAATATGGTGTAATAATGACATATTTGACCATAGTCAACTTGTAAAAGTTATTTTGGACTTATGTTCTAAATATCGCAAAAACATCGGGTGTGAACATAAATGATTAAGTAATTATTATAAAATTATAATAAGTGAGATACAAATAAATAACAAAACTAGAAAAATGTTATTAATAAATTAAATAATTAACCTAATTTTATTATCTTGGAAGATAAATAATGTACATGATGAGTCAGACTCAAGGTAAGGTAATTTTGTCTGACTTTTATATTTGAGGGACACATGCCTTATAAAGTACATTTTTCTTTTGTGTGGTGTATATAAATACATTTACTAAATTTTATGATTCTTATCATGAAAATTATGGGATTCACATATTTAAATAATTTTATTTATTTCAATGGTAATATTATTCAGAAGCTTGTTAAAGTGGTAAAGGTTTATTTCACAATCTCATCAGTATTTAGGATTATTTAGGTTTAAGTCTCCTCTATGGAATATTTATATACCATGTTCGTGTTTTAAAATATTTATTTAATATAGTTTTTAATATTCTCCTAAAAATTTTAAATTAATTTTTATCCATGTTTGACTCTTTTTATGAGTTGGTTTGACATGAATATTTTTTTTCAAATGAATTTTGTTTTGACTTTTTTAAAAAAATATAGAAGGAATTTTTTTTAACATATACGATGTGGGGGGATTTTCCCACTATAATGAATCCAAAAATTATATGATTATTCCTTTACAAATTTTCAGATATTTTTCAAATATAATTTTATCATTTATAAGTGCACATATTTAAACAAGGAAAATTCATTTTAAAATGGAAAATTTATTTTCCTCCAAAATTACTCCTAGTGATTTTTTAAAATCATTTTCCATCTTAGTTGTCATACTTTTATGTAACTTATACTTTACTAGGATATGATCCAAGGAAAACATCCATGTTACTTCTCTGTATGTTATATGTTTACTGTAGCATGACGTTTATGAATACCTTTTCATTTCGATGAGTCATTTTATAATGAAATATTTATGAAACCTAGTTCTTTTTATTGTTTCAAATATGAAGAATGTTTCATATTATGGAATGAATATGTATTATTTTTATTACAGGATGTTTGGGACCTATATCTTCCTAAAATTAATTTGATATTGTATTATATATCATTATATATTTATGGAAAAAAATTATAAGATCATGATATGTTATGGGAAACAAGTCGAAAGGATTGATCAGTTATGGGATATAAGTCGATGTGCTTGTTCCACAATGGGAAGCATGTGATGATTCTTGATATAATGGTATTTACAGTTAATAATGACATATAAAATGATTAAAATACATAGGATGGTGTCACATACACATTTTTTAAATAAAATCTTGGTTCATGATTGAGTTCTTATTATTTCACATTATTGTTATTCATATCTTTGGAAATGATAATGTCTTATTTCATAACTAATGTTTATGATATTTTTCAGAAACATGATGAACATTTTAGGTTATTTTCATGATAATATACACTTATTATTATCTTATCGTTAAACATGATCATATATTGATATCTCCCTCACTTTCTCATACTGAGTATCTAACCTCCCCCATTATTTTTTTCCCTTTTCCCAGGTTATAAATAATTATGATAAATGATTTTTATTTATAAAGGATTCATGTTTGAGGAATTTTATGCGAGATATTGAAGACTTAATATGTAATATGAAAATATGGGTATAGTGAGAGATGGTATTGATCTTTATGAACCCATGTTGTTGTGAGTTCATTTTAACTATCTGAAATTATAAACCTAAAAGGTCATTAGCTATATAACAAATCCAATATTTTCTTTTTATATGGTAATTTTTAAATGGATAAAAATTGTGTTACATTTATTAGTATCAAATACATAAATGTAAATTTTATGTTTTTTGCATGGGATCCATATGTATGGGTATCCTTCTATTATACATGGTATTAGGGGAGGGTTTAGAAAACATTGGAGATAATGATTTTCTCAAGAGAAATTATCTTAATAGTTATGGATATCATCTTGGGTATAAAAGTTCGAGGTTGACCATATGTTCAGATTCTTAGACACAAATTTTGATGTATTAAGTGATTAAATTTCAAGGAGGCTAATGAAATTTTTCAGACAGTTATATTTAACCCTTAGGTTTATCATGAAGTATTATCTTATAAATAATATGTTTAAATTTTGTGGGAATAATATTTAAAGTTATTTTTAAACATTATCATTTATGTGACCTTTTATTTTTAGATAAATATGGGCAATTAAATTTTTGGGATGCACGATGGAAGGTATGAGATAACATTTGAGGTTAAAAAATTACTTTAATGTTGAATATTTCAAGTTTACTATTTTTGAAATGTTATACATTTACTTGAATTTTATATGGACTGTATTAATATAGGTTTAGGAAAAGAACAACCCATAAGCCTGAAAATAACCCTTCACATCCAATAAGTCTATAGGGGTTTGACCCAAAACAAAAGGTATACAAGGGTTCATCACTTACCAGCCTACATGATCTCCTCATTAATATGAAATTGTTTTCCATTATTTAAGCTATAAAAAATATAAAAGGTAAGTTCATTTTTGGAACTTTTGATTTATTGTATAGATAATCATGGGATTGGAAATTAATTTTGTGTTAAGTGATTAAATATCCTTTTAACCCATTATAAAATTATAGTTTTGTGATGGTGAATTCTCTCGTGAACTTGTTATCTATCACTCTATATCAGTCCTTGAGTGTTAATTTTTTATTTCATTTCCATTTTTTCCAACTTCCTATCAATGTTTTCCAACATGGAAACCTAGTTATGTGTTATTTCAGATGACCTTCTTAGTTACATTTCTCTCTTTTCATGTACAAATATTATTAACCATTATTACGATGTGTGATTTTGACAATTTTTTTTAAAAATTAAAATCCATGGTAACCACCATGTTAAAATCTCAAGGACACTAATTTTTAAAGGTGGTTATAATGTAAAATCCTATCATTTAATAAATAGTACATGGCGTATAAGATACGCAACACTAATCTTAAAAGAACAACAAAATATTATTATTTAAATGTGTCTATTATAACATTATCATTAAATTGGAAGGTATGAACAAGAATAAATTATTTATTAAATAAATATAAATGTATAACTCAAGATAAATGTATTCGTAATTTCCTAGAATATAACCACTCCATTTTTTGTATAGTTATTTTATTTTACAGTGAAATACTTTCTTAAAAATTGGGTTTTAATTATTTTTAAGAATATTATAATTTATTAAAATAATAATTTGATTTTTTAAACCATCATTTAAAAAATTTTTTAAGGTAGTTTTTTTTAAATTTTCTGAAATGATTTACTTTTCAATGAATAATGAAAAATATAATTTTTTTTTTGTAAATTGTATTTTTCATTTAAAGTGTTTATAAAGACAAAATATTTTTTGGTTTTATTTTAAAATTTAATTAGTTTATTTTAATTTAAAATAATTTTTGTATGGTCATTTAAATTGATTTTATACTTTAATTTAGCATAAAAACATTTTATATTTAAAAAGGGAATTTTATAAAAAAAAAATTTATTATATTTTCTCTATTTTAATTTTAAATTAACTTCTTTCACTTATCTATTTGCATTTTTTAAAAAATGGATTTATTATTTGGAATCATTGATCCCTATTTATTAAATATGTGTGATTTATTTTTATTCAATTTTAATAGTAGCCTTAGTAATTTTTCAAACCATGATAAATGGTAAATCGGGTAATTAATGTAAACAAATAAAATAATAAGGATTATAAAATGACCCCAAAACATGCATTAATTTTATTATATGATTCCATTTAGTATATAATAATCCCATATTCCATTATATATAACATGTTGGAAATTTTTATGATATTATGACCTTTATTGTATCATATTTCAAAAAAAAAGTCAAACATATCACACTTTTGACTTTAGTAACAATATTATTTTTACTATGTTTTTATTTAAAGGATATGTTCAACTATAAATATTATTTTAAAATATAAAGGATTTTTCTTCATCATGTTAATTTACTTTTAATTTTTAGTAATGAAATTATTATTTTAAATGGTTTCATAATGCTGATTCTCTAATTATTTAATTAATGGAGAAATCAATTAATTGTTATTAATAATATTAAAAGAAATATAATTTGAGTTAAATAATGGGATACATTAATTTATATATTTTAAATAAATGTTATAGATATAATAAAATATTTTTTTCTAATTCTAAGTGTTATCTTGGTATTATTAACGTCATATTATTAAATAGTTCAAAAAAATTACATTATTGATATTTTATAATAAATAATATTTTATTAATTGATATGTAATTCCTAAAAATATTATATTCATCCATGTTATTATTTTATGGTTTATAATATCAATATTATTCTCTTTATGGGTATTTTTTCCATTTTTAGTAAATATATTTACCCTCAAAGAGTAAAGAATGCATGTTCTCGTGGTATGTTTTAAAATGGTTTAAGAGAGGTTGAAACCAAAAGATAAGGATAAAAACACAGTCAGAACATGTCTAATTTTTTTTTTATAATAGTATGTATACACATACTCATATAATATTTTAAATAAATATGTTTTAATATATTTTTAAATGAATTTTAATTTTATGAATTAAATATTTTTGAGAAATTCCAAGAGTGCCCCTTCCATGTCTTATAAATAATCCCTAATTATTCTCAATACATTATACATAAAAGACAAAGTTATTCATCGAATACGTTCCTAAAAACAATACTACAATCCATACCTTATTTCTAGATGTCTTTTTTTAGTATAACAACAGGCTTAATGGTCTTAAGGTTGTACGAAAAGGGTTTTTTCTAAAGAAGATGTATAGTTTTCAACTATGGGTATTTTGTTTTATTTCTTATTACAAAACCATCACATATTCTTCAACCATAATAAAATTTTAACAACAGTACAATTAATATATTTTTAGGTTATTATATCAATTAAATAACATATATACATATCCAATATCAATCAAAAGGGAATGGAATTCATTATTTGTGTGTATGACAGACGATCAGCTCTCAAACCGATGTAATTCATTTTCCATCATCATCTCCAAAAAATTATTGTAATGGTGGAATAAATGTTTATATAATACATAAGTGAAATATTCTTCATTCTAAAAAAATAATATTTAATTTATCTTTTTATAATCCCATTCACTAAAAAATCATAATGTCATTCGTACGTATGTGTGGAATACCACCTCCACTAAGCAATACGATTCATTTTTCATCACCGCATGACATGAATGATATATCCCAGTAAATTTAAAAACTAATATTATATATATTATATTATTATAATTATATAAATATTAAATAATACTTACCTTCTTTCCGTAATTATTGTTGAAAAGTGGAAATGTTGCATAAGAGTATGTATGACATACCGTCTCCATGATTGTAACGTAGTTCATTTTTCATATAAATATTTTATAGATGGATTTAAAATTATAATTTATTTATTAAAATTATTATATCATGATTATTATTATTTATATAGAAGAACAATTACAACTCTTAACATAGTCAGCCTACCGAACTCCTTTTGGAATCGTGTACCAAATATAGCTAAAACATATAGCATGAACATAACTGATTAATTAGTTATTATAATAAGGTAATAAGTGAGATAAAAAAGAATAGTTATCTTTAAAAAATGTTCTTAATAATGTAAATAATTAACCTAATTTAATTATTCAATATGATAAATAACATATGTGATGAATCGACTCAAGGAAAGGCATTTTCATTTCACTTTTATTTACATGGGACACATAACTTATACAGTACATGTTTTTTTGGGGTAGTGTATATACATCCCATTGATAACTTTTAAGATTATTATCATGAGAATTTTTATATTTACATATTCATCTAAATTTTTTTCTTTCATTGGCATTGATATTCAAAATTTAACAAAGTGATAATGGTATAATTCCCAATCTCGACATTATTAACGATGGTTTATATTTATGTATGCACTAGAGAATATTTATCTTCCATGACCATGTTTTCTAAAAAAATAGTTTCTTTTACTATTATGCTACAATTTTTATAATCATTTTTACACAAGTTTTACTTTCATTACAAAAAAGATTGAAATTAATCCTTTTTTAGTCTTCAAAATGAGTTACTTTGTGACTTTTATAGCAAAAAAATGGAAAGAATATTTTTTCAACTTATATTATGTGAACTGATTTTCTCAAAATCATGATTCCTCAAATCATTAAATATTATTTTATAAATTTAAAAAAATGAAAATTTATTCATATATAACTGGGATATCGTAAAAAAAATGAAATGTGACATCAAAATAGAAAAGTTATTTTCTTCATGAATTATTCCTAGTAGCCTTTCAAAATAATTTTCCTTCTATGATGACATCCTTTGATGGTACTGATACATTAATTGGGATATGATCCAAGGATATCATCCTTTTTATTTCTCTATATGGTTTATATTTATGATTACTTGATTATTATTAATCCCATTTCTTTACTATGAGTTATAATATGATGAAATGTTTAGGAATCAAATTTATTTCAATGGGTTATAATCTTATGATTTTTTCTATTGTGGCACACATATATATTATTTTTATTACATGATGATTGGTAACTATATCTGCATCCAATTACTTGGGTAAAGTATTATAAATCATGATAAATTTATTTGAAACATGTTGAAGTTAATAATATATTATTGGAAACAATTTGAATTTCTTCATGAGTTATAGAACCATATAGATGTTCTTGATCCACTATGGGAAAAAGGTGTGTATTCCTTCTATGATGGTCTTGTTTTTTAAACATGATATATTATATGGTTTCTATAATTATGATCGTTCCACACAGACATTTATGACATGAACGTATAAATCCTGATTGATTTGTGTTGATTTGTCATTAGTTTGATTCATGTATTTTGAAATGATTATGTTTTATTCCATAAATCAGTTTTATGAACTTTTTCATATTATGTATGAAATTTTTAAGTTGTGGTCATCATATTATACCATTATTATTATTTTATTCTTTCATATGATCATAAATTCATATCTATGATTCTTACCCTTACTCAGTATCAATTTTCACACATTATTATGTTTTATTTTCCTAGGTGATGATGAATTATGATAAATGATTTCTTAAAGGTTTTATATTTGATTAATTTTATCAAATATGTTTAAGAATTAAATTGGAATATGAAAAAATGGGTATAGTTGGAGAAGATGTTGATCATTATGAACCTATATTGTAATGAGTATTTCCTAATTCACTAAAATTCTAATCCTAAAAGGTCATTGGGTATGTATGTGATCCAATATTTCCTTTTGATGTTTTATGTTTTGGATAAAAAAATGGTTAATGTTTATCTATATAAAATAATTAAATTCGAAGTTTATTTTTTTCAATGGATATGGTAGAATAGGTCTCGTACTAGTACAATTAGTATCAAATAAGGGTCTAGACAACTTTGGAGATTATGATGTTTCCATTAAGAGTTTTCATATGAATAATAGAGACCATCATTGGTATATAATTTTGAGTTTGACCATAAGTTTGAGTCTTAGACACCCTTTTTGAGGTTTTATGTGATTGGATTTTAAGGAGGCTAATGATATTTTGGTACAGTTATATTTAACCCTTAGGATTAACATTAATTATTATTTGAGTAAGGATATATTTACATTTAGTAGACATATGTTTAAATGATATTTATTAACAATAATGTTTATAGGATATTTAGTTTTGTGGTAAGAATGTTTTATTAAATTTTTGGGATGCAAAATGAAATGTATGACATAACCATTCAAGTTAAAAATTTACATTAATATTGAATATAGTAAGGTTATTTTAAATTCTTTTGTCACATTTTTTGGAATATTATATTGATTATATTAAAATATATTTATAAAAAGGAAAACTCATTGGTTTAGAAACAAACCATCACATCCGAAAAGTTTATGATCATCGAACCCACAACTAAATGGTGAAAAGGATTCATCTCCTACCACAAGCCTACATGATGTCCTGGTTGGTATGATATTGTTTTTATTCATTCAAACTATTTGACATACCAATGTTATGTTCATTTTGGAAACAAATTTATTATCATATAGATAACCATGGAATTTGTAATTGATTTGGTGTTGAGTTATTAATGTTATTTTGAAAGATGGACACTATTTTGGGAACTCTATATGATTAGGGTAAATGGAATTTTATGGAACTATATTTAAGGAATAAAGTTTTAATTTTCTTTTGGAGGAATATATGATTTTAATGTATATTTGAAGTGATACAGGATATTTATTGAAATTATTAGCATAACATAGAGCGTGCATGTTTAACTTGTGTTCATTTTGTAAAATTAAAACTAAATTTATCTTGTAGGACTATGGAGAGAAAATCCTTATGATTTTTTGGTTTCAATATTATTCTAGAATATTTTTGAGGAATTATAAGAATAGTCATTTATTGAATGTTCTATAATGAAATTTTTGTTTTGGTGATTAATTTTTTAAATTAAAATAGTTTTTATTCATATGATGGTTTATCTAATTATCGAATTAATTTATCATATCCTAACTATTTTGGTTTTCATTAATTTATAAAAATAAAAGGAGTATATTGATATTCTTTTGTTGATTTTTATTCCGTAGATATTTATTCTTATGATTCAGGCATTAAAAATGCATCTTAAATTATCATCATTTGGAAAAAAAAGATGAGTTTTTGATGGGAATTGATTAAAGAAAAATTGGAATTTGTGGTATTTGTGATGGGATGTTTTCAATGGGATCCTGTTGCAAATGATCTTTTGCAACAGGGTCCTGTCAAAAATAGAATGTTGTTGAAAATAAAGTCGTGAATAAATCTTCGATTATATACAACGTATATAAACTTTTTGACACAGGCCCGTCAGAAAAATTATTTTCGACGGGCTCGTTGTCCCGTCGCAAATAGTTCTCTCTTTATATATGTTATATATACCTAAACTGTTTTTGACGGGCCATTCTACATGTCACAAATACTTTTTAAAAATATATATATATAATATTTTTGATGGGTTCCCATCGTAAAAGGTCCCGTAGAAAATACTAAATAAAATATAAAATATATATATTTAATAAAATTATTATTATTGAAAAAATAATATTAATATTATTAATTAAATAAAAAAATATAAACTACTAAAATTAAAAATATTCTCAAGAAAATATAAAACATCACAAAATATTATTATCATTATTTTTAAAATTAACAAACATTAAAAAAAATATAATCCTAATAATAAATATTAAAATATTAAAGTATATTAAAAAATAAGAAAATTAAATTATAAAATATTTACACCAATATAAATGATGGATTTTGGAAATAGTTAAAATTAAAGCAAATATTGAATTCAAATTTTTGTAACATAACAAAAAAAATTATTGGGGAAGTCTTTTGGAGGAGGTGGAGAAGTTGGAGGAGATGGTGGAGGAAACTTCATCCCTAAACTATGAGTCAGACGATGCATGTACTATTTATTACTATTTATTACTATTTATTACTAATTATTACTAATTATTACTATTTATTACTATTTTTTACTATTTTTTACTATTTTTTACTATTTATTACAATTTATTTCTATTTATTACTATTTATTAATATTTATTATTATTTATTACTATTTATTAGTATTTATTACTATTTATTACTATTTATTAGTAATTATTACTAATTATTACTAATTATTGCTTTTTATTACTAATTATTACTATTTAATACTATTTATTACTATTTATTACTATTTACTACTATTTATTACTAATTGTTACTAATTATTACTAATTATTACAAATTATTACTAATTATAACTATTTCTAACTATTTATTACTATTTATCACTATTTATCACTATTTATTACTACTTATTACGATTTATTACTATTTATTACAATTTATTACTAATTATTACAAATTATTACTATTTACTACTATTTATTACTTTTTATTACTATTTATTACTATTTATTACTAATTTAAACTAATTTTTTATAATTATTACTATTTATTACTAATTATTAGTATTTATCAATAATTATTAGTATTTATTACTAATTATTACTATTTATTTCTAATTGTAAATATTTATTACTATTTTTTCCTAATTATTACTATTTTTTCAAATTATTACTATTTTTTCTAATTATTACTGTTTACCGCTAATTATTACTATTTACGGCTATTTATTACTAATTACACCTAATTATTACTAGTTAGCGTTAATTAATATTAATCACTTAAAATTACAGCTACTAATTACTAATTACAACTAATTATTTATATACGTTACTTTTTATCGTTAATAATTATTAAATGCTACTAATTACTAAGAATTAGTAATAATAATTTCAATTTATTATTACAAATAAATAATGATGAAAAAACAATATAAATCTAATTTAATTACAACTAACCAACAATAATTATAATTAATATTAAAAAATTAAACATATATTATATTAAATAAAACATAAATACCTTTAAAGTTGATCTCTTATAGGTGTAGAAGGCTTCACAACTTTTTCATAAAAAAAACCAACTCCGAAAAAATTTCACACTAAAATGAGAGTTTAGAGAGAGAGAAAGTAGGATTTGATGGAAAAGATGGAAAAAATATGGGGGTATATATAGGTTAGATTATTTGTAATGGAACTATTTGCGACAGGATAACCATAGCAAATACCTTTGGCTGCATTAATTTCTATCGGCGGTTAAAAGGGTATTCGCGACGGGTCTCATCTCAAATAGTTACCTGCCGACACACTTTTTACGACGGGACAACATACCGTCGCAAATAGTTTTTACCGTCGTCGGGTATTTGCGACGGGTCTCATCGTAAATACCCTCCGGGAGATGCACTATTTGTGAAGGGGGAATTCCTCCGTCGTAAATAGTATTTACCATCTCCTAGTATTTACGACAGGGGGTGCCTCCCCATCGCAAATACCCTTGCCGCGGATTGGCGCGCAAACTGTACCAAACGATGCCTATGTTTTTGGGATGGGACCCCAAGTCCCATCACAAATAACTAATTATTTGGGATGGGTCAATGCCCCTATCACAAATAACCTCTTCGACAGACTATTTGTGATGGGATTTATTCCCTTCGTAATTATTCCATCGCAAAAAGGTGATTTTTCCATTCTGAAGGATGATATTTTAATTTTCAAGTAAGTATATTCTTATATTTTCTTAGTATATATAGTAAAATAATTGTACAACTTTTATAAAAATTAATTTTAAACAAACATGTTATCTGTTAACTTTTTTACCAAGAAATCAAAGGATTTATAACACATCATAAAATTATGGTTTTTTGATCATTAACTTTCTCATGAACATGTTCTATATCACTCTCTATCAGTCCTTGTAAGTTATTTTTCTCTTCAATATCCTTGTTTTCAATTCCTGTTAAAGTTTTCTTACATGGAAACCTAGTTATGTGTTATTCCAAATGACCTTCATACTTTCCATTCCCACTTTTCAAGTGGAAGTTATATTAACCCTTTTAATGATGTGGGATTTAAACACTGTTATTTTGAAAATTAAAACCCATGGTTACCAACACCAATTCCAAATTGTTAGGATACAATTTGGAGAATATAATATCCTAATATTTTAAAAATAAACTCAATATTATACAAGATACAAAACACAAAGCGTAAATGAACAAACATATATTACTATTTTAATATGACATTTATAAACTAGTTGTTAAATTAAAATGTATTTATAGCAATAAATAATTAATTAATTAAGTAGAAATATACTACTCAATATAAATATATTGGTACATTCCTAGAAAAAATCATTCAATTTTTAGTATTTATTTTATTTTCCAAATATATGATTTCTTAATAAATATTTTTTAATTAATATTATATTAAATTTTAAAAATATCATTTTTGAAATCACAATTTCAAAATAATATTAAGGTTATTTTTTTTAATTTTAAGAAAAGAACAATTTTTCAATAAATAGTGAAAAATATTGATTTTTATTAAAAACTATATTTTTCTTTTAAAATTTTTATAAACTAAAATTATGTTTTGTATTAGTTTTCAAATTTAATTAGTTAATATTTATTTAAAATAATTCAATTATGGTTTTTTAAATTTAATTTTTACTTGAATTTAGCATAATAACATTTTTTATTTGAAAATGGCATTTTTTTAAAACAATTATTTATCACATTTTCCCAATTTAATTTTTAAAAAAATTCTACCAATTATGATTTTTAAATTTTTTAAAATTTATTTCATATTTTTATTTTTTTGTTACAAAGATTGGAAAATAGGCCCTTTTATTTTTGGTCAATTTGAATAGTGACCTTATTAATTTTTATAACCGTTGTAACGGGTAAATTGAGTAATTAAAGTTAAAAAATGATATAGATTATAAAATGACCCCAAATCTTAAATTGATTTTTTTATTATTAATTTTCATCAATAATCATAGAATTATTTTTATATGCTTTTTTGACCATTTGAATGGGATTTCGACTTTTATAGTATTGTATTTCCAGAAAAGATAAACATGTCACACTCATGTTTTTAATAAATATAATATTTTTAATATTGGGTTATCTATATAATATGATTTACTGTCAATAGTAAATTTTAATTTAAAACAATTATCTTCATCATCATAATTTATTTTTACTTTTTAGTAAATAAATAATTACCATAAATTCTTGCACAACGTAGATGCTGTAATTATTTAATTAATGAGAAAAACAAATAAATGATATTAACAATATTAAATTCAAAATAATTTGAGATATATAATTTTTTTCAAGAAATTTATAGATGAAAATGAAACGTTAAGGATATAATAATATATACTTTTTCTAATTATATGTGTTTTATTGTTATTATTAATGTCATGGTAATGAATACTTATAAAACTCACATTATTGGTATTTTATTATAAATAGAAATTTATTAAATCATTTCAAATTCCTAAAAAATATAGATTTGTTTAAGTGATTATTTAATTTTTTTTATATTAAATACAATTCTTTTATGTCACTTTTATCAATTTAGTGAATATAAATTACCCCTTAAAGGGTAAAAACCCAGGTTGTCATGCTAAGTTATAAAATGGTTAATTCATGGTTAAACTATTCTATATGAAAAAAAACATAGTAAAATATTAACTAATTTTTATTGTATGAGATTATTTTGAAACTTAATCAGACTATTTTCTAAATAAATGAGCTTGGACAGATATTTAATTGAATATTAATTTTTATTAATTTAATATTTTGAGAAATTTCAAGAGTGCCCCTCCCTTGTCTTCTAAAAGGGAACCACTTCCACTCAACCCTTTACACTTAAAAACCCATCTGGTTCAACCATTAACATACCAAATAACTTATTATAATTCATTATTTAATTATAAATGTCTACTTTTTGAATAACATCATCCTTAGTGGTCTTAATGTGGTAAAAAATAGAGGTTTTCCAAAGAAAATGTATATTGTTCAACTACATGTTTTAGTTTTGTTTCTTCTTACACATCTTTAAAATATTCATAAACATGAGAAAATTATTTAATAAATATCCTGAATATACTAATGTTTTATTATGTCAATAGTAATACCAATATAAATATCCAACATCTATCAAATGGTAATGGAATTCAATGTTCATGTGTACGGAAGACTACCACCTTGCAAACCGATCTAATTCATTTTCCATCACCCTCTTTATAAAATGGTAACAATTGTGGAATTAATATTTATTGATTACATTCATGAAATATTTATCATTTTAAAAATATAATATATCTTTTTTCTCCTTAAAATTCCATGCACTAAAAATTAGAACATCGTTCATGCGTACATGTGAACTACCACATCCACAATGTGATGTGATACCTTTTTCATAACCATATCACATAGATGATATATATAAGTATATTTAAATAATTAATAAGATATATATAATATTATGATAAATTTATAGATATAAAATAATACTCACCTTCTTTCCATAATGATCATTGAAAAATTAAAATGTTACTCATGTGGTTATATGGCCTATTATCTATGTGATTGTAACATAGTTCATTTTTCTTAAACATATTTAATGATTGTATTTAAAATTATAATATATGTATAAAAATCATAATTATTTCAGGATTATTATTATTTATATTATGTAATAATTACCTCTTTGACCCTAGTCAACCAATGGAAGTCATTAGAGACATATGTACCACAAATCACAAAGACATCTGATGTGGACATAAATCATTAAGTAATTGGTATAACATGGTAATAAGTGAGATAAAAAAAGAATAATCAACTTGAAACAAATATTATTAGTCATCTAAATAATTAACCTATTTTTATTACTCCGAACGATGAAGAAAGTACATGAGGAGTGGTACTCAAGGTAAGGGATTTTCGCTCACTTTTATTTCGATGGGACACATGCCTTATAAGAAAAATGTTTATTTTCTATGGTGTATATATTTCCCATTAATTTATTTTATTATTCTTATAATGAAAATTATAGGATTTACATATTCATCTAATGTTTTTTCTTTCATGAGGATTATGGTTCAAAAGATAACAAAGTGATAATGGTTTATTTCACAATCTCAACATTACTCTAGATTTTTTTTTATGTTTAAGTCTCCACTAGGGAATATTTCTCTTCCATATACATGTTCTATGAAAATGTTTTCAATTTTATTTATATTCTTATAAAAGTTTTCAAAATCATTTTTAACCAATTTTTACTTATTTTTACAAAATTGTTTGAATGGAGTTTTCTAAAACAAATAAAGAAGGAATTTTTTTTAACTTATACTGAACAAGGGTATCTTCCATAATTCATGATTCCTCAAGGATTTTAATACTCCTTGATAAGTTTAAAAAAAACAATGAATTTTTTTCATATATATGTACACATCCTTTTTAATAATAATAATTGATTTCTAAATGGAAAAGTCATTTTCCTCAAGAATTATTCCATGTTATATTTCAAAATCATTTTCCTTCTAAGTTGACATTATTTGATGTCACATATATTTTACTAAAGATATGATCCAAGGGTACCATCCTTATTCAAATGTTTTTAACATCAAAATATTCACTAGGGGATAGTTTCTAGAGGAGGTGGAGGAGCTGGAGGATCAGGAGGAGATGGTGGAGAAAACTCTATCCCTAAACTACGAGTCAGACGAAACACATACTAATTATTACTAATTATTACTAATTATTACTAATTATTACTATTTAGTACTAATTATTACTAATTATTACTATTTATTACAATTTATTATTATTTTATACTATTTATTACTATTTATTACTATTTATTACTAATTATTATTAATTATTACAAATTACTATTATTTATTTCTAATTATTTCTATTTACTGCTATTTAGTACTATTTATGACTAATTATTACTAATTATTTCTAAGTGTTACTAATTATTACTAATTAATACAAATTATTGATATTTATTACTATTTATTACTGTTTATTACTATTAATTACTATTTATTACTTATTATTATGAATTATTACTATTTATTACTATTTATTACTAATTATTACTATTTTTTTACTATTAATTACTATTTATTACTATTTATTACTAATTTTTACTAATTATTACTAATTATTACTATTTATTACTAATTGTAAATAATTATTACTATTTTATCCTATTTACTACTATTTTTTTCTAATTATTACTCTTTACCTCTAATTATTACAAATTACCCCTAATTAATACTTATTAGCATTAATTACTATTAATTACTACAAATTAAAGCTACTAATTACTAATTACCACTGCTTATTTATATAAATTACTAATTATCGTTAATAATTTTTAATTGCTACTAATTACTAAGAATTAGTAATAAGAATTTCAATTTATTATTACAAATAAATATTGATGAAAAAACAAAATAAATCTAATTTAATTACAACTAACCATCAATAATTAAAATTATTATAAAAAATTAAATAAATGGTAAGTCAAATAAAACATAAATACACTTAAACTTGATCTCTTATTGGTGTAGATGACTTCACAACTTCTTCGTAAATAAAACCAACCCGGATAAATTTTCACTCTAAAATTAGAGTTTAGAGAGAGAGAGCAGTAGGAATTGAGGGGAAGGTATGAAAAATGGTTGTGGGTATATATAAGTAAGATTAGTTACGATGATACTATTTGCAACAGGAAATCCATTCAAAATACCTTTAGCCAAATTTATTTCTGTCCATAGTTAAAATGGTATTTCTAATTTGTCTCATCACAAATACCTACCTGCCGACACACTTTTTGCGATGGGACAACATCCCGTCGCAAATAGTATTTATCACCACTGCGTATTTGTGATGGGTCTCGTCGCAAATACCCTCTAGAGGATTCACTATTTGCGATAAGGGAATTCCTCTATCTAAAATAGTATTTACTGCCTCCTGGTATTTGCGATGGGGGGGGTGCCTCCCTGTCACAAATACCCCTGTCACGGTTTGGTGCACAAACGGCGCCAAATCTTGCCTCACTTTTTGCAAAAGGACCGCAAGTCCCATCAGAAATAACTAAATATTTACGACGATTCGATCCCCCGTCGCAAATAACTTCTTCGACAGACTATTTGAGATGGTATTTATTCCCATCGTAAATAATCTATTGCGAAAATTTGTTTTACCCGTAGTGAAGGAGGATATTTTAATTGTCATGTAATTGTATTTCCATATTTTCTTAGTCCATGCAACAAAATAATTGTGGAACTTTTGAAAATAATTATTTTTAAAAAACATGTTATCCATTAACATTTCTTTTCGTGAAATAAAGCGATTTATAAGCCATCATAAAATTATGGTTTTTTGATCGTTGACATTCTCATGAACATGTTCTATATCAATCTTTATCAGTCCTTGGGAGTTATTTTTCTCTTCAATATGCTTGTTTTCAATTCCCAATAATGTTTTTCTACATGGAAACCTAGTTATGTGTTATTTCATATGACCATCATACTTTCCATTATCTCTTTTGAAGTGGAAATATATATTAACCCTTTTAATGATGTGGGATTTAAACAATGTTATTTTGAAAATTAAAACCCGTGGTTATAAAGACCAATTTCAAATTGTTAGGATACAATTTAATAAAGTATGGGTGAAAATAATATCCTAAGATTTTAAACATAAAGTCAATATCATATTAGATACACAACACAAAGCGTAAATGAACAAACATATATTACTATTTAAATATGACATTTATAAACCAGTTGTCAAAATAAAATGTATAAATAGTAAAAACTCATTTATTAATTAAGTAAAAATATACTACTCAATATAAATGTATTGGTAAATGCTTGGAAAAAATCATTTAATTTTTAGAAGTTATTTCATTTTCCAAATAAATGGTTTATTAATAAATATGTTCCAATCATTATAATTAATATTATATTAAAATTTAAAAATATAAGTTTTGAAATCATAATTTCAATGTAATATTAAAGTGAATTGTTTTAAATTTTTGAAAAGAATAATTTTTCAATTAATAGTGAAAAATATATATATTTATTAAAAACTATATTTTTCATATAAAGTTTTTATAAACTAAAATTATATTTTCTATTATTTTTCAAATTTAATTAGTTAATATTTATTTAAAATAATTCAATTACTGTTTTTTAAATTGAATTTATACATAAATTTATCATAATAACATTTTATATTTGAAAACAGAATTTTTCTTAAAACAAATTTTCATCACATTTTTCATGTTTAATGTTGAAATAAATTCTACCACTTATGCATTTTATATTTTTTAAAATTGATTACAAATTTTTATTTTTGTTTTACAAAGTTTAGTAAATAGGCCCTTTTATTTTTGGTCAATTTTAATAGTAACCTTATTAATTTTTGTAACCACGGTAAAGGGTAAATTGAGTAATTAAAGTTAAAAATAAAATGATATAGACTATAAAATGACCCCAAAAGTTAAATTAATTTTCTTTTAGGATTTATTTTCATCTATAATCATACAATAATTTTTATATGGTATTGTTACCATATGAATGGGATTATGACTTTTATAGTATTCTATTTCATGAAAAGATAAACAGGTCGCACCCATGTTTTTGATAAATATAATATTTTTAATATTAGGTAATCCATATAATATGTTTTACAATAAATAGTATATAGAAATATAAACTAATTATCATCATCATCATAATTGTTTTTAAAATTTTGGTAAAGAAATAATTATCTTAAATTATTTTACAATGTATATGCTGTAATTATTTAATTAATGGTTAAAATAAATAAATGATATTGATCATATTAAATTTAAAATAATTTGAGATATATAATGTGATACAAGAAATTTATAGATGAAAATGACACGTTAAGGATATATTAATATTACTTTTTCTAATTATATGTTTTATATTGATATTATTAAATTCAAGGTAATTAATAGTTATAAAAAATGACATTATTGGTATTTTATAATAAATAGTACTTTATTAAATCGTATAAAATTCCTAAAAATTTTAGATTTTTTAAGAGATTATTAAATTTGTAGTAATATTAAATAAAAAACTTTTATGTCACTTTTATCAATTTAGTATATATAAATTCCCCCTTAAAGGGGAAATAATCCTTGTTGTCATGCTAAGTTATTAAATTTCTAAATAGGGGTTAAACTATTATATATTGAAAAAAACATAGTAAAATATTATCTAATTTTTATTGTATGAGATTATTTAGGAACATAATCATACTATTTTATAAATAAATGAGCTTGGACCCATTTGTAATTGAATATTAATTTTTATTAATTTAATATTTTTAGAAATTTCAAGAGTGCCCCTCCCCTCTCTTCTAAAAGGGAACCACTTCCTATCAATCTTTTACACTTCAAAAACCATTTGGTTCAACAAAAAGCTTACCAAAGAACTTATTATAATTCATTACATAATTATATATGTCTTTTTTGGAATAACACCATCCTTAGGGGTCTTAATGTGGTAAGAAATGGAGGTTTTCCAAAGAAGAGGTATAGTCTTCAATTACATGTTTTAGTTTTGTTTCTCCTTACACCTCCTTAAAATACCCATAAACATGATAAAATTATAGAATAATTATCTTGAATATACTAATGTGTTATTATGTCAATAGTAATACCAATATCCATATCCAACATCTATCAAATGGTAATGGAATTCAATGTTCATGTGTACGTAAGACTACCATCTCGAAAGCTGATGTAATTCTTTTTTCCATCACCATCTCTAAAAAATGGTTATAATTATGGAATTAATCATTATAAATTATATTCATGAAATATTTATCATTCTAAAAATATAATATATCATTTTTCTTCTTATAATTCTTTGCACTAAAAATTCGAAACATTATTTATTCGTACATGTGGACTACCACATCCCAAATGTGATGTGATTCCTTCTTCATAAACATATCACATTGATGATATATATAAGTATATTTAAAGAATTAATATGATATATAGGATATTATGATAAATTTATAAATATAAAATAATTCTCACCTTCTTTCCAAAATGATCATTGAAATATTAAAATGTTACTGATGCGCTTATACGGCCTATAGTCTCCATGATTATAACATAGTTCATTTTTCATAACCATATATAATGGATGTATTTAAAAGTATAATTTATGTATAAAAATGATAATAATTTTAGGATTATTATTATTTATATTATTTAATAATTACCTCTTTGACCCTAGTCAACCAATGGACGTCATTAGGGACATATGTACCACAAATCGCAAAGACATCTTATTCAGACATAAATAATTAAGTAATTGGTATAACATGGTAATAAGTGAGATAAAAAATAATAATCCACTTGAAAAAAAATGTTATTAGTCATCTAAATAATTAACCTATGTTTATTACTCAGGATGATGAAGAACGTACATGAGGATTCATACTCAAGGTAATGGATTTTTTCTCACTTTTATTTCGATGGGACACATGCCTTATACAGAGAATGTTTCTTTTCAATGGTGTATACATTTCCCATTATTTTATTTTATGATTATTATAATTAAAATTATGGGATTTAAATATTAATCTAAAGTTAATTATTTCATGGGGATTATGATTCAAAAGTTAATAAAGTGATAAAAGTTTATTTCACAATCTCAACATTATTAGAGATTTTTTTATTTTTATGTCTCCACTAGGGAATATCTCTCTTCCATATACATGTTTTCTAAAAATGTTTTCAATTTTTTTTAGTATTCTTATAAAAATTTTCAAAATCATTTTTAACAATGTTTTAATTATTTTTTAAAAAATCATTTAATAGGAATTATTTTCTTTTTCCAAAAACATTTTACATTGATACTTTTCTAAAAACATTATAGAAGGAATTTTTTTATCTTAAAAAAAATAAGGGGATTTTCTATAAGTCCTGATTCCCCAATGATTTTAAGACTCCTTGATACATTTAAAAAAAATCAAAGAAAATGTTTTCATTTATATGTACACATCCTTTTTAATAATAATAATTTATTTCAAAATGGAAAAGTTATTTTCCTCAAGAATTATTCAATTTGATATTTCAAAATCATTTTCCTTCTAAGTTGACATTATTTGATGTCACTTATATATTACTAAAGATATGATCCAAGGGTACCATCCTTATTCAAATGTTTTTAACATAAAAAAATTCACTAGGGGGGATTGTCTTCTGGAGGAGGTGGAGGAGCTGGAGGAGATGGAGGAGATGGTGGAGGAAACTTCATCCCTAAACAACGAGTCAGACAGTGTACGTACTAATTATTATTAATTATTACTTTTTATTACTTTTTATTACTAATTATTAATAATTATTACTATTTATTACTATTTATTACTATTTATTACTATTTATACAATTTATTACACTTTATTACTTTTTAATACAATTTATTAATATTTATTACTATTTTAAACTATTTATTACTATTTATTGCTATTTATTAGTAATTATTACTATTTACTACTAATTATTACTATTTATTACTATATATTTATAATTATTGCTATTTATTTCTATTTATTACTATTTATTACTATTTTTGAGTAATTATTTCTAATTATTTCTAATTATTACTAATTATTTCTAATTATTACTAATTATTATAAATTATTACTAATTGTTACTATTTATTACTATTTATTACTATTTATTACTATTTATTACTAATTATTACTATTTATTACAAATTATTACTATTTATTACTAATTTTTAATAATTTTCTCTAATTTTTACTGTTTATTACTAATTATTAGTATTTATTACTAATTGTAAATATTTATTACTATTGTTTCCTATTTATTACTATTTTTTCTAATTATTACTATTTACCTCTAATTATTACAAATTACCCCTAATTAATACTAATTAGCATTAACTACTATTAATTACTGCAAATTACAGCTACTAATTACTAATTACCGCTAATTATTTATATACATTACAAATTATCATTAATAATTATTAATTGCAACTAATTACTAAGAATTAGTACTAATAATTTCAATTTATTATTACAAATAAATATTGATGACAAAACAATAAAAATATGATTTAATTACAACTAACCATCAATAATTAAAATTAATATTAAAAAATGAAATAAATAATAAATTATATAAAACATAAATACACTTAAACATGATATCTTATAGGTGTAGACGGCTTCACAACTTCTTCGTAAAAAAACAAACTCAAAAAAAATTTCACTCTAAAATTAGAGTTTAGAGAGAGAGAAAGTGTGAATTGAGGGGAAGGTATGAAAAAATGGATCAGAGTATATATTGTGTAGATTATTTGCGATGATACTATTTGCGATAGGATACCCATTGAAAATACCATCAGCCGCGTTAATTTTTATCAGCAGTTAAAAAGGTATTTCTGATGGGTCTCATCGCAAATAATTACCTACTGACACACTTTTTGCAATGGTACAACATCCCATCGCAAATAATATTTACCGTCGTCGGGTATTTGCGAAGGGTCCTGTCACAAATACCCTCTAGAAGATTCACTTTTTGCGACAAAAGAATTCCTCCATCTCAAATAGTAATTACCACCTCTCGGTATTTATGATGGGGGGTGCCTCCCCATCACAAATACCCTTGTCATGGTTTGGTAAGAAAATCGTGCCAAACCGTGCCTAACTTTTTGCGACAGGAAACCAAGTCCCATCGCAAATAACTAATTATTTGTGACGGGTTGATTCCACATTCACAAATAACTTCTTTGAATAATTATTGGCGATGATATTTATTCCCATTATAATAATTTGTTGCAAAAATTTTTTTTCTCATAGTGAAGGATGATATTCTTTTTGTCAAGTAAGTATATTTAAATATTTTCTTAGTCTATGCAATAAAATAATTGTGGAACTTTTTTAAAAATTATTTTAATAAAAACATGTTATCTGTTAACTTTTCATTCTGTGAAATCAAGGGATTTATAAGAAATCATAAAATTATGGTTTTTTGATCATTAACTTTCTCATGAACATGTTCTATATCACACTTTATCAGTCCTTGGGAGTTATTTTTCTCTTCAATATCCTTGTTTCTAATTCCCACTAATGTTTTCCTATATAAAAACCTTGTTATGTGTCATTTCATATCACCATCACACTTTCCATTCTCTCTTTTCAAGTGGAAGTTATACTAACCCTTTTAATGATGTAAGATTTAAACAATGTTATTTTAAAAAATAACACCCCTAGTTACCAAGACCAATTTCAAATTGTTAGGATACAATTTAATAAAGTATTGGAGAAAATAATATCCTATGATTTTAAAAATAAAGTCAATATCATACAAGATACACAATACAAAGCGTAAACGAACAAACATATATTACTATTTAAATATGATATTTATAAACCAGTTGTTAAATTAAAATGTATGAATAGTAATAACTCGTTTATTAAGTGAGTAAAAATATAATACTCAATATAAATGTATTGGTAAATTCTTAAAAAAATCATTCAATTTTTAATTGTTATTTCATTCTTCAAATATATGTTTTCTTCATAAATACTTTTTAATTATTTTAATTAATTTTATAATAAATTTTAAAAAAAATCATTTTTTAAATAATAATTACAAAATTATATTAAGATGATTTTTTTAAAATTTATATAAAGAATAATTTTTCAATTAAGAGTGAAAAATATTGATTTTTATTAAAAACTATATTTTTATTTTAATGTTTTTATAAAATAAAATTATATTTCGTATTAGTTTTCAAATTTAATTAGTTAATATTTATTTAAAATAATTCAACTATGTTTTTTTAGAATTAAATTTATAATTGAATTTAGAAAAATAACATCTTATATTTGAAAAAAGAATTTTTATTAAAACAATCTTTCCTCGCATTTTTCTTATTTAATTTTGAATTAAATTCTACCACTTATGCATATTAGATTTTTTAAAATTGATTTCATATTTTTATTTTTGTGTTACATTGTTTAGTAAATAGGCCCTTTTATTTTTGGTCAATTTGAATAGTAACCTTATTAATTTTTTTAACCACGGTAAATGCTAAATTGAGTAATTAAAGTTAAAAATAAATTGATATAGATTATAAAATGAACCCAAACATTAAATTGATTTTCTTTTATGATTCCATACATAATCATACAATAATGTTTTATGTGGGTTTTTCGACCATTTGAATGGGATTATGACTTTTATAGTATTTTATTTCAAGAAAAGATAAACATGTCACACCCATGTTTTTAATAAATATAACATTTTTAATATTGTGTTATCCATATAATAAGTTTAACTATAAATAGTACATTTAAATTTAAAATAATTATCTTCAACATGATAATTGGTTTTTAATTTTTAGTAAAGAAATAAGTACGTTAAATTCTTGCACAACACTGATATTGTAATTATTTAATTAATGGAATGAAATAAACGATATTAACAATATTAAATTTAAAATAATTCGCGATATATAATGTTTTTCAATAAATTTATATTTTAAAATAACATTTTATGGATATAATAAAATATTTGATTTTCTAATTATATGTGTTATATTGATATTATTATATTCAAGGTAATGAATAGTTATACAAACTAACACTATTGGTATTTTATAATAAATAGTACTTTATTAAATCGTATAAAATTCCTAAAAATTTTAGATTTGTTTAAGTGACCATGATATGGTTACTAATATTAAAAATTATTCTTTTTTGTCTCTTTTTTAAATTTTGTGAATATAAATTACCCCTTAAAGGGTAAAAAATTCTTGTTGTCATGCTATGTTTTAAAAGGGTTGATTATGGGTTAAAATATTCTATATGGATAAAAACATAGTCAAATATTAAGTAATTTTTATTGGATGAGATAATTTTGAAACTTATTCATACTATTTTCTAAATAAATGATCTTGGACCCATTTTTAATTGAATATTAATTTTTATTAATTTGATATTTTGCGAAATTTCAAGAGCGCCCCTCCCCTCTCTTCTAAATGGGATCCACTTCCTCTCAATCATTTACACTTAAACCCCCATTTGGTTCAACCAAAACCTTACCAAATAACTCTTCATAATTCATTCCTTCTTATATAGGTCTTTTTATGGAATAACACCATCCTTAGTCGTCTTAATGTAATAAGAAATGGAGGTTTTCCAAAGAATAGGTATACTGTTAAATTACATGTTTTAGTTCTTTTTCTTCTTAAAGATCCTTAAAATAGTCATAAACATGATAAGTTTAAATAAAAATTATCCTGAATATACTAATATTTTATTATTTCAATAATAAAACCAATATCTATATCTAATATCTATCAAATGGTAATGGAATTCAATGTTCATATGTACGGAAGACTACCGCCTTACAAACCGATGTAATTATTATTCTTTCACCATCTATAAAAAATGTTTATAATGATGGAATTAATATTTATATATGATATTAGTTAAAAATTAATCATTTTAAAAATATAATATATCGTTTGTCTTCTTACAATTCCATGCATTAAAAAATCAGAACATCGTTCATGCGTACGTATGGACTACCACATCCAAAATGTGATGGGATTCATTTTTCATCACCACATCACTTTGAAGATATATATATATATAAGTACATTTAAATAATAAATATGATTTTATTATCATTCTATAAATATAAAATAATACTTACTATCTTTCCGTGATAATCATTGAAAAATTAAAATGTTACTCATGCGCTTATACGGCATATACTCTCCATGATTGTATCGTAGTTCATTTTTCATAACCATATTTAATTGATTTATTTAAAATTATAATTTTTGTATAAAAATGATAATTATTTATGGATTATTATTCTTTATAATATTTAATAAATAACTCTTTGACCTTAGTTAACCAATCAAAGTCATCTGGGACATATGTACCACAAATCGCAAAGACATCTGATGTGGACATAAATCATTAAGTAATTGTTATAAAATGGAAATAAGTGAGATAAAAAATAATAATAAACTAGAAATAATGTTATTATTAATGTTAATAATAAACCTATTTTTATTACTCAGGATGATAAAGAACGTACATGAGGATTCGTACTCAATGTATGGGATTTTCGCTCGCTTTTATTTCGATGGGACACAGGCCTTATACACAGAAAATTTCTTTTCTGTGGTGTATATATATCCTATTAATTTATTTTATGATTCCTATAATTAAAATTATGGGATTTACATATTCCTCTAATGTTCATTCTTTCATGGAGATTATGATTCAAAAGTTCACAAAGCAGTAATGGTTTATTTCACAATCTCATCATTATTCGTGTTTTTTTATATTTAAGTCTCTACAATGGAATATTTCTCATCCATATACATGTTCTCTAAAAAAATAAAATTTGTTTTTAATATTCTCCAATAAATTTTTAAAATCATTTTCACCTATGTTTTACTTTTTTTACCTAGTGGTTTGATTGGGTCTTTTTTCCATTTTCCAAAAAATTTCTATATTTTGAATTTTCTAAAAAAATATAGAAGGAATATTTTTTTAACATATACTGAACAAGGGTATTTTTCTAAAGTCATGATTCCTCAATGATTTTAATATTCGTTGAAACATTTAAAAAAATCAATGAAATTTTTTTCATTTATATGTGTGCATATTTTTTAATAATAATAATTGATTTCAAAATGGAAAAGTTATTTTCCTCAAGAATTATTCCATGTGATCTTTGAAAATCATTTTCCTTCTAAGTTGACAATATTTTATGTCACTTACATTTTACTGAAGATATGATAAAAGGTTACCATTCTTATTCCTTATCATTATGGTTTATGTTTACGTTGGTATGGTGTTTATGAATCCCATTTATTTTCCATGAGTTATGTTATGATGAAATTTTTATGAATACCATTTACTTTCACCGGTTCAATAATCTTAAGTGTTTTATAATGTGGAAAAAGTATGTATTATATTTATTACCTAAAATTTGGGACCTATGTCTCCCTCCAATACATTTGGTAAAGTTTTATATCTCATGATATATTTATGGGAAACAGGACAACGTTCATGATCTGTTATGTGAAACAAGTTGAAGTGCTTGATCAGTTGTGGGAAAAAATTCGATGTGCTTGATCAACTAGTGTAAAAGGGAACATATTCCTAATTATATGGTATTGGTGGATAATATTTAGATATAAAATTATTTATATACTGATGATGGTTTTACAAACACATTTATGTCTTGAATATATGGTTCATGATCGATTTATCATAATTTCTCATTCTTATGGTTCTTGTATTTTGAAATGCTAATGTAATATGCTATAACTCACGTTTATGATATTTTTCATATTTGGTATGAACTAATTAAGTTATGTTAATGATAATATATAAAAAAATTATGACTTTATTCTTTTATATGTTTATCGATTGATTTCTTTGATGCTTATCCACACTGAGAATCTGAGATTCCCATTTCTTATGTTTCTTTTTCCCATGTTGTTAAGAGTAATGATAAATTATTTGTATTTAGAAATGTTTCATATGTGAGTAATTTCATGTGATATATTAAACACTTAAAAAGTAATTTGAAAAGTTTTGTATTGTAGGAGATGGTGTTGATCATTATAAACCCATGTTGTTATGAGATTCTCATAATTATCGAAAACTCTAAACATAAATTTTTTATTTTGTAAGTAATCCAATGTTTCCTTTTTATATTTTTTAAAAGATTACCTCTTTTTTCAGTCATGTTTTTATCTGAGTTTTTCTTTTTAACCTTAGTGTCCATGTCTTTATTGTAAATGGAGAGCCTATGATGGAGAAAATGGCCTAAATCTCAGGGATATATGGTTGTCTGAATTAATTGAATTTGGGTATAAATGGAATTAAGTGTTAAATGGGTTATTGGTATGTTGATACTATTTAATGGAGGATCATTGGGTTTAAAGAAAATGGGATTAAAACTCAATTTCATGACATTTATGCATCGTGTGATGTGATTACACATCATGTAATTGTTTGTGGGTTTTAATAAAAATAAAACTGAGGTAAAAGGTTTTTCGGTGAAGACTATTAAAATCATATACATGATGTGTAACTGAATTAAATTCCATGTAAATGTGTGACCTACAATTTAAAAAATATAGCGACTAATTTTCAATAGAATCAAAGGTATCTATTGTCCAATCGATTTTGGGAAACCCTTTAGGTGATTTGATAATTCCAAACACCATTCAAAAAATAACATTCACATGATAAATCCTAGCTAAGTCTTTTTGATTGGGTTTCTTCCTTATGGTCTTTCTTATTAAACCCATTTATGAGAAATCTGTTGACCAATTGAATTTTTGGTTTTGATCTTGATAACTCGTGATCTAGGAACCTACATGCAAGAATCTTCACCTTCTAACTTGTGGGTTTTGGTCGTTTTAAGTGTTCATGTATCTATGGTTAAATGTTGCAGTTATAAATCCTAACGTTATGGTTTGATTATTTTTCATGTTTATGAAAAATTATGATTTCACCTGTGTAGTGTGCACCAAGATCAATTGAATATTAATTAATTGGATATGTCTTAAGTTATGATTTGCATGACATGGGACCTAGGGTGATTTTTTAATATTGAATCCCTATATTTTGGCTTATTACATATTGATATAATTTTTAATCAATTTTTAATTTAATTAAAAAGTGGAATATGAAAGGATCATGGTAATTTTCATAATTAACCATTGATATATATGATGTGATATTGTGATATCAATGCTTTATTATAAGGATTCTGTTCCATGCTGAGATTCTTATATAACAGGTTTGGCCTAGGCACATTCACACGAATGTATTATAATTATAATTGGGATTTGACGCAGAAATATTGAGATACTTATATAATGGTATTTTCCTAGATACTTTCACATGTATATGTTGTAATACTAATAGATAGTGGGATCACCCGTTTCCCATACTGTAAGGGTTATAGGTATTTGACCAAAAAAATTCAGCGCTTATAGGGTTTTGAACTAGATTGTTTGTTGTGACTATACCATAGTTATATTGTGGTTTTGGGACGGTTGTAAGATGTTCTCAAAGATATTCCAGTATGGTGAAGAATTAGGTTTTTTTACATTGGTTATATGGTTTTGGTTGGCATGGTTGTCATATAAGATCAGATATATTTTTTCATGGATCCAAAGAAGGTTATTTTATTTATTTAATCGTTTAAATAACTAATACATGTGTTTATCTCATTATTGTATACACTTATTATCAGAATGGATTTGTTTAGACATGGTGTTGTCGACCTGCATAGTTTTACTCACATGTTAATTAGGTCACCATATGGAACCCAAGAAAACTTCGTGGATGCGGGTTTGGTCAGCGTAAATATACCTTAAAATTGATTTCTTGTTTGCTGTTGGTTTTGAGTGTATATATGGGATTGGCATGGAGATTGGGACTCGAGACATTGATTATTATTTTTGAGTCTGGTATCCATTTTTCATATTTTTCTAGCATGACATTTATCTGCATTCCTGCATTTCAGTACATTATTATTTACGATTCATTGGATTATTCAGTTGGGTTTTATTTTTGTCTTACACATTGTTTTACTCTGATTATTTCCATTTTATTATGAATTGTTTATTTATCAATGACAATTCATACCAAGGGAGTATAATCTCCCCACAATATTATACACAGCCGCGCTACTAGTCAGCAACCTCTGGCATATCGGGAGGCACTCTTGAGGTCCCATAACCAACGCATTCTGGCCATATGAGAGAGTTATGGATTGGGGGATGTTACAAATTTATATCAGATCCAAGTTTACTTTTCAATTTCTTCACTATTTTCGAAGGGTAGGAAAGAGGCTAGGATGTTTCAAGACTTGGTAATGATTTTGTTCATGGGAGTATCTAACCCATGTATGAGGGATAATTTGAGTACCCAGAGATGGGATTGATGTTTTTGTTGAGTGCTTGTTACCATTGATGTTATTTCACCTTGGTTGATTGGTATTTTGGGTGAGGATTATTGTTCTATGATATTATTTTTTCTTGATTTTTTACTTATGGACCTATATGCTTTGAGAAGAGAATACATTCATCATAATAGGCACATAGGAATATATTGACATGAATTATTTATGATAAGGCCATATCTATTTTTTCATGTGATATATAATTTCTTTTTAAATTATAATATAAGATATCAGTTTTACTAGATAAATAAAATGTGTTTTCATGTAATGATAATGAATCTGAACCATAACTTCTTATAGTTATTAAGTAGTATATGGATGTTCAACTTCATTAAATCTTCATTAGGGTCATGGGATCCATAGAGAGGGAGAATTTTTATACTATTCTATTAATTTTTGAGATGACAAGAGAGATTCAACATCAAAATCCACCTATGTTTTATATGTATTAGGGACCTTAGGTAGTCGAGTTCTAGATTGATTCATCCAAAACAATCTTCAATAATCTTGAGACACTCGTGGATAAGGGTTTGAATCTTGTTGTGTATATGGTTCATGGACCTACCAAGCATTGGTGCTATATTCTGGAAGAAGCTGGGAAACATGATGATCTATCATGTAAGGAATTTGAGAAGAAGTTCCTAATGAATTTCTAACTTATTAATTGTAGGTATGAAAAATCATCTGTGTTCATGCATATTATGTAGGAAGTTTTTTAATACTAGACTGTGTTAGACATTTTACCTATCTACATCACTTTGCACCATCTTTGACAGCTGATGGAATCTCCAAGGTGAGATGTATTTAGGATGGTCTTCATTATGAGATCATGTTTTGGGAGAACATTTTATATTTAATCATTATTTATGATGAGATAAATTAGGCTCTCATCATGGTAGGGGATCTGATAGAAGCTTTGAGAAGCGACAAGACTATTTTAGAAGAGCAGTCTAGGAGCTCTTCATTGATTGGTTATAAACACTATTATGAAATTTTCCTCCAGAATAGTTGTGGCATAGTAGAAAAGGTATTGGACAACCATCTCAAGATATTGGACTGTTATAGTATTTTTAGAGTGGAATGTTTGGTCACAATCACCCATAGTTTCCTTACCCTAAAATCATGTATCATATTTGTGGCACAGTGGGTCATCCTTGGTGTATTTTTTAAAAAATTCTTTACAATACCAATGGAAGAGGATTAGGACAAGCATCAGAATTGGGAAGGGGCTCAGATACACCTCAGTAGGATCATAATTGGAGTTCCATAGGCCTTTGAAGACAAGAAAATAGTCGTGGTACATAAGTTTATGAGAAAACACAACAAACAAAATAAATAGCTTAGGGTAGTCAAACTGGAGCCTAGGGAAGAGGGATATGTTAGATTCACTTTATACATACTACTCTAGATAACATGGATACATGGCTATCTACTGTATGAGGTTCGATTATTTTATCGTCTAACATAGCTTGTGATTTGTTTCATACAGGAGCATCATATTATTTTTTATCTATTCTTTTTGAAAACATTTTGGTATTGGATGTGGAAGTATTGTATTGTTTTTTAACCATTGACATTCCATTGGGTGTGCGGTTTGAAAATATAAAATGTCACAAGGCATGTACTCTGGAGATTGGTGGAACCTATTTCCTTTGGGAATCAATCATGTTGGAAATGGATCTTCAAATTTACTTTTGGTATGGATTGGTTAGTCTTATAACATTATCATATCTACTATTACATGAGGATAATTAATTTCCTATCTCCAAAAGGCATCATTGATTCTCACCAGGGTGAGTGGGATCTTTATTATGGTCTTATGGGACCACTTTAGTGTACATTGGATTATCTCATGGCTCAGATATCTAATCTTGATCTATTTAATAGTGGAATGTATATGGTGTATTTTAATCTAGTGGTATAACATTGTTGGGATGTTTTCCAGGAAGAGTTTTATGGATTTTCCCATGAGTGTGATGTTGAGTTCACGATCGAGTTATTGTCAGAAAAAGATCCAATTTTTGTCACACCATATCAAATGGAACCAACAGATATTTTGGAGCTTATGTTTTAGTTGGATGATGTAGAAACAAAAGGCTTCATATATATGAGTGTATCTACTTGGGATTCTTTATTTCCCTACGCCAAAAAGGCTGATAGATCTTTGCGCTTATGTGTGGACTATAGGAAGTTAAACCATATGAAGGTCAAAAACTGGTATCCTCTTCTATGCATTGAAAATATTTTCCATTAGTTGAGAGGTGCTATGATTTTCTCCAAGATTTACTTGAGTTCATGACATCATCAGTTAAGGGTGTGACTATTAGACATACCTCAGAATGCTTTTAGTAGAAGGTATGGCTTGTTTGAATTCTTAGTGATGTTATTTGGGATAACTAATGCACCTATAGTATTCATAGGCTTAATGAATTGGCTCTTTCATCCTTTTCTGGATAAGTTTGTAGTGGTTTTCATTGAAAATATATTAGTGTTCTTCAAGTCAACATATAATCATACTAAAAATCTTGACATATTCTTGAGTACATTAAGAGAGAATTGGATTAACCCCAAGCTAACCAAATGTAGTTTCTAGAAAAATAAAGTTATTCTTTTTGGGTCATCTCATCTTAGAGGAAGGAGTGTCAGTGGACCTAGAGAAAGTTATAACCATGATATCTTAGGAACATCCCCTGAATGTCTTTTAAAAATTGATCATTCTGGGTTTATTAGGTTACTACCAGCGTTTTATGCAGGATTTCTCCCATTAGGCAGTACCAAAGTCTAGGAAGAGAAATACAGGAGTGAAGTTTGTTTGGTTTGATTCTTGCAAAATAGATTTCCAAGATCTTGAGGTCAGGATGAACTCATCACCTATCCCCAATTTAACTATTCCAATTAGAGAATATATCGTGTAATGTGATGCATTTGGGTCTAGACTCAGAGTGGTTTTAATGTAGTAGGATCATTCCATTGCTTATGGATCCAGGTAGCTGAGACCACATGAAAGGAATTACCCTACTCATGTTTTGGAGTTAGTAGTAGTGTTACATGACCTAAGATGTCGGACACACTATATCTTGGGTGAGAGTTTTGTGGTATACATGAATCACAAGAGCCTTAGGTACATCTTTTCTCAGTGATACCTTCACCTTCGATAGAGGGTGTGAGTGGAGTATATATATTATATCGATTCTGAATTGGATTATACACTAGGAATGGTCAATGTATTTGTTGATGATTTGAGATGAAATATATATATATAGAAGAAATATGATAGTCTGTTAATGAGTGGTGGATAATGACCCTCTATTGAAAAAAGCATCAAAATGTTTAGGAATCTCAAGGGAATGTAACTCTAACTTCAACATCATTTATACTCATGATTTTGAAACATATTAAGACTGGGCATTTATCTAATCCAAAATTCTTATCTCTGAGAGACAAATTATATGGTTGAGAGATTCCACTAGGATGGTATCTCAATAGTGGAAACTATATTCTTTTTTCTGAATGAGTATGGGTTCCTACGGGCTTCTGTAAAGAGTTTATGAATGATTTTCATGATTTTTGATGGGTAGTAAATATTGTTTTAACAATGGTCTATTTTAATCTCTAGAGATATTACCAGTGGTCAGTAATGAAGAAGGATATAGAAATATTTATGGCGGGATGCATCACATTTTAGCAGGTGAATGTTTAGCATTATAGGCCAGATGGGATTTTGCAACATTTACCCATACCGGAGTGGAAATAGAATGATGTAACAATAGATTTTGTGACATGACTACCCACGATGACTTATAAAAATTGTGTTTTATGGGTTTTTTTGGATCTAATAACTATCTTATCCAAAGTATTTCCTATTAGGTAAACCATTACAGTTGATGACATGGGAAATATTTATGTGTGTGAGGTGTTTTGGTTTCGTAGTGTTCTAACGAGAATCATTTCGGATAGAGATATTCATTTCAAATAATGTTTCTATAAGGGTATTCAAGAATCCTTGGAATCACATGTTATTTTAAGTACATGCTATCATCCATAGACTGATGCTCAATTAGAGTGGACTATTCATGTTCTGGAAGATATGGTTTAAGCCTGTGTTTTGGATTTTCATGGTTTATGAGAGCAACATATGGAACTCATTGATTTTTCATTTAATAATAGCTTTCAAGAATCGATCAAAATGGAATATTTTGAGGCCTTGTAGGGAAGTTCATTTTGTTCACCACTTTTTTTTTGTTAGAGGTGGATGAGTCGGCACTTGATGGGACTAGTCTCGTGCACGAGACATCAGAATTGGATTAGTTGATTAGACAGTAGTTTGTGACCGCCCAAAGTATATAGAAATCATTTGTTAATTATCAGATATGACTTATAGAATTTTAGGTTGGTCAACATGTTTCCATTTGGGTTTCACCATGGTTGTGGTAGTTTTGTATAAGGAAACCAAAGAGCTAGAACCCATGTTTTCGGTCCATTTAAAGTAGTGGTAAAGGTTAGTCCATTAGTGAACCATATAGCCCTTCTATATTGATATAGTTCCATTCATGATGTGTTCCATGTGTCTCAACTGTGAAGATATCATCCATAACCTTCCCATGTGATAGACTTATCAAGCATACAGCTTTGTGATGATCCTTCCTTTGAGGATAATCCGATACGCTTTGTGGAACATAGTGAGAAATATTTTTGTGGACAGACCATATTGTTGGTTTGAGGGAAGTGGTAGAATGGGAGAGTTCAAGAGGAGGCGTAGGATAGAGATTCTAATATACAAACATAATGGAAAAACCTATTACCTGAGACCTCATAGTGATTCTTGGGGTAGCTTAGGGATGAGCTGTTTAAGGTGGGGAGGTTTTCTGATCCCATATTTTCCATCTACGTTTCTTTTTTAGTCTTACATTTAATCCTTAGTGGCCAAGACTTGTTCAGAGATGGAGATAATTTGTTGGAGAAAATGGAGAAAATATCAGGGATGTTTTTTTAATTAATGGACTCTAGATATAAATGGGATTTAGTGTTAAATGGGTTCTTTGTAAGTTGAGAATCTCTAAAGGAGGTTCGGAGGGTTTAAAGAAAAATTTTCTGAAAACTCAACAACAAAATATTTTCACATTGTTTAAGGGTATTACACACCATGTAATTGTTCATGGGTTTTAATAAAATAAATCATAGGTGGATGGTTTTTTTGTGAATACAATTGAAAATATTTAAACAATGTATAACTGAATTACACATAGTGTAAATGCCTGACCTACTGTTTTAAAGTTGTATTTGTGGCAGATTTTTCTTGGAAGATACAACATATATTCTCCTCTTGACCTAGGGTGACCCTGAAGGAGATTTGGGAGTTATAAATTCCCTTTTCGACACCCCGTTCACGCCATCAATCCCTAATAAGTCCTTTTTGGGTATCTTCCTTCTATTCTTTCTTCTCCCACCCGTTGCGATGGAATCCCATGGACAATTATGTTCTCGGTTTTGATCTTCATTAGTATTGATTTATGAACCTTCTTGCAATCATATGAACCATATTCCTCATCATCATTGGTTGTTCAATGCGTTTTTGAATCTATGATTAATATAGGGGGTCTAAATCTCAACCCTATGGTTTTACTATTGTTAAGATTATGTAATATCATGATTTCACCCATTCAGTGTGCACCCAAATTAATTGAATATATATGAATTGGCTAATGGATTAACATATTTTTTATTATGACATGATACCTAGGGTCATTTATATTTATATAATCCCTAAATTGTGGATTATATCTTATTGGTATAGTTTTTAATTAATTTTGAACAGTATTAAAAAGTAGAATATGAAAGAATCATAGTAATTTTCTTAATTAACTATTAAGATATATGATCTGATATTGTGATATCCATTTTGTAGGAAAATGATTGTGTTCCATTTCTGAGATGTTTATATAACGTGCTAGGACCAAACTCCTGAACGCATATATGTTGTTATGATTATAGGGAACTGACCCAAAAATGATGAGATTCTTATATAATCGTATAATCCTAGGAACTTGCACATGAATATGATTTAATTCTTATAGAGATCATGATCGGACCAATCCCATGTTGTAATAATTATAAGGCTTTGATAAGGAATGTTTGTAATGCCTATAGGTATTTCACCTGGATTGTTTGTTGCAACTATACCATGGTTATATGGTGGTGTTGGAATCATTTTAAGACATGATCAGAGATATTCAGACATAGCATTGAAGTAAGTTGTTTTACCTTGTTTATATGGTTGTGGTTAGCATAGTTGTAAGATATGATTAAATATATTCTGGTACGGAGCTGAAGTATGTTTTTGTATTTATTTAATTGTTGAATTAATTAATACACCTATTTATTACTTTATTACATAAAATTCTTATCAGAATAGTTTTTATTAAAAACTATGGTTTCCACCTACTGATATTTACTCACACACTATTCAAGATTCCATTTGGAACCGAATAAGACTTTTTGGGTGAAGGTTTGGACAAAATAAATGGACCTTTCTATTGATTTCCTTTTTTTTATAGGGCCGGAACATAGAAACTGGACCGATATGGGACTCAAGACCACATACATGGATTCTATTATTTTTTTATACAATTATATTTATTTTATTTTTTTACCATGAAATTTGTTTACATTCTAGTATTTCATTACATTATAATTTATAATCCATTAGATTATTCAGTTTTTTTCTATTATTTTCTTCTACATTTATTCAATCCTATTATTTACATTTTATTATGAATTGTTTCTTCTTCAATGAAAATTTATACAAAGGGGGTATAGTCTCCCCACAATACTATCCACACCCCACTACTAATTAAAAGCCTTAGGTGTATAAGAAGGTGTGCTTATGGTCCTGTAACCAACACATTATGGTCATGTGAGAGAGTTTTGGATTGGGGGACGTTACATTCTATGTTTTGTATGCGTTAAACATTGCGTCATATTTTTTAGTATCAAAGACATTAATGTAAAGTTCATATTTCTAGCATCATATAGAGGAGTATGATTATTAGGTTGTTATTACAGACACAGTCTGGATAATCTAAATGACCATAAAACAAAAATATTTTATGGGATAAGAGACTTTTGATTCCTCTGAATTGAAGATAAAGTATAATAATTTATTCTAGTATCCTTTTCCTAAATTTTGGTGACTATTTAACTATCAAGAAAGAGAAAACAATAAAATTTACAAACATGATTTACATCCATACTATAGGCACAATATCATCCTTTTTTCGTGCTTCAATCATATTTCAATTTTATCTTTTACCCCAAGAAATAAATATTCAATATTATTTTTTTCATGCTTGAATCACTAAAAATAACTTTTAACAGATCATAATATCCATAAAATAATTAATATTCATTCCAAATACCATTATATATTTACCAAAACCAAAATGATTATAAAAATTTATCCAATATGGATAAATCATATTTTAATCTCTATAACCTCACCCAACGTTCAGCTTATACCATTCCATAAATATTTAACCTTAAAAATGTGTCAAAATAGTTTTGACCAAATCAATATCCAAAAATTTATATATAAAATCCCAAATTTTACATAATAAACTTAACATTAATCCCCCAAACAACATAATTTTAATATTAATGTCATGGGAAAAATATTTAAATAACATTGTCTTATATTATATTAGAACATTGAAATAGTCTGAATTACTATAAAATCACTTCTACAAAATAACACTTTCCCCATTATTTAAATATAACCATAGAATATTGAAAATATTCTATAAATCCAAAAATCATGTAAATTCCATAAAATATAGAATAAACCACATTTTTATCAAATAACAAATCAGTTAGAAGTCCTTCAATATTGATCATCTCTTTTTATGAACTAAACATTTTGATCTAAAAATCAGGAATATATTAGGGTTTATTATTCCATTAATTATGTGCTCTCTATAAAATATCACCTTAGCATTAAATCAATTTTTAATTCATCAGTACCATTTATAAAATTCTTCCAAATATTTTAATTAAAACTCTTCCAGAAAAAATCCGAAATGTTTCATGATTCTTACAACCATAATACCATTGATAAAAATTATTCTATAACAAAATTCTTGAATCTTAATACATAAACACATCTATAAATTAACATAAGTGATTGGAATAACATATTTCTTTCCTCATTCTAGTATTTTGTCCTTATATTAGAGAATTGACTTAGATAATACCTAAGTTCTTCATAAATAATACATTGGATTAATTAACTATTCACTAATCTATTAACATAATATCCACCCAAAAAAATATTACCCTTCCTTTGACACATTCTCATGGTTTCTCCTTCCAACAATATTGACTTGAATAAAATAAAACATTCTTTACTATATGGTTATTACCATATGAACTTTCATAAAATTCCATAATCCTCTTATTTGATGCATGAGGAAACCCACTCATGTTTATGTTTTTAATCATATATAATGATATATTATTATTAATATTCATAAGTTTTCTTCTTATAGTTTCTTCTATATTTTTTTTCTAGTGAGGATAATCAATCATGTGTTCGTTACATTCATTATTAATTGGAATCCTCCCAATTCAATATATTGAATAAATCCCAAAATATTTTAGTGTGAAAAACAATAATAATAGTAGAATGAAAAACTTAATGAATAACCATTTATATTATGCCTACATTGTGGAACATTCTTTTTAATCCATCACAACTAAGGTTTCACTTAGGTCATCCTTGATCATCATCTATTTGAGTCTTTTACTATTTCTTATGCCATCAAACCTATAGTATTATAAATATATATTTATTAACCATATTTTATAGAACCATATTTTTATATAACATACTATATTAAATTCCATTTATAATTTATATGTATCCATTTATTTACAATTTTTCTATAAAATGTATATTTAAGAAAAAATAGTATGTTTCCTTGCATGTTTCGGTTTGATGGTTTTGGTCCTTGTTATTTGAACATGATTATATTAACTAAATAATTTAATTCATGAAACAATTTCATATATATTCATTATATACATATTCAAGATCATTCCTAAAATTTATAGATAGAAAAATTAATTACACCATTCATAGAGACAGTAAAGTGTATGTATGCGTGAAGGTTATTCCATTTTCCGATGGATATAACAATGAATGATAAATAATAATCCATATTTATAGAATAATTATTATATCATATATATTCATTAATTATATCCTTATTATCATCCAAGTAAAATATAAATGAAAATAAAATCACATCTCTTTATAGAGGTGATCGTCCACACATACACACGAGCAACGTTATTTTTTTCAATAGTTTATTAGGTAAGAAGGTAGATAATATATTATGATTATAGATAAATAATTATGTCATAAATATCAAATATAAATATTAAACCCAAAATAATACTCATCCATAATATATTGTGATGAAAATGAATTCTATCACTTCGTGGAAAATGGTAATTCATATGTACGCACGAGCGATAATTTCACTCCCCATTTAAAAGGAAAGTGGGTGGATACGGGTGATTTCATAAAAATAAATCCATATAATTATATTTAGGATATTTAAGTTATTATTTTATTATAAATACCATGTATTTGTATGATATAAAATAATAATTAAAAATATAGTGATTGATTAAGGTGATTCCCTCTTCTTCGAAAGAACTCCTTTAGAATTCCTCTTAAGGATCATAGGGACGATATCATGACCTGTAAATGTGACTAATTATGATTATACGATATGTTTTTAGAGGCATATCGATCTATAAGGATCAAAGTGGTGTAAATAAGAGAAAGGATGTGTGCCCTTTTATAAGTGAGGGGAAGGGTTTTCATGAAATTTCTTAAAGTATTACATTAATATAAATTATTTTTCATCTCTAAATGGATATAAAATGATATATTTATAATATATTGTGAGTATGAGTCAATATAATGTAATAAAATAAAATTTGTACAATCTTAGGTGATGTTTCTATTCTTATCTTTTTGTTTCGACCCCTATTAGCCCTTTGACGATTACTGAAATAATAGTGTTTTAACTCTTTAGGGGTAAATAAAGTTATTTTAAAAATAAATTTCACACATAAATGGATCAAAATTTTTATTTTAAATCATATCCCATTCATTTTTATAAATATAGTATTTATAGGGATTTTAAATCGTTTAATAAAATATTATTTATTATAAAATATCGCTAATAACTTTTTTGGAAATACATAATATATTATAATATCATATGTTTCTAACTCATGTAAAGTGGTTTTAATAAGTCATATATTAGAATATAAGGAGTATATTTAATTAATATAATCTCCTAAAAAAATTCATAGGTTTTTATATCATTCTAATAAGAAACTTTTGAGTTAACCAATTGGTGACCCAATTTTAACCACAACTCTAGTAATCAATTTTTCAATTTTAAAGGGTTATAATTTTACTTATTAGGAGAAAATTGGATCAAAAATGGAAAATGGGGGAAATTATTGACAATATATTATCCACCTTATCCTATTTCAATATTTTCGTGGTTTTGAAATTATTTAATAAAATATTATTCTCATAAAATATCATTAATTTCATTTTTGAAAGTATTCATTTAATTTGACATTAATGAAACCTATACAAATATGGAATTCAAATATAATAATTTCACACTTCCATAATATGGGATATTTCTATAAAACACATAATAATTAGTAATTAAACCAAATTATACTACTTTAAATATTAATAATATCTTTTATTTTATTTTTTATAAAATAAATAATAACTTTTTCCGGGATTCATTAGAATTTAAGTTAATTATTTCATCAAAAATAATTAAAAAAATTAACATGATAAAAAATCATATATATTTAAAATAAAATTTTATAACCAAACATATCTTCTATTTATCTCTATGATGGAGATAATAAAATAAATAGACTGAAATTTTTTACTTTTCATTCCATAAAATAATATAAACGTAAAAATCAAATCTAAAATGAAACAAAAGGATTTTTTTTTTAAAATTTTGGATGGTTATTGAAAATAGATAATCATACACTAAAATATGAGCAATTTTTATGGTCAAATTTTATTTCTTATCATTCTATTTTTTACCTTAATTACCTGATTTACCCTTACTAATATGAAAAATATTTATTACGGCTATTATTCAAAATGAACCAAATTAAAAGAAACCAATTTAATAAATTTTAACATTATAATTAAAAAATGGAAATAATTTTTTTCCAAAATGAAATTTAAAAAATTACAAAATTTCAATTTAAAATTAAACCTGCAAAACATGATGAAAAAGAGTTTTTCATAAAAACAATTCACGATTAATATGGTTATTAAGCTAAATTAATGTATAAGCCCCATTAAAAAGAGAAAAATTGGAATATTTTTAACAAAAATATAAAATTTAATTTTGTTAAACTAACCCAAGATATTATATTAATTTTAAAAACTTGAAAATAAAATACATTTTTCAATAAAAATTGGTATTTTTTACTATTCATTGAAAAATTACTCCTTTCATAAAAAAATAACAATGTTTAATCATAAGATAATTTTAAAACTACAATATAAAAAATCATATCCTTTTTATAAAATTAATTTTCAAAATGTTCAATAAATTAATTATAATATTCTTTAACAAAAATTAATAAAAACTATTTTCAAAGAAAACATATTTTTGAAGCATGAAATGACTACTAAAAATTGAGTGATTATTTTATAAGAATTTATCAATAAATTTTTATTATATAGCACCTTAATATATATTTTATAATTCAATAAATCATATTCATAGCCACCAATTTAATGTATAGGTAATAACAGCCAAATTTAAATAATAATATTTTAGGGTTCGTTTCGACATGGTGGTTACTTCCATATACACTATCGAACATGATGTTCTTATTTTAAAAATATACATGTGTTACAGATTTCATATCATTAATCCTCATATTTTCCCCTGACTAATAATTTAGGGTACATGCCCATGGATCCCCTTTTTTACTGAAGGGAATCTCATCAGACGCTTTCGTGTTCTACTGTCTCTACATGGGACCACAAAGATTTTCATCCAAGCCTAAAATACAATATCTATCTGTGGGTGGGGTTCGTTCCCCATCTCGTTGGCTTCTTCCACTATAAATTCTCAGACAAATGAATTAATTCATATTATTTATCTCTAATCATCTTTCGGGGGAATGAATTCATCATAAGTTGATCCGACAATGGTAGCCCTGAAATCCTTGTATACTTCCCATAGTTTGATTCAAAGATCTTAATGGACCAAGTGGAATGTATTTTTCTATGGAGTCTAATGTTTTTACATCTATTGATGGAGTTTGAAATTCTGATAAATGTTATTATATTATATCCATATAACCAAACAGATCGCTACTTCCCTTAGTTGATCCTCAAATAAAAAATATGTTTTGAAAAAAATATCAAACCCATTTAAGCTTAACCCTGACAGGTGGGTACAGGTTATAGTCATCTACATAGCCTCTAAGTTAGTTCATTGCTAATCCAAGGAAAATCAAATGCTAGTAGGGAACCTAAGGATCTGATGTATATATATCACTATCTTTGCGGATTTACAGAGACATATTAAATGTATATGGGTGACCTCCCCTCGAGAATGTACACATCCTTGAATGATAAGTTGGAACTACTTATGTTAGAGTTCCATATAACCCAAATTTCTAGTAGATTAGAATCATACCTTGGGTTATCCAAATCTATCAGAAATATGTGATTATATGATGGTATAAAGTCTAATGTTGGGCATTATCAGCGATGCTTTCATATAACTTGTGTTAGGGATGGGATGTGATATCTAATCTGATCGTCATATCCCTACTCAATGTTTCATCCCATGAAGTTGATACAGATATATTCTTGGAAATTTGATGCTAAATTTTATGTAAATTATATATTTTTCTTAAATAATAGAATAGAAAATATTTTTAGTGTAATTAACTGGGAGGTGAGTTGAAAAGAATGAATACATGTCCAATTTCAAGATGGTGGGGTGAAAATGGGATGAAGAATGTTTTTTCCCCTAGTAATTTGCTCAGTATTCTTCCCAAAATTCCATGGCTCACATCCCATCACTGTAACACCCTAGGATTTCATAATAATTTATCTCTTTAAAGTAATTCAATAGCTTGCACCACATGCAATACTGAGTTTAAGCGCACCCCGACTTACGAAACTAGTCATTCAAAAGGTGGTTATGAATATTATTAACAGAATTTTTAATTTTATATACTCCATATAATTTTAACATCCATATTATGTGTTTCTTAGACATAATATAAGAACAAATTAAATTTTTCAGATAAAAGAATTATTTTTCAAAAAAATCAATTTTACCGCCTTTTAATAGGGAACCCTTTTTAAATCCAATATTTAACACTTTTATATATTCAATTTCATGAAATTAAATTCTTCTATATAATCGGCACATAAAAATTTAGTTTTGATAAATTTTTGGTACTTTTCTGATAAATTTCATATTTTGATGAATAGTAATTGAATACAAATTGTTTAGTCAAAAAAACTTATATTGTTAAATTATTCATTTTAATAGTTTTGAAGTATATTAAGATTATATTTTTATCATATAATCCTATTTTTGTCATTGGAAGTAATTTTACATTTAAATTGAACATAAACACATGTCAATCTTTTGATAGTTTTTACTTCTCAAAAACCCGCTTTCTGGTTTTGAAAAGGGGAATTAATTTTAAATTAATTAATGAAAATTATATGTTTTTAATTTGGTATAATAGATATCATTTTTGACTTCGAAATAAGAAAATTAGATTAGGTTAATTTTTTGGTATTTTTCTGAAAACCTATAATTTTTGATGAATAGTGAAAAACACTGTGTTATTATTTAAAACCGAATTTTTAATTAAATAATTAATTTTAGATTTTAATTTATTTTAAAGTAAAAATAGATACATATTATCTATATTCATCTAATTTAATTCATTTGAGTCATTTTACAATAATATTAGATATATATAATTTTATTGAATGTTTTAACGTCTTTTACCCAGCTTCTAGGCACATTTACCAATTTCTATAAAATGTAATTTTACCGCTTCTGTGAATTGAATTTCAAAAATATGAGAGACACGGTTGAAATCAGTAAGTAATATTTTGTTTAATAGGATAAAAATAATATTTTGTGAACAATAACTTTTGAATTTTATTTAACTCGGTTTAAAGTAAATAGTTTAATTAAAGGTAAAAATGATATTATAATTACCCTAACACATGTCCAAATTCTGTTGGATAAGTGTATTTCGACCTCATTCAACTTTAAAAATACAATATTATCATTTTATGGTCCACTAGGATTATATTAGGACATTTATTGTAATTTTATTTAAAGAAGAGCTAAAAGTGTAAAATTCAAATTTTAATAACTAAACCATATTTAATATAGGGATACACAAAATATAAATTGGACTATAAATATTAATTATAAAGATAAAAATATTTAATACATCATGGTATTTTATTTATAAATTTTAGACATTAAATAATTAAATTTATTTATGACATAATGGCGATGCAGTAATTACCTTATTAATGAAAGGTTAAAATAATTGATATTATAAATATCCAAATAAATATAAATTGAGACTTTTTATGCATTCAACTAATTTTATAGGTTACTATGGAATTTTATTATTTATTTGATATATTTTTTTCTAAGTAATCAGGTTTTTTTGACTTTCACAAAAACAAAATACTAAATAGTGTCAAAATTGACATAAATGAGATTTAGAAAACAATACTATATTATTAAATGATATAATATTCCAAAAAATCTAAGGATTGTCTGAAGGACTTATATAATGATATATAGGTCATCAATGAACCACTTGAGGTTCTATTGGAATTTTATATTAAGTTTACTAACCATGTAATATAAAAAAACAAGAAGACATTGTAAAAGTTAAACTATTTAACTAAGAGTTAAACATAAAATATAAGATTAATAGGGTGACCTAAACTTGTCTAAAACCTATAGGTTTAGAGGTTTTAGACCCATAACCACCTTATCATTTAAATTAATACATTTGGAGACATTATAAATCGAAAATTATTTTATAATAAAATTATATTTCAAGACTTTCCTAAAGTAACCCTCAACTCTCTTATAAAAGGGTACTTCACCATATCTTAAATTCACACCGAAAAAATCCATTTGTATCGGTCAAAACATACTCAAATATCCTCCCAACTATAGTCAATTCATTCTAGAGGACTTAATTTGATCATAAATCCTAAATTAGAAGACCTTTTGTTAAAATCAAAAGGAAGAACCTGAACAAAGGTAATTATTTCATCACCTCTTTCAAAGTTCTTTTCTTCTTCTACTTCCTATTTCTTTGTTGTTTCTATATCGAAATAATTACTCCAGTACCTTATAAAAATTTAGATCTTATTATAAATATTGTACAACCATATTCATTATTCTATAAATCCAATTAATGAAAAAGTCATCATACGTCCGTACGTACGGCTTACCGTCGCCACGTCGTGGTGTAGTTTGATATTTAACACTTCATTATTTGGATTGGTACAATAATGAGTATAATCGATGTGATAATAAATATAACATGTTAATGATTCTGTATGTATAATATACCATCCAATTACATACTATTTTACCATCAATATAATGATATCATCGATCGTGTGTACGCATGGCTTACCGTTTCCACATCGCTATGAGATTCATTTCCTTGTCCACCACTCAACGATGATTATAAATATAAATATATATAAGTATGTAATATATGACATAAAAATTATAATATATATATACATATTTATTTATTTATTTATTTATTTATATCTCATTCACTTACTTCCGTTCAGTATGATATGAAAATAGAAACGACGTTTATTCGTATGATACGACCTACAGTCTCCATAAATGGTGTTTTCCATTTCATATATCAATCTATAATTCATACGTATATTCTGAATATATATGATCCATAAATAAAAATTTATATTCTGGAATCAATTAAATCATGATTTATTTTATATGATCAATAATAACAAGTTAAAACACATATGATAATGAATATGATTATTACCCGAAATGTTATTTTAACATAGAATTTATTTTTAAATGGGTAGTATAAATCCATAAATGAATCAAGTATGATGTCATAAATATTAATATGGTTCTGTTATAATTTAATTACATACTATGGTCCTTATACATGAGTTTAAACGTACCCTCGACTAAAGGAAAGTACAAGGTAAGGTATAATTCCTCAATCTCATTATTACCTGAGATTGCTTATGTGTAAGTATTTACTGGGTCATTTTTATCAACAATGTCATTTTTTCATAAAAAAATTTAAAATGAATATTTTATGTTTTTTTGTAAGGGAATCTTTATTAAGATCATCATTTTAAATGTTTTAATAATTTATTTTTCTAAATCTTTTTAATTGATGTCCACATTTTAAAAATGATTTTAAGAAATTATTTATAGGAAAATGATTGTTTTAAAATTTTAAATCCATTCAAAAGTTTCAAAGTTTCATGGGACACTTTCATTCAAAAATCTCTTTTAAATTATATCCTTTATAAATGTGTGATTTTTAAATAATTTCACAAATAGGGATATTTTTTCAAAGAGTTTTACTGATCATTTTCAACTATGTCAACATCCATTACTGGACATTATTCTTGATTGATTTTGGTTTTTAATAATACAATATTCCATATTTTATTGAATGATTTGTGATATTTTTGACTGTGTGTGTGCTATTTTTATACCATTCATGGTTTATGGTTAAAGTATCGATATTTCGTTTGCTAGTTTTAATATGAATGTTCATGTTATAATTCAATATTTTCATATGAGGAATGCATTGGACTTAGTAAGTAATCGATGGAGCTCTCTATACATCCTCGACGCATCGGTAGGTGTCATTAGACAAACTAATTTCTTGTCATAAGGCCATGAAAAAAAAATTATTTGTAGTCTTGGCATGAGGCCTTGACTATGTGGTCATGATGTCCGACATTTTGTATTCCCTCGCTATGAAATTAGTTATTACGTTTGATTATTCCACTAGTATAATATACATGTTAATATTTATATGGTAATGTTTGATTTATTTTTTCTATATTATGTTCATGTTTATGTTCAAAAGGATTTTTTTATTACACATATTCCCTTAAGCGATTATAGATTTCGCTATGTTATTTACCCTTACTAAGCATCTAAGCTCTCCCATTTCTTATATTTTGTATTTCCAAGATTCTCAGAAGTGTGCTATGATCGATTTGTAGTGTTAAGATAGAGGAATAATTTAATTATAATCGGATTTTTTTTGTTTTTTTTTTAATTTTTTAATTTTTAATGTAATATTCATGTATGTAATCTATTTCCCAAGACATATAAACTGATTGGTCTTTCAGGACATGATTCCTTGTAATCATGCCAATGTATTAAAATAATGCACCGGTTCTGGGATTCTGGGGTCGGACCGTTATATTTTGTATTAGAAGAATTTTAGCAACAACCTTGGAAATATATTTAGATAAACTCTGATTTTGAAACATTGCCTGAAGATAGACTTTGAGGATTAGTATAGAGAACTTCCAAGAATTTTAGTAATGTAGAGAATTTGTAAATTTTGCAAGAAATGCATCCCTGTCTGGATACGAGAAGGTAAAGGCAGCTCTAGAGCACATGTATCCATGGGTAAAACCCAAAAACAATGCTTTGAGCTAGACTCAAACAAAAAAAATTGCACAATAATGGGTCTTGCTGTAATTTTGGTTATGACACTCCTGTGGCTATTCTTAGGATAATTCACATTTTCATTACAAACCATTATGAAGGATTTATGTGTAAATATGTCAGCAAAGAAACCATTTTTATGATTATGAGAATAGATGTGTGAAAATATTCAATTAATGTTGATAAATTTTTTAGTTTTTGGATTATACATTATGATATGATCTAACATAGTATATTTCGTCATTTAGAAATGGTTCCCTATATAAGTAATGGGAACTCTAGAAATATGTATGATCCAAAGAGTAATTGGGGTCATATCTTTCATTGTCTTAATCCAACATTTATAAGAGAAATAGTCTCCCATGTATTCTCATCATATGAATAAATAATATAATGTGTTAATAAGATAATTAATGAATTCGTTGAGTCATATGGCTTTGAAGGGAAGAAAGAGAAAAAGAGGATAGAAGATAAAAAGATGGATAAAGGGAAGAAGGGAATGAAGAATTTTACCACATGTGATAAATGTGGAAAGAATCATCTTGTTAAATTCTTGAAGGGAATGGAAGTTTTTTATAAGTGTGGAAAAATGGACACCAAGTACATGATTTTAATGTTAAGAAAAAAGTTTCAAATATACATTGCTTTATCTACATAGAGTTGGGACACTACATGAATCAATGTCCAAATCACCAGAGTATACCCCAAATCCTGAAATTTGATAATAATCAAGTTTTGAAACCACTGCATATGAATAAAAATGATTATGATCTTATGTTGTTATTAAAAAATTGTGCCATTTTATTATTATATTAATGATATACAAGTTATAATAATTATAAAGTCTATAAGGATTGTACTGCAACACTATTTCATTAAGGATTTGAGATTGTATGGTTCCAAGTAAAGTTACACAATTTCAAGTTAATCATTTTGGAAAATATATAGTTGAGAGAAAGATAAACCCTAAAATGGTCCTGATGCCGATGTAGTGATTTTGTAATTGGATATAATTGAGTTGGATATTATATTGGGTATTATTGACATCCTTGGAACTGATTAATGGTTTTTTTATTCCATCGTTGTTGGAGTATTCAAAATTTTTATATTTTAGGAGTATATCCATTATTCTATAAGTAATAAGAGAGGAATAATGTATTAAATAAGGTTTTACAGTAATTATGGGTGTTACCATGTTTTAAGAGAATACATGATGAAGGTATTCACATGTTATTATGTGGAAAAAAGACATATTCATTATGTTCACCTTATAAATCTTGGACAGTGAGTTTGGAAAGATGTATTTTGGATAAGATTAAATATTGAAATGGATTAAGTAGGAAATTTAATACTATTTTTTAAGGTTAAAACATTTCTTACGATTATTTTTTTATTTTTATAATAAGGAAAACTTGAAGTTCAGGAAATAGCCTGACATGTCCAGCAAGGCTATGAGACTTGAACCCGCAACCGAAGGGTGAAAAGGATGCATCACCTACCACAAACATACGTAATGTACGGGTTTGTATAATGTAGTTTTTTTAAAATGGTATGACATATAAATTACAAATTATTTTTTTTGGAACTCGATATGATTAGGATAAATAAAATATTTTTGAATTCTATTATCTTTTGGAGTGAAAGATGAGTTTGTGGTAGAAGATAGTTGAATGATGGACCACTACTTGTCAAGTATTTTTTTATAATATGAATAAATTAATTCGTAAAATTTAGTGAAGGGATATTAAAACCAAAAATTGGTTATCCTAATACATTATGTTTTGTTGAACCAATGATATTTTAAATCATCATAGATTTATGTCTTTGAGGCCCTTTAATTTTTTCCTTTATTGTTCACTTGTTTGTGATTGATGCACTCAATCACTCCCTAAAAATATTTACATTTTTCCTCTAATTATGTGTATATAATTACCACCAATGTTCTCCTATTAGAAACCCTAATATTATGGTTACTTTTACATTTCCATTTCCCTCTTATTAAGAATGAATTTTAGTAACCCTATTTCTGATGTGGGTTTTCCACAGAGGTATTTTCTATTTTCATCATTTTATTTTCAAAGATAAATTTAAAATTTAGAGGATAAAATTTATTCATAAAGGTGAGAATGTAACACCCCACGATTTCATAATACTACATCTCTTTAAAGTAATTCAACAGCTTACGCTACATGCAACACCAAGTTTGAGCGCACCACAACATATCAAACTAGCATTTCAAAAAGCGGTTATGAATAGTATTATCATCATTTTGAATTTTATATACTCCGTATAATTTTAATATACATATTATGTCTTTCTTAGACATAATATAAGAACAAATTCAATTTTTTAGATAAAAAATGTATTTTTCAAAAAACGAAATTTTACGCCCTTTTAATGGGGAACCCTTTTTAAATTCCATATTTAACATTTTTATATATTAAATTTAGTGAAATTAAATTCTTCTTTAGAATAGGGACATAAATATTTAGTTTGGACAAATTTTTGGAACTTTTCTAGAAACATTCATATTTCGATGAATAGTAAAAAATACTAAATTTTAATTGAAAACAACTTTTTCTATCAAAATAATTTATATTGTTAAATTAAAAATTTGAATGGTCTTGAAGTATAATTAGATTATATTTTTTTCATTTAATCCAATTTTGGTCATTGGATGTAATTTTACATTTAAATTTGACATAAACACATATCAATCTTTTGATAGTTTTTACTTCTCAAAAACCCGCTTACTGGTTTTGAAAATGGGAATTAATTTTAAATTAACTAATTATATTTATATGTTTAAAATTTGGTAAAATAGAAATCATTTTTGAATTCGGAATATAAAAATTTTATTGGAGTGAATTTTTGATATTTCTCTGAAAACCATCAATTTTGATGAATAGTGAAAAACACACGTTATTGTTTAAAACTGACTTTTTATTTAAATAATTATTTTAAATTTTAAATTTATTTTAAATTAAAAATATATACATAATACCTATAATAATCCAATGTAATTAATTTGAGTGATTTTATAATAAGATTATATATATAAAATTTTAGTGAATTTTTTAATGTATTTTACCCACCTTCTAGGCACATTTGCAAATTTGCATAAAACATAATTTTACGGATTCTGTGAATTTAATTTAAAATTCCGAGAGAAACGATTTACATCAGTAAGTAAAATTTTTTTCAATAGTATGAAAATAATTTTTGGTGAATATTAACTTTTGAATTTTATTTACCATAATTAAAAGTAAATAGGGTAATTAAAGGTAAAAATGATATTTTAATTACCCTAACACATGTCCTAATATTTTTGGATAAGGGTATTTAGACCTAAGTCAGCCTTATAAATACAATATTACCCTTTTTGATCCACTTTTATTAGATTAGGACATTTATTATTAGTTTATTTAAAGATGAGTTAAAAGTGTTCAATTTAAATTTTAATAACTAAACTATTTTTAATATAGCATTAAAAATAAGATAATTTCAACTATAAATATTGATTTGAAATCTAAAAAAAATTAATACATCATGGTATTTTATTTATTATTCTTAGACATTAAATAATTAAATTTACTAATGACACAATGATAATACACTAATTATGTAACACCCCAATCTTCCATGGTACACTTCTCTTTGAATGATACAATAGCGTGTGTTGTACGCAACACTGAGTTCAAGTACACCACGACTTACCAAACTAGTCGTTCAAAAGTGGTTATGAATACTATTAACTAAATTTTAAATATTATATTATCCTTATAATTTATATCATTATTATGAGATTCTAAGACATGATTTATGAACAAATTCATTTTTTTAGATAAAAGATGTATTTTTCAAAAAATGAAATTTTACCGCCTTTTAATGGCGAAGCCTTTTTAAAACCAAGATTTGAAACTTCTATATATTCAATTTGAAAAAAATAAATTCTTCTTTAGAATCGGGATATAATAATTTATTATCAATAATGTTTTGGTGTCTTTCTGATAACTTTCATATTTGGGTGAATAGTGAAAAATTACTAAATTTTAACTGAAAACAACTTTTTTAATCAAAATAATTTATATTGTTAAATTATACATTTTAAGGGTTTGGAAGTATAAATAGATTATATTTTTACTATTTAATCCAATGATGGTCATTTTCAGTAATTTCACCTTGAAATTGGACATAAACAAGTGTCAAACTTTTGATAGTTATTATTTCTTAAAAATACGCCTTTTGGTTTCGAAAGCAGGAATCAATTTTAAATTAATAAATGAAAATTTTATGTTTTGAATTTGGTAAAATATACTTCATTTTTGGATTTGGAATAACTAAATTATCCTAGGGTGAAAATTTGGTACTTTTCGGATAACTTTTATATTTTGATGAATAGTAAAAAAATTACTAAATTTTAATTAAGAACAACCTTTTTAATCGAAATAATTAATAGTGATAAATTATGAATTTGAGTGGTTTTAAATTATATTTAAAATATATTTTTACCATGTAATCCAATGTGTTTCATTGAATATAATTTCACATTTAAACCAAACATAAACAAGTGCCAATCTTTTTTTAGTTATTATCTCTTAAAAACTCGCTTTTTGTTTTAACAAAGGGAATTAATTTTAAATTTATTTCTGCCACTTCTGTATTTTGAATTTGGAAAAATGGATTCTATATTTAAATTCAGGATGTTAAAATTATGTAAATATGTAACTTTTACTTTTAGACATTTTGGATAATTACTTCGGTAAATATTTTATTTACCATGGTTAAAGGGTAAATCTGGTAAACAAGGGTTAAAAAATAATATTATAATAATACTGAATTAACCTAAAACGTGTCTTAACCCTATTGGTTGATACATGTTCGACCATGGTCGTCTTTGGGTTGATTTTCGGACCCCATGAATCCACTTGTAAGTGATAGGGCCACTTTATTTTAATTAAGTTAAAATGAATAACAAAATGACACAAGCATGTATCTTTTAGCAAAACAATTTTACCATAGGGTTATATAAGTTGGATTTTAAACTATAAATATTCATTAGAAATATAAAAAAATTTCATATATAATTATATTTTATTTATAATTTTTAGAGATTAGATAAGTTAATATATATATATATAACACAATGATGATGCAGTAATTACCATAATAGTGAAAAATTAGAATAATTGATATTATAAATACCCAAATAAATATAATTTGAGACTTTTAATTAATTAAACTAATTTTATAGGATAATATGACATATTATTATTGATTTAATTGACTTTTTTTGAAGTAATCATTCTGTTATGAGTTTCAAAAAAATCAACTATTGAATATTGTCAAAATTGACATAAATGAGTTTTTAAAACAAATATTATATTATTAATTGATATTAAATACATAAAAATCTAAGGTTCGGCCAAGAGACTTATATCATGATAGGTGTATCATTAATGGACTACTTGGGGGTCGCTTGGATGTATATAGTATGTTTATTAACTATATAATATAAAAATACAAAGTGACATGGTAAATGTCAAACTAATTAACTAAGAGTTAAAACTAAAAGATAAGGTTAATATAGTAACCCAAACCTGTTTAAATTCTATTGGTTGAATTGTTTAAACCTATCCCCACCTTAACCTTAGAATAATAAACTTTGGAGTCATTAGAAACCGAAAATGAATTTATTATAAATTAATATTTCTATATTTTCCAAAGGTGCCCCTCACCCCTCTTATAAAAGGGCACTCATCCTTCTCATTTCTTCACACCTTAAAAGCCTTTTGGTTCAGCCAACCCCTGACCGAATACTCTATCAACATCCCTTACTACAACCTAGAGGACTTAGTTTGATCCTAAAGCCAACCTATGGAGCCCTTTTGATCAAATCAAAAGGAAGACCCCGAAGAGGAGGTAATGTTTTCACCACCCATTTTCTAGTTCCTTTCTTCTTCCACTTCTTCTTTCTTTGTTATTTACTTTCTAAAATAATAACTCCAGTATCTTATATATACTGTGATGTTATTATAAATATGGTACAACCATATTCAGTATTATATCCACCCTTTGAATAACATGTCACCATACGTGCGTACGTACGGCTTACTGTCTCCACGCCGTGGTGTAATTGTTATTCAATATATTATTATTTGGGTGGGTATAATAATGATTTTTAACTCATGAAAATAATAAATATAACTTTATAATGATTCTGTATATATGATATACCATCCAATTATATATTATTTTAATATTAAAAAAATGATATTGTCGCTCGTGCGTACGTACGGACTACCGTCTCCACGAACGCGATGAGATTCATTCTCTATCGTATCCATTTAAGTATAATTATCATTTGATGATTTAAAAATAATTATTAAGGACTTGATATCATTCTTGATATGAATAAGATACAACTTATCAATGAAAAACATGGCTTACGTAACAAAACATATAAAAGAAAATGAGCAAGTTAACATCTGAAACGACAATAATTCTAAGATATTATTAACAAAGAAATGTTAAAAGATCATATATGATATAATATTAATGAATAATTTAATAACAATTATTTCACCATTATAAAAGAGGTTAACCTACCCCCAACCAAGGAAAAGTACAATGTAAGGTATTTTCTTATCTCACATTCAATTCCGTGAGATTTCCATTGTTCGCCACTAATTTATTGAAAGTGGTATATTGTGTACTACCATTTGATATATATTATCATTATTCTCTTTATATTTATGTTATTATGTAAATAATTTGGTGGTTATTAACTTTTGTTCATATGACTCAGTTGAATACAACGTGGTAAGGGGTTTCTTATATCACTTTTAATTCCGTGAGAATTCCATTGTCCACCACTTATTTATTACATGTGGTGTGCGTACTGCCCATGTTTGTTTTCATTGTGTAATATACTTTAATTCATGTATATTTACATCATCATTGTATGATCCTTCTTTCATGGGTGTATGTTTCGTATGTTACCTAATAGATAAGGGAATTTGAAATTTCAATTTCCATTTATTCGGCTTTACGCAAACTTCATTGATTATTTTACTCTGAGATTATGTGTGGAATAACTATTCATTTGCTTATGTCATAATTTACACTCCCCTTTTCTGTGGATATAATTTTGATACACATAATAACTCCATTTATAATTTCTCAAGTCATCGATATGAATTTGATAAGAATAATTTTAACTCATTCTCCATTTGTTGAGTTAAACAACCAATTCATAGGTGTTGTTTTTACAAGATTATGTGTGAATATCCTTTGATTGTTTTACACTGAATATCCAATCATATTTAGTGTATTTATTTTTGTCACACATAATTATGTCGTTTATTTATCCTTAACCTAAGGATACGGCCTTTATAAGAGATTTCATCTCAACTTAAATTCCATTGAGACTTCTTTGTTGTTATACACCAAATCACTTTTATGTGGTGTATATAATGTACTTTGACATAGTATATCATGAAGACCCTTATTCTCATGATATTACAATGTTTTGATTACTTCAATTATTTGTATTCAATTGACTCTCTTTTGGTTAGAATCTCAAACTAAAATACCATTTTTAAATGTTTTAATGACTTATTCATCTAAAACTTTCTCATTAATGTCCATGTTTTAAAAATGGTTTTAAGGATTTATTTATATGGACATTAATGTTTTAAAATTAAAACTCCTTTTAAAAAGTTTCAAAGTGGTATGGGACACTCTGATTCAAAAATCTATTTTTAAATGGCTTCTTGACAAATAGTGTGACTTTTAAAATGATTTCAAGAAAAAGGGGGATATTTCTCTCAAATATTTTTGATGGTTATTTTCATCTATGTCAACAGCCTTCATTATTCTTGATTGAGGCTAATGTGATACAATACAATATTCCATATTGTATCAAATGAGTTATGTTTGACTGTGGATGTGCTATTTTTATTCCATTCATGGTTTGTAGTTAATGTATTGACATTTCGTATGCTAGTTTTAATATGAATGTTTATGTTATGTTTAAACCTCTGCATATGAGGAATGCATTGGACTTAATAAGTGACGGGTGGAGCCCGCTATAGCTCCTCGATGCATCAGTAGGTCTCATTAGACAAACTAGTGTCTTGGCACAAAGCCTTGGCAAAATCTTATTTGTAGTCTTGGCACGAGGCCTTGGCTATGTGGTTATGATAGTCTGGTATTATGCATTCCATCATTATGAGAGTGGTTATTGATATTACATGTGATCATACGACTAGTACAATATCCATGTGAGTAATTAAATGGCATTATTTTATTTTATCTTTGCCATTTTATGTTGTAGTTCAAGTTTAAAAAGGCTTTTATTTTAATTATAAACTGCCTTAAGTGGTTATGCTTATCTATGAAAGCTTCTGCTTTAATGTTATCCTTACTGAGCATCTGAGCTCACCCCTTTCAATGTTTTAATTTTTTTTCCCAGGATTATGAAGAAATAATTTATGAATGACCATCAGGGATAGTATGAGGGGTTATGAAGACAAGATGCTTTTTTTATGATGTAATGTAAAACATTATGATTGTATCTAGTGTTCCCAAGGCTACTAAACTAATTGGTCTTTCGAGACATGATCGTTCTTGTGATCATGCCAATGTTATGTAATAATGCACCGATTCTGGGAAACTGGGGTCGGGGCGTTACAGTTGGTATCAGACGATGTATAGTACAAACCTTGGAAGCTAGATTTAGATAAACTCTGATTAGAGCATGTAGACCTAATATGAAATTTGAGGATTAGTATAGAATAACTTCTTAGAATTTTGGTATTGTAGAGATTTTGTGAGTTTTCCGAGCAATACATCTCTGTCTGGATACGAGCAAGTAGAGGCGGCTCTAGTACAGATGTACCTAGGGGTAAAACCCGAAAACCCCGCTTTGAGCTAGACTCGAACGAGAACTGGTGCATGACAACGGGACTTGCTGCACTCTTGGTTACGACACTCCCGGGGGATATGCTTAGGATAATTTACATTTTCTTTACAAACTGATTTAATGTATTATATATATAAGATGAGAGTAAATGACCATGGTTAATCCAAATGTGTTTCAAATTAAGAATATGGTGACATGTTAATCTCTAAATGATTGTATGACTACTATTACTCACACAATGCTTTCTGGTTTTAGTCAATGGCTGGATTCCAAGGAAGTCATAGTGACATTTAGAATGATGTACAAGGTGGGAACGGTGGTGGCAATGAGCAACAAAATGGAATGTTGATAGGCGTAAAAGATATCGTCTTTATGCCAAATCAATTTTCCAAAAATATGATCAACAATATATATATTAACTGATTACCAGACTCAACAAAGAAGAGAAAGGTGATGAATGATAAGAGCTCCAGTAGTGGAGACTATGGATAAAGAAATCCTAAATTTCCATCATGCAGGAAATGTGGAAGGAGACACCCAGGGAAGTGTCTCAATCTGACAAAGAAATGCTTTACATGCGAGAAGGAAGGACATAAAGTTAAGAATTGCCGAAGAAAAATGAAGAGTACTATGTAAGCAGATAAAAATGGTCCCAAGAGTCCATTTACAGTCATTTGCCGTAAATGTAGGGGACCTGGCCATTTCCCGAGTGAATGCCCTATTCTATAGGATATTTTCTTGGTCCAAGAAGAAGCTATGTGGAAATAAATGGTTGGAGAAATGTTTAAAAAGTACTAGTGCTCCCTGTTGATGGGTTTACTTTGGAATAATTTTATCTTGTATCTGTAACCCCGCAGTTTTCCATGTGAGAATGATATTTGAGGAAGAATTATCTTTTCTCTTGTGGATATAGTTATAAATAACCATTTGGTTTTATATGACCATTGGGATTCCGGAAAATACAAATTATTATAATTTGGGATGAAAATTCAAGGTATGAGATAACATTTGTGGTTAAATTATGTTATGGTTATTTTGAGGAATTTATCTCATCTTGGTAATGTTATAAAATATAGTTTCTGAAAAAGGATAACACGTAGACTGTGTGACAACCTGTCGCGTCGGACAAAGTTGTGGGAGTCGAACCCACAACCAAAGTGCGATTGGGATTTCGCGCCTACCACTGGACTACGTGAAGTCCCTAGTTAGTGTGACCATTATTTTTAGTTAAATGATTTTATTGATCAATAATAATTTGATTTGGGATCTTATGTCTTACCAAATTAATACCCTGAGTATAGGAAAATGATTTGGTGATTAAGTGATAAATTTTATTTTGATACTTGTTTGCTTTGCTGAAAACACTATATGCCAAAGGAAAATAGAGTAGTATGGGATTTTATTTGAGGGGTAATGGTGGATTTTTATCTATGTTTTTATTGTGGATTTATAATTATTTGGGTTATTTATGGAAATTATCAGGTTAATTACTTTTAAGTATGTGACTTTATGAGTAATTAATGTCATTTGGAGATACAATTTAACATGGGAGACAACATAATCAAATTCATCTATGTTTTGGGTTTCAATATTAGTTTGGATTATATTGAAGGATTTTAAGGAAAATTGATTATTTAATGGTATTTATTTATCTTTGGGGTATTATTGGTTTAATTTTAGAAATTAAGATTAGTGTTTATTTATCTCAAGGAATATCTTTTTGGGGGATCATTAGATCTTATACTAACCATTTTGGTTTTGATTAATCTCTAAAGAAAATGTAAATATATAGTTTATCCTACATGGATCATGTGATTCTATAGAAGTTTATTCTAGCTCTTCTAGTGTGACCAAGTCTTTTTGAATACTCATCTTTTAAAAAAATGAGTTAGTGGTGGAAATTTATAAAATAATGAAACTCTACTTAAAAAGTAAGTAAATATCATTATATTCTTAATCAATATCATAAATGAATTCCTCATCATTATGTAAAGTAACTTAAAACCAAAAATGTTGTCTGTTTACTTTTCCTACTAGGAGATTAATGATCATTTGTCCCAACACAAGTTTGTAGTTTTCTTATTGTTAACATTCTCTTGATCATTATTTCTATCCCTCTCCATCAGAACTTGACACTTAGTTTATCATCCATATTCATGTTTTCCTACATGGAATCCGAGTATGGGTTATCATGGTTGACCTTTATACCTCTCTTTCTTTCTTTTAAAGTGATAGTTTTTTTGACACTTTTTCCGATGTAGGAATTTACATTATATTCTCAGGCCCAATTTCTTTTAAAATTGCGAGGACGCAATTTATTGAAGGAGGGGTGAATGTAACACCCCAATCTTCTACGGTACACTTCTCTTTGAATAATACAATAGTGTGTGTTGTACGCAACACTGAGTACAAGTACACCACGACTTACCATACTAGCCGTTCAAAAGAGGTTATGAATATTATTAACTAAATTTTAAATATTATATTATCCTTATAATTCCAATCCATATTATGAGATTCTACGACATGATTTATGAACAAATTCATTTTTTTAGATAAAAGAAGTATTTTTTAAAAAATGAAATTTTAACGCCTTTTAATGTCGAAGCTTTTTTAAAACCAATATTTGAAACTTTTATATATTCAATTTGACAAAATTATATTCTTATTTAGAATCAGGACATAATAATTTAGTATCAATAATGTTTTGGTGTCTTTCTAATAACTTTCATATTTAGGTGAATAGTGAAAAATTACTAAATTCTAACTGAAAATAATTTTTTTAATCAAAATAATTTATATTGTTAAATTATACATTTTAATGGTTTGTAAGTATAAATAGATTATATTTTTACTATTTAATCCAATGACGGTCATTTTACGTAATTTCATCTTGAAATTGGACATAAACAAGTGTCAAACTTTTGATAATTATTATTTCTTAAAAATACACCTTTTGGTTTTGAAAGCAGGAATCAATTTTAAATTAATAAATGAAACTTTTATGTTTTTAATTTGGTAAAATAGACTTCATTTTTGGATTTGGAATAACGAAATTAGACTAGGGTGAAATTTTGGTACTTTTCAGATAACTTTTATATTTTGATGAATAGTAAAAAATTACTAAATTTTAATTAAAAACAACCTTTTTAATCGAAGTAATTAATAGTGATAAATTATGAATTTGAGTGGTTTTAAATTATATTTAAAATATAATTTTACCATGTAATACAATGTGTGTCATTGAACATAATTTCACATTTAAACCAGACATAAACAAGTGCCAATCTTTTGATAGTTATTATCTCTTACAAACACGCTTTTTGTTTTAACAACGAGAATTAATTTTAAATTACTTTCTGCCACTTCTGTATTTCTAATTTGAAAAAATGGATTCCATATTTCTAATCAGGATGTTCAAATTGTGTAAATAGGTAACTTTTACTTTTAGACATTTTGGATAATTACTTCGGTAAATATTTTATTTACCATGGTTAAAGGGTAAATACGGTAAACAAGGGTTAAAAAATAATATTATAATAATACTAAATTACCCTAAAAAGTGTCTTAACCCTATTGGTTGATACATGGTCGACCATGGGCATCTTTGGGTTGATTTTGGGACCCCATTAATCCACTTGTAAGTGATAGGGACACTTTATTTAAATTCAATTAAAATGAATACAAAAATGACACAAGCATATATATTTTAGAAAAACAATTGTTACATAGGTTTATATATGTTGGATTTTAGACTATAAATATTACATAAAAATCTAAAAATATTTCCTACATAATGATATTTTATTTATAATTTTTGGAGATTAAATAATTTAATTTATTTATGACACAATGATGATGCAGCAATTACCATAATAGTGAACAATTAGAATAATTGATATTATAAATACCCAAATAAATATAATTTGAGACTTTTAATGAATTAAACGTATTTTATAGGATAATATGACATATTAGGATTGATTTAATTTACTTTTTTCGATGTAATCATTCTGTTATGAGTTTCACAAAAATCACCTATTGAATAGTGTCAAAATTGACATAAAAGAGTTTTTAAAACAAATATTATATTATTAATTGATATTAAATTCATAAAAATCTAATATTAGGCCAAGAGACTTATATAATGATATTTTTATCATTAATAAACCACTTGGGGGTCTCTTGGAGGTATATAGTATGTTTATTAACTATATAATATAAAAATACCAAGTGACATGGTAAATGTCAAACTAATTAACTAAGAGTTAAAACTAAAATATAAGGTTAATATAGTAACCCAAACCTGTCTAAATTATATTGGTTGAGTTGTTTTAGACCTATCCCCACATTAACCTTTGAATAATAAACTTTTGAGCCATTAGAAACCAAATATGAATTTATTATAAATTAATATTTCTAGCTTTTCCAAAGGTGCCCCTCACCCCTCTTATAAAAGGGAAATCCTCCTTCTCATTTCTTCACACATTCAAAGCCTTTTGGTTCGACCAAACCCTGCCCAAATACTCTCTCAACTTCCATAACTACAACCTAGAGGCCTTAGTTTGATCCGAAAGCCAACCTAAGGATCCCTTTTGATCAAATCAAAAGGAAGAACCCGAAGAAGAGGTAATGTTTTCACCACCCCTTTTCAAGTTCCTTTCTTCTTCCACTTCTTCTTTCTTTGTTATTACCATTCTAAAATAATAACTCCAGTATCTTATATATACTGTGATGTTATTATAAATATGGTACAACCATATTCAGTATTCTATCCACCCTTTGAATAACATGTCACCATATATGTGTACGTACGGCTTACCGTCTCCACGTCGTGGTGTAATTGTTATTCAATATATTATTATTTGGTTGGGTATAATAATGATGTGTAACTCATGAAAATAATAAATATAACATGATAATGATTCTTTATATATGATATACCATCCAATTATATATTATTTTAATATCAAAAGAATGATATTGTCGCTCGTGCGTACGTATGGACTACCGTCTCCACAAACGCGATGAGATTCATTCTCTATCGTATCCATTAAAGTATAATTATCATTTGATGATTTAAAAATAATGTTTAAGGACTTGATATCATTCTGGATATGAATAAGATATACCCTATCCATGAAAAACATGGCTTATGTAACAAAACATATAAAAGAAAATGAGTAAGTTAACACCTGAAACGACAATAATTCTAAGATATTATTAACAAAGAATTGTTAAAAGATCATATATGATATCATATTAATGAGTAATTTAATAACAATTATTTCAACATTATACAAGCGGTTAACCTACCCACAACCAAGGAAAATTACAAGCTAAGGGATTTTCTTATTTCACATTCAATTCCGTGAGATTTCCATTGTTCGCCACTAATTTATTGAAAGTGGTATATTGTGTACTGTCATTTGATATATATTATCATTATTCTCTTTATATTCATGTTATTATGTAAATAATTTGGTTGTTATTAACTTTTGGTCATACGACTCAGTTGATTACAACGTGGTAAGGGGTTTCTTATCTCACTTTTAATTCCTTGAGAATTCCATTATTCACCACTTATTTATTACATGTGGTGTGTGTACTTCCCATGTTTGTATTCATTGTGTAATATACTTTAATTCATGTATATTTATATCATCATTGTATGATCCTTCTTTCATGGTTGTATGTTTCGTATGTTACCCAATCAATAAGGGTATTTGAAATTTCAATTTCCATTTATTCGGCTTTACGCAAACTTCATTGATTATTTTACTCTGAGATTATGTATGGAATAACTATTCATTTGCCTATGTCATAATTTCCACTCCCCTTTTCTGTGGATATAATTTTGATACACATAATCACTCCATTGATAATTTCTCAGGTCATCGATATGAATTTGATAAGAGTAATTTTAACTCAGTCTCCATTTGTTGAGTTGAACATCCACTTCATTGGTGTTGTTTTTACAGGATTATGTGTGAATATCCTTTCATTGTTTTACACTGAATATCCAATCATATTTAGTTTATTTATATTTGTCATACATAATTATGTCGTTGATTTATCCTTAACCTAAGGATACGGCCTTTATGAGAGATTTCATCTCAAATTAAATTCCATTGAGACTTCTTTGTTGTTATACACCAAATCACTTTTATGTGGCGTATATAATGTACTTTGACATATTATATCATGAATACCTTTATTCTCATGATATTAAAAAGTTTTGATTACCTCAATTATTTGAATTCAAGTGTCTTTCTTTTGGTTATAATCTCTAACTAAAATTCCATTTTTAAATGTTTTAAAGACTTATTCATCAAAATCATTCCCATTAATGTCCATGTTTTAAAAATGGTTTTAAGGATTTATTTATATGGACATTAATGTTTTAAAATTATAACTCCTTTTAAAAAGTTTCAAAGTGGTATGGGACACTTTGATTCAAAAATCTATTTTTAAATGGCTTCTTGACAAATAGTGTGACTTTTAAAATGATTTCAAGAAAAGGGGGATATTTCTCTCAAATAGTTTTGATGATTATTTTCATCTATGTCAACATCCTTCATTATTCTTGATTGAGGTTAATGTGATACAATACAATATTCAATATTGTATCAAATGAGTTATGTTTGACTGTGGATGTGCTATTTTTATACCATTCATGGTTTGTAGTTAAAGTATTGACATTTCTTATGCTAGTTTTAATATGAATGTTTAAGTTATCTTTAAACCTGTTCATATGAGGAATGCATTGGACTTAATAAGTGACGGGTGGAGCCCACTATAGCTCCTCGATGCATCAGTAGGTCTAATGAGACAAACTAGTGTCTTGGCACAAGGCCTTGGCAAAATCTTATTTGTAGTCTTGGCACAAGGCCTTGGCTATGTGGTTATGATAGTCTGGCATTATGCATTCCATCATTATGAAAGGGGTTATTGATATTGCATGTGATCATTCGACTAGTAGAATATCCATGTGAGTAAGTAAATGGAATTATTTTATTTTATCTTTGCCATTTTATGCTGAAGTTCAAGTTTAAAAAGGATTTTGTTTTAATTATAAACTGCCTTAAGTGTTTATGCTTATCTATGAAATCCTCTGCTATAATGTTATCCTTATTGAGCATCTGAGCTCACCCCTTTCAATGTTTTATTTTTTTCCCAGTATTATGAAGAAATAATTTATGAATGACCTGCAGGGATAGTATGAGGGGATATGAAGACAAGATGTTTTTTTTATGATGTAATGTAAAACTTTATGATTGTATCTAGTGTTTCCAAGGATACTAAACTAATCGGTCTTTCGAGACTTGATCATTATTGTGATCATGCCAATTTTATGTAATAATGCACCGACTCTGGGTAACTGGGGTCGAGGCATTACAAATACCTTATTAATGAAAATTAAATTAATTTATATTATAAATATCCAAATAAATGTAAATTGAGAATTTTGATGCGTGAAACTAATTTTATAGGTTAATATTACTTTTTAGGATTGATTTAAAGTATTTTTTAGATGTAATAACGTTTTTTTTTCTTTCATGAAAACAAAATACTAAATAGTGTCAAAAATGACATAAATGAGTTTTTAAAATCATTTCTATATTTTGAAATGATATATTATTCATAAAATATAAGGTTCGTAAAAAGGAATTATATAATTATATTTATTTCATTAATTAACCACATGAGGTTCTCTTGGCATTTTATAGTATGTTTATTAACCATATAATATAAAATTACAAGAAGACATTGTAAAAGTTATACTATTTAACTAAGAGTTAAACCTAAAAGATAAGGTTAATATGGTGACCTAAACTTGTCTAAAACCTATTGGTTGAGAGGATTTATACCCATACCAACCTTATCCTATAAATAAATCCATTTTTATCCATTATATAGCGAAAATGAGTTTATAATAAAACAAAATTTTAAGCTTTTCTTAAAGTGACCATCACCACTTGTATAAAAGGGTACTTCCCCTTATCATAAATACACCCCTCCAAATCCATTTGGCTCAGCCAAAAACTACTCCAATATCCTCCCAAATGCAATAACTTCTTCATATAGTCTTTACTTTGATCATAAATCCATCCTATAAATCCCTTTTGATCAAATCAAAAGGAAGAACCCTAAGAATAGGTAATTATTTCATCACCTCTTTCAAAGTTCTTTTCTTCTTTCACTTATTTTTTCTTTGTTATTTCCATACCAAAATAATAAATCCAGTACCTTATACATACTGATATTTCATTATAAATATTTTACAACCATATTCATTATTATAGCAATCCTATGAAGGACAAATTCACCATACGTGCGTATGTACGGCTTACCGTCTAGACATCGTGGTGTACACTACTGGAAAAAGTGGAATTTCCAACAGTTCACAACTATTGGGGAAGGCTGCAGAACCGTTGGGAATATCTATCCCAACAGTTCTGTAAACCATGGGGAAGTAAGCCGTTGGGAAAATTTTTCCCAATGGTTTACAAAGAACCGTTGGGATAGGTTAAAAAAATCAACCTATCCCAACGATTAACATTAACTGTTGGAATATGTTTTCCCAACGGTTTTAAGTAAACCATTTGGAAAAACCAACAAAATATCTAGCTTTTCCCAATGGTTCACTCAAAACCGTTTGAAAAAATACAACTATACATCTTTTCCCAATGGTTGGAAACCATTGGGAAAAAGTTTATACCAACAGTTCCATCTGAACCATTGGTATAAACCCCCTTAGAAGACTATGCCAATGGTTTCAAACCGTTGGCATAGCCTATACTGTGAAAATTGCATAGTAGCCTGCAATTTACACAGGAGGCTGCAATTTTCAGAGGGGAGAAGCAGGGTCTCCATTCACCTGTGATTCTTCAATCCCTCTCGTTTACCTGCAATAACCAACTAACATATACATATACAGAACAAATTCATATACATTTAACGTATAATACATCCTGAAACTATACACATTCAGAATTAAATCAGAATTCATAATGTAATTATAAAGATACATAATTTAGAATTCATTTAGAATTATTTTTAAAATTCATTTAGAATTCATTTAGAATTCATTTTAAAATTCATTTAGAATTCAATTTCAGATGTAGATGACAATTATTTGTGAAATTTGGAATTCAATTCATAATTTGATCGGTTTTTCGTATACAGGTTTTTTTACTATATATGATATCCATTTTAAACAAAATACATGCACATGGAGTAGTACCGGTCACCCCATGCCTCGTATTGAGGCATGATTGACTAGTGCACGTCACACATGACCCATTGATCATTTTCCTGAAGTATCAACATATTCCAAAAGGGTTTCATTGGTTTTCCGTATGCTAGTTATTATCACTTAAAATGTGGTTCATTTAAAAAAATTGACATTTTTGAGTGATCCCCGCCACACCGTGACTCAGATTGAGGTGGGGTTGACTCGTAAACGTCACAAATAACCCATGGATTGTTGTCCTAAATTTTCAACAGAATCCGAATGAGTTTGGTCAGTTTTTCATATGTCAATTGTTGTTTTCACTTAAAATGCTTTCCATTTCAAATAAAAGTGATCCACTTTGAGTTTTGGTGGCCACACTGAGGCTCAGATTGAGGCGTGGTTGACTCGTACACATCGCAAATGACCCATGGATCTTTTTCCTAAAGTATCAACACAATCTGAATGTGTTTGGTAAGTTTTCCGTATGTCAGTTGTTCTTTTCACTTAAAATGAAGTCCATTTTAAACTATAGAGAGACAATTGGAGTGATCCCGGTCACACTGCGACTCGAATTGAGGTGGGGTTGACTCTTACATGTCACAAATGACCCATGGATCGTTTTCCTAAAGTTTCAATGCAATCCCAATGCGTTTGGTCGGTTTTCAGTATGTCAGTTTTTGTGTTTCACTTAAAATGTTTTCCAATTCAATGAAAAGTGAGTCACTTTGAGTTTCCCCGGCCACACCAAGGCTCGGATTGAGGCACGGTTGACTCGTAAACATAAAAAATGAACCATGGATTTTTTTCCTAATGTTTCAATGGAATCCAAATTAGTTTTGTGGGGTTTCAGTATGTTAGTTGTTTTTTTCACTTAAAATGTTTTCCATTTCAAAGAAAAGTGAGTCACATTGAGTCTTGGAGGCCATACCGAGGATTTGATTGTGGTGCGGTTGACTCATACACGTCAGAAATGACCCATGGATCCTTTTCCTTAAGTATCAACTGAATCCGAATGTGTTTGGTCAGTTTTTCGTATGTCAGTTGTTCTTTTCACTTAAAATGAAATCCATTTTAAACTATAGAGAGACACATCGAGTGGTTCCGGCCACACCACTCCTCGGATTGAGGTGGGGTTGACTCGTACACATCACATATGAATCAGGTATTGTTTTCCTAACGTTCCAATGGAATACGAATGCATTTGGTCAATTTTCTGTATGTTATTTGTTGATTTCAGTAAAAATGATGTCCTTTTGAAACAAAAGAGAGACACTTCAAGTGGTTCCGGCCTCACCGCGCCTTGGATTGAGGTGGGGTTGACTCGTACACATCAAATATGACCCATGGATCGTTTTCCTAATGTTTCAACCGATTCTGAATGTGTTTGGTCATTTTTCTATATTCTAGTTTTTCTTTTTAGTTAAAATGATGTATATTTAAAAAAAATACACTATGAGTGGTGTCAGCCGCACCGCGCCTCGGATTGAGGAGGGGTTGACTTTTAAACATAACATATGGCTCATGGATCATTGTGCCAAAGTATCAACACAATCAGAATTCGTTTGGTCAGTTTTTTTTATGTACTTAAAATGTTTTCCATTTTTAACAAAAGAGAGACACTTAGAGTGATCCCGGCCACACCATGACTCATATTGTGGCGGGGTTGACTCGTACACCTCAAAAATGACCCATGGATCGTTTTACTAAAGTTTCAATGATAACTGAATGCGTTTTGTTGGGTTTCAGTAGGTTAGTTGTTGTTTTCACTTAAAATGTTTTCCATTTCAAAGAAAAGTGAGTCACTTTGAGATGTGACGGCCACACCGAGGCTCGGATTGAGGTGCGGTTAACTCATAAAAATCAAAAATGACCCATGGATCCTTTTCCTAAAGTATCAATATAATCCGAATGCATTTGGTCAGTTTTCCGTATGTCAGTTGTTCTTTTCACTTAAAATGAAGTCCTTTTTAAACTGTAGAGAGACACTTCGAGTGGTTTCGGTCACACCGCACCTCGGATTGAGGTGGGGTTGACTCGTACACTTCACATATGACTCATGAATTGTTTTTCTAATGTTTCAATGGAATTTGAATGAATTTGGTCGGTTTTCCGTATGTCAGTTGTTGTTTTCACTAAAAATTATGTCCTTTTGAAACAAAAGAGAGACACTTCGTGTGGTTCTGGCCACACCAAACCTCAGATTGAGGTGGGGTTGACTTTTACACATCAAAAATGACCCATGGATCATTTTCCTAAAGTTTCAATGGAATCTGAATGCGATTTGTTGTGTTTTCGTATGTCAGTTGTTGTTTTCACTTAAAATGTTTTCCATTTCAATGAAAAGTGAGTCACTTTGAGACGTGGTGGCCACACCGAGGCTCTTATTGAGGCTTGGTTGACTCTTACACGTCATAAATGACCCATTAATCCTTTTACTAAAGTATAAACAGAATCAGAATGTGTTTGGTCGGCTTCCCGTATGTTATTTGTTCTTTTCACTTAAAATGAAGTCCATTTTAAACTATAGAGAGACACTTCGAGTGGTTCTGGCCACACCGCACCTCTTATTGAGGTGGGGTTGACTCTTACACGTCACATATGACTCATGGATTTCTTTTCTAATGTTTCAACGGAATCTGAATGCATATGGTCAGTTTTCCGTATGTCAGTTGTTGTTTTCACTAAAAATTATGTCCTTTTGAAACAAAAGAGAGACACTTCGAGTGGTTCCGGCCACACCGCACCTTGTATTGAGTTGGGGTTGACTCTTACACATCAAATATGACCCATGGATAATTTTCATAAAGTTTCAACAGAATCTGAAGGTGTTTGGTAGGTTTCTCGTATGTCAGCTGTTGATTTCACTTACAATTTAGTCCATTTTGAACAAAAGATGGACAGTTTGAGTGGTCCTGGCCACACCGCAACTCGGATTGAGGCAGTGTTGACTCTTACACGTCACATGTGACCCATTTATAGTTTTCCTAAATTTTCAACAGAATCCGTAGGCATTTGGTCAGTTTTCGTTATGTCAGTTGTTGTTTTCACTTAAAATTAAGTCCATTTTAAACAAAACATAGGATCTTTGAGTGGTGTCGGCCACACCGGGCCTCATATTGAGGCGGGGTTGACACATACACATCAAATATCAGTCATGGATCATTGTTCTAAAGTTTCAACACAATCAGAATTTTTTTGATTGGATTGGCGTATGTACGTAAAATATTGTCCATTTGGAACAAAAAAGAGGCATTTTGGGTGGTCCCGGCCACACCGTACCTCGGATTGAGAAGGGGTTGACTATTAAACGTCACATATGACCCTTTTATCATTTTCCTAAAGTGTCAATAGAATTCAAAGGCGTTTGGTCAGTTTCCCGTATGAAATTTGTTGATTTCACATACGATTTAGACCATTTTGAACAAAAGAGAGATAGTTTTATTGGTCCTAGACACACCGTGGCTCGGATTGAGGCAGGGTTGACTCGTACACGTCACATATGACCCATGGATCGTTTTCCTAAAGTTTCAACAGAATCCTAAGGCATTTGGTTAGTTTGGCGTATGTCAGTTGTTGTTTCCACTTAAAATTAAGTTCATTTTAAAAAAAATAGAGTCACTTTGAGTGGTGTCGGCCACAACGGGCATTGGAATGAGGCAGGGTTGACTCATACATGTCACATTTGATCCATGGATCATTTTACTAATGTTTATAAATCAGAATATGTTTGATCGATTTGGCGTATGTACGTAAAATATTGGGCATTTTGAACAAAAGAGAGGAAGTACGGGTTGTCTCGGCCACACAGCTCCTCGGATTAAGTTAGCGTTGACTCATACACATCACATATGACCCATGGATCGTTTTTCTAACGTTTCAATATAATATGAAGTCATTTGGTAGGTTTCTCATATGTGAGTTGTTGATTTCAATTACAATTTTGTCCATTTTGAACAAAAGACAGACAGTTTGATTTGTTCAGGCTACACCGCAGCTCGGATTGAGGCTAAGTTGACTCTTACAAGTCACATATGACCCATGGATTGTTTTGATAAAGTATTGACACAATACGAATGCGTTTGGTCGGTTTTCCGTATGTCAGTTGATGTTTTTCAATTAAAATGGCATACTTTTGAAACAAAAGGCAGACACTTTGAGTGGTGATGGCCACACCGCGCCTCGGATTGAGGCGGAGTTGACTTTTACGCGTCACATATGTCCCATGGATCGTTCTCCTAAAGTTTAAACGGAAACTCAATGCGTTTGGTCGGTTTTCCGTATGTACTTAAATTGTTGTCGATTTTAAGTAAAAGAGATCCACTTAGAGTGATTCTGACCACATCGTGATTCAGATTATGGTGGGGTTGACTCGTACACGTCACATATGACCCATGTATCATTGTGATAACGTATCGACACAATCTGAATGTGTTTGGTCGGTTTTCTGTATGCCAGTTGATGTTTTTCACTTCAAATGATGTCCTTTTGAAACATGATTGAGTTGGTTTTCCATATGTACTTAAAATGTTGTCCATTTTATGAGAATCCAATATGTGGGGGGTTGTTCATTGTCCAAGGAAGAGGGGGGGGGATATACGGGGGCTGTCTGGGGGGCTGTCCGGGGGGATGTCTGGGGTCCAGGGAGGAGGGTGGGGGGGCTGTGCGGGGGGCTGTCCAGGGGGTGTTCGGGGGGGTTGTCTGTGGTCCAAGGAGGATGGTGAGGGGGTTGTCTGGGGGACTGTCCGGGGGGATGCTCAGGGTGATGTCCGGGGGATATCCGGGGCAGTTCGGGGGTTGTCTGGGGTCCAAGGAAGAGGGTGGGGGGGCTTTCCAGGGGCTGTATGGGGGGCTGTCTGGGGGGTTGTCCGGGGTCCAGGGACGAGGGTGGGGGGGGCTTTCTGGGGGCTGTCTGGGGGGCTATCTGGCGGGGCTTTCCGGGGTCTAGGGAGGAGGGTGGGGGTTTTCTAGGGTCTAGGAAGGAGGGGGTTCCAAAACACACAACCTCTAAAAGACAACAACATCCATAAAAACAGATAATATATAAAAATAACTCAACTGCAATACTATGCTACGATTCTAGATAAAACAAACAACTAGAATAGATTAAATATCAAATCTCAGTAATATCAGTCAAAAATGTAATGGATCAACTTGTCCCACATCACCATCACCATCATCACCCTCGTCTTCATCCCCATCATCGTCCTCGCCCTCGCCCTCCTCCTCGTCCTCGCCCTCGTCACCCGCCTCGCCCTCCTCCTCTCCCTCCTCTTCTGCATCAGACACCTCACCATCTTCATCGTCAAGCTGGACATCATCCTGACCACCACTAGAACTACCACCTGGTGCACCATATATAGAACGTATCAACGACATATACTCATCAAAAGCTGGGCTGGCCTCTGCTGGAAGTGTAGGACGTTGAACTTCAATAAATTTCATAAACGCACTGTTTGCCCTAGCAGACTGTTCTGCTGTCTCTGTGGACCTTTTCTCAGCCTGTTCTACCTGTTCCCTAACTTTCTGTAGCTTGGTGGCACTATAGCTCGTATATGAGGAGGTCCAATACCTCATCGGGGCTATCCTAGGTCGGCAGCGTACTCTGCCAGAATGCTCCTCTCCCAACACCTGATGTAAGTGATATGTTGGCCCAAAATTGTCTGGTTTTTGGGAATCAAGGGCCTCCAAAGCAGCCTATTAAAAATATAAATATATCATTAAGTTACAAAATATATGTTAAAAAATAAATTCAACAGATTAAAACTTACAATCTGCAGCCAAGTCGCTTCGTTGACGGCACTTCCATCCTTTTTCCGTCTACTTGAGCAAAGCAGTTTTGCTGGAGGCAAACATCCTTCAATATTTTGTATTTTCCTCTACAATGACATTGAAAACTAAAGTTATATGAAAAATATATCAAACTATTAAATAATTTAGGTAAAAAAAGAAAGTGTAAGTCATAGAGAAAACTTATAAACAATTTTCATATCTGCTTCCTCTCATGATCAGGCATCGTAGTGCGTCCCAGTGTGTGGAGGTATTTTTTTGCATCAATGTTATTTTTATTTTTTCCAGATGATTCCTAAATAAAATTCGAAAATTCAACAGATATTATTAATGAAAAACATGAAAGTTATTATTTAAATACCTAAAATGTTATTAATACCTTAAACTAGGTACTCGTCCAATGAGTAATCATCTGAATATACTGCTCTATAGGATAATAATACACCACTGGTACCGCCTCTAAATCAGTGCCAACTCTAGCAACCTAGCCAATATACAACTCATTCTTGTAGGCTCTCCAAATCTCGCCTAAATCTTTAGACGTTCCGATCGTGCACCCTCACCATCAGGAAAAATAAATTTAAGCTGAAATCAAAATATTAATTCATATAAATAAAAAAATACTTCTTGGAATTAAATAGAACAGAATTTTTTACCCATATCTCTGCCCAAGCTCCATCCTTGACCTCATGTGGAAAATGTCTCCATGATAGCAGGCTGACGTGAATGATGTAGGAGTATTTGGCAAGCGTCGCCAAAAAACATTGACATTGCTACCCTGTTTTCTCAACCATTTGGTTGTATTCATTATAATCCACCATAACCTGTGTGCGATGGTTCCACACCGAACGCATGCGTGTACGCCCCCACCCATGCCTCATGTCAGTAGATGTATCTGTCATGAAAGAAAAACAAATATTTTATCAAAACATGTTATAATGAAAATAAATATTTCTATAAAAATTTGTTAGGGTTTTATAAATATACCTTTGTCGGTCTGATCGCTGAGTGCCGCTGGATCCACCGAAACTGATGGAACAACCTGGGGTGGAACAAGAGTCGAAGACCATGGAATATAGAAGCTCGGAGAGACAGAAGTAGAAGGAAAACAAGATGGGACAGCTGTCTGACCGGATACTGACTGAGGAGTGGGAATCATCATGGGATGTGAAAATGATTGGCTAGAAGGTGCATAAGGTATCGAAAACATGGGAGGCCTAAATATCCCATGTGTCTCTAACAACACACTGGGATCAGAATGTGGGAAGGATGACATGTCAGTGGGAGGGGCAGGGTCTAGTCGGGTATGCACAACTGCTCGTCCTCCTCTGGTACAAACCCTCCTCGTACCTCCGGCCTAAGTATTAGTACCAGTACTAGGCTCCTCGTCGAATATCTGTCGATGTATAGGTGGATCCTATGAAAATGTTTACAAAAAAATTAATCACATGACATTATATATTCTTTAAATATATCAATTTGAAATAAACTACTCACTACAGGCACTAATGATGGAATTCCCAACTCCGTCATTCAATGATTGTTATTCGTCATTTTTTTCCTTCGTCTCTCTTCAATTGGCTTCATTTCCTGCGTTTTGAAAACAAATATGTAATTAATTAGAAAAAGAAAACTAATGTGTAACCCAAAAAAAATAAATATATGAGGGAATAGGGGGATTTATTCATAATTTTTCTATCAATTGTTTTAGAAGATCTTGAATGGATTTAATAAATCATACAAGTTTTAATGCTCACCAAGTTAGAAATATTGTTTGACTATGTTTTAATACAGTTCAATTCCAAATTAGAAAATGAAATTCAAATAAAACTGCAACCAATTAACATTTAAAATTCACGTAATGGTCAATTAAGATATCAATTGTTTTAGAAGAGCTTGAATGGATTTAATAAATCAAAAAAGTTGTAATGTTAACCAAGTTAGAAATATTGTTTTACTATGTTTCAATACAGTTCAATTCCAAATTAGAAAATGCAATTAAAATAAAACTACAACCAATAAACATTGAAAATTCACATAACGGTCAAGTCAGCTATCAATTGTTTTAGAAGAGCTTGAATGGATTTAATAAATCATACAAGTTGTAATGTTCACCAAGTTAGAAATATTGTTTGACTATGTTTGAATACAGTTCAATTCCAAATTAGAAAATGCAATTCAAATATAACTGCAACCAATAAACACTGAAAATTCACATAATGGTCAAGTCAGCTAAAACATATTTGTGATCAATACTAAATCAATTTGAATATTACCATCCTTAACAACCCAACTCGAGGTAAACCAAAAGAATTAAGAACATGGATGGTTGATTCTATATATTTTAAACCACAACTTCAGGTTCATAATCAACTCTGACAATTGATCTATTTGAGTCATCAAAAGAAATAAATGGATTGGTTCCAATGGCACTAGGGATAGTGTCTATTCCATCATCACCATCATCAAAAATATGTCTTGGAATTACTTCAACTATGACACCAAATTCAGGTCAAAGTTGGTCTTTTACATAAAAGACTTGTTTATCCATTGATGCCAACACATATAGTTCTTCGGTAGCAAGAGTACGAGTCAAATTAATTACTCGAAATCCACAATCACCAACAAATTTTCCATGTCCCATCATCGAATCAAACCAATGGAATTTCATCATTTTGACTCGTCCATGAGAGTAATAATCCAATATTTTTTATTTTCTCAACAACTCCATAATAACCCACATTTTAAAATCGCGGTCTACTATCTGATGCACTGGCATAACAATCTGTTGTGGCAGTAACCATAACACCATCATGTTGTGTTCTCATGTTCTTTTCTTGTTCAGTGACAAAAAATTTGTACCCATTGATAACAATTTATTTACAGTCACGAACCACAGTATTAGGACTAAAATCCAATGCTCTTATTTCCTCAGAGACAGAGTCAGTAGAAAAACTCAATACCTGCAATATAAATGACATTTAAACTTAATTAAATATTGATATAATTATTTTAAACATTAATTTTTTTATACCTTCAATTTTAACCAAGATGAAAACTCTTTCCTATGCAAAGTCTCACTCCTTCTCAAAGATAAAAAATGATGATTCCTATTTATCATTGTTTTATGTTCCCTGTAGATAAAAACTATTAATATTTTAACAGATATATATGTAAGATATACATAATCAATTTAGTTACCTGATATAGTCATCGAACAAATCACAGTTGAACAAAACAATACGATGTGCCATCTCCCACTCTTTATGGATTAATTTCTTCAATGTATATGATCCAGGAATTCCTCCTATTTGAGGAAGTGATGGGAAACTGGGTTCAATTTTCTCATACTGTTCTTCTTCACTTCTCATTGGTCTGTTTAATCTTGTAGTAAGATCAGACAAATACATCGAGCAGAAATCCATATATTCTTGAGCCAAATAACCATTCATGATAGAACCTTCGGGATGATTTCTATTTCGGACATAAGACATTAATGTGAAGATATTTATTTCTGTTGGATACATCCAACGAAAAGAAACAGGTCCTCTGAGAAGTATTTCAGTGGGAATATGGACAGTCAGATGCAGCATGCATGTGAAAAATGATGGAGGAAATATTTTCTCCAACTCACACAAAATTAATGGGGCATCTGTCAACATTTTTTTCAAGAAAGACTTGGACAACATCTTAGCATAAAGATCTCTAAAAAAATGGCACAACCGAATAACTGCCACCCTTACATTATTGTAAAAAAGTTGATGGATTTCTATTGGAAGCAACTCATGTAGTAGAACGTTATAATCATGAGTCTTCAAAGATTTTAGCTTCAACTCTCTTCTGTTGACACGTTTAGATATGTTTCTTGAATAGACATCAGGAAATATAATAGTCTCTAATACTTCCAGAAATTGTTTTTTCCCATAGGTGTCATCACATAAGAAGCACATGGAAGTTGCAATTTATTTTCACTGATACGCACAGGATGCAATTCTGGTCTGAGGCCCCAATCCACCAAGTCACGCCAAGATTGTAAATCATCTTTTGTCTTCCCCTTGACATTTAGAAGAACCAAAAGCAACATTTCGCATATATTCTTTTCAATATGAATTACATCTAAGCAATGACGTAACAAATTATTGTACGAAGTAAGCATCTGTCCAAATAGATTAAAACCATCGCATGAAAGACCCAGCCTCACATTACGCACGTCAGCTGCAAAATCAGGATGTCGAGCATCAAATCTCTGCCATACAAATCCATCTGCAGGATGAACCAACTCATCATTAGTCTTATTTAACTCGGTATCATGCCATCTCATTTTTATTGATATGTCATCAGACATAAAAATATTCTGATGTCTGGGGATCAATGGAAAGTGCCACAATACATTTTGTGGAACGCGGGATAGTGTTCCATCAGATTTTGTCTTCCATCGGGATGTGACACATTTTATACAATCATTTCGTTCAGAGGTTTCCTCCCAGAATAAACTGCAATATTTCAGGCAAGCATGAATTTTGTTTCTTGAAAATCCAAGTTCCTCAACTAACTTCCAAGCCATATAGTGGTTTGAGGGAATATCTGCATCATCTGGAAGTAAATCCTTCAAGAGGGTAAGAATGTAATCGATTTCTGTATTAGAAATTCCATACATAGTTTTCCCATGAAACAATCAGAATAAAAATTCCATATTTTTCATTTTATCACATTGTTGATATACTGGAGTCGTGGCAGCATCATTAAATTTTTTTCACCCTATCAATATCATCATTTTCACTAGATGCATCAGATGTCCTCATAACAAAGTCTTCTTGAGTCGAAATCTTTTCTTTTTCATGATGGCGAATAAACAGAAACCGATCATCTAATAAATTATCCATTCCAGTCCTTTCATTTCGATCATCACCAATTTGACGTTTCATTTTCTCCCCATTGTGATACCACACAAAGTAGTTTTCTTGAAAACAATTTTTGGTTATGTGGTAGCTGACTTCTTCACAGCTCAACCAAGGTCTACCAACACAATTGGAACATGGGTACTGTATGCGACCACTATCTGAAGAATTGTGAAATGAAAAATCTATAAAGCTCTCCAAATTGTTTTGAAAATCGCTTGAGATCTGATCGGTTTCATACATCCAACTTCTGTCCATTCAGTAAAAAGAATTTATATAAGTCATTTTGTCATAAACAGTTCAATAGGATTGAACTTTAATAGAAAATATATTTCAAAATCCATTATCAATAATAAAATCCCTTTGAGAATTTTTAAAAAATATTTGGAGTATTCTAAAGGCACCCCCATTTGGAAAAGTCACATTAAATGCCCAATTTCCACACCAAACCATTGAAAAAAATTAACATCAGACAATCATCGACCACAAATAACTTAACTGGAAATTAAAAAATAGAAACCAAATGTGATATAGAATTAAATGTTATGTTAGGGGAAATGAGATTAAATAGATACAACAACATCATAAATGGTTCCAACATCATAAATGGTTCCAACCTCATAAATGGTTCCAACATCACAAATTTTGATTAAAACCACCCAAAATAGGAATGAGAATTCCTCATACACCTAATCCCTAATAAAACAAACCAAATCTCCAATTAAAACATTGAATTTAGGGTTTCCACCTCACTTGGACATCCCTACCCCCACCCCACCCACCCCACTTGGACAGCCCTACCCCCACCCCAATTGGACAACCCAGCACCCCCACCCCACATGGACATCCCTACCCCCACCCCACTTGGAAAACCCAGCCCCCCCCACCATACCTAGACACCCCTACCCCCCACAACCCACTTGGTTAACCCAGCCACCACCCCCCCCCCCCCCGCCCCCCACCTGGACAGCCCTACTGTCACCCCACATTGACAACCCATACCCCCCACCCTACCTAAACAGCCCCTCCCCCACCCCAACTGCACACCCTCCCCACCCCACTTGGACAACCCTGCCTGGACACCCTCCCCCACCCAACCTCCACACCCTCCCCCACCCCAAACAGCCCTACCTTACTCCATTTGGACAACCCAGCCCCTTCCCCACCCTACCTAGACAACACCTCCCCCACCCCAAACAGCCCTACCCCCACCCCATTTGGACAAATCAACCCCTCCCCACCCTACCTAGATAGACCCTTCCCCCACCCTACCTAGACAGCCCCTCCCCCACCCCAAACAGCCCTACCCCCACCCCATTTGGACAACCCATCCCCTCCCCCACCCTACCTAGACGGCCCCCTCCCCCACCCTCCCTAGACAGCCCCTCCCCCACCCCAAACAGCCCTACCCCCACCCCATTTGGACAACCCAGCCCCTCCCCCACCCTACCTATACAGACCCCTCCCCCACCCTACCTAGACAGCCCCCCCCCCCACCCCAAACAGCCCTACCCCCACCCCATTTGGACAACCCAGCCCCCTCCCCACCCTACCTAGATAGCCCCTCCCCCACCCCACTTGGAGATCCCTCGACATCCTCCCCAGATGGATAGCTCTACCCCACCCCACTTGGATAGCTCTACCCCCACCACACTTGGACAGCTCTACCCCCACCCCACATGGGCAACCCACCCCACCCCACCCCACTTGGAAAACCCAGCCCCCCCCCACCCCACCTGGACAACCCTAACTGTAATTATGGGTAACCAACGAAATCAATTCAATTGAACTTAAATTTAAAATAAATCAAGGATAAAATAACTCAGGATCATATTGACCTCTTCAATATCAACCAAAATTATTCAATACAGATAAATCACAACAAAAGCAGAACCTAAAATGATATATTGATTGTGTTCATAAGGGAATCATAATACACAATACATTGTAGAAAAATGGACTGAAAAAATATAACGTAAATGAAGGGGCACCTCCCAATTTAGAATGGAAGAACAAAAATTTCTTGAATCAAAGATAGATGCCCCGTTGGAAATTAGAGTTAGCACCCTCTAGAGCAGGTTGTGGAGTAGGGTTCCAACCGTAACCAAAAATTATATATTCTTTATTTTCGTAAGGGGATCATAATACACACTAGATTTCACCAAAATAGAATAACCAAATCTAAAATAAATTAACACACACGAACTGATTTAAATGGGAAGAAAAAATCTAAAATCAATGAACTCACACATCCAGATTTAAATAAGAAGAAAAAATCATTGAAAACCAGGCCTGTTGTGTTGGGAAGTAGTGTTTGTGTTGAGATTTAGAGGCAAACCTTCCAGAAGATTGAGGTTTAGGGAAAAAAATTCGAGAGGGTGCAACCAGGTCTCGGTTAGGGAAAAATTTTCGAGATTTCTGGAGTTGCAGAATGATGATATTCGTGTATTTTCTTTCCCAACGGTTTTAAAAAACCATTTGGAAAGTTATATTATCCCAAAGGTTTCAAAAAACTGTTGGGAAACACCTCTTAATTCCATATATACCAATGGTTATGATAGAACCGTTGGTATAGGCGTCTTCATCTTTCCCAACGGTTTCACTAAATCGTTGGGAAAACTCTATTTTACCCATTTTTTCCAATGGTTTCATCAAACCGTTGGGAAAAACAATTTTTACAGATCTTTACCAATGGTTTTTGGAAACCGTTGGTAAATAATACCTATACTAATGGTTCAAAGAACCGTTGGAATACAAGTGTTGGGAAAAACTGGATTTCCAGTAGTGGTAGCTTTTTATTCAACACTTCATTATTAGGATGGGTATAATAATGAGTGTAATTGTTGTAAATAATAAATATATCATGTTAATTATTTTGTATATATAATATAACATCCAGTTATATATGAGTTCACCATCAATAGAATGATATCGTCGCTCGTGCGTGCGTACGACTTACCGTCTGCAAGATGAGATGAGATTCATTTTCACGTTCATCATTCAACGATGTTTATATATATATATATATATGTTAATAAATATAAAATATATGAAATAATAATTCTATTAGAAATATATATGTTTTTTTTGTGTGTGTATTTAAATATATCTCATTCACTCACTTGCATTCAATATGATATAAAAATGGAAACAGTGTTTATGCGTTCGTACGACATATCGTCTCCATAAATGGTGTTTTACATTTTATATATAAATCTATTATACATACTTATATTCTGAATATATATGATACATAAATAATGTTTTATATTCTGTAATCAATTAAATCATGTTATAAGTTATAGAATCAAAAATATAAAGTTAAAACATGAATGATAAGGAATGTTATTATTACCCAAAATGTTATTTTAATGTAGAAATTATTATTAATTGGTTAGTATAAAGCCGCAAACGAATAAATTATGAGATAATAAGTTTTAATATGGTTATTTTATAATTTAATAACTTTCTATGGTCATTATACAAGAGTTTAAACATACCCCCGAACAAAGGAAAGTACAAGGTAAGAGTTAATTCCTCGATATCATTATTATCTGAGATTGTTTATGTGTAAGTATTTACGGGGAAATTTATATCATCTATTTCCAAGTTTCATAAAAATGTTTTAAAGATTAATATTTTAAAGTTTTTTTTAATGTAATATTTATCAAGATAATTATTTTAAATGTTTTAATTATTTATTTTTCTAAATCTTTTTTAATTAATGTCCATGATTTAAAAATGATTTTTTGGATTTTTTTTATATGGACAGAATTTTTTTAAAATGTCAATTACATTCAAAAATTTCAAAGTGATATGGTACACTTTGATTCCAAGATCTCTTTTAAATGACTTTATTTATAAATTTGTGAGTTTTAAATGATTCCACAAAAAATGATATTTCTCTCAAAGTGTTTTACTCATAATTTTCAACTATGTCAACATCCATTACTGGATATTATTCTTGATTGAGTTTGGTTTATTATAATATAATATTCAATATTGTATTGAATGTTTTACGATATTTTTGACTATGGATGTGATATTTTTATACCATTCATGGTTTATGGTTAATGTATTGAAATTGCGTATGCTAGTTTTAATACGAATGTTTATGTTATTTAAAACATTTTCATATGTGGAATGCATTAGTCTTAGTAAGTGATGGATGGTGCCGACTATAGCTCCTTGATGCATCGGTAAGTCTCATTAGACAAACTAGTGTCTTGGAGAAAGGCCTTGAAAAAATATTTATTTGTAGTCTTGGCACGAGGCCATGACTATGTGGTTATGATGTCTGACATTATGAATCCCCTTGTTATGAAATTAGTTATTACATGTGATTATTATAATAGTTTAATATCCATGTGCAGGTTTATATCGTAATGTTTGATTAATTTTTTCCATATTTTTTTATTTTTATTTTTAAAATTATGTTTATTATTACACATCTTTCCACAAATGCTTATAACTTCCACTAAGTTATTTACCCTTACTGAGCAACTGAGCTCAAACCTTTCTTATGTTTTGTTTTCCAAGGATTCCAAAAAGTGTGTTATGATTGATATGAAAGGTTAAGAGAGGGTAATAATGGAATTTTAAAATGATTATTTATGTTTTATTTTATGTTTGAATTTTTAAATTAACTTCAATGTATGAAATATATTTTCCAAGACTACTAAAACTATTCGGTCCTTCGGGACTTGATTCCTTGTAATCTTGACATTGTATTAAAATAATGCATCGGATCTGGGATTTTGGGGTCTGGGTGTTATATTCATTGTGTTCCTTCACATAGCTAGGTTCATTTAATTATTTTTCCTATCCCCATTAATGATGTTTTTACCTATTTGAATATATTTTTTGTGCCAAATCCTTGCCCAAAATCGTCACACTATTGGTAAATCATGTAAATTAAGGCGCCTACTTAAAGTAGTGAATATTACATGGAAAATAATACATTTTGTAGATTTAGGTTTTACTGAATTTATGGTTATGTGGGGATCTATGTGGCCCCCCAATACTTATAAGCATAGTTCTTGTTCTTCTATAACACCCCAAGATTTTGTGAATTATTTTTTTCAAATTAATTTAATCTTTTTGATATTTGTTAGTTAACATAACATTGAAAATATTTTATTTTATATTAAACCACTATTTTTTTATTGCATACTATATAAAATAAATAAATATTATTTTTATCTACATACAACACTAAGGTTACCTTTCATTGCATGAAATAATGACTTTCCATGATGGCCTATGTAACATGCATAACCCAGGTTTTCTGAACAATAATAAATTATTAAAATATGATTATTTAATATAATAAGATATATCCTAGATTTTAAATTATAGGTTATGAGTAGTATTAAATAACTTATGAAAAATATATGTCTTACACAAGTACAAGATTATTTGATACGTTATCAGTTAATTAGAAATTAAAATATAAGAAACAAAATATAAAGGATTTACATTTATTTTTATGCTCCCAAATGTGTTTTTTCTTAATAAATTAAATTAATTGCAATAAGTAAGTGATATTATTGTAATATATATTATATATATTCAACATATGATTTTTAACATTCATTCAATATATTTGATAGACATAAGATGAGAATAAACCCTATTTTATGCTTAAAACCCTAAATTTTTATAGAGGTAGTTTTACTGCCTTTTAAGGGAAAATACATTTTAAATCCAATTTTTCTAACATTAAAAGATTATATATCTAAAAATAAACTTCATAATTGGAATTTAAACATAAAAATTAGGTTAAGGTAAATTTTTTTTTATTTTTTTGTACGGTTTCATTTTTTAGTGAATAGTTAAAAATACTCAATTTTAATTCAAAATTTATTTTTCATATAATTTTTTATAGGGTTAAATTGTATTTTATATTGGATTAAAATATTAATTTGAAAATATTTAAATAAATTAATAAAATTTAGTTCAATATAATCAATTTCAATTTGAAATTGAATATAAAAACATGGAAAACCTTTAAACAATTTTACTTTAAAAACACGCATTGTCAACCTGATTATGGAATTGATTTTTAATTAATCTATATCACTATTGTGATTGGAATTTCAAAAAAATATATTCCATATTTTAAATAATATTAATTTATAATTTATAATATGGTTTACTTATTTTTGACCAAAATGATTAGTGAAAGTAACTAAAATAAATTACAATGATTAAGGTTGAATTAAGCTTAATAATGGACTAAACCATAAACTTAAGGGATAAAGAGAACTATAAACATGTCCAAAATACATTGGATGTCCAAATTTAGACCCTATACCACATTTTCTATACATTTTACCGTTATTTTATCCCCATGAAATAAAAAAACGTGGGTGGGGTTTCCCTTTTCCAAAATATTACAAAAGTGTAACTCTTCCACCATTATAAAAGGCCTCCTCTAATCCCACATCCTAACACCTCCCAATCCACTTTTTCTCATCATACCTCTACAAAAATTTCTCCCAAACATCCCTCAAATCATCCTTGAATCATCTTTTGGGCATAAATCCTTCTATGGAATCCCATTGTTGCAAACCAAAAGGTGTTACCAGATTAAGAGGCAACACCCTCCCTCAAACTCATTTCTTTTAGTTTCATTCTCCAATCACTCAAATATTATAATTACATTATTGTATAAAAAATATTATACTGAATATAATAGTATTTTTGTTATTATATGTTTTGAACCTACACATGCAGACACTACCATCTAATGGGTAAGGAACATACTGCTTACATGTACGGGGAACTATCGCCTCTCTAAATGATGACTGTTTATTTTTTCATTAACACCTATCATGGTGGGAATTATGATAGAAAATATATTTATATATGTTTTATATTCCATTTTTTATGTCTTTAAGATTCTTTAATTCTTTTACAACACATATATTTATACTTACCATTTTGATTTATTACGATAATTTAGTTGGTGGAAGTGTGGACTACCGCCCCCTCAAAGCGATGTGATTTGTTCATACACTACATGGAATATACTAAATATGGATTTAGATAATATATATGATACATATGATATAATAAATCTATTTTTATAATTATATATATACATATATATACATATATTTATTTTTCTTTCTTTCGACATGATAATTAAAATGAAATAGTGTGCATGCTTATGTACAGCTTACCGTCTCTAGGAACGGTGAATTCTATTTCATAATTATATATTCTATGGATTATTATAATACAAATATGCTGAATATAAAATATATTTATATCATGGTTACATTCTAGAAATAATGATATAAATATAAGGACTAATGATATAACAAATTAAGACACATGTAAAAATAATAATATATTACCTGAAGTGAAACCCTAATAGTGAATGGTTAACAAGAGGGTAATATAAATCTATAATAACAAAATATATGGTATTATAATTTAAACTAAGGTTCTTTGATATATTTAAAATAAATTTATAATTATTACATAGTAGGTTTCAATGAGTATGATGATAGTCAAGACAAAGGGTAAGGGAATTTCATCTCACTCTTTATTTCTGTGAGATATATGACATATTCACATCTCACTTATTTTTTTTGGTGTATATACTAAAAATTAAATTATTATATTCCTATTATAATAAAATCTTTCGGTATTTACATAACAATTTTTATGATCTTTTTCAAGGGGTTTATGTTTCAAAAGATACCAAATAGGTAAAGTAATTTTGTCTCAATTTTCCTTCATTTAGACACATTCCATATTATAAACCTATATTTTTATGTAAATTTCATAAAATGAAATTTTAATGTCATAAAATGTATTTAATAATTTTCATGATATTTTAGATCTCCATTTAATTTATTTTTTCTACACAAGGAGTGTAATTCAATTTCATGTTTGGAAAGAGTTTATTAAAACAATCTCACTGTTTATCGAGATTATTCATGACCACATTTTAATTAATGAAATATTTTGAATCAAATTTTATGAATACCCATGAATTTTAATCTCCTAAGTTTTTTCTTGATGTCTTCACGTATTATTAAAAAAATTGGCTAAATTCTTTTTATTAAAATATGACCATACCTATCTATTCGGTCGAAACTATGTGTTCCTTCAAAACCAAGTTTTCTAAAAAAGTTTCCAAGAATATTATACTAATATCCTATGACCATTAAAATACATTTTAACCCATTTACCATTTATAACTGGTTTTTTAAAATATGAATCTTCTTTTAATTTTCCATTTTACGTAATTTTAAAAACTTTTATGGTGCAAAAGGAATGTACATCATGTATGATTTTACCTACTATCATTTATTTGAAGCTTCCATTTCATGTTTGAGAGATTAATTTATTATAAAATGTTATTAAAACCAATTTTCAATGAAATTATTTTCAAAATTATATCAAGATTATTTTATATATTCTCAAGTAAAAATAGTTTTCAAAAGATTTTCAAGCCCCTCTACATGTTTTCAAAGGAAAAAAAGGAATTTCTAAATGTTTTAAATGCTTCCCTTATAATTTTTTCATGTTTATTTTGGAGAAAAAATTCAAAATTTTTTACATTTTAAAAATAATTTTTTCAAATGAGAAGTGATATTTTCCTCAGGAATTTTTATTAAAATATCATTCAAAATTATATCCCATCAAATATGACATTTGTTGGTGTGAATCATACCTTTAGAGGGAAATGATTCAATGTTTCCATTCATATTATTTCTATGAATGGTTTATGTTTTGATGTAATGATGTTTATGAAACCCATTTCTATTTAATGGGTTATATTCTTTTAAAACCTTATTATTTGGTGGTTATCCTTTTGATAAAATAATAATAAAGCCCATATTTTTTCCATAGGTTATGATATTATTATATTTTTATGATACCAATTTCATTTCAAGGGTTAAAATATGATTTTTTACGATTTTTTGGAACACTTATAAATGATTTTGTTACGATATGGGTAGGGCCTATATCTCCCACTAATGCATTGGATAAGGATTTATACTTCACGAGATAGACTAATATGGTCTTTAGAGTGAACCTTAACTACTAATATGCCCATGGAAGTGAATGATGAGTACCCAGATCGTATGAGGAGTGAACTCATGCTACTAAGATGGCCTTGGGATTGAACCATGACTACCAAGATGGTATGAGGAGTAAACCAATAATACTAATATGGTTATCACATCAATGACTTGGATACTATAGAAATCATATTATATTCTTATGTGTTTTCCATGATTTAATGTTTTATTCCTATGTTATTTTATCATAGCTTATGTTATTTATTTACATATGATACATGTATTATAAACTGTCAAGATTTGTGTCAAGATTCATTTTTATGTTCTTTGATATGCAGGGTATGATCTTCAATTGGTTTGATACATTCTCATACTCTTATTCTCATTTTTATTCTTATATGTCTCCATTATTTACCCTTACTATGAATATGAGCCCACCCCTTTTTATGTTTCCTTCCCCCATGTTATAATGATATGTATTATGTATGATGTGTCTAAGAAGGGTGTTATTCATAATGAACCTAGTGGGAGATGATATAGTTCACTTATATACCAGTGTTCAAGTTTCTATGTTTCTAAAGTCACGATACTATTTCATTCTATAGGCCACTATTTGTTTAATGATTTCAGTATTCCAAAAAAGTGATGTTATGTTACTGTATGTTAAGACAGATTCATTATAGTTTGTATTGGAGTGAAGTTTTAGTTAACCTTTGGAAACTAGGATGAGAAAACTCTAGTGATATCCTTAGTTATATTTCTAATTATATGTCTAGGGGTGTCTTTAAGGATAAGTATAGGATAGTAAAAATTTAAGAAAATGTGTTGGAATTTTGGTAAAGGATAGAGTGAGTTGTTTCCTAGAAATACATCATTGTCTAGATTCTACAAGTGGATGTGGCTCTGGAATCGATTTACCTAGGAGTAAAAACTCTGAAAATATGCTCCAAGCATAACTCATGGTAATCTAGTACATGAATATGGGTTATGCTGCACACTTGGTTTGACACTCCTCGGGGATATGCTTTGGAAATTCACAAACTCTTAATGAACCATTATGAAGTATTTTCCTAGAAGATGAATATGAATTACATAGGATAAACTTAATGTAATATTGATTATAATATAGGTGTCATGATTGAGACATATTATAAGTAATTTTTCAGGATTATGTTGTTTTCTTCTATGATATGTGTTTCTCACCCCATATTTTTTGGTTTTAGTTAACAGAGGAAACCATAAAGAATTGGATTAACATAGAATCTAATTGAAAACCTAGAGATTATGAGAAATGAAATTGTATAATGACTAGAGATAAATATATTGAGATTATTTCCAATTAGCTATCATGATATATAATTAACATTGTGAACTTTGGTGATATTCCTAAGACATTGAATAATAGGAATATGGACATTTATAAGTGAAAAAATTATAAGAATAATATAGGAAAAAATATTTTTCTTCCTATATGATACGAATAAGGGAAGAAGATCCTTTAGGAATACCTCAAATGCAGGGGAAGTTGTTATCTCTGTAGAAAAAAGGGTAATAGTGTGATAAATTTCCATAGAGTTCAATGTCTCATCTATGGAGATTATATTAATTACCCAACATAATTCCCCTACATAAGAATATACTTTTAAACAAAATAAAGACCTCTTACATTCACAGAAATAAAAAATAATGATTGAATAATTTATGTATTTCTATCCAAGAATTATGAATGGTGAATTATAAAATGATTATTCAGTTTATGTTTTTTGATAAGGATATTCAAGAATATGTGGAATATTTAAAATAGACATGAAAATAGAATTAATGATGTGATTATATTCATTGGAAACACAGTATTAAGGTAAATATAACACTTAATGTGTTCGTAATGTTAAGATAATTATTTTTGGATAAGGGAAATGTTGGATATAAATAAGATAATTGGGTGGTACTGATTACCCTGGATCTGATTATTGATTTTTTGAAAAGTGGTTCATGTCATCATAGATGAAGTTTTAAACATCTTGGATTTAAGTAATATATCCACTAACCTTTTGAATATGGAATAATGCATGTTTCCCAAAATTATTTATGGTAATTCATAATATTACCATGTTCTAAGAGAATACACAATGACGTTATTCAAATGTTTGGAATGAGACAACCGAGAGATATTTTGTGATATACCGGGGATCAAAGTTAAGATTATTTTGTGAATATATTTATACTTTTTTTGGATTTTCAACATTCAAAAGGTTTGTAAGTTTAACCATTCCTAATGTTTTTAATTTAAACTTCAGAATAACTATTTCTGTATTAAGGTTGTATTGAAAACCCTTGTTAAAAGGATATTTAGTGATTATCCTTATTTCGAGGATATCAATCATATTTATTTTTGTAATTATATTAGTTTGGTTTTATAAAAGTACATCATGTATGTTGGGTTACAACTAATCATGTCTGGTAAGGTCATGGGGTTTTGACCCATGACCAAGGTACGATAAGGGTTTCATTCCTACCACTGGCCCACAAGATGTTTTGGTTAATGTATAATTATTTTTTATAAATAAATATTAATGATGAATCATTAGTGTTACTATTTATCATTATAGATTAAATAATATTGATTTTTGAGTGACAAATATTTATACATTTTATTATTTTACAGGCCATAATATCTGTTAAAAATTTATTTTAGTGCTTTATACATCAACGTTAGTTTCTAAGAATTCATTATTTGATGTACTGGATGTATTAGAAATTGATAATATCAAAACCAAAGCATGAAATTTTGTTTATATAAATATATTAATAATTACTAATTGTTATTAAAGTGATAAAAAAATGTTTTCATAATACCTTAAATTGAGTTGAACCGGTGGCCTTTGAAATCATCACTGATTTATGACTTTGAGGCCCTAAAATTTTCCTATATCACTCTCTCTTTTGTTATTGATGACCTCAATCACTCCTTATAAATATTTAAGTTTTTTCTCCTTGTGTAATATTCACTCCCAACCTATTTTCTCCTATATGGAGACTTATTTATATGTTACTTTGGGTAACCGTTATGATTCCATGTTTCCCATTTTAAGTGAATTTTTAGTATTCATTTTTTTGATTTCGGTTTCTATAAATTAAAATTTCAAGTATTAAACATTGGATAAACTAGATGAGTTTTGAGGCAGAAGTTCATATTAAAGGGGGTAGAATGTAACATCCCAACAATTTGTGAATTATTTTTTTCAAATTTATTTAATATTTTTCCCATTTTCTATTTCATTTAACACGAAAAATAGTTTATTTTATATTAAAGAACTATGTCTTGATTATGTGAACTACATGACACATAAATTTTAGCTTAGTCTACTTAGAACACTGAGGTTATATTTTATTACATACAATAATGACATTCTTCGATGGATTGCGTAACACCTAGGACTGAGGTTTTCTGAACAATAATATATTATTAAAATATGATTGTTTAAAATAATAAAATATAACATTGACATTAAATTATAGGTTTTGAATACTATTTACTAACTTATAAAAAATATATGGTTTACACAAATATAATATTAATTTATAGGTTACCAATTAATTAGAAATTAAAATATAATAAATAATTGAATATAAATGATTTATTTTTATTTTTAGGCTCCAAAAGTTGTTTTTTCTTAATAAATTAAATTAATTACAATAATTAAGTTATATTTTCGTATTATATATGTCATATATTCAATAAAATATTTATTATATTCATTAAATATATTTCATAGACATAAGATTGGAATAAATCCAATTTTATGCTTAAAACCCTATATTTTTATAAAGGTTGTTTTACCTCCTTTTAATAGAGAACCAATTTTAAGTAAAATTTTTGGAAATTTTATATATTTAATATGTCAAAATAAACTCCATATTTCTTATAAAAAAAATAAAATTAGGTTAGGATAAATTTTTGTTATTTTTCTATAAGGTTTTATTTTTTTAATATATTGTTAAAAATAATCGATTTTGATTCAAAACTCATGTTTCATATAATTTTCTTATGAGTGAAATTATATTATAAACTATTTTCAATGATTAATTAGATAATATTTTTATAAATTAATCACATTTATTTCATTATACTCAATTTTACTTTGAAATTAAATATAAAAACATAGTAAACTTTTATAAGTTTTTACTTTAAAAAAATTGCATTGTCGACCCGACTACGGGATTAAATTTTAATTAATATCTACTACTTAAGTTATTGGAATTTGTAAAATTTTATTCTACAATTGGAATCGAAATAATTTTTAATTTCTAATAATATTAACCTTTTTATTACCAAAAATATTAATGAATGTAATTAAAAATAATTACAATGATAAACCTTAAATTAAGATTAAAATGAGACGAAACCATAACCTTAAGGCCTAAAACGACCTATAACCTTGTAAAAAAATCCATTTTATAGACATATATATACCCTATACTCCATTGTATCTAATTGGGATAATTATTTAATCCACTATAAATAAAAAACGTGGGTGGGGTTTCCCATTTCCAAAATATTACAAGAGTGCCACTCCTCCATTTTAAAAGGCCTCCTCTCCTCCCACTTCCTGAAACCTCTCAAACCACATTATATCAACAAAACTCTGACAAAATATCTCCCAAAAATCCATCAATTCCTTTTTTTAGCCTTCCTATGGCATAAATCATTCCAGCTAATCCCTTTGGTGCAAACCAAATGGTGTTACCAGATTAAGAGGTAACACCCTCCCTCAAACTCTTGTCTTTAATTATCTTTATCCACTCCCTGAAATCTATTTATTAAATGATTTTATAAAATCAAAAATATAATAAAAATAGTAATATTTTTATGATAAGTATTCTACATGCACTCACACACACTTCTATCTAATAGGTAACAAACATATTATTTATGTGTACGGAGAACTACTGCATCACTAAATGATGACTGTTCACTTTTCCTTTACCTCCTATAATAGTGTAAATTGTGATGGAATCTATATTTATATAATTTATATATTAAATTTATTATGTTTTTAATCTTCTATAATTCATTTACAATACATATCATTATACTTTCCATTTTTGTTAATATGAAAAATTCTTTTGAGGAAGTGTGGACTACCGCCCCATCAAAGCGATGTGATTCATTCATACAGTACATGGAATGTATTAAGGATGTAATTAGTGAATATTTATGATATATATGATATAATAAAGATACTTTAATTATGATATATATATATATTACTTTTACTTTCTTTCAACAAGATAATTAAATAAAAATAGCGTTGATGCGTACACACGACTTACCATCTCCAGGAACAATGTATTATGTTTCATACTTATATATTTTATGAATTATTATAGTAAAAATATTATGAATACAAAATATATTTAAATAATGGTTTAAGTTCATGAAATCATTATATAAAAATAACGACCAAAGATATTACAAATTAAGACACATGCAGAAAGCAAAGTGGATATTACCCGAAGTGAAACCACAACAATGAATTGTTAACAAGAATCTAATATAAATACATCATCATAGAATATATGCTATTAGATGTAAGAATATGGGATTTTTATAAATTTATAATAAATTTATATTTATTAAATAGGAGGTTTTAATTAGTATGATGAGAGTCAAGACACAAGGTAAAGGAATTTTATCATACTCTTTATTTCCTTCAGATACATACCTTATTCACCACTCACTTATTTTTTGTGGTATATATACTAACCATTAATGTAATATATTAATATTATTCTTAAATATATGGGTATTTAAATAACCATTTTTATGATTTTTTTCATGGGGTTCAGGTTTCAAAATTTACTAAATCGGTAATGTAATTTTTTCTTAATTTGCCTTCTTTGAGACACATGTCATGTTATACAAAAATATTTATATATAAGGTGTATTAACTAACTTTAACTATTCATAACAAGAATCTACTTAATTTCATGATATTTTAAAGCTATATGTAATTTTATTACATGGGGAGTAAGATTCAATGTTACCATGTGGTAAGAGATTATTGAAACAATCTTATCATTTATCAAGATTGTTTATGATCATATTTTCATTAATGAAATTTTATAATCCATATAACAATAAAACTCATAAATTTTATTATCCTCCAGATAGTATTTATTTATTCATTTATTTTTATAATTTCTTCCACTCTTTGGTACTTAAGATAATTAATAAAATGTTTTTATTAAAATATGGCCTTACCTATTGCTTCGGTCGGAAATTTATGTTCCTTAAAAACCAAGTTTTGTAAAAAGGTTGCAAACAATATTATAAAATTATCATAAAATATTTAAAATACATTTCAACCATTGTTTTACATTTTAAACAAAAAATGTTTTAAAATTTAATCATCTTGTTGTATTCATGTTAAGTTATTCTTTTTAATCTATTATGGTGAAAAAGGAATGTTCTGCATTTATGGATTTACCTGCCATCATTTATTTGAATATTCCTTTTCATGTTGGAAAGGATAATTTTTATGACGATTTTTTAAAATATATTTTCAAATAAATAGTTTTTAAAATATTTCCAATCTTCTTTTATATGTTCTCAATGAAAAATTGTTTTCAAAGGTTTTCATTCCACATGAAAATTTTTAAAATGAGAAAGGCATTTAAAATGTTTTATATGATTCCTTTATAATTTTTCATTTTTATTTTCAAGAAAATGTTAGTTAAAAAGTTTTATGTTTTGTGAATAATTTTTTTTAAAGGTGAAAGGATATTTTCCTAAATAATTTTTTTTAAAAGATCATTCAAAATTATTTCCCATCTAAGATAATATTCCTTGGTGTTACTCATATATGTTAGGTAAATGATTCAATTTTTACATTAATATTATTTCTATAAAGGTTTTATGTTTTTATGGAATGAGGTTATGAAACATGTTTCTATTTCATGGGTTACATTATTTTAAAACCTTCTTCTTTGATTAGTTTTGATTTCGATAAAATGATTATGAAGCAATTATCTTTTTCCATATTTTGTGATATTATTACATTTTTATGATACACATTTCATTTCATGGGTTATGATATTATTTTTTATTATTTTGTGGAATATATATGTATGATTTCATTATTATATGTGTGGGGACTATATCTCCCTCTAATGCATTGTGTAAAGGTTTATATCTCATGAGATAGACTAATATGGTTTTGGGAGTGGAACTTGACTACTAAGATGGCCATGGGAGTGAACCATGACTAACAAGATGGAATGAGTAGAGAACTCATGTTACTATGATGTCCATGGGAGTGAACAATGAATACAAAGATGGTATGGGGAGTGAACCCATACAACCAATATAATCTTGGTAGTTATTTCTTTTCTACTATGAAAATAATATTATATGATTATGTGTTTTCTAAAATTGCATGTTTTATTACTATGTTATGTTTTTATGTCTTACGTTTTTTATTACTTTATGATTCATGTATTCTGAATTATTAATCATTAGGTCATGATTCATGTTTATGATCATTGATATATAGGGTATTATCTTAAAATGTTTTGATCACATTCTCATACTCCTATGCTCATGTTTAGGTTTACATTTCTCCTTTATTTACCCTTATTAAGCATTTGATCTCACCCCTTTTAGTTTTCCATTCCCAGGTTATGAAGATATGTATTAAGTATGTTGTATCTTATAAGGGTTCCTTTCATAAAGAACCCAATTGAAGATAATTAATTCACTTATGTACCAGTGTTCATTTTTCCATGTTCCCAAAGGCACTAGACTAGTATGCTCTTTGGGTGTTTGTTTGTAGAATATTTTTAGTATTCCACAAAAGTGATTTAATGATAATGTTTATCAAGATTGGGTCATTAAATATTCTCCCATATATTATAGCACATTAGGGGATTTGAGGAAATTTCATATGTCCTAGTACCGCCTGAGTGATTTCACATTGCATTAAAGAGAACTTGTACACAAAAATTGTAATGACCCAAACATTATTTAATGAAAATTAATCTTGATTTAATTATATGTATTGTTATGTATATATAAAACTTATTCACTGCATTGGTTTTATGTTTTTCTATTTTAAATTACACTTAGGAATTGTGTCCATTGCTAATATATCCACTAAACTGTGATAAAAAAATTAGTATAAATATAGGGCTTTGAAAAATCCAATTTACTCAGGCAAAGGATGTGATGTCCTCATATAGAAGAATTTCTCCATACAAATCCCATTTATCAGAGCTCGTAAAGGTGTTGGAATAATTGGGATTCTCATTTTACCAAGCCCAATCTAAGATTCAACATGTTAAGCTCGAGTGGAACCTCTTACTGGAGAAGTGGAAGTTGATAGTGATTACCACCCCAGCGATGTCATCCGAGCCACCCCAAGAGTCTGTCACCATCGAACACCATACCCTTCGGTATTAAGAGGGTGTTATAAGGGGTTATGTAATAAGACTCTAGCATTTTGATTATGTAAATTATTTATTTATATAGAATATACATTCATTTTATTATTGTTACTTTGTTTATAGTTTTTAAATAAGAAATAGAATTTTTTTACTTAATAATAAATTAAAAAATATATTTTTGATTAATTAATGAATTTTTGAATTAATTAATATTTCAAATAAAAAATTATCACAAAATTAATTTTTATTAAATATAAATGATTGTATAATTTTTATGAATACAATTGAAATTTTTATTAAGGTTTGAAATCCGTTTTTGTCAAAACACGTGAATTTTTAATAAATATCGGTTTTAATTTTAAAAGTGAAAATTCACATATTTAGAAAATTATTTATATAAAATGAATATTATTTTTCGAATTAGTATGTTTAGATTATCCAATGGTGAATTTTTCATAATTTTCTGAGACAATCGAATTATTGGGTAAAAATTAAGTGTCATTTATGTATATAATGTGTTTTATGACATCATAATGACCCAATAGTGATTTAATAAAATACTATATACATTATTTTAGTCCAATATATGATTTACCATTAATATAATGTGATTTTGGGACTTTTTATTTATATTACAGATCATTAGTGGACCCTCCAAGAGTTATAAAACATTTTAACTTTTTTAATTGATTTCTTTAAGAGTGTGAATCACCTCCACATAAGAAAGCCTAATATTTTAATAATTTTTGTCATTGGTCTTATAAAATAATGTTTTCTAATTCCCTTTTTTAAAAATACATTGGCAAAAATCATGGGATGGTTTTTCGTTTTGATTAGTTTAATGCGTGGTGTCCCAATCCTAAATAATAAATAATTCCCTCGATTTTCCTATATAAACCCACCAAAGATCCCACTTAATCTTCAATAAAAGAATTTGGAGCTAGAAAAAAACTGAAATTTTCTATATATAATCCTCAAAAGGCTCCCCAATCTCCCAAGAATCCTCTCTCAGACCTCTTTTAAGCCTTTGGGATCACACTTTCAAGTAAGGGATTCCTTCCTTTATCATTTTATCCAAGTTTCTTAATATTGTTATTCCCTTTTATTTTCAATTACTAATGTTAGTGGATGACTTCTCACCTCTCCCATACATTACTAATTATGTTTTAATGATGATATTATCCTTTATCTCTCATTAATTCCTCACATGTACACCTGTTACCATGCTGAAATTCTGTAAGGAATTTCTCTCTTCTCATTCATATTCAAGCAATTGTTTTGTATTATGAATATAAATCACATTAAATTTTTTGAGACATGTATCTACTTGACCCCCACCCCCAATTATAGTAAATTTTATGTACATATTATGAGACAACCCTTTCTCTCTCATCAACCATTTTTATGAATTCTTAGGTCACGTCGTTATGCTGCCGAAATTGCACATAACTTTTTATCAAGAAAAAGTCATTTGTGTAGTGAATAACGTGACCATTTCTATATCAAGAGTATTCAACATTATGAAAATTTTATTATCTATTATATATTATCTTGTATTAATTACACATTCTTTTATAATGGAATAAATTATGATGTTTAATGAAACCATGTTGTATGATCCATGTGGCACACTTATGCATGAAATCAAATGTTTCAGAAAGGTGCGCCCAGATAGCGCTCCAATACATTGGGTAAATATTATTATCATGATACTTCAATTGAAATGATGGTTTACACAGGATAATTCAAGTGAAATTAATGTTTACTAATGAATCATGTGTAATGATCCTTGTCTTAATCGAATACCATGTTAAGTGTTCTTACAACATTTCCATGGTATGATAATCATGTTATATCATGCCTTTATTTTCATGATTCTTTTAAGCTCCATTGATTAGACTATTTCCTAACATGTATTTTATTCTTCATGTTATGACTTGTTTAATACTTTAATGTTCTTTATAGCTCACCATATTCTTATTCATGTCCTCAGGTTATCCCATGTAATGTTAAGTATGAGGGAATATAGTGGTCATATAGAGAATGTTTTTAGTAAAGATGTTGTGTTTTATGTTCCCAGTTGTTAGGTAATGTTCCTAATCCCCCAAGACACTAGAACTCTATATCATCTATTTTTTATCAATTTAAGGTTTTATGTAAAAAAATATTTTTAATTGTGAGTTAAATATCAGGGTAGTTTTAAATTGTATCAGAGGATAGGTTTAGTTATTTTTTGGAACAGAATTAGACAACCCTAGTAAAATCCTTAGGGATAAGAATTTGTATAATAAAAATATCCCTAGATTTTTGAATGTATTTTGCATGTGGTTTATCAATAAACTACATCCATGTCTGGATACAAGCAAGAAGAGGTGGATTTGGAACAGATGTACCTAGCAGTAAAAACACCGATAATGAATTTCGGGCTTGACCGAGGGTATTCTGGTACACGATAATGGGCCATGATGCACTCTTGGTTATGACACTACCTAGGGATATGCTTGGGTAAATTCTCAAGCTTATTATGAACCGTTGTTAAGGGAATAAAAAATTCCCCAAACAATAAATAATGGGTAGTGGATCAGAGATAACATAGATTGAAGCCTACTTATTCATAAGGTAAGGAAATAAAAGTTATTTATAAGTCATATGTTTTGGTATTTGGATTACCCTTTATGTGTTTCCCTAAATTTCCTTTTACTATAGAAAATGGACACTAATAAGAGGACTCGGGCTAACAACCATTTCAAAGATCGATGTGATAAATTTTCTAATGAGATTCCCAATCCAATGGTAGCAGGAATAGCGAACTTTGTCATGATACTCTCTCAGTTAACTCGATATTTTAATAGAAATGTGGGACAAGAGGAATGTTCAACACCAACACCCCCCCCCCCCCAAGAATGAAGAAGTCTCCATCGAGAGATTAATGAGACAATGTCCTCTAACTTTTAATGGATCATATGATCCCTTAGTTTCGAAACAATGGATTAACTCCATTGAAATGATCTTCTCTATCCTTCAATGTTCCGAACAAAAGACGGTTCTTCTAGATGATTATTATACGGAGGGTTAAACCAATAAATGGTGGACATAGATAAAAAATACTAATCATGAGGAGGATCTTTAGGTGTTGTAATGGAAGGATTTTCAAAAATGTTTTTTGATAAATATTTTTCGTGCACCCTACGACTTAAGATGTGAAGGGACTTCCTTAACCTCAAGAAAAAAATACGATGAATCCATTGGAGCGTACTGGGAAAACATTAGAAGGATTTCATGATATACCTTCAGATTTTTCAATACCCCCTAATGCATGGTTGACCACTTCTTTGGTGGGCTGAATACTAGCCTACAAAAATACCTGGAAATCTGTGGCTTCGATAGCTATGAATATATTTTCTGATGTTCCCTCAAGGAAGAAATAGAGATCGGTGAATATCAAGGGTATAATGGGGATAAGAAGCATAAGGTGGAATTTAATTCTATCAGTCCAATGGATTAATACAATGGTGCTAAGAAAATCTAGAACCCCACTTTCCAAAGGTGTGGAAATAAGACCCTTAGAAATTTATTGAAGGAGACGAGGAGATGCTTTATGTTTGGAAGGGAAGGGAACCTAGACCTGGACTGCTGATAATAAAAACCCACAGTTGTGACAGAGGATAGGAACGGTCCATTCGACCCTTAACATGTTGTTCATCCCTTCAACTACAAAGAACCAGGGAACCTTTCAAATCAGTGCCCAAATATAAGGGTTTTCAGAGTCAACCAAAAACCTCCAAGGCAGCAAGGGTGATATTTTTCCTTCACTACCTCCAAAGTGAACCCCAACAACGAAGTGGTGACATATACTCTAGTAATTCATTTAATAATAGTGAACTTAATTTTTTATTCTGGTTCTACGCATTCTTTTATATCACAAAAGTTTAGTATAAAAATCTCAACACCACCACAAATCACAGAAGTAAAGATGGTTGTGAGTACAGAAAATGGGGAAATAATTGCATCTGGTGAATATAACTCCTCCCCTATCATATTTTGTGGATTGAACTTCCCGGTGAACCTTTTCATCCTCCCTCTATTTTAATTTGATGCAATCCTAGGCATGGATTGGATTTCCTTATATAGATACAACATAAATTTCTGTGAGAGGGAAATCACTCTTCATATGAAGAATCGACCCTCGAATCTATGCAAGTGAAAGGATGAAGATGAATCTTATTTAGAACCATCGTCTTATGTGAGGATATTACTTCCCTATGAGCAAACATATTTGGCTCAGATGATAGAGTATAAGGAATCCACAATCCATGAAGACATGTCTCTTATGAGGGAATTCGATGAAGTGTTTCCTGAGGAATTTCCTAGTCTTCCTCCTATAAGAGATGCTGAATTTTCAGTTGACCTTATACCTAGGGTGTTGCCAATATCCAAGACTCTGTATTGAATGGTTGTTGTGGATCTTGAGGATCTGAATAAAAATCTACTTGAGAATCTAGATAAAGGGTTTATACACCTAATTGCTTCACCATGGGGTGAACTATTCCTCTCTGTCAAGAAGAATTATGAGTCAATATGCCGTTTCATTGGATATCTTGATCTCAAAAAATTCACGATAAAGAAAAAATATTTGATGCCACAAATTGATGACTTGTTCGATCAGCTACATGGAGCACAATACTGTTCCTAGGTGGATTTGTGGTCAAGATTTTACCAAGTAAGTGTGACGAAGGAGGATATCCCCAAGACTGCTTTTCGTACAATGTATGGGCACTATGGATTTATAGTAATGCCTTTAGGACTCACTAATGCTCCAGAAGACTTCATAGACTTGATTAATATAGTCTTTATAGAGTGCCTCGAAAAAATTTTGGTAGTCTTTATAGATGATATTCTAATATCTTCCAAAACCAATGAGGATCATGTGGAGAATCTATCCACTGTATTAGAGACCTTTTGAAAGGATAAGCTCAATGAAAAGTACAGTACATATTATTTCTTGTTGAATGAAGTCTCATTATTTTGTTATATCATCACAAGAAATGGGATATCTCTGAATTCTTCCAAGAAAGTTTCAATTAAGGAAAGGATGAGGCCAGCATCAGTAACAGATATCCGTAACTTCCTATGGTTAGCTGGATTTTATCACCAATTTGGGAGAAATTTTTGATGATTGTCCAACCCTCTTACCGAACTAACTCATAAGGGAGGATAGTTTTCTTAGAGTGATAAATGAGAAGAGAGCCTCAAGTAGTTGAAAAGGAGGACTATCACTGGCCCATTGCTCACAATCCTAATAAGTAGAGAACTCTTTATGGTTTATTGTGATGCTTAAAAGAGGGGTTTAGGATATGCGCTAATAAATAATGATAAATTAATAGCCTATACCTCAAGGTAGTATAAAATTCATGAGAAAATATATCCCATACATGATCTAAAGTTGGTTGTTCTGATATTTTCATTGAAAATATGGATGAATTATCTCTATGGGGAGAAGTGTGAGATATTAACTGATCACAAGAGCCTCAAATATATATTCATGCAAAAATTTCTTAATATGCTCTAAAGAATATGGATTGATCTCATCAAGGATTATGCCTTCTCAATCCACTACCATCTTGGTAATGCGAACAAGGCGGCAGATACTCTATGTAGATTGGACTATGCATCTTTATGAATTATGAGAATTCAAAAAGATCCAATCCTCTTACAGTTTCATAGTATGGAAATGTGAATCATTAAGGTAGGTTCATATCAACCCTTTCTCAAATGATAGCTCAACCATACCTCATGGAAAAAATAAAGAATTCTCAAAGAAAGGATGTTGAAATTCTTAAAAGGGTGGAATCTATCAGAAATGGGAAATCCTTAGAGTTCATGGTTGAAAAAGAATGAATTGTGAGATTTGGGTCACGAATATATGTACCATCCTATCTAGAGATAAAGAAGGATATTCTGAATGACACACATAGCTCAACCTTCTCTATTCACCAAGGAAGCACAAAGATGAATCTAGATATCCGAGAAAACTTTTCATGGGAAAATATGAAAACGAAGGTTGCTCAATATACATCAAAGTGCCTGGTATGTCATAAAGTGAAGTATGAGATGCAAAAGTCTAAGGGGATGATACAACCACTAACCATACCAACATTGAAGTGGGAAAATATTACCCTGGACTTTTTCATTGGACTTCCAAAGACATACATATGAAACAATGCTATATAGGTTTTTGTGGATCGTTATATGAAGACTACTCACTTATTCTTGATTCAAGAGGACTTATAATTGTATGAACATTCATGGATTTACATCAAATAAGTAGAAAGTCTTCATGGGGTAACACTATCTTTTGATCTGATCGTGATCCGAGATTCACCTCGAAGTTCTACAAAAGTCTCTAATATTCTCCAAAACACTGAACTGAACATCAGTACGGCTTATCATCCTCAAACTGATGGCTAATCTGAGGAATCTATTCAGAAACTGGAAGATATGTTAAGATCATGCTCTATGGACTTCAAAGTAGTGTCGTACCAACATCTTAGACTAGTCGAATTTTCCTACAATAAGAGTTTCCACTCGAGCATCTGAATGGAACCATATAAATCACTTTATGGGAAAAGGTGCAGAACACAGACATGTTGGGATGATGTTAGTGGGTGTAAGATGCTTGGACTTGACATGGTGGAGAATCTAAAAACCATTCAACGACATATCAAGGAAACCCAAAGTTGATTGAATATTTATGCAGATAACCGTCGATGAGACCTTGAGATCAAATTTGGAGACATGGTATTTCTACACATATCTCCATGGAAGAAGGTCAAGAGTTTTGGAAAGAATGGGAAGTTAAGTCCTAGGTACATTGGCCCCATCGATATTCTTGATCGTGTCGGGGATGTGGCCTATTGACTAGCACTTACACCTACCATGGCCAAAGTACATGATGTCTTTCATGTATCCCTCTTAAGGAAGTACATACCAGACCCTTCACATGTACTCTATTCATAGTAAGTACAGTTAGAGGATGATATTTCTTATGATAATAATCTAGTGAAGATCTTGGATCGTTGTGATAATGTTATACATAACAAGACTACCCACCTAGTCATGGCCCTATGGATAAACCATAAGTACGAAGTGGAATCATGGGAACTATAGGAGGCAATGAAGAAAAATTACCCACACCTGTTTGCAGCTTAGAGTGTAAAACAAAATTTTAAGGGTGAAATTTCATAAGGGGGGGGGGAATTATAATGACCAAAACATTTATTAATGAAAATTCCTCTTTATCTAATTAAATTTCTTATTACAGATATATAAAACTTTTGAACTGCCTTGGTTTTATGTTTTTTTATTTTAAAATACTGTTAATGATTGTGACCATTGCTAATATAGCTGTTAAATAGTGATCACATGATTAATATAAATATAGGGCTTTATAAAATCCACTTTACTCAGAAAAAGGATGTGACGGCCTCATCCAATAGAATTGATCCATATGGAGCCCATTTTTTGGTGTTCGGAAAGGAGGTAGAATCATTGGGCTTCTCTCTTGACTAATACCAAGCCTATCTTCAACACTTTAAGTTCGAGCAGAACCGCTAATGAGAGAAGTGGAAGTTGATAGATATTACCACTGGAGCAATGTTATCTGAGGCACCCCAAGAGTCTTCCACCATCGCACACCTTACCCATCAGCCTTATGTGGGTGTTATAAGGGGTTATGTAAAAATACCCTCTCACAATGATTATGTAGATTATTTTTTATAGATAATATACAATCATTTTATTATTGTTACATTTAAAATAGTTTTGAAAGAACAAATAGTATTTTTTTAGTTAATAATCAATTAAGAAATATATTTTGATTAATTAATGGATTTTTGAATTAAATAATATTTTAAATAAAATATTATCACTAAATTACTTTTTATTAATTATAAATGATCATATAATTTTTATGAATACAATTTAAATTTTTATTAAGGTTTGAAAACAATTTTTGTCAAAACCCATGAAATTTTGATAAATGTATGTTTTTATTTTAAAATTAAAAATTCAAATAATTTGAAAATTATTTTGATTAAATGAATATTATTTTTGGAATCAGGATTATTAAATAATCCAATGGGGAATTTTTCATAATTTGTTGAGACAGTCTAATTTTTTGGTAAAAATTAAGCACCGTTTAGATATATAATGTGTTTTATGAAATCATAACGACCCAATAGTGTTGTAATAAAATACTATAAACATTATATTCGGCAAATATATTTTTTAACATTAACTCAATTTTATTTTGAGTTTGTTTGATTTATTTTACAAAACATTAGTGGACCCTCCAAGAGTTTAAAAACATTTTAACTTTTTAAATTGATTTCCATGAGAGTGTGACTCACCACCACTTAAGAAAGCCTAATATTTTAAGAATTTAGATCATTGAGCCTATAAAATAATGTTTTCCAATCCCCTTTTTCAATATCCATTTGAAAAAACCCGAGGCTGGTTTGTGGTTTTGATTAGTTTAATGTGTGGTGTCCCAAACCTAAATAATAAAGAATTCCCCCTCTTTTCCTATATAAACCCACACAAGATCCCAAGTCCCCTTCACTAAAATCCATTTGAGCATGAAAACCCCCTGACATACACTCTCTACAATCCTCACATGGTTCCCCAATCTCCTAATAAGGCTCTCTTAAGCCTCTCCCAAGCCTTTGGGATCACACTTCCATGTAAGGGATTCGATCCTTTCTCATTTTATCTGAGTTTTTTAATATTGTTATGCCATTTTATTTTCAATTATAAATTTTGGGGTATGATTTATCACCCCTAAAATACTTGGCTACTTATTTTTAACTGACTAGAGACCCCTTTATCTATCATTAATTCCTCCCAAGTAAACCTGTTACCCTACCGAAATTCCTTAAGTAATTTCTCTCTTCTCATTCACATTCAAGAAATTGTTTTGTATTATGAATATAAATTCCATTAAACTTGTTGAGAGATGTATATATATGACCCCTCCCACATACTCTCCATTTCATGAACATATGATGAGGCATCCCTTTCTCTCTCATAAACCATTTTTATGAATTCTTATGTCACATCATTATGATGTCGAAAGTGTACTGTGATTTTTGTCAAGACAAATTAATTGTATAATGAATACCATGCCCATTGATCTATCAATGGTATTCACACTTATGATGATTTACATATTTATTATAGAGTTTAATTTATTAATTGCACATTCCCTAATCGTGGAATAAATTATGATGTTTAATGAAATCATGTTGTATGATCCATTGGCATACTTATGTATGAAATGAAATGTTTTAGAAGGGTGTGCCCTGATAGCGCTCAAATGCATTGGGTAAAGATTAGTATCATGATACGTTAAGTGAAATGAGGGTTTAATAATTCTAATTTGTGTTCAATGAGGGTTTACTCATGCTCCATGTGCAATGAGCCTTGGATCATGCTAATATCATGTTATGTGTTGTTGCCACACTTCCATGTTATGATAATCATGCTTTATCATGCCTTTATGTTCATGTTTCTACTATATTCCATTGATAATCATATTTCCTAAAATTTATTTTATTATTCATGTTTTGACTTTTTCAATCCCTTACTGGGCTTTATAGCTCACCCTTTTCTTTTTCATGCCCTCAGGTTATCCCATGAAATGCTAAGTACGAGGGAATGTAGTGGTCATGTAAAGGATGTTTTTAATAAAGTTGTTGTGTTTTATGTTCTATATTGTTATTTAATGTTATTAATCCCCAAATAAACTAAACCTATATATCTTATATGTTTTATCAAGTGAAGGTTTTATGTAATAAAATATTTTTTTGTGTGAAATAAAGAGCAGGTTTGTTATAAAAAAATCTATTTAACATGGAATTTTATCCTCATTAATGGTGAAGACACAAATTAGGTTGAAAGAGTCTAAAGTATGTTGTAATTAGATGATTCTGAAGCTCACCCATTCGCCCAGGTCACTTTAACCTAGTCTCCTCAAACTGTGTTATCATGTCCCTTCCCTCAGTCCTCTATGCACTCAGATATTTAGGTATGCATATAGCCAGAACAATGTGAGTATTGATAGTGTAACTTTTTCATGTTCCTATTTTACCATGCATGACTTAGTTTGGTGAAGATGTAGTAACCTATTATTCCACTTGACTTGGTCACTTTTATTCTCTAAATAAACTCTCTGGGGTCTCAGTTTTTACACATGGAGGAAGAAAAAGTGAATGGGGACTAGAATGCTCTCCTGACCATCAATGGATCTCAGTGACATTCCATATCCAAACCTAAGGAATTTTTTAGTATTTCTAGGAAATTTTTTTATCCAAGGGGTAAAAATATTTTGGAGGATACGTCTCCCAAAGTCATCCAAACTAAAATGAAGGACCCCTCCCTAAATATATTCTACATATCTATGTTCCCATCTGGGACTTGGAGGAACAACCTCACTTGAGTATCACACACCCAAACCCTATGAGGAACTCTTTTCTAGGGTGAACCATTATCCTACCCATATTAAAGTGAAATTTATCACTATCCCTTATTAAGGTGATAATATTCCTAGGTCTCAATTCTAGGGGACAATTTTCCCTACTCTTTCACTAGGGTGATGATTTACCATAATCCTTCACCAGGGTGAAACTTATCTCTATCATACACTAGAGTGAACCTCAAATCAACTCCCAAATTAAGGTTACTTCTTCTCCTTACACTTATACTAAATAATATGTTTACTCAGGTTCCCTAACTAGGTTCCCAGCCAATTAGGCCTCCTCTAAATTCATTGGAATTACATGATCTGGTTACCATTCACATAAATATCCACATTTTTTATCATGTATTCCATTTATAACAAGTTCCAGACATCTAAAAATAATCTCCCATAAGTTTTCCTCCCAAAATAATCAGAACTTAGGGGTTTAAACGATCACAAATTCCCTTTATAACAAGGGTCCTTTTATTATAAAACTGGTAAAACCTTCCATGGATCATGATAAACATACCAATTGAACAATATCAAAAATATTATCAACATGATCATCCAATAGATCCTTTTCTTCCACTCAATGGGACAAGGATGTGTATGGTAATTCAATATAGTGTAATCCTCATCCTCTTCCTCAAAGGGAAATATTCTACATTCTTACATCCATCCTTCCCCATCTAATAATTAATGGATGAGAAGTAGAAGCACCCAAAAATGGGCCTCTATTAGGTGAAATCCCAAACCATATCCTCTCTAATCCCCTTAAAAAGAAATATGATAAACTAGAATGCATAGAACTCACATAAGTCCCATATATACACTGAATATGGGTTATGCTGCACACTTGGTTTGACACTCCTGGGGGATATGCTTTGGAAATTCACAAACTCTTAACGAACCATTATGAAGTATTTTCCTAGAAGATGAATATGAATTACATAGGATAAACTTAATGTAATATTGATTATAATATAGGTGTCATGATTGAGACATATTATAAGTAATTTTTCAGGATTATGTTGTTTTCTTCTATGATATGTGTTTCTCACCCCATAATTTTTTGTTTTAGTTAACAGAGGAAACCATAAAGAATTGGATTAACATAGAATCTAATTGAAAACCTAGAGATTATGAGCAATGAAATTGTATAATGACTAGAGATAAATATATTGAGATTATTTCCAATTAGCTATCATGATATATAATTAACATTGTGAACTTTGGTGATATTCCTAAGACATTGAATAATAGGAATATGGACATTTATAAGTGAAAAAATTATAAGAATAATATAGTAAAAAATATTTTTCTTCCTATATGATACGAATAAGGGAAGAAGATCCTTTAGGAATACCTCAAATGCAGGGGAAGTTGTTATCTCTGTAGAAAAAAGGGTAAGAGTGTGATAAATTTCCATAGAGTTCAATGTCTCATATATGGAGATTATATTAATTACCCAACACAATTCCCCTACATAAGAATATACTTGTAAACAAAATAAAGACCTCTTACATTCACAGAAATAAAGAATAATGATTGAATAATTTATGTATTTCTATCCAAGAATTATGAATGGTGAATTATAAAATGATTATTCAGTTTATGTTTTTGGATAAGGATATTCAAGAATATGTGGAATATTTAAAATAGACATGAAAATAGAATTAATGATGCGATTATATTCATTGGAAACACAGAATTAAGGTAAATATAAGACTTAATGTGTTCGTAATGTTAAGATAATTATTTTTGGATAAGAGAAATGTTGGATATAAATAAGATAATTGGGTGGTACTGATTACCCTGGATCTGATTATTGATTTTTTGAAAAGTGGTTCATGTCATCATAGATTAAGTTTTAAACATCTTGGATTTAAGTAATATATCCACTAACCTTTTTAATATGGAATAATGCATGTTTCCCAAAATTATTTATGGTAATTCATAATATTACCATGTTCTAAGAGAATACACAATGATGTTATTCAAATGTTTGGAATGAGACAACCGAGAGATATTTTGTGATATATCGGGGATCAAAGTTAAGATTATTTTGTGAGTATATTTATACATTTTTTGGATTTTAAACATTCAAAAGGTTTGTAAGTTTAACCATTCCTAAAGTTTTTAATTTAAACTTCTGAATAACTATTTCTGTATTAAGGTTGTATTGAAAACCCTTGTTAAAAGGATATTTAGTGATTATCCTTATTTCGAGGATATCAATCTTATTTATTTTTGTAATTATATTAGTTTGGTTTTATAAAAGTACATCATGTATGTTGGGTTACAACTAATCATGTCTGGTAAGGTCATGGGGTTTTGACCCATGACCAAAGTACGATAAGGGTTTCATTCCTACCACTGGCCCACAAGATGTTTTGGTTAATGTATAATTATTTTTTATAAATAAATATTAATGATGAATCATTAGTGTTACTCTTTATCATTATAGATTAAATAATATTGTTTTTTGAGTGACAAATATTTATACATTTTATTATTTTACAGGCCTTAATATCTGTTAAAAATTTATTTTAGTGCTTTATACATCAACGTTGGTTTCTAAGAATTCATTATTTGATGTACTGGATGTATTAGAAATTGATAATATCACAACCAAAGCATGAAATTTTGTTTATATAAATATATTAATAATTACTCATTGTTATTAAAGTGATAAAAAATGTTGTCATAATACCTTAAATTGTGTTGAACCGGAGGCCTTTGAAATCATCACTGATTTATGACTTTGAGGCCCTAAAATTTTCCTATATCACTCTCTCTTTTGTGATTGATGACCTCAATCACTCCTTATAAATATTTATGTTTTTTCTCCTTGTGTAATCTTCACTCCCAACCTATTTTCTCCTATATGGAGACCTAGTTATATGTTACTTTGGGTAACCGTTATGATTCCATGTTTCCCATTTTAAGTGAATTTTTAGTATTCATTTTTTCGATTTCGGTTTCTATAAATTAAAATTTCAAGTATTAAACATTGGATAACCTAGATGAGTTGTGAGGCAGAAATTCATATTAAAGGGGGTAAAATGTAACATCCCAACAATTTGTGAATTATTTTTTTCAAATTTATTTAATATTTTTCCTATTTTCTATTTCATTTAACACGAAAAATAGTTTATTTTATATTAAAGAACTATGTCTTGATTACGTGAACTACATGACACATAAATTTTAGCTTAGTCTACATAGAACACTGAGGTTATATTTTATTACACACAATAATGACATTCTTCGATGGATTGCGTAACACCTAGGACTGAGGTTTTCTGAACAATAATATATTATTAAAATATGATTGTTTAAAATAATAAAATATAACATTGACATTAAATTATAGGTTTTGAATACTATTTACTAACTTATAAAAAATATATGGTTTACACAAATATAATATTAATTTATAGGTTACCAATTAATTAGAAATTAAAATATAAGAAATAATTGAATATAAAGGATTTATTTTTATTTTTATGCTCCAAAAGTTGTTTTTTCTTAATAAATTAAATTAATTACAATAATTAAGTTATATTTTCGTATTATATATGTCATATATTCAATAAAATATTTTTTATATTCATTAAATATATTTCATAGACATAAGATTGGAATAAATCCAATTTTATTCTTAAACCCCTATATTTTTTATAAAGGTTGTTTTACCTCCTTTTAATAGAGAACCAATTTTAAGTAAAATTTTTGGAACTTTTATATATTTAATATGTCAAAATAAACTCCATATTTGTTATAAAAATAATAAAATTAGGTTAGGATAAATTTTTGTTATTTTTCTATAAGGTTTTATTTTTTTAATATATTGTTAAAAATAATCGATTTTGATTCAAAACTCATGTTTCATATAATTTTTTATGAGTGAAATTATATTATAAACTATTTTAAATGATTAATTAGATAATATTTTTATAAATTAATCACATTTATTTCATTATACTCAATTTTACTTTGAAATTAAATATAAAAACATAGTAAACTTTTATATGTTTTTACATTAAAAAATTGCATTGTCGACCCGACTACGGGATTAAATTTTAATTAATATCTACTACTTAAGTGATTGGAATTTGTAAAGTTTTATTCTATAATTGGAATCGAAATAATTTTTAATTTCTAATAATATTAACCTTTTTATTACCAAAAATATTAATGAATGTAATTAAAAATAATTACAATGATAAAACTTAAATTAAGATTAAAATGAGACGAAACCATAACCTTAAGGCCTAAAACGACCTATAACCTTGTAAAAAATCCATTTTATAGACATATATATACCCTATAATCCATTGTATCTAATTGGGATAATTATTTAATCCACTATAAATAAAAAACGTGGGTGGGGTTTCCCATTTCCAAAATATTACAAGAGTGCCACTCCTCCATTTTAAAAGGCCTCCTCTCCTCCCACTTCCTGAAACCTCTCAAACCACATTATATCAACAAAACTCTGACAAAATATCTCCCAAAAATCCATAAATTCCTTTTTTTAGCCTTCCTATGGCATAAATCCTTCCAGCTAATCCCTTTGGTGCAAACCAAATGGTGTTACCAGATTAAGAGGTAACACCCTCCCTCAAACTCTTGTCTTTAATTATCTTTATCCACTCCCTGAAATCTATTTATTAAATGATTTTATAAAATCAAAAATATAATAAAAATAGTAATATTTTTATGATAAGTTTTCTACCTACACTCACACACACTTCTATCTAATAGGTAACAAACATATTATTTATGTGTACGAAGAACTACTGCATCACTAAATGATGACTATTCACTTTTCCTTTACCTCCTATAATAGTGTAAATTGTGATGGAATATATATTTATATAATTTTTATATTAAATTTATTATGTTTTTAATCTTCTATAATTCTTTTACAATAAATATCATTATACTTTCCATTTTTGTTAATATGAAAAATTCGTTTGAGGAAGTGTGGACTACCGCCCCATCAAAGCGATGTGATTCATTCATACAGTACATGGAATGTATTAAGGATGTAATTAGTGAATATTTATGATATATATGATATAATAAAGATACTTTAATGATGTTATATATATATATATATTACTTTTACTTTCTTTCAACAAGATAATTAAATAGAAATAGCGTTGATGCGTACACACGACTTACCATCTCCAGGAACAATGTATTATGTTTCATACTTATATATTCTATGAATTATTATAGTAAAAATATTATGAATACAAAATATATTTAAATAATGGTTTAAGTTCATGAAATCATGATATAAAAATAACGACCAAAGATATTACAAATTAAGACACATGCAGAAAGCAAAGCGGATATTACCCGAAGTGAAACCACAACAAAGAATTATTAACAAGAATCTAATCTAAATACATCGTCATAGAATATATGCTATTATATGTAAGAATATGGGTTTTTTATAAATTTATAATAAATTTATATTTATTAAATAGGAGGTTTGAATTAGTATGATGAGATTCAAGACACAAGGTAAAGGAATTTTATCATACTCTTTATTTCCTTCAGATACATACCTTATTCACCACTCACTTATTTTTTGTGGTATATATACTAACCATTAATGTAATATATTACTGTTATTCTTAAATATATGGGTATTTAAATAACCATTTTTATGATTTTTTTCATGGGGTTCAGGTTTCAAAATTTACTAACTCCGTAATGTAATTTTTTCTTAATTTTCCTTCTTTGAGACACGTGTCATGTTATACAAAAATATTTACATATAAGGTGTATTAACTAAATTTAACAATTCATAACAAGAATCTACTTAATTTCATGATATTTTAAAGCTATATGTAATTTTATTTTTCTACATGGGGAGTATGATTCAATGTTACCTTGTGGTAAGAGATTATTGAAACAATCTTATCATTTATCAAGATTGTTTATGATCATATTTTCATTAATGAAATATTATAATCCATATATCAATAAAACTCATAAATTTTATTATCCTCCAGATAGTCTTTATTTATTCATTTATTTTTATAATTTCTTCCACTCTTTGGTACTTAAGATAATTAATAAAATGTTTTTATTAAAATATGGCCTTACCTATTGCTTCGGTCGGAAATTTGTGTTCCTTAAAAACCAAGTTTTGTAAAAAGGTTGCAAACAATATTATAAAATTATCATAAAATATTTAAAATACATTTTAACTATTGTTTTACATTTTAAAAAAAAAGGGTTTTAAAATTTAATCATCTTGTCGTATTCATGTTAAGTTATTCTTTTTAATCTATTATGGTGAAAAAGGAATGTTCTGCATTTATGGATTTACCTGCCATCATTTATTTGAATATTCCTTTGCATGTTGGAAAGGATAATTTTTATGAAGATTTTTTAAAATATATTTTCAAATAAATAGTTTTTAAAATATTTCCAAGCTTCTTTTATATGTTCTCAATGAAAAATTGTTTTCAAAGGTTTTCATTCCCCATGAAAATTTTTCAAATGAGAAAGGCATTTAAAATGTTTTATATGATTCCTTTATAAATTTTCATTTTTATTTTCAAGAAAATGTTAGTTAAAAAGTTTTCTGTTTTGTGAATAATTTTTTTAAAGGTGAAAGGATATTTTCCTAAATAATTTTTTTTAAAAGGTCATTCAAAATTATTTCCCATCTAAGACAATATTCCTTGGTGTTACTCATATATTTTAGGTAAATGATTCAATTTTTACATTAATATTATTTCTATAAAGGTTTTATGTTTTTATGGAATGAGGTTATGAAACATGTTTCTATTTCATGGGTTACATTATTTTAAAACCTTGTTCATTGATTAGTTTTGATTTCGATAAAATGATTATGAAGCAATTATCTTTTTCCATATTTTGTGATATTATTACATTTTTATGATACACATTTCATTTCATGGGTTATGATATTATTTTTTATTATTTTGTGGAATATATATGTATGATTTCATTATTATATGTGTGGGGACTATATCTCCCTCTAATGCATTGTGTAAAGGTTTATATCTCATGAGATAGACTAATATGGTTTTGGGAGTGAAACTTGACTACTAAGATGGCCATGGGAGTGAACCATGACTAACAAGATGGAATGAGTAGAGAACTCATGTTACTATGATGTCCATGGGAGTGAACAATGAATACCAAGATGGTATGGGGAGTGAACCCATACAACCAATATAATCTTGGTAGTTATTTCTTGTCTACTATGAAAATAATATTATATGATTATGTGTTTTCTAAAATTCCATGTTTTATTCCTATGTTATGTTTTTATGTCTTACGTTTTTTATTACCTTATGATTCATGTATTCTGAATTATTAAGCATTATGTCATGATTCATGTTTATGATCATTGATATATAGGGTATTATCTTAAAATGTTTTGATCACATTCTCATACTCCTATGCTCATGTTTAGGTTTACATTTCTCCCTTATTTACCCTTATTAAGCATTTGATCTCACCCCTTTTAGTTTTCCATTCCCAAGTTGAGAAGATATGTATTAAGTATGATGTATCTTATAAGGGTTCCTTTCATAAAGAACCCAATTGAAGATAATTAATTCACTTATGTACCAGTGTTCTTTTTTCCATGTTCCCAAAGGCACTAGACTAGTATGCTCTTTGGGTGTTTGTTTGTAGAATATTTTTAGTATTCCGAAAAAGTGATTTAATGATAATGTTTATCAAGATTGGGTCATTAAATATTCTCCCATATATTATAGCACATTTGGGGATTTGAGGAAATTTCATATGTCCTAGTACCGCCTGAGTGATTTCACATTTCATTAAAGAGAACTTGTACACAAAAATTGTAATGACCCAAACATTATTTAATGAAAATTAATCTTGATTTAATTATATGTATTGTTATGGATATATAAAACTTATTCACTACATTGGTTTTATGTTTTTCGATTTTAAATTACAGTTAGGAATTGTGTCCATTGCTAATATATCCACTAAACTGTGATAAAAAAAATTAGTATAAATATAGGGCTTTGACAAATCCAATTTACTCAGGAAAAGGATGTGATGTCCTCATATAGTAGAATTTCTCCATACAAATCCCATTTATCAGAGCTCGTAAAGGTGTTGGAATAATTTGGATTCTCATTTTACCAAGCCCAATCTAAGATTCAACATGTTAAGCTCGAGTGGAACCTCTTACTGGAGAAGTGGAAGTTGATAGTGATTACCACCCCAGTGATGTCATCCGAGCCACCCCAAGAGTCTGTCACCATCGAACACCATACCCTTCGATATTAAGAGGGTGTTATAAGGGGTTATGTAATAAGACTCTAGCATTTTGATTATGTAAATTATTTTTTTATATAGAATATACATTCATTTTATTATTGTTACTTTGTTTATAGTTTTTAAATAAGAAATAGAATTTTTTTAGTTAATAATAAATTAAAAAATATATTTTTGATTAATTAATGAATTTTTGAATTAATTAATTTTTCAAATAAAAAATTATCACAAAATTAATTTTTATTAAATATAAATGATTTTATAATTTTTATGAATACAATTGAAATTTTTATTAAGGTTTGAAATCCGTTTTTCTCAAAACGCGTGAATTTTTAATAAATATCGGTTTTAATTTTAAATGTGAAAATTCACATATTTAGAAAATTATTTATATAAAATGAATATTATTTTTGGAATTAGTATGTTTAGATTATCCAATGTTGAATTTTTCATAATTTTCTGAGACAATCGAATTATTGGGTAAAAATTAAGTGTCCTTAATATATATAATGTGTTTTATGACATCATAATGACCCAATAGTGATTTAATAAAATACTATATACATTATTTTAGTCCAATATATGTTTTACCATTAATATAATGTGATTTTGGGACTTTTTATTTATATTACAGATCATTAGTGGACCCTCCAAGAGTTATAAAACATTTTAACTTTTTTAATTGATTTCCTTGAGAGTGTGAATCACCTCCACATAAGAAAGCCAAATATTTTAATAATTTTTGTCATTGGTCTTATAAAACAATGTTTTATAATTCCCTTTTTTAAAAAAACATTGGCCAAAATCATGGGATAGTTTTTTTTTTGATTAGTTTAATGCGTGGTGTCCCAATCCTAAATAATAAATAATTCCCTCGATTTTCCTATATAAACCCACCAAAGATCCCACTTAATCTTCAATAAAAGAATTTGGAGCTAGAAAAAAACTGAAATTTTCTATATATAATCCTCAAAAGGCTCCCCAATCTCCCAAGAATCCTCTCTCAGGCCTCTTTTAAGCCTTTGGGATCACACTTTCATGTAAGGGATTCCTTCCTTTATCATTTTATCCAAGTTTCTTAATATTGTTATTCCCTTTTATTTTCAATTACTAATGTTATGGGATGACTTCTCACCTCTCCCATACATTACTAATTATGTTTTAATGATGATATTATCCTTTATCTCTCATTAATTCCTCGCATGTACACCTGTTACCATGCTGAAATTCTGTAAGGAATTTCTCTCTTCTCATTCATATTCAAGCAATTGTTTTGTATTATGAATATAAATCACATTACATTTTTTGAGACATGTATCTACTTGACCCCCACCCCCAATTATAGTAAATTTTATGTACAAATTATGAGACACCCATTTCTCTCTCATCAACCATTTTTATGAATTCTTAGGTCACGTCGTTATGCTGCCGAAATTGCACATAACTGTTTGTCAAGAAAAAGTCATTTGTGTAGTGAATAACGTGACCATTTCTATATCAAGAGTATTCAACATTATGAAAATTTTATTATCTATTATATATTATCTTGTATTAATTACACATTCTTTTATAATGGAATAAATTATGATGTTTAATGAAACCATGTTGTATGATCTATGTGGCACACTTATGCATGAAATCAAATGTTTCAGAAAGGTGCACCCTGATAGCGCTCCAATACATTGGGTAAATATTATTATCATGATACTTCAATTGAAATGATGGTTTACACAGGATAATTCAAGTGAAATTAATGTTTACTAATGAATCATGTGAAATGATCCTTGGCTTAATCGAATACCATGTTAAGTGTACTTACAACATTTCCATGGTATGATAATCATGTTATATCATGCCTTTATTTTCATGATTCTTTTAAGCTCCATTGATTAGACTATTTCCTAACATGTATTTTATTCTTCATGTTATGACTTGTTTAATACTTTAATGTTCATTATAGCTCACCATATTCTTATTCATGTCCTCAGGTTATCCCATGCAATGTTAAGTATGAGGGAATATAGTGGTCATATAGAGAAAGTTTTCAGTAAAGATGTTGTGTTTTATGTTCTCAGTTGTTAGGTAATGTTCCTAATCCCCAAAGACACTAGAACTCTATATCATCTATTTTTTATCAATTTATGGTTTTATGTAAAAAAATATATTTAATTGTGAGTTAAATATCAGGGTAGTTTTAAATTGTATCAGAGGATAGGTTTAGTTATTTTTTGGAACAGAATTAGACAACCCTAGTAAAATCCTTAGGGATAAGACATTGTATAATAAAAATATCCCTAGATTTTTGAAAGTACTTTGCAAGTTGTTTATCAATAAACTACATCCATGTCTGGATACGAGCAAGAAGAGGTGGATTTGGAACAGATGTACCTAGCAGTAAAAACACCGATAAGGAATTTCAGGCTTGACCGAGGGTATTCTGGTACACGATAATGGGCCATGATGCACTCTTGGTTATGACGCTACCTAGGGATATTCTTTGGTAAATTCTCAAGCTTATTATGAACCGTTGTTAAGGGAATAAAAAATTCCCCTAACAATAAATGATGGGTAGTGGATCAGAGATAACATAGATTGAAGCCTACTTATTCATAAGGTAAGGAAATAAAAGTTCTTTATAAGTCATATGTTTTGGTATTTGGATTACCCTTTATGTGTTTCCCTAAATTTAATTTTACTACAGAAAATGGACACTAATAAGAGGACTCGGGCTAACAACCATTTCAAAGATCAATGTGATAAATTTTCTAATGAGATTCCCAATCCAATGGTAGCAGGAATCGCGAACTTTGTCATGATACTCTCTCAGTTAACTCAATATTTTAATAGAAATGTGGGAGAAGAAGAATGTTCAGCACCAACACCCCCCCCCCAAGAATGAAGAAGTCTCCATCGAGTGATTAATGAGACAATGTCCTCTAACTTTTAATGGATCATATGATCCCTTAGTTTCCAAACAATGGATTAACTCCATTGAAATGATCTTCTCTATCCTTCAATGTTCCGAACAAAAGACGGTTCTTCTAGATGATTATTATACGGAGGGTTAAACCAATAAATGGTGGACATAGATAAAAAATACTAATCATGAGGAGGATCTTTAGGTGTTGTAATGGAAGGATTTTCAGAAATGTTTTTTGATAAATATTTTTCTTGCACCCTCCAACTTAAGATGTGAAGGGACTTCCTTAACCTCAAGAAAAAAATATGATGAATCCATTGGAGCGTACTGGGAAAACATTAGAAGGATTTCATGATATACCTTCAGATTTTTCAATACCCCCTAATGCATGGTTGACCACTTCTTTGGTGGGCTGAATACTAGCCTACAAAAATACCTGGAAATCTGTGGCTTCGATAGCTATGAAGATATTTTCTGATGTTCCCTCAAGGAAGAAATAGAGATCGGCGAATATCAAGGGTATAATGGGGATAAGAAGCATAAGGTGGAATTTAATTCTATCAGTCCAATGGATTAATACAACGGTGCTAAGAAAATCTAGAACCCCACTTTCCAAAGGTGTGGAAATAAGACCCTTAGAAATATATTGAAGGAGACGAGGAGATGCTTTATGTTTGGAAGGGAAGGGAACCTAGACCTGGACTGCTGATATGAAAAACCCACAGTTGTGATAGAGGATAGGAACGGTCCATTCGACCCTAAACATGTTGGTCATCCCTTCAACTACAAAGAACCATGGAACCTTTCAAATCAGTGCCCAAATATAAGGGTTTTCAGAGTCAACCAAAATCCTCCAAGGCAGCAAGGGCGAGATTTTTCCTTCACTACCGCCAAAGTGAACCCCAACAACGAAGTGGTGACATATACTCTAGTAATTCATTTAATAATAGTGAACTTAATTTTTTATTCTGGTTCTACACATTCTTTTATATCACAAAAGTTTAGTATAAAAATCTCAACACCACCACAAATCACAGAAGTAAAGATGATTGTGAGTACAGAAAATGGAGAAATAATTGCATCCCGTGAATATAACTCATCCCCTATCATAATTTGTGGATTGAACTTCCCGGTGAACCTTTTCATCCTCCCTCTATTTTAATTTGATGCAATCCTAGGCATGGATTGGATTTCCTTATATAGATACAACATAAATTTCTGTGAGAGGGAAATCACTCTTCATATGAAGAATCGACCCTCGAATCTATGCAAGTGAAAGGATGAAGATGAATCTTATTTAGAACCATCATCTTATGTGAGGATATTACTGCCCTATGAGCAAACATATTTGGCTCAGATGATAGAGTATAAGGAAGCAACAATCCATGAAGACATGTCTGTTATGAGGGAATTCGATGAACTGTTTCCTGAGGAATTTCCTAGTCTTCCTCCTATAAGAGATGTTGAATTCTCAGTTGACCTTATACCTAGGGTGTTGCCAATATCCAAGACACTGTATTGAATGGTTGTTGTGGATCTTGAGGATCTGAATAAAAATCTACTTGAGAATCTAGATAAAGGGTTTATACACCTAATTGCTTCACTATGGGGTGAACTATTCCTCTCTGTCAAGAAGAAGTATGAGTCAATATGCCGTTTCATTGGATATCTTGATCTCAAAAAATTCACGATAAAGAAAAAATATTTGATGCCACAAATTGATGACTTCTTCGATCAGCTACATGGAGCACAATACTTTTCCAAGGTGGATTTGTGGTCAAGATTTTACCAAGTAAGTGTGACGAAGGAGGATATCCCCAAGACTGCTTTTCGTACAATGTATGGGCACTATGGATTTATAGTAATGCCTTTAGGACTCACTAATGCTCTAGAAGTCTTCATAGACTTGATTAATATAGTCTTTATAGAGTACCTCGAAAAAAATTTGGTAGTCTTTATAGATGATATTCTAATATCTTCCAAAACCAATGAGGATCATGTGGAGAATCTATCCACTGTATTAGAGACCTTGTGAAAGGATAAGCTCAATGAAAAGTACAGTACATATTATTTCTTGTTGAATGAAGTCTCATTATTTTGTTATATCATCACAAGAAATGGGATATCTCTGAATTCTTCCAAGAAAGTTTCAATTAAGGAAAGGATGAGGCCAACATCAGTAACAGATATCCGTAACTTCCTATGGTTAGCTGGATATTATCACCAATTTGGGAGAAATTTTTGATGTTTGTCCAACCCTATTACCGAACTAACTCAGAAGGGAGGATAGTTTTCTTGGAGTGATAAATGAGAAGAGAGCTTCAAGTAGTTGAAAAGGAGGATTATCACTGGCCCATTGCTCACAATCCTAATAAGTAGAGAACTCTTTATGGTGTATTGTGATGCTTAAAAGAGGGGTTTAGGATATGCGCTAATAAATAATGATAAATTAATAGCCTATACCTCAAGGTAGTATAAAATTCATGAGAAAATCTATCCCACACATGATCTAAAGTTGGTTGTTCTGATATTTTCATTGAAAATATGGATGATTTATCTCTATGGGGAGAAGTGTGAGATATTAACTGATCACAAGAGCCTCAAATATATATTCATGCAAAAATTTCTTAATATGCTCTAAAGAATATGGATTGATCTCATCAAGGATTATGTCTGCTCAATCCACTGCCATCTTGGTAAGGCGAACAAGGCGGCAGATACTCTATGTAGATTGGACTATGCATCTTTATGAATTATGAGAATTCAAAAAGATCCAATCCTCTTACAGTTGCATAGTATGGAAATGGCAATCATTAAGTTAGGACCATATCAACCCTTTCTCAAATGATAGCTCAACCATACCTCATGGAAAAAATAAAGAATTCTCAAAGAAATGATGTTGAAATTCTAAAAAGGGTGGAATCTATCAGAAATGGGAAATCCTTAGAGTTCATGGTTGAAAAAGAATGAATTGTGAGATTTGGGTCATGAATATATGTACCATCCTATCTAGAGATAAAGAAGGATATTCGGAATGACACACATAGCTCAACCTTCTCTATTCACCAAGGGAGCACAAAGATGAATCTAGATATCCGAGAAAACTTTTCGTGGGAAAATATGAAAAAGAAGGTTGCTCAATATACATCAAAGTGCCTGGTATGTCATAAAGTGAAGTATGAGATGCAAAAGTCTAAGGGGATGATACAACCACTAACCATACCAACATTGAATTGGGAAAATATTACCCTGGACTTTTTCATTGGACTTCCAAAGACATACATAGGAAACAATGCTATATGGGTTTTTGTGGATCGTTATATGAAGACTACTCACTAATTCTTGATTCAAGAGGACTTATAATTGTATGAACATTCATGGATTTACATCAAATAAGTAGAAAGTCTTCATGGGGTACCACTATCTTTTGATCTGATTGCGATCCGAGATTCACCTCGAAGTTCTACAAAAGTCTCTAATATTCTCCAAAACACTGAACTGAACATCAGTACGGCTTATCATTCTCAAACTGATGGCTAATCTGAGGAATCTATTCAGAAACTGGAAGATATGTTAAGATCATGCTCTATGGACTTCAAAGTAGTGTCGTACCAACATCTTAGACTAGTCGAATTTTCCTACAATAAGAGTTTCCACTCGAGCATCTGAATGGATCCATATAAATCACTTTATGGGAAATGTTGCAGAACACAGACATGTTGGGATGAAGTTAGTGGGTGTAAGATGCTTGGACTTGACATGGTGGAGAATCTAAAAACCATTCAACGACATGTCAAGGCAACCCAAAGTTGATTGAATAGTTATGAAGATAACCGTCGATGAGACCTTGAGATCAAAGTTGGAGACATGGTATTTCTACACATATCTCTATGGAAGAAGTTCAAGAGTTTTGGAAAGAATGGGAAGTTAAGTCCTAGGTACATTGGCCCCATCGATATTCTTGATCGTGTCGGGGATGTGGCCTATTGACTAGCACTTACACCTACCATGGCCAAAGTACATGATGTCTTTCATGTATCCCTCTTAAGGAAGTACATACCAGACCCTTCACATGTACTCTATTCATAGGAAGTACAGTTAGAGGATGATATTTCTTATGATAATAATACAGTGAAGATCTTGGATCGTCGTGATAATGTTATACATAACAAGACTACCCACCTAGTCAAGGCCCTATGGATAAACCATAAGTACGAAGAGGAATCATGGGAACTATAGGAGGCAATGAAGAAAAATTACCCACACCTGTTTGCATCTTAGAGTGTAAAACAAAATTTTAAGGGTGAAATTTCATAAGGGGGGGGAATTATAATGACCAAAACATTTATTAATGAAAATTCCTCTTTATCTAATTAAATGTCTTATTACAGATATATAAAACTTTTGAACTACCTTGGTTTTATGTTTTTTTATTTTAAAATATAGTTAATGATTGTGACCATTGCTAATATAGCTGTTAAATAGTGATCACATGATTAATATAAATATAGGGCTTTATAAAATCAACTTTACTCAGAAAAAGGATGTGACGGCCTCATCCAATAGAATTGATCCATATGGAGCCCATTTTTTGGTGTTCGGAAAGGAGGTAGAATCATTGGGCTTCACTCTTGACTAATACCAAGCCTATCTTCAACACTTTAAGCTCGAGCAGAACCGCTAATGGGAGAAGTGGAAGTTGATAGATATTACCACTAGAGCAATGTTATCTGAGACACCCCAAGAGTCTGCCACCATCGCACACCTTACCCATCAGCCTTATGTGGGTGTTATAAGGGGTTATGTAAAAATACCCTCTCACTATGATTATGTAGATTATTTTTTATAGATAATATACAATCATTTTATTATTGTTACATTTAAAATAGTTTTGAAAGAACAAATAGTATTTTTTATTTAATAATCAATTAAGAAATATATTTTGATTAATTAATGGATTTTTGAATTAAATAATATTTTAAATAAAATATTATCACTAAATTACTTTTTATTAATTATAAATGATCATATATTTTTTATGAATACAATTTAAATTTTTATTAAGGTTTGAAAACAATTTTTGTCAAAACCCATGAAATTTTGATAAATGTATGTTTTTATTTTAAAATTAAAAATTCAAATAATTCGAAAATTATTTTAATTAAATGAATATTATTTTTGGAATCAGGATTTTTAAATTATCCAATGGGGAATTTTTCATAATTTTTTGAGACAGTCAAATTTTTTGGACAAAATTAAGCACCGTTTAGATATATAATGTGTTTTATGAAATCTTAACGACCCAATAGTGTTGTAATAAAATACTATAAACATTATTTTCGGCAAATATATTTTTTAAAATTAACTTAATTTTATTTTTAGTTTGTTTGATTTATTTTACAAAACATTAGTGGACCCTCCAAGAGTTTAAAAACATTTTAACTTTTTTAAATTGATTTCCATGAGAGTGTGACTCACCACCACTTAAGAAAGCCTAATATTTTAAGAATTTAGATCATTGAGCCTATAAAATAATGTTTTCCAATCCCCTTTTTCAATATCCATTTGAAAAAACCCGAGGCTGGTTTGTGGTTTTGATTAGTTTAATGTGTGGTGTCCCAAACCTAAATAATAAAGAATTCCCCCTCTTTTCCTATATAAACCCACACAAGATCCCAAGTCCCCTTCACTAAAATCCATTTGAGCTTGAAAACACCCAGACATACACTCTCTACAATCCTCACATGGTTCCCCAATCTCCCAATAAGGCTCTCTCAAGCCTCTCCCAAGCCTTTGGGATCACAATTCCATGTAAGGGATTCGTTCCTTTCTCATTTTATCTGAGTTTTTTTAATATTGTTATGCCATTTTATTTTCAATTATAAATTTTGGGGTATGATTTATCACCCCTAAAATACTTGGCTACTTATTTTTAACTGACTAGAGACCCCTTTATCTATCATTAATTCCTCCCAAGTAAACCTGTTACCCTGCCGAAATTCCTTAAGTAATTTCTCTCTTCTCATTCACATTCAAGCAATTGTTTTGTATTATGAATATAAATTCCATTAAACTTGTTGAGAGATGTATATATATGACCCCTCCCACATACTCTCCATTTCATGAACATATGATGAGGCATCCCTTTCTCTCTCATAAACCATTTTTATGAATTCTTATGTCACATCATTATGATGTCTAAAGTGCACTGTGATTTTTGTCAAGACAAAGTAATTGTATAATGAATACCATGCCCATTGATCTATCAATGGTATTCACACTTATGATGATTTACATATTTATTATAGAGTTTAATTTATTAATTGCACATTTCCTAATCGTGGAATAAATTATGATGTTTAATGAAATCATGTTGTATGATCCATTGGCATACTTATGTATGAAATGAAATGTTTTAGAAGGGTGTGCCCTGATAGCGCTCAAATGCATTGGGTAAAGATTAGTATCATGATACGTTAAGTGAAATGAGGGTTTAATAATTCTAATTTGTGTTCAATGAGGGTTTACTCATGCTCCATGTGCAATGAGCCTTGGATCATGCTAATATCATGTTATGTGTTGTTGCCACATTTCCATGTTATGATAATCATGCATTATCATGCCTTCATGTTCATGTTTCTACTATATTCCATTGATAATCATATTTCCTAAAATGTATTTTATTATTCATGTTTTGACTTTTTTAATCCCTTACTGGGCTTTATAGCTCACCCTTTTCTTTTTCATGCCCTCAGGTTATCCCAGGAAATGCTAAGTACGAGGGAATGTAGTGGTCATGTAAAGGATGTTTTTAATAAAGATGTTGTGTTTTATGTTCTATATTGTTATTTAATGTTCCTAATCACCAAATAAACTAAAACTATATATCTTATATGTTTTATCAAGTGAAGGTTTTATGTAATAAAATATTTTTATGTGTGAAACAAAGAGCAGGTTTGTTATAAAAAAATCTATTTAACATGGAATTTTATCCTCCTTAATGGTGAAGACACAAATTAGTTTGAAAGAGTATAAAGTATGTTGTAATTAGATGATTCTGAAGCTCACCCATTCGCCCAGGTCACTTTAACCTAGTCTCCTCATACTGTGTTATCATGTCCCTTCCCTCAGTCCTCTATGCACTCAGATATTTAGGTATGCGTATAGCCAGAACAATGTGAGTATTGATAGTGTAACATTTTCATGTTCCTATTTTACCATGCATGACTTAGTTTGGTGATATAAGGCCCCAGCCTTAAAACTTACTTAATCTTGAGTTATTACAAGATTACACATTGAGGATCTTTTCAGGTTTAGAGTTTTAGAGAATTAGATCATGAAACTTGCATTACATTCCACATTTAAACAAAGTGGATTATATAAATGACAATATTCATTCTTCCCATCAACGAGAACATATTTAAAATAAAACATGGATTCTCTCTTAACACATCCTTGACTCTACCGTCTTATCATGTACCTTTCCCCTTGACCTGAAAAACATTTCAGAAACTTGGGATGAGCATAAAAAGCTCAGTAAGGGATATAAAAATATGGAAAGGAAACATGAGTTCATATATACACAAGAATGAAATCATAATTCACCCATAAAACATAGGCACTTTAACCTACCTCATCAAATCATGAATAAATCATAGAAATTATAAGACATAAAGGTAACTTGAGGCATTCATAACATTCTTATGTAGGGAGTAACCCTCTTGGTTACGTTTGGAATACCCATCACAGTATATTCCCTAAAAATCTCTTCGGAGAAACCTTAACATTTCACTCCTTCGCGTTACCCAATGCATTGGAGAGCTATATCGGGCTCACCCGCCCTTAGTTTATCACGGAACCACCCGTTCTTCATAACAATACCCAAGAACCATAGCATAATCGTATCACATAAAACATGAATAAAGGAAACATAACATTTCCACATTTCAATCACAATATAACAGTTTAAGATATTGAAATAATGAATCCATTAAAAACCATTTTCAAAACCATTTAAAACATTTAATAAAGATATTTTTGAATCAAAGTGTCCCATACCACCTTGAAGCTTTTAAAATTTTAAACCATTAATATCCATATAAATATATCCTTAAAACCACTTTGAAAACATGGATATTAATAAGAACGAATAATTAAAACATTTAAAACGATATTTTGGTTAAAGGGGTTTTACCAAAATTAGAGACACTTGAATACAATAATTGAGGAATAACATTTAGTCAAAACTTTGTAATATCATGGGAATAAAGGAATCCATGATATAATATTCCAAAGGACAGTATATACACCATATAAGAGTGAATTGGTGCATAACAACAATGAAGTCTCAATAGGGATGTAAAATGTGATGAAATCCCTTATAAAGAAGGTATCCTTAAATTAAGGACAAATCAATCTCAAAAATATGTGTGAAGAATATAAATACACCCAATATAAGTGGATATTAAGTGTAAAACAATAAAAGGTCATTCACACATATTGAATGGATGACATATTCAATGACTACATGTTGAACCCAAAGAAATCGAAATTGGGTTAAGAAGTTCCCTTGACAGCCTAACGGCGTCACATCAAAATGAGTTGATGAGAGATAAAAAGAGTATCTCATCACTTGGACACAAAATTTACATCATTAAGGATATATGAGAACATATCCCAATGTAACTATATGTGAATTAAAAGACCCAATAAAAGAAGTCTTTTAAAAAGAGGAGGGTGAAAGGTTCCCTTACCGACTTGGGTATCTTTCAAAACATACACCCCATGAAAGAGGGACAATAGATCATTGATGTAAATACTCATAAACGAAAGTATTTTACACAAAGTGTAGAATAATGGGCAGTACATACACCACTCAATGGAATTTGTGGCAAAAGTAGCGTAAATCTCACGAGAATAAAAGTGAGATGAAAAATCCCTTACGAGAACTCGGCAGCCTAACGGCGCCACATAAAACATCCAAAATGGATTGATGAGAGAGAATAGGGTCTCTCATCACATGAACATAAAACTTACAGTAGGATTAATATAAAATAACATCCCAATCATCAGAAAGATGAGCTTAAAAGAAATGACATAAAAGAGTGTACTTAAAGAGAAAGAGAGTTGCAGGATCCCTTACCTCGGGTCCGACTTGACTCGATCGTTCTTTAACGTCCTGAATAATAAACTTGAGTTAATTTCTATTTGCTTAAGAACCTTTTCCAAGTTCATTATTCCTTTTATATCAATTATTGACATGTTGTGAACATTATGTAATCATTTAAGTTAATAATGTTCATATTGTTGGTATTTGGTTCTTAAGTCAAAAGTGAACTTCTTACAATTATATGTTGTTCATGTGGCCAAATGTTTATTATATCCCGAATTGTATTCATGTTGTAGATATAATATATGTCATATATATCCAGTACATTCATGCATTTATAACATTACATAATCATTTAGAGGTAAGAAATGAAATGCACCGTTCATGGAGACGGTAAGCCGTACGTACGCATGAACGCTACTTTCATTTATATTCGTATTTTATAGAATGGAATAATAATGATATAAAGGTATATTATAATTCCAGTATAATATCATATTTAATATCATAGTTCCATCCTTTATATGTCCCACATATGGTATTTAACGAATCAAATCACTTTGAGGGGGCGGTAGTCCGCACTTCCTTAAATGAAGATATCGTGTTTACCCAAAATGGGAACCATAAAGGTTTGACCAAAATGTAAAAAACAGAATCTTAAGGAAAACATAAACATACTATATATCATATATAAAAATAGTGACATCATAATGGCCACCTTTGAAGGTGTTAAATGAGTATTGAACAATCATCGTTTCGGGAGGCAGAATTTCACCATCCACGGAAACCGTATGTTCTTTAACCATTTGATGTAGTTGTGTGAGAGTGTAGCTCAAATAAATCTTGTAACAACATCCTAGTATATTGAAGATACTGGTGTTGTTACAAAATAAGTAAATAAAAAGAGATTAGAGGTTTGGAGAAGCAAAATAAAACAAATGAACAAGAGAGAATGAATTACCTTTAAAAGTGTAATCTCCTTTTGATTTGAGCCTAAAGTCTTCCTTTGAAAGGATTCTGCCCAAGGGAAATCCTCTAGGATGAGGAGAGGGATGTGGAGAGAGCAAATGGGCCGGGGTTGGCCGAGCAAAAGGCTTTTGATGTGTGTGAAATAAGGTGGAGGTGGGGGCCTTTTATAAGAGGAGAGGAGGGGCACTTTTAGAAAGCAAAGAAATATCACTTTATTTGAAAATTCTTTTCGGTTTTAAAGGGTCCCACATTGGTAGAATTCGTGGATAAGGTGATAATTCATCGAAATCCACTCATCCAATTGTTTTTGTCCATGTGTATATTGTAGATTTTTTCATTATCTTCCCATTTTAATTAAATTGTCAAATAATGATGTCATCGCTGCATCATTATTATGTCATAAATAATTTAATTTCTTTAATGTCTAAAAATTATAAACAAAATACTATGATATAGGAAATCTTTTTAGCTTTCCAATGACTATTTATAATCAAAATTTGGACTTGTATAACCCCACTTAAAAATTGTTTTAGTAAAACATACTATGTTAGTGTCATTTTCACTTTAACATTAAATAAAAAGTATTTTATGTTATTTCCCAACAAAAGTGGATCCATGGGGTCCCCAAGTTAGGCCATGGCTTGTCTTGGTCGGCCATGACACAACCAATATGGTTGGGACATGTGTCTAGGTCATTTCATATTTTTAAAGTATTATTTATACCTTAAACTACACTAATTATCACTAATCGCGATTAAAAACTTAATAAGTTACTATTCACCAAAAAATTATTATAATCTCATTGAACCACATTTTACTTCTTAATGACAACCATGTATGTCGGATTTTCAAAATTCAATAAACATTAGTGGTAAACTTTCATTTAACTGAAAAATCAGTTTGCTTGATTATCACTTAGTGGTTTCACTATTCATCGAAAATTGAAGTTTTTCAGAAAATTACCAAAAATTCACCCTAAGCTATATTTGATACTCCGAATTCAAAAATGAAGTCTTTTTTACAAAATTCAAATTATATAAGTCACATTAATTAATTTAATAATTAATTCCCGCTGCCAGAGCAAATAGCGTGTTTTTACAAAACAATAAGTATCAAAAGATTGACACCAGTTTAAGTCTAATTTCAAAGTGAAATTGATTCCAATGACCACCATTGGATAAAATGGTAAAAATATTTTCTAATTTAACTTTAAAACCAATTCAAAATATTATCTAATCATATAAATAAATTAGATTGAAAAGAGGTTTTGAATTAAAACACAACATTCTACACTATTCATTAAAAAAATGAACTTTATCAGAAAGATACCAAAAAATTACACAAAGTAAAATTTGATGTCTCGATTCTTAATAAGAGTTTTATTTGGTCCAAAAGAATGTATAAGAGTGGTCAAAACTATATTTAATGACAGTTCTCCATTAAAAGGCGATAAGTGAACCTTTAGTGAAAACTAGGGCATATACACCTAAAATTGAATTCTTTCCATATTTTAGGACATTGTCTTTTATTGGATAAATGTAAAAACATTTATAAAACATATATAATCATATTTTAGTTATTTATATCCATTCCCGCCAATACAACGGCTACATGTTAACTACCATTTGAAATAATATTATTTTATTATTAGAGTGCAACGTAAGATTCTCAAGAAACTTGTTGTTGCGTATTGGGTACGCCATCGAGCATAGCATCCCCTTTAAAGCCATATTAATATTTTATTCACAAAAATGGATAAATACAAAAATGTCATATTCTGTATTTACCTGGGGTGTTACAGGTGAAGAGGTAGTAACCTATTGTTCCACTTGACTTGGTCACTTTTATTCTCTAAATAAACTCTCTGGGGTCTCAGTTTTGACTCATGGAGGAAGAAAAAGTGTATGGGGACTAGAATGCTCTCCTGACCATCAATGGATCTCAGTGACTTTCCATATCCAAACCTAAGGAATTTTTTAGTATTTCTAGGTAATTTTTTTATCCAAGGGGTAAAAATATTTTGGAGGATACGTCTCCCAAAGTCATCCAAAACTAAAATGAAGGACCCCTCCCTAAATATATTCTACATATCTATGTTCCCATGTGGGACTTGGAGGAACAACCTCACTTGAGTATCACACACCCAAACCCTATGAGGAACTCTTTTCTAGGGTGAACCATTATCCTACCCATATTAAAGTGAAATTTATCACTATCCCTTATTAAGGTGATAATATTCCTAGGTCTCAATTCTAGGGGACAATTTTCCCTACTCTTTCACTAGGGTGATGATTTACCATAATCCTTCCACCAGGGTGAAACTTATCTCTACCATACACTAGAGTGAACCTCAAATCAACTCCCAAATTAAGGTTACTTCTTCTCCTTACACTTATACTAAATAATATGTTTACCCAGGTTCCCTAACTAAGTTCCCAGCCAATTAGGCCTCCTCTAAATTCATTGGAATTACATGATCTGGATACCATTCACATAAATATCCACATTTTTTATCATGTATTTCATTTATAACAAGTTCCAGACATCTAAAAATAATCTCCCATAAGTTTTCCTCCCAAAATAATCAGAACTTAGGGGTTTAAACGATCACAAATTCCCTTTATAACAAGGGTCCCTTTTATTATAAAACTGGTAAAACCTTCCATGGATCATGATAAACATACCAATTGAACAATATCAAAAATATTATCAACATGATCATCCAACAGATCCTTTTCTTCCACTCAATGGGACAAGGATGTGTATGGTAATTCAATCTAGTGTAATCCTCATCCTCTTCTTCAAAGGGAAATATCCTACATTCTTACATCCATCCTTCCCCATCTAATAATTAATGGATGAGAAGTAGAAGCACCCAAAAATGGGCCTCTATTAGGTGAAATCCCAAACCATATCCTCTCTAATCCCCTTAAAAAGAAATATGATAAACTAGAATGCATAGAACTCACATAAGTCCCATATATACACTCACTACTTCCAAGAAGGAGAAGTGAATCTCCATCTGTAAACCCCACTCTATCCATTTTTGTCTCCCCATTTATGACATAGACATCCTTACTATGTGAAGTTAAATTATATGGACCTATCCCATCACATGACCATAATTTATGAATCTCAAACTATATAGGATTTGATTCCTATTCTAATAGTAAACATATGAAAACTCTTTGATATTTAATCCTAATAAACTAAATCCTTACCATCCCATGTCCTTATCATTAAGCATTACTTCTAAACCTTGTCCCCACATAGCTTTAAATTTTACCTACCTACCTTACAAGATAAAACACATAAAAATTATAAGGTGATGAACCTAAGGAAATCATGATGAATTCTCCCCTTTTGTGACATACATAGGATTTCTCTTGTAAAGAGCATGAGATGAAATATTCTAAATCAATTTGATATAATCCTCATAGTTTCCCAAAATGACTTCAGTAAATACACTGCTTTTTGAATCCAAATATACAATAAAATTGATTTCTTAATAGAATAATCCAAAAATTTATTTCACGTATAATAACCGCACAAAACCATTTCTATGAACCTTTTACCTAGTAGTTCTAGTATCATGACATTAAACAACATCAAATTAATCCATTATATAGGATATCAAACTACTTTGAATGGGTTATGGATGAATGAAATTAAATGGAACATCACCCAGTCATGGTTTCACAATATTAAAAAACACTAAATTGTTCCTTGTCACATTATCTTAAATTATACTACATGAAATAACAGTTGGAACTAAACTATGTGGGTTCTAATTACCTTTGTAACATCCCAGTTTTTCTCAACAGCATGGAAATTTGTTCTATTTAAATAAAATTATTTAGACATAGTAATGATTCCTAAATAAATCATGGATGTATTAGGGGTGTATGAGGCTTTTCTGGATCCTAGAACCCTGAATTTTGAACAAACAGACTAGGAAGCATTGTTTTTAGAAACAGAGTATCCCAAACCACAAGGATTCCCAAAAAATGTGTCTTAAGATAGTGGGGAGTAGGGATCTACATGGTTTCTTTGAAACCATGCTATGGATTCCACATTCCAATGAAACTTGTCTCACACAAGTTGTAGATCCTTTTTTATGGGATTCACATTGTTAACCTAACTGTGAACCTATCCTATACGAGGTTACCCTTTGAGGAGAACCTAGCACATAGTTGGCGCATGGTTTGGCCAACCATGAATCTTAATTGCGCACCCTTTCTTCTGTGGGTGAATTTATGAATTTACCCCTTAAATGTCTTTAATTGTAAACCCTTCTTCCTCCTCTTTTTTCTAGTGTAGCATCTCCTCTCCTAAATCATGAATCTATCCTCCATAATGATAGATGGATCAATATATATCACTCATTTCTCATCCAATTCAATCTCAATTAGTTCCATTATAATGATAGAGGTAAGCGGAAAAATCATATTTCCTCTATTTAAATATTCACTTTCTCACTATTGTTCTATCTTGGTGCAACGTCACTTTCCCCATTTTCAGGGAATTTGATCATTTCTGCAGTATCTTTCACTCTATCTTAAAGGAAAAGTCAAAGCTGGATAAGGGTAGCACTATTGGGATACGTTCGATGCCCTAGGTTCCTTTTCATTGTTTCTTTGTATCCTATAACATGCATCATTGTTCCATGAGAAGGACCTTTCTAGTGATGCCTCTTATTTTTCAAATAAATTCATTATAAAGTCTTACCTTGACAAATATGACCCTAGATTGTGGTTAATCATACCCTTGGTTTTATCTTCATGAATCTTTCACCCAATGGGTGTGTTCTACCATATAGTCCCTTTTCAATTTTGTGTTAAATTTTAAAAAACCCCATTGAGGTGTTTTGACACATAATTAATTACATGATTCAATTAATTAATTTTAATTTATTATTTAGCCACGATTTAGGCCCCTAACATTCATGAAATTGACGGTACTATTGACATAATTTAATTTTCCAATAGGTTGGGATATGTGCCTTATTCGTTATTCCATAAGTTTTTTTCCCAATGTAAATTCCTTGACCAGTATGCCTTTTATGTTGTGAAATATTTTTTTGTTAAATGGTGTGTCTTAGTTAACCAAGTCATATCTTTATCATCTTCCATGGGTGATATAATGGGTTTGGATTTAAGGACCTAGTGGATAGGCGCATAATTCCTTATTTAGAAAATTTTAATTCTTTTTAAACATGTAGGATCCAACACTGTCTATTCATGGGATAGTATCACCAATCATTATTCATCTTTACCGCAAAAAATGTGAAAGAAGTTCCCTATGGGAGACCATGTGGGTGGTCTTTATAGAAATATGGTTGTACCATTCCATGAGAGAGACTTAGGAACCTATGTGTGATATTAGGGATGGACTCATATGTTAGTTTATGTTTACTTTACACATTTCTTGAAGTGACACTAGGGATCTTATTCTTGGGAAACCTTGGATGGAATCCCTTAGCATTCGAATTATACTAAGTCCATAGAGTGATATTTTAATTTCATTTATAATTTACATGTATAAGCATAGGGTGAATCTCAATATTTTATAAAGAGTTTATTTTTAATTAAAAACTATGTTAATGTTTTTAAATAAGAATTTAACCTTTGGATTGGTTAACTTAGGGTGTTTCTGTAAAGACCAATCACAAGCTTGAGGAAATTCCATCTTCTTACCAATTATATCACTCACTTTACCTTCACTGGATCCCTTTGTTCAAACTCACAGATTTATGCCAATGAAGGTAGAATTGGGTGGCATTCCAAATCATACATGGTTATATTTATTAATTAATTTTTATATTTTTATATTTAATTTATTGATTATGGACTACTATTAATTTTATAATGAATTAGATGGATTGAGCTAGACACTATTGGTGGTGGCCTACTGGGATTATATATCACACTCAATTAAGGATAACATTGGTACCCAAGAAGATGTCATGGATGTAGGTATTGATAAATGTAAGTAGTCATCCTTTTATGCATTATTGATCTTCAAGGATATAGTTTGGGGTAGAGGACCAAGCCTATACTCTAGGTGCTAGTTGAAGCATTTTTTGGAAAGTTTTTTATTTTTTATAACAAGTGGTATATGCTTGAATCCCCTATCCCCCGTATAATTAATTTTGAATAGTGGATGACATGACACCATCATTTTCTATATATTTTTATTATTTATCTTCTTCTTATTGTTTATTTATCTTAAATGTCTTATTATTATTGTTCTGCTGCTATCTACTGGTTATTACTGTGTATTATATGGAGAGTTACTAGTTTCATCATATATTAGTGGATTATGATGTTTTTTATTCCTCATATATTGTTGCGCCTCACTCTGATCAATGAGGGAATAGTCTCCCCACAAACACACCCCGATCCCTCTCTACAATTCAGAAGCCTCTAGTGTTTAGGGAGGCTTACTTGAGGTCTTGTTTCCCAACATTTTAGGGTACCATTAAGTGGAATATGTGGCAGGATGCTAGGGAACATGGTTGGACATTATCTGTTCTCCGAAAACAGTACTATGTCTCTCATCCATCCGATTAACCTATGAATATGTATATAGGTCGATGTATCCAAGTCACTGGTGGAGTGGGTATGGGTATCTGTTGGTGAAGAGTTCAGGTGCAAGCAACCGGTCTTCTTCGAATCCTGGATGGAGTATTGTAAGATGTGTAGGCATCTAGGTCATCTTGATTATAGATGCTGGAGAGGAGCTAGTTGTGGGGGTTTTGATCAGATGATTGACAGAGTTGAGGAAACGGCTCATGAAGGAGGTAATTATGTGGTGGAAGTAGAAAGGCCTGCAATCAAGGTTGTGGATTTTTTTCCCGCCTGAAGAATGATCTAGGTGATTGTAATCAGACTGATCATGAACCACTGGATTCATAGAAGGCTAAAGAGGCTTGCATTGATGAATCCTTAGACATCAGGCTACTTTCACCTCATCCAGAGGCAGCAAGTGATCATGGGGTTAGGTCCTTGGCGGCAGTGGAGGAATACAAAGGTGACAAGGGTGTTTCTGTTGGTGATTCCAGCAAGGAGGCTGAGCCATCTTATAAGTCCCCAGCCTTAAACCGTACTTAATCTTGAGTTATTACAAGATTACACATTGAGGATCTTTTCAGGTTTAGAGTTTTAGAGAATTAGATCATGAAACTTGCATTACATTCCACATTTAAACAAAGTGGTTACATAAAAGACAGTATTCATTCTTCCCATCAACGGAAACATATTTAAAATATAACAAGGATTCTTTCATGACACATCCTTGACACTATCATCACATCATGTACCTTTCCCTTGACCTGTGAAAAAAATTTCAAAAACTTGGGATGAGCATAAAAAGCTCAGTAAGGGTTATAAAAATATGGAAAGGAAACATGAGTTCATATATACATGAGAATGAAATCATACTTTACCCATAAAACATAGGCACTTTAACATACCTCATTAAACCATCAATAAATCATAGAAAACATAAGACATAAAGGTACCTTGAGGCATTCATAACATTCTTACGTGGGGAGTAACCCTCTTGGTTACGTTTGGAATACCCATCACAGTATATTCCCTAAATCTCTTCGGAGAAACCTTAATGTTTCACTCCTTCGTGTTACCCAATGCATTGGAGAGCTATATCGGGCTCACCCACCCTTAGTTTATCACGGAACCACCCGTTTTCATAACAATGCCCAAGAACCATAACATAAATGTATCACATAAAACATGCATAAAGGAAACATAACATTTCCACATTTCAATCACAATATAACATTTTAGTATATTGAAATAATGAATCCATTCAAAAAGAAACCATTTCCAAAACCATTTAAAACATTAAATAAAGATATTTTTGAATCAAAGTGTCCCATACCACCTTGAAGCTTAAAATTTTAAACCATTAATATCCATATAAATAAATCCTTAAAAACATTTTGAAAACATGGATATTAATAAGAACAAATAATTAAAACATTTAAAGCGATATTTTGGTTAAAGGGGTTTAACCAAAATTAGAGACACTTGAATACAATAATTGAGGAATAACATTTAGTCAGAACTTTATAATATCATGAGAATAAATGGATTCATGATATAATACTCCAAAGGACAGTATATACACCATATAAGAGTGAATTGGTGCATAACAACAATGAACCCTCAATAGAAATGTCAAATGTGATGAAATCCCTTATAAAGAAGGTATCCTTAAATTAAGGACAAATCAATCTCAAAAATACGTGTGACAAATATAAATACACACAATATAAGTGGATATTAAGTTTAAAACAATAAAAGGTCATTCACACATATTCAATGGATGACATATTCAATGACTACATGTTGAACCCAAAGAAATCGAAATTGGGTTAAAAAGTTCCCTTGACAGCCTAACGACATCACATCAAAATGAGTTGATGAGAGATAAAAAGTGTATCTCATCACTGGGACATAAAATTTACATCAATAAGTATATATGAGAACATATCCCAACATAAAAATATTCAAATTAAAATACCCAACAAAAAAAGTCTTTTAAAAAAAGAGGAGGGTGAAAGGTTCCCTTACCGACTTGGGTATCTTTCAAAACATACACCCCATGAAAGAAGGACAATAGATCATTGATGTAAATACTCATAAACGAAAGTATATTACACAAAGAGTAGAATAATGGGCAGTACATACACCACTCAATGGAATTTTTGGCAAATGTAGCATAAATCTCACGGGAATAAAAGTGAGATGAAAAATCTCTCACGAAAACTCGGCAGCCTAACGGCGCCACATAAAACTTCCGAATATGGATTGATGAGATAAAATAGGGTATCTCATCACATTAAAATATAATGTACAGCAAGAAGAATATAAAAGAACATCCCCCAAAATTACAAATAGGAGCATAAAAGAAGTGACATAAAGGAGAGTACTTAAAAAGAAAGAGAGAAGTTAGATCTCTTACGAAAGTTCGGAAGCCTAACAGCGCCAATAAAAACTTCCAAAATGGATTGATGAGAGAGAATAGGGTCTCTCATCACATGAACATAAAAATTAGAGTAGTATTAATATAAAAGATCATCCCAATAACAAGAAAGGTGAGATTTAAAAGGAAAGACATAAAAGAGTGTACTTAAAAAGAAAGAGAGGAGTAAGATCCCTTACCTCGGGTCCGACTTGACTCGATCGTTCTTTAATCTCCTGAATAATAAACTTGAGTTAATTTCTACTTCCTTAAGAACCTTTTTCAAGTTCATTATTCCTTTTATATCACTTATTACCATGTTATAAACAATATGTAATCATTAAGTTAATAATGATTGTTTTGTCGATATTTGGTTCTTAAGTCGAAAGTGGACTTCTTACAATTACATGTTGTTCGTGTGGCCAAATGTTTATTATATCCAGTATTGTATTCATGATTTAGATATAATATATGTAATATATATCCAGTACATGCATGCCTTTATAACATTACATAATCATTTAGAGGTAAGAAATGAAATGCACCGTTCATGGAGACGGTAAGCCGTACGTACGCATGAACGCTACTTTCATTTCTATTTTATATTTTATAGAATAGAATAATAATGACATAAAGGTATATTATAATTCTATTATAATATCATATATAATATCATAGTTCCATCCTTTATATGTCCCACATATGGTATTTAACGAATCAAATCACCTTGAGGGGGCGGTAGTCCGCACTTCCTTAAATGAAGATATCGCGTTTACCCATAATGGAAACCATAAAGGTATTCCCAAAATGAAAAAAACAGAAGCTTAAGGAAAACATAAACATATTATATAACATATATAAAAATAGTGACATCATAATGGCAACCTTTGAAGGTGTTAGATGAGTATTAAACAATCATCGTTTCGGGAGGCAGAATTTCACCATCCACAGAAACCGTATGTTCTTTAACAATTTGATGTAGTTGTGTGAGAGTGTAGCTCGAATAAATATTATAACAACATCCTAGTATATTGAAGATACTAGTTTTGTTACAGAAGAAATAAATAAAAAGAGTTTATGGGGTTGGAGAAACAAAATAAAACAAATGAACATGAGAGAATGAATTACCTTTAAAAGTGTAACTCCTTTTGATTTGAGCCTAAAGGCTTTCTTTGAAAGGATTCTGCCCAAAGGGAATCCTCTAGGACGAGTAGAGGGATGTGGAGATAGTAAATGGGAAGGGGTTGTCCGAGCCAAAGGCTTGAGGAGTCTGTGAAATGAGGTAGAGTTGGGGGCCTTTTATAAGAGGAGGGGAGGGGCACTTTTGGAAAGTAAGAAATATTACTTTATTTGAAAATGTGTTTCGGTTTTAAAAGGTCCCACATTGATATAATTCGTGGATAAGGTGATAAGGGTTCGAAATCCACCCATCCAATAAGTTTTGGACATGTGTAGTTCATAGATTTTACATTATCTTTCAATTTTATTTAAATCGTCAAATAATGATGTCATCACTGCATCATTATTATGTCATAAATAATTTAATTTATTTAATGTATAAAAATTATAAAAAAAAATATGATGTAGTAAATCTTTTTCTCTTTCCAATGACTATTTATAATCAAAATTTGGACTTGTTTAACCCTACTTAAAACCTATTTTAGTAAAACAACTCATGTTTGTGTCAATTTAATTTTAACATTAAATAAAAATATATTATTGTCATTTTCCAACTAAAGTGGCTCCATGGGGTCCCCAAGATGTCCCATGGATTGTCTTGGTCGGCCATGACTCACCCAATAGGTGTAGGACAAGTTTTATGGTGTTTTCACATTCTTATAATATCATTTTTACCTTAAACTACACTAACTACCACTAATCGCGATTAAAAACTTAATAAGTTACTATTCACCAAAAAATTATTTGTATCCCATTGAACCACATTTTACTTCTTAATGACAACCATTTATGTCGGATTTTTGAAATTCAAAACACAAATATGGCAAAATTACATTTAAACAGAAAAATCAGTTTTTCTAAGTACCACTTAGTGGTTTCACTATTCATCAAAAATTGATGTTTTTTAGACAAATCCCAAAAATTCACCCTAAGCTATATTTGATATTCTGAATTCAAAAATGAAGTCCGTTTTACAAAATTCAAAACATATAAGTCACATTAATTAATTTAATAATTAATTCCCGATGTCATGACAAAGAGCGTGTTTTTATGAAACAATAAGTATCAAAAGATTGACACTAGTTTAAGTCCGATTTCAAAGTGAAATTAATTCCAACGACCACTATTGGATTTAATGGTAAAAATATTTTCTAATTTCACTTTAAAACCAATTAAAAATATTATCTAATCATATAAATAAATTAGATTAAAAAGAGGTTTTGAATTAAAACACAACATTTTACACTATTCATTAAAAAATGAACTTTATCGGAAAAATACCAAAAAAATACACAAAGTAAAATTTGATGTCCCGATTCTTAATAAGAGTTTTATTTGGTCCAAAATAATGTATAAGAGTGATAAAAACTATATTTAATGACGGTTCGCCATCAAAAGGCGACAAGTGAACCTTTAGGGAAAACTAGGGCATATACGCCTAAAATTGAATTCTTTCCGTATTTTAAGCCTTTATCTTTTATTGTATAAATGTAAAAACATTTAAAAACATATATAATCATATTTTAGTTATTTATATCCATTCCCTCCATTACAACGGCTACATGTTGACTACCATTTAAAATAATATTATTTTATCACTAGAGTGCAATGTAAGATTCCCAAGAAACTCGTTGTTGCGTGTTGGGTACGCCATCGAGCATAGAGTCCCCTTTAAAGTCATATAAATATTTTATTCTCAAATATGGATAAATATGAAAAGGTCATATTCTTTATTTACCTGGGGTGTTACATCCTTCCCCCCTTTTGGGAATTGCGTCCTCGCAATTCTAAAATTGCGCTTGGAAACATCCTTGAAAGTCCCACATCAGAACAAGAGTCGGTTAAACAACCACTTTAAAATAAAGGAAGATAAGTACAAAGGTCACCCGAGTTAACCCATACTAGGACTCCATTTAGGAAAAAATGGACATGGAGGGGAAAACATAGGGTCATGTTCTGATGGAGAGTGATAGAAAACATGTTTAGGAGAAAGTTAACAATGAGAAAATCACAAACTTGTGATGGGTTAAACGGTGTTGGGTTCCCCAGTAGGAAAAGTAAATAGACAACATTTTTGTTTTAAGTTACTTTTTATTGAGGAATTTATTCATAAGGAAAAATAATCACTTATCATGTTGACTTTCAACTTTTACTAGATTCCTTAATCAAACTCATATTTTTTCCAAAAGACGAGTATTTAGGGAGACTTGTTCGCATTAAGAGTACTATAATCAACTTCTAGAGAATCACCTAATCCACAAAAGAGAACGATATACTTCCCATTTCTTTAGGCTTTAACCAAAAACAAAACCAAAAGGTTAGTACAAGATCAGATAATCCAGAAAAGGACAACCCTTTATAAAAAGAAAATCTATTCTTAACCTCCAAAATTTGTCCAAAAAAACCCAAAGTTCAACAAGGACCATTCTATAATCAATTTGTCCATAAAATTCTTCAAAGTAAACCAAACTAAGATTGAAACCCAAATATTTGAAGGATTTAGTCACATAGTCTTCCAAGTTAAATCATAACATTTATCTCCAAACAAAATCAGTTTCTCCTAAAGTCTCGTATTGAAAAGTAATTAACCTAATCACATATCCTCTATGATAGGTTAATCATTTTCATAAATAACCCAAAATCATCTTACTCTTAATTCATAAAATCATATAACTAAAAAGAATCAGTCAAACTAACCAGGGACTTCACATAGTCCAGTGGTAGGCGATAAATACTAGTCGCACTTTGGTTGTGGGTTCGATTCCCACAGCTTTGTCCGGCGCGACGGGTTGTCACACGGTCTGTGTGTTGTCCTTTTTCCAAAACTATATAATTCTTAAAACATTCCCCAAAAGAGATAAAATCATCAAAAATGATCATAACATATTTTAACCTCAATTTTATCTCAAGCTTTTCATTTTCCAGCATATCATATAATAACCCATAATTACCTCAAAAGTACGGATCATATAAACCCAAATGGTTCTTTATAACTATGTCCACAAAACAAAAGATAACTATTACTTGAATAAAATTTGCCTATATTAAACATCAGGGTTACACATAATATAAAAAGTCTTCTAATGTAACCCCATCATCAAAAGAGACTTAATAGTCTTAAGAATTTCACCATAACTCTTGAAGCCCTTATATGTTGACATCTTACTCATTCAACATTCTTCATGATCCATTATCCATTCCTTTCCAACTTATTCCGAAATACCTTTTTCCTACAAACAAAATCATGAATCATATCCTAATATTCCAAAATTGGAAAACAACAGTCATGAAATAGTACATACCTTTGATTGGTCATTGTCAGTTTCTTCAACCTCAATCGGAATGGCATTAGGTATTGGTAAACGAATATTGGTACGCTCTTGGTGACCCCATTCACAAAACTTCTTCATAGGACATGTGTTTGCATAATGACCATGCACACCACATTTAAAACATTCAATTGATCCCTCAGAAAAAACTTTTTTCCCTTTCCTCGAGTCAACTGGATGCTTCCTTTTTCCATGGCAGGTTCTTGCTTTATGACCTTCATTTCCACATCTATAGAATATTTCTGCCCCTTTCAAACATTTTCCTAGGTGTTTCTTTCTACATCTTTGACACATAGGTTTTTGAACACACTTACCTTTATGATTATTACCTGTACTTCCATAGGGATTTGTTTCTTTCATATATGACGTCTTAGAGAAATCTCCAAGGTTTAGGTGGTCAATCATGACTCCAGATAGTTGGTTGAGGATAATCACAAGAGTTCTCATTGAAGCTCCCATATCATTCAGTTGCTTTCTCAAAAAACTGTCACAGTTTCCTTCACATCCACTGTTACTTTGGTGCCTGCTAGATCCAGCCATTTACTAAAACCAAAAAGGTCAGTGTGAGTATATCAAAAAACCATCATGTACTAATGAGTAAGATAAACACTAAGATATACTTACTCATTCACTTTATCAAAATCTCGGACTCTTTCTAAAATCCTAACCACTATGGTAATGCCACTTATGCTTAAAGAATACCCTAACCTCTAAAGTTATCTAAATCGACCTTTGATACCAACTATAAGGCCCCAGCCTTAAAACCTACTTAATCTTGAGTTATTACAAGATTACACGTTGAGGATCTTTTCAGGTTTAGAGTTTTAGAGAATTAGATCATGAAACTTGCATTACATTCCACATTTAAACAATGTGGTTACATAAAAGATAGTATTCATTCTTCCCATCAACGGAAACATATTTAAAATATAACACGGATTCTTTCTTGACACATCCTTGACACTATCATCACATCATGTACCATTCCCTTGACCTTTGAAAAACATTTCAAAAACTTGGGATGAGCATAAAAAGATCAGTAAGGGTTATAAAAATATGGAAAGGAAATATGAGTTCATATATATATGAGAATGAAATCATACTTTACCCATAAAACATAGGCACTTTAACATACCTCATCAAACCATGAATAAGTCATAGAAAACATAAGACATAAAGATAACTTGAGGCATTCATAACATTCTTACGTGGGGAGTAACCCTCTTGGTTACGTTTGGAATACCCATCACAGTATATTCCCTAAATCTCTTCAGAGAAACCTTAACGTTTCACTCCTTCGCGTTACCCAATGCATTGGAGAGCTATATCGGGCTCATCCGCCCTTAGTTTATCACGGAACCACCCGTTTTCATAACAATGCCCAAGAACCATAACATAAATGTATCACATAAATCATGCATAAAGGAAACATAACATTTCCACATTTCAATCACAATATAACATTTTAGTATATTGAAATAATGAATCCATTCAAAAAGAAACCATTTCCAAAACCATTTAAAACATTTAATAAAGATATTGTTGAATCAAAGTGTCCCATACCACCTTGAAGCTTAAAATTTTAAACCATTAATATCTATATAAATAAATCCTTAAAACCATTTTGAAAACATGGATATTAATAAGAACAAATAATTAAAACATTTAATGCGATATTTTGGTTAAAGGGGTTTTACCAAAATTAGAGACACTTGAATACAATAATTGAGGAATAACATTTAGTCAGAACTTTATAATATCATGAGAATAAATGGATTCATGATATAATACTCCAAAGTACAGTATATACACCATATAAGAGTGAATTGGTTCATAACAACAATGAACCCTCAATAGAAATGTCAAATGTGATGAAATCCCTTATAAAGAAGGTATCCTTAAATTAAGGACAAATAAATCTCAAAAATACGTGTGACAAATATAAATACACACAATATAAGTGGATATTAAGTGTAAAACAATAAAAGGTCATTCACACATATTCAATGGATGACATATTCAATGACTACATATTGAACCCAAAGAAATCGAAATTGGGTTAAAAAGTTCCCTTGACAGCCTAACAGCATCACATAAAAATGAGTTGATGAGAGATAAAAAGTGTATCTCATCACTTGGAAATAAAATTTACATCAATAAGTATATATGATAAAATATCCCAACATAAAAATATGCAAATTAAAAGACCCAACAAAAATAGTCTTTAAAAAAAAGAGGAGGGTGAAAGGTTCCCTTACCGACTTGGGTATCTTTCAAAACATACACCCCATGAAAGAAGGACAATAGATCATTGATGTAAATACTCATAAACGAAAGTATATTACACAAAGAGTAGAATAATGGGCAGTACATACACCACTCAATGGAATTTGTGGCAAATGTAGCATAAATATCACGGGAATAAAAGTGAGATGAAAAATCCCTCAAGAAAACTCGGCAGCCTAACGGCGCCACATAAAACTTCCAAATATGGATTGATGAGATCAAATAGGGTATCTCATCACATTAAAATATAATTTACAGCAAGAGTAATATAAAAGAACATCCCCCAACATTACAAATAGGAGCTTAAAAGAAGTGACATAAAGGAGAGTACTTAAAAAGAAAGAGAGAAGTTAGATCTCTTACGAAAGTTCGGCAGCCTAACGGCGCCAATATAAACTTCCAAAATGGATTGATTAGAGAGAATAGGGTCTCTCATCACATGAACATAAAAATTGCAGTAGGATTAATATAAAATATCATCCCAATAACAATAAATATGAGCTTTAAAAGGAATGACATAAAAGAGTGTACTTAAAAAGAAAGAGAGGAGTAAGATCCCTTACCTCGGGTCCGACTTGACTCGATCGTTCTTTAATCTCCTGAATAATAAACTTGAGTTAATTTCTACTTCCTTAAGAACCTTTTTCAAGATCATTATTCCTTTTATATCACTTATTACCATGTTATAAACAATATGTAATCATTAAGTTAATAATGATTGTTTTGTCGATATTTGGTTCTTAAGTCGAAAGTGGACTTCTTACAATTACATGTTGTTCGTGTGGCCAAATGTTTATTATATCCATTATTGTATTCATGATTTAGATATAATATATGTCATATATATCCAGTACATGCATACATTTATAACATTACATAATCATTTAGAGGTAAGAAATGAAATGCACCGTTCATGGAGACGGTAAGCCGTACGTACGCATGAACGCTACTTTCATTTCTATTTCGTATTTTATAGAATGGAATAATAATGATATAAAGGTATATTATAATTCCAGTATAATATCATATATAATATCATAGCTCCATCCTTTATATGTCCCACATATGGTATTTAACGAATCAAATCACTTTGAGGGGGCGGTATTCCGCACTTCCTTAAATGAAGATATCACGTTTACCCATAATGGAAACCATAAAGGTATGCCCAAAATGAAAAAAACCGAAGCTTAAGGAAAACATAAACATATTATATATCATATATAAAAATAGTGACATCATAATGGCCACCTTTGAAGGTGTTAGATGAGTATTGAACAATCATCGTTTCGGGAGGCAGAATTTCACCATCCACGGAAACCGTATGTTCTGTAACAATTTGATGTAGTTGTGTGAGAGTGCAGCTCGAATAAATATTATAACAACATCCTAGTATATTGAAGATACTATTGTTGTTACAAAAGAAATAAATAAAAAGAGTTTAGGGGGTTGGAGAAACAAAATAAAACAAATGAACATGAGAGAATGAATTCCCTTTAAAAGTGTAACTCCTTTTGATTTGAGCCTAAAGGCTTTCTTTGAAAGGATTCTACCCAAAGGGAATCCTCTAGAATGAGTAGAGGGATGTGGAGAGAGTAAATGGTCAGGGTTTGGCCGATCCAAAGGCTTGAGGAGTGTGTGAAATGAGGTAGAGGTGGGGGCCTTTTATAAGAGGAGGGGAGGGGCACTTTTGGAAAGTAAGAAATATTACTTTATTTGAAAATGTGTTTCGGTTTTAAAAGGTCCCACATTGATATAATTCGTGGATAAGGTGATAAGGGTTCTAAATCCACCCATCCAATAAGTTTTGGACATGTGTAGTTCATATATTTTACATTATCTTTCAATTTTATTTAAATCATCAAATAATGATGTCATCACTGCATCATTATTATGTCATAAATAATTTAATATATTTTATGTATAAAAATTATAAAAAAAATACTAAGATGTATGAAATCTTTTTATCTTTCCAATTACTATTTATAATCAAAATTTGGACTTGTGTAACCCTACATAAAAACTGTTTTAGTAAAACAACTCATGTTTGTGTCAATTTAATTTTAACATTAAATAAAAATATATTATTGTCATTTTCCAACTAAAGTGGCTCCATGGGTCCCCAAGATGGCCCATGGCTTGTCTTTTTCGGCCATGACTCACCCAATAGGTGTAGGAAAAGTGTCATGGTGTTTTCACATTCTTATAATATCATTTTTACCTTAAACTACACTAACTACCACTAATCGCGATTAAAAACTTAATAAGTTACTATTCACCAAAAAATTATTTTATCCCATTGAACCACATTTTACTTCTTAATGACAACCATGTATGTCGGATTTTTGAAATTCAAAACACAAATATGGCAAAATTCCATTTAAACGGAAAAATCAGTTTTTATAAGTACCACTTAGTGGTTTCACTATTCATCAAAAATTGAAGTTTTTTAGAAAAATCCCAGAAATTAACCCTAAGCTATATTTGATATTCTGAATTCAAAAATGAATTCCGTTTTACAAAATTCAAAACATATAAGTCACATTAATTAATTTAATAATTAATTCCCGTTGTCATGACAAATAGCGTGTTTTTATGAAACAATAAGTATCAAAAGATTGACACTAGTTTAAGTCCGATTTCAAAGTGAAATTAATTCCAACGACCTCTATTGGATTTAATGGTAAAAATATTTTCTAATTTCACTTTAAAACCAATTCAAAATATTATCTAATCATATAAATAAATTAGATTAAAAAGAGGTTTTGAATTAAAACACAACATTTTACACTATTCATTAAAAAATGAACTTTATCGGAAAAATACCAAAAAATTACACAAAGTAAAATTTGATGTCCCGATTCTCAATAAGAGTTTTATTTGGTCCAAAATAATTTATAAGAGTGATCAAAACTATATTTAATGACGGTTCGCCATCAAAAGGCGACTAGTGAACCTTTAGGGAAAACTAGGGCATATACGCCTAAAATTGAATTCTTTCCGTATTTTAAGCCTTTATCTTTTATTGTATAAATGTAAAAACATTTAAAAACATATATAATCATATTTTAGTTATTTCTATCCATTCCCACCATTACAACGGCTACTTGTTAACTACCATTTAAAATAATATTATTTTATCATTAGAGTGCAACGTAAGATTCCCAAGAAACTCGTTGTTGCGTGTTGGGTACGCCATCGAGCAAAGAGTCCCCTTTAAAGTCATATCAATATTTTATTCACAAATATGGGTAAATATGAAAATGTCATATTCTTTATTTACCTGGGGTGTTACACATCTGGTATGTGGTAGGGGAAGTCCTTCTTGCTTGCTACTACAAAACCTTATAAAGTACACGGAAGGCAGGATGGGGCCAGTGTATTGGGGCCCTTGGACCCAAACATTCCCACTTCTAAGTCCCCATCCTTTCAGAAGATTGGGAGTGAGGACAAAAATACTAATATCATGGAGGTTAAATCAGGAAAGGTGGACTCTCCGTGCAGGCTGCGGCCACTCAATGAAGTCCCGGGGGTTGAGTTGAAAAACCTTTTTGAAGGTCTGGTGGTTCAGAAAAAAATGTTGACGTCTGAGGAAGAAGATTCAGGTGATGACAGTTGTAGCCAACTTTCAGTGGACAGTTTGGACCGTTTCCAATGGAAAGGTCCCCACAGCCCAAGAAGGAAGAAGGGTAAAAAAGGAAAGCACGACTCCGGGAAATGCATTGTGGTCCAGGGGAAAAACCAAGGGATGCAAAGACTATTCTAACTTACCTAAACCTATGGAAACCAGGTTGGCTAAGAAAAGGGGAAGTAATGAAAGAAAATACTCACAAGGAGGGGAAAGTGGAGATCAAAGCAGAGAACCATGAGTGATTGAAGAATATATAGGGGAATGTCTGGGGCTTATACTCAACTCCAAGGAAGAAATGACTGAAAAATCCCTTCTTCCCAATTCTTTAGATTAGAGTATTCTATGTATTTATTAAATAATGTTTTAGGTTGAGGCCACTGAGGAGATAGAGGCATTGATCGACAAACAAGACCGAATCATCGCTCGGGGCTTCAATTAAGGCAAAATAACCCTGGAGGAATTCATCCAGACAATGGACATAATAGTTTCTCACCTCAAAGAACTCATCAAGGATATACCAATCATCCAATTTAGTACTATGCACTGGGAATTATATAGAGTGTCTGATTTAAATAACCTTCATCTGGTGTTTAATAATTTTGTGAAATCTTCCAGCACGTAATGGTCCTTGTTTTGCAAACTGTGGTTTCCCACATTCCCATAAAGTGTCTTAATAAAAATTTATATTTGGATGGCTACACCCTTTATAAGGATACATATTAATCCATTATCATTTGGTTAAACCCAACATCATAACATCTTTCACATTCCTATATAGATATAAATTATAGAGAACCCAACTATGTAGGTTTAAAACGTAGTATAATAGACCCACCATGGAATGGAGAGATATAGAACCTATAATACATATAGGTGTATTAGCATCAGTGTATTTTGATGACTAATCAGTTTGATAGAATTGATTAGAAGTATTTATAATTTTTTAGGGAAAGGATTCACAAACTTAACTTATATTAATGATAGAGTAACAAAATAGGGGTAAAATTGTGAAAAATGGTGTGAATGATCTTGACCCACCATCCTCGTGATCTAAGGAACAAACCATTGTGTTATTTGTAATTTCTATTAACCCTTTCCTTTGGAAATAAATCCTTAATCCAATAAAAACATCAGTGGTAATGGAACACATAAAAAAATTATTAATCTTTCTTTTCTAATATGTCTTTCTATTTTGTTATAACATAAATTAATTTACAATGAGTGTATCTTGTCTATCTACACCTTCCACATATATTATTACCATTATTTCAGTTACCACCTTTATAAAACCTCTCAAGTTCCTCTTCTTGTATGTCTCCACCAAAATAATAATTTTATTACTATCATATGTTGATTCTATTTATTACCTTGACTTTTTAAATTTACTATTGATGTTCATGTCCTATTTATAAAGGTCCTTGATTTATAATTTTCTTCCATTGTAGAAGAATATCCTCTTTATCGTATCAACCTTCACCATATTCTTCTTAGGTATACATTTCTTAATATTTTTAAATTTTTTATGACCCATGGAAGACTCACCTTATTTACCCCGTCATTGATAATTTTTTATTTCTTTTAGTGTTCTTTGTTCAATAGATTATGTATTATTCTTGGTTGATGTGAACTACTAAAAATAATCAATGTATCAAAAATTTTAAAAAATTACATAAAAATTCTCACATATTTAGAATATGTTTTTAGTAAACAAAATTACCGTTTTTTATAAATTTTTCTTCATATCATGAATATTATTCTGCACTTCATGCATACTCCCCCATGGTATAGGCCTTATATAGTCTTAAGGAGTTGAATAATTATTCAAAAAAAATCAACAGACTTGTGACCAAAAATTATGTAACACCAATAATGACCAAAAAATAATTTTTTACTCCATTTTCTGGATACCTGCACATCTTGAACTCCTTATTGTTTTGGAAACAAATAACCCTTCTTATATGTACACTTTAGGGATCCAATACTCTTGCTTAGTATCACATCGACCATTCATGTTTTGGTATGTTTATGATCACTTTTTCCAATTTTTTCTTATATTTTTATTTATAACTAATATTAGTATAATAAATAACATTAGGATTAAAAAAAATTGAAAAAGATTAAGTTTTTCTAAAATCTTGAAGTGAATAGATCATTAGATAATCCGAAGCCTTTATTTCAACTAGAATGAACCTTTTTGAAAGTAATAATTGTATTCATATCATTGATGGTTATTGGTTCCAAGTTGGAAGATGATGTTTTTGGATGAATGAAGTATTTTATTTTTTTCAGGATGTTTGAGAAGAAAGGAAGTCACTTAATTTGGAATAAGTTGGTGAGGAATGACATGAAAGTTACGGTACATTCCATGGAAAATATAATGATGGTTTTCTGGTGTGTATTTCACAAAGATCATAATTTGGTTATGAAGGAAAGATGGAGAAAACATGTGGTCAATCGTTATGGTTGGTCTTATAGAAGAAGGTGTCTAAGGTGGCATAGTTTTCCAATGCTTTCAAAACTTTTGGTGTCAAAAATTTGGAGTTGGGATAGCATTGAGAAAAGTGGATTTCCTTAAATATATCATCAATATATGAAAAAGGAATGAATTTCGCGAAGATAGGGTTCATCAAGTGGATTTTTAGAAGACATGAAAAATTTAATTATGTTCTTCGTGATTACGATGAGATTCATGAATGGAAGAGGTGAAGAGCATTGCATGTAAGCATTGCGGCACAAAGGAAGAAGGATCACTGCAGCAGCGCAAAGGAAGAAGGATCATCATGGGGGCGCAAAAGAAGAATGATCATTATAGTGGCACAAATTATTTGATGGAATTCTTCACGATTAAAACAAGCTTTCTGAATCCATAAAATAGCCAAACTGCTTTTCGAAATACAGTGAATTTCGTAGGAAATTACAAATCTCCGCAATTTTATACTGACGTGGCGCTGAGAGGGATGGAAGTTTCTAGAGTCGGTGGGAAACGCCTATAAATATTCCCCTACCCCTCGATAAAAGTATAAAGACATAATGAGAATTTTATAACTCTATAATTATGAAGAAGGTTGGCGAAGATAGTGAGATATACAAAGGTAGTAAGATATGTGAAGAAAAGGAGATTCGTGGAGATCCATTGATCTTTTCAAAACCGGATGAATTCACAAATAGAAATATATTCTTGGTGAAATTTTGAGATATGTGATCTATTGATCCCTAAAAACTAGAGATATTTGTGAACTAGAGTGATCTGTGAAGCTAGGAGCTCTGCGGAGGAGCTCTTCGAGCTGAGGATTTGAATACCCAAATTAAATAAGAAGTAATTTCAATTGAATCGATATTTTACTGGGGTATAGGACAAAGTATTTTTATGAAGTCCAGGTATTTTCTATTAGCTTCATTATGGGAAAGAGAAGAGTTGTTTTCAAAGATCACATTTTTGAATGTTTGTTAAGAAGCACAACAATACTACATTACCCTATTTGTGATAAGATAGTGCACACATACTTGAGGATTATCTCCCAAGTACTACATCAGTGAAATGGCATATTATAATCCTTTTATTCCACATATAATGATGTTTTCTAGTGGATTTTGTGGTACTGGATTATTTTCATTCCATATGAAAGACATATCTACTATTTTTGAGTAGTGATCCTTATAAATATTTTGTTTTTGTGGTTGGGTGTGTTCATCAGGGAAAGAAATATTTAATAGGAGGATAAGGTTACTTCAAAAAGGGGAAACAAAAAAGAAAAATATATCACTGATTCACCCATCCCTCTCTAAGTGATAGTTTGATCCTGACTGGGTAACTTCAAGGGTAACTCATCTCTTCTCAATAGTTTGGTAACATTCTTCTTATGTCACTTCCATGATTTTTTAATTTAACATATAATTCCTGAAAATTCATTTTTATGGTATTTTTTTAAACCTACAATATTGAAAATCTATCTTTCTATTATTTATTTACCTTTTCTATGTGATATTTATTCATATTATTTTCTTCTACAAAAGAATTTTCAAGCCCTTTTACCCTTTTAGATCTTATATCTAATTGAGTATTCTTGAAATCTATGATAGTGCCTTGAGTTTCTTCTAATGAAAGGATGATATCATCCAAAACTATAATTAATTTACCCATATTATCAATTTTATTACATTAATTCTTTATAAATAGAGAATTTTTCTTTACTTATCATTAAGGATTATTCCATGAATTTCACTTATTTGATGGGAGTGTTTTACTTTTGAAACATCTCAATCCACCCTTTTTATATGTAATCTTCTTCCATATATATCTATAATTTTTTGTCCTATATATACTTGATGTATTCAAGTATAAAAGTGATAATTTTATCCAGAAAATTTCTCACATACTAATTTACTTCATATTAAATGTTTTTAATTAACTCATTCTCTACATACTCTTCATAACACAAACATGATTCTTCTGAAGGACAGTTATGAATATATTTAAAATATAAACTACTACTTTGATTACCTTTAAGTAGTGTTTTATCTACTTTATCCTTTCAATTTTTTAACAATTTATTTTCCTCATTATTCTATATATTCTACAATGTTTTGGATGAATTCTCCATGTTCTTGTTGACAATAAGGAAAAATATAATTTCCATTTAACAAAAAAATGATTTTTATTTAAATATATTATTATTATATATATAATAAAAAAATTGTGAAAAAATAGTTCCAATTTGGGAAAATCAAGATTAACCCTAACAACACTTTAAATTCCCTTATAGTATTATGTAGTCACTTTGGTAGTGGGGTGAATTAGCATGAACCTATTTTACCAAATTAATTTACTCTTTTGAATTTATACCTTAATTTTCAAACATATGTATTGATTAAGATATATGGTTCTTATTATGATTTCCCATTACATAATTACCACCTATGAAAAATAGAATAAAAAAAGAGAAATGACCAATGGTGTTTTTATAAGGTTCAACTCCCAATGTTGGAATCCTCTCATTACTTTGTTCGTGTCCAGTTAGAGACATAGATTTTATCAAAAATATAAAAAATTTATTAAAATGGGTGACAAGGAATTATCATTAACACATAATATAAATTTATTATTTTTACTCTTATGGAAACCATATTTTTGGTTCAACATCAAAAACCCTAAGAATATTACTATATCTTGATAGGTTCTTTATACTATTATCTTCCTATATACAGTTTCCTATCTGACTATTTATATCTGATCCCTCAAGTGTATAATGGGTCCTTAAAAACCAAAATAACAATATTTTCCTCCTAGTGATGGATGTCACTATATTACAATAGAGAGATATTCTTCCTCTGCAACAAATCATTGACTTCTAATTTGTTGGAAAAAAATACTCATTGTGACCTTTTAGAAATTTTCAGTTTTCTTATTGCTAAAGTATGATTGGAAATATTCATATTGGAGAATACCATAAAGTAAAATCATTATATTATTTTGAAGTATAATTGGGAATATTTTACATAGTTTCAAAGAAAGTATTAGTTTTCCTAAAAGTTAAAAAGTTTCACAAAAGTGGATTTGCACGATTTCCTTGGTTTAAAATTTCGAAAATGGGTATTTTTTATGAAAGTAATGATATTTTGTGAATGTGGAGTTTCATGAGTGACTGATTTAAAACATTTTCATGGTATGGGGTTTTTTTAAAGTAAGGATGTTTTGTGAAAGCTTATTTACATTAATAGGAGTACTTTTCAAATTAAAGTGTCATAGAAAGGCAGATTTAGGTGATGAAAAAGTCGTGTAAAGTAGTAAATGTTTTGTGAATGTAAAGTTTTCATGAATGACTAAAAAAGTTACATTAAATATTTTATTTTTCAAGAAATAGAGTAGAAAAAATTATAGTTTCATGGTGGTTAATATTTTTCCTAGAAATGAATAGTTCTAGAAGAAGAAAAATGGTTCATATAAGACTCATAGGAGGGAAAACTTCTATGTTTTCAATTTATTTTTACAAAAAACATATTTATTATGTAAAGTCATATTATTTGATTATTAGTTTCACACTGAATGAAATGTTCTCTAAGGACCAGAGTTCCATGTACCTAAGTTATATGAACCTGAGTTCCACAAATATAAGTAATGTGATCCTATATTATTTTATCCTAAGTTAAATAAATATGAAATTATGAAACATTTTCATTAAAAATAATTAAGTCAAAAAACATTAATGGAATTTCTCATAATATATGGAATAATTTGGAATTCATCACATAGGTGAATGAAGAGAATAATGGAACAAAAATTGTTGTGTAATCAAATTTGATTAAAAAATAGAGGAAAATTATGGTGGTGAAGTTATCATACATCAGTTGATGGAGTAGTGAGTTCTAAAATTATATTAATAATTGAAATTAACTGATAGTTTAGTGTTTTCACAGAGGTTTATTAGCAGTGAGCAAGGAGGGATATTGATTATACTATGAAACTTGTAAAAAATTATGTGCTTAGTGTATTTTGGTATATCAACACACTATCATTGAATGCACCTTCGATTTTTCCCAATGTGGGTGAACAAAGTAAAAAAGTGTTTTCCCTATCATTATTTTATTTATCACTTCATTTTGACAGTGAAATTGAGAATAGTTCCTACTAACTGTGGAACACAATCATCGTCAGGGTTTATTTAAAAGAAATTAGTAAACCATAATTCACCAATCCCAATTCCAGGGTATTATAATTTTCCAAGTTCATGGGTAAAGGTGTGATATACACATATTTATTGTTTATAAAAGTCCTTATTCCAAATTTATTATGTTTTGGTATATTGTGTGATTCAATTAATCATATCAACTTTATACAGAAGCCATATATCATCCATGAAAATGATGGTGTAGATTTTATATAGAGAAAGTGTACTAGGGGTAATATCTACCCTATTAGTAGAGAATATGAGATGTGTTTTTTTTCAAGGAAGAAGAATATACATTTTGGAATAAATAGATTTATCATTTTAACAAACAATATTTGGAATATCTAGTGAATAAATATGATTGTTGAGATATCCTTAAACTATCTTGTGATCATACAAACATGTGTGATGTTTTTCAAAATGGAAAAAATACTCAAAATATATACAAGGGAAAAAATATAATTTTGATGATTTTTAGTTGACACACTTCCTCAGTTTGAAAGTTCTACAACGAAATAATGATACATTCATTTCTCTCTCAAAATATTCCAAGGAAGTACTAAATATAAATGGAATTCAAGATTACAAGGTGATGAAAACTCTAGTATCTAACTAAATGAGGTTTTATAGCGACAAATATGGAAAATCAATAAATGTGGTAGAATATAGAACGATTATTAGGAGCTTTTTTACTTAATAGTAACAAAACATTATATTGTTTTTCCATGTGTTAGGCTACATTATACCAGATAAATCAAAAAAATCCATATTCTAGAGGCTAAATGAGGACCATAATATATAAAATTCATAGTGTATTTAGGTTTTCATTATAATGACACATAAAAAATAGTTTTTGTGATATGCAGATGTGGATTGGGCCATTTCATTAGATGAAAGAAATTATACATCTAAAATTTCATTTTATCTTAGAAGATTATCCATTTCATGACTTAGTAAGAAAAAATTATATTTATTTGTGTGATATAGAGGTTGGATACATTGAAAATACTCATGCCTGAAAAGTACTATGGTGGATGAAGTATTATCTTGATGATATGGGATTTTATATGTTATCTCTTATTGTAATCAAATGTGATAATTCATGTTTTATAATTATTTTTAAAAAAAAACATTTCCATAACTCATAGAAAATGCACATTGAAATCAAAAATCACTTGATAAAGAAAAAGGGGGATATTGGGTTCTAAAATTAAATATACTTTTAATTTTAAAGTCCTTGGTTGGCTCTCTCATTCCAGTTGAATCCCAATAAAAAACCAGTGTGGTTATAAAACCCCCACTCCTTTAGGTATGATCTAAATTAAATTATGTGCTGATAATTATACTTTTACTCTTATATACCATAAAGGAGTGACCTCTAGGTTTTTTATAGAGTTAGAAACGAATAGATTTTCATGACTGGTAGAGATATTTCACAAACCCTCAAAGGTTTAGAGTAATGCTAAAAATAGGGAGAGACTTATTCTGTGTTGAATCATTGGGAGAATAGATATAGGGGAGATTAAATAAACCTGGTGATGATAAATTTATTTTTCAATTTCATACATATCATTAATTCATTTCAAGGATTTACATTTGGTTTGTGATGAAATACTTTTCCAAGTACATGTTAATGAGTGGTATCGAGGATGAAAATGAAGTTAATTTTAAATAATATTTGTGTCTTCTCTGGTTTCTCATTACAATTGTAACTCATGTGAGATTAGAGTATAAGTAAGTTAAGTCCTTTTATTTTTATCAGGCAACATATAGTTTCAATGGAGTTTTAAGTGTAATGTGTATATAATTTTTCAACAAGACAATTATGTCATTTTTGGAGTGTTTTAAACAAAACCAATAGGGATTATTTAAAAAAATACCTCAAGGTTTTCATTTAGAGATTTTTTGTTTTTTTTTTCTTAATAATTACTACTGATAATTCTTATGTATGTGAAAGACCATGAAGGAAGACCATCAGGGGATTTTGAAGTGTATAAGGTAAGACTATGTATATTTACGAAGAAAATGATTGGATTTTTTGAAATAGAGAAATTTCCCTAAAAGAGGATTTGAGTAATTTCTTGAGTTAAAAATGTAGAAAATGACTGGTGTTCATTAATTTCATCATGTTTTGAAAAATTGTTTTTGTTTGAGTTCCTAAGATGAACATTTGGTAAAAGATGGGTTTTCACGAGAGTTTGGAATATTCAATAAAGATTAGTGACACAAATGGATGTACATTTGCAAATAAAAGTTTCACACAAATATGGTGTTTGCAAAAAAATTAACATTATACTAGAAAACTTATCTAGAAGAAATTTTTTCTCAAAATTCTAAATTTTTTTCGAAGAAGAGATGATAAGTTTCTTGAAACTAGGAATGTTTCACAAAAAAGAGGTTCTTAATGGAAGACGGTGTTTAAAAAGGCTCTATTATGGGATAAGTGATCTATTTTCATGTCAGAAATACGTGGTTTTATTTTTTATGGGAAGATGTATTACACAATTATAATTTATGTATATAAAGTATTGTGATCTACGGACCATTGTTATATGACCAATGTTTTGAAAACTAGAGTTATATAATCTTGAGTTATGTTAACTTGAGATATGTGAATTTTAATTATATAGACCAATGTTTAGAGAACAAGTACTTATGAAATAAGGAAGTTATGTAAAACATAATAAAAAATCAAAAAATATCAATGGTAAATATGAATTCATCACTTAGATAAATTAATAGAATCGTGACACACAAAATATTGTGTGATCAATATTGATTAATCACAATAAAAAAACTTATAGGGGATTAGTAATCATACTTCAGTTAAGAGAGTATGGAGCTTTCAAACATTATCGAGAAAACAGCTTAATTGTGATAGCATTAAGTTATCTTGAAGTGATTGATAGTGAACTAGGTTGGACAGTGAGATTACTATGATCCTCATAAAAAAGTAGGCACTTAGTGAACAATGGTATATTTTAACATCACTGTTATATTCTCTTTGGATGTAGCCTAGTGAAGGTTAACACAGTAAAAATTTCTTGTTTCACTCTTCATTTTCTTTATCAATTTATATTAACTTTGAAAGATATTATTATTACAACTAATAATGTAAAGAGATAATTAGAAGGGTTTTTTTAAAAATAAACATACCTTGATTTACCCTTAATTCACCCCTCCCCCCCTTGGGGTATTAACTAGTCTTGGGGATAACTCGTTCTATATTCTCCTAAAAATCATGTACGTTGGCATTTCTAACCCATGTATCCCAACATCTAGACCTTATTCAAGATCAATATCGATGGTATTTCTCACTTAATATTCTTAATAAATTTGATTAACACAGAAAAAACATAATCATGAACTAGTAGTGTTATAATTCATAAACTAACCATCTTTCATCCTCTTGTTTCACTTATAAAATAAAGGGATATCATTAGTTGGGACTTCAATCCTAATTATTTTTTATATTATAATTATTTTTATTCTTTCTTCAATAATAGTGGAGTATTCAATAGTTTCACCTCATTGATTTCCTTCCACTTCTCTTCTTTTTCTTCTTCCTCAACCCATAATATCTACTCTCACAAAATTTAATCTGTTACGCTATTTATTTGATACTCATAGCCTTCTATAAAATCCAATATTAGATTATTTTCTCTCGCTTAAACATTTTTATTCTATTCTACTACTAATTTTTTTCTTTACAAAATCATCTTAATATTATTTATATATTTTGAATATATAAATCTCATAATTTTTATCACATTTATCTTCAAAAAATCTACATTGAATCTCTCAAAAAAATCACATGGAACTAATCCCCATGATCTCAGAATATTATTCTTCTTGTATCAGCTAATATTCGATATATATTTACCTTCTAGTTTGATCACACTTAATGATTTGAAAATTTTCATATTTTAAAATCCTAGATTTTTTGAGTTATGATCTCTTTATTTTATTCTCACGTAATCTGCCTTTTCACTTAACATTAATCATTGATTAATCATTAGAATTATGATATTTAATACTTTAAAAATAACTCAGCATCATCTAACTTTAATAATTAAAAATATTTCATTCCTCTAAACTATTTATCCTTCTATAAGAAATAAAATATCTTATTAAACCTTTCAGCAAGATAAAACATCTTATTTAGGCATAATAGTTACTTCCATGTTCTTCATGAGAATCTTACATAATCTCAAATATATTATGTATGTATTTGCATATATTTTGTAACAGACATAGTATATTACATATCATAACACCTTTGATACTTTTTAAATTTTTAATTAGAAATAAATTTTCCATCATCTAAGATATATTAAATATTTACAAAAATAACTCTTACGTATTCACTAGACATTTGGATTCACTCTTACATATCAAAATATATCTTAGTAATTTTCCATATTTGTAACCATCCCTCTAAGTACCCTAATGCATCTTACTATGATAAACTTCAATTATCGATCAATGTAACTTTATATATTATAGTGTCGATTGATATTTAGTTTAATCTATAGGCTTAAATATCTTATGTACCAACTATTTTATATTATATATTCATTATATATCTTATGTATCATGGTATGGTTATTTCATTTGACAACATTATGTAGAAACTTCAACAAATATCTTATTAATGATTCAAATATATTATATACCTCTTTAAGATCATGTCTTTTTTGAATTTCAATACAATATTTGGTTATTATCTTCTTTATGATCTTTGATTTGTTATGTATTACAAAAAAACTACTGTAGAATATAAAATATGTTATGTATCACAGTGTAACACATATAATTTGTCACAAATTATCAAGAGAATGTTTTGTATCATGGTGAGCTCTAGTACTTTTCGAATATTCTATTTCAGAGAAAAAACATATGTATTACATGCCTTTTAAAATTATTATTCTTAAACATAAAATTCAATATTTTCTTCAAATCTTCTTATAACCACTTCAAACATTCTCAAGGTTTATCCCATCACTCCAAAAAAATGAAATAAAATTTGAAATATATCAAGTCCTCTTCTTGACATATTGAAAATAAATATAACAAATTCAACTCTATTAATATCAATTCATTTTGGAACATCACACATATATAGAGAAATTTTAAAAAGTACCTCACCCATAATAAAATGGATTTATTATAGTGATCAGTGTGGTTTAAAAAAAATTGAAATAAATTTTCTAGATTTTGGAATATAGTAAATTTTTAATACCAATATTTGTGTCATGTAAGACATTGAAATATTTCTAGGAATATATTTGGAGCCAAGCACTGAGTTAATAAGAGATTTTGGGCACGGTGATCCAGTTATGAGTATAATAAAAATATTAAATTTAGTATATCACATGCAACCAGTTCATCATAAATTATGGGAAAACTCAAAAACTAAGTCTCATATTGGGAATATATAACCACTGTTGATCCCATAACATTGTTTTTACCCTAGTAATGACCTAATTTTTGTCGGTTATTTACATCAGGTTAAGGAAACCATTGGCTGGTGTATTTAATTAAAATAAATATTTCTTCATTTTTTTATTTTAAATGAAATAACATAATTCCTAATATAAATATGTCATTATGAAATTTCTCCAAGGTTAGTTTCACAATCCTTTGAGGATTTTAAGAGTAGGATTAGATAATATTCATCGGTGGATTGATATTAGATAATGATGGTTGATTGGATCAAGGTGTATTAAAAGGCAATAAATGTAACGGGTTCCTCATCCATGGAAAAATAATTCTTCACCAATGATCTATCTAAATAGAGGTAGGACTCGTTAGTTTTTTTCTGACCACTTTATTAAAATATTGATCAGGGATTATTATCTTATTATTTTATATCTATGATTATCTATTTACCAAAAAATCCCATTGCAAGTTAAAGTTTTATATAATCAACTTATTCATTATATTCCATTACACTACCTTTGGATATCCATATTTAAATAATTTTTGGAAAATAATTCTTTTCCAATGTTGGTTTTAATTTATTCTTCTACATTTCTCCCCACCATTCTTTGAATTCAACATCGTTGGACAATGGGGTCACAGTTTGACATTGTCATGGGGGGTTCAAGCATGATTGAACCCCTATATTCATAGAGGTCATTTTAACAATGATTGGGATGGTGATTTGATGATGGATGGAATTTGGACTCAATCTCCATGTTTTTGGGATCCAGAGTAGAAAAAAATGTAAGGTTGTTCTGGAAATGGGATGGATCATTGGAAGATGAATGGAATCAAATTTCCAGCCACCAGAGGCTAGGAATCGAGGTATAATGTAATTAGCCATCAATATTAGGTTGTCAAAAGTTGGGATTCATATGGTGAGTTTGGATCTAGAAAACCTCATGAATAGATGAGTTTTATATGGAAAACATGACTACATGATGTGACTTTTGAAGAATGCATGGTGTGTTTTACGATTAGATTATCATCTAGGGGTTCTCAAAGGTGAAAAAAATCACACACTCTATGGAGGTTCCTCATTTCCTATAACAATTATTCATCCATCTCAATGTGTATAGGGATTATATTCCTTGGAATTTATTTGGTGTTATACATCATTTTTTCTAAGTCACACATTGTGTAACCAAAGGTAGATGGATTGGTGTATATTGGGAGTAAAGTCTTAGGATCCCATGTGGCACCACACATTATGTATGGTGGGTCACATTAAGTGAACTTCGGATAGAACATGGTCTTGGGTAAAAAACACATGCATTGTTCCAACCCATCCCTAATCATTGTGGGTGACATAGAACATGCCATGCCATATAGCTAAGATACCCAGATATAGCCTTATACAGAGGAACGGGTCAAAGTATATGGGCGTGGCTGAAAGAGCATGAGTAGGACTGAAGTGGATAATACAAACCATATACAACCTTTACATAATTTATATTATTACATAGCTTCCTAAGACATGTCTATAGGAGGATATTTCCAAGTGTCGAGATGGGGACATACACCATGTGGACCCCATACACACCATGTATTCACTCTAGAACATCATCCTCTTGTATCCCATTATATGGGACTCAATTTTTTCCCATTAATAACCTATATTGAGTGTTTTATAACTTAGTATGTTATTGTATCATTTTTTGGGGCATTCAAAATATGATGTGAGTTGTTATGAGAATGATTCTTCTTTAAGGGATGCTTGTTGATGGAAGTAATCTGGGTCGGATCATTAGAGTGTTACTCAGGTCAGAGACCCCCTAACACACTAGAGAATGGGCCCCCTATACTCTTTAAAAATATAGAGTCAGCACCCCCAATAATGGATCAGTGACCTCTATCTATATATTGGTACTCCCCCATCTTCGAGCTCTAGTAGCATGAAGGTTCTCCATGGGATTTATGGTTCCCTAGATTTTTCATCATAGTAGTGAGGAGCAGGACACTCCACATAAATTCTATTGAGGTTTTGGGGGATACATGGTTAAGTGTTCTGTCTCCCTTAGTTGTGGTGTTAATTATTGAGGTTTGGTACCCTCCACATGATTCTTATACAGTTGTGAATAATGATAGGCATCAGAGTATGGACCTTTGGTGTTTCGAGAAGAATCATTGTTCTTATCCAGACATTGTAGATGGAGATCCCCATTCTCTCTTGTTTGGGCATCCTGTTGAGAATATCATGATGTTTATGGTTCTTATCTCAGTTTTTGATTGGAATGAATGTTTTGGCCTAATATGACTATTTTTTTATATTTCTATTGATCCCTTTTTGGTTTCAGGTCTTCCTATTGAGTATGTATATATTCACCCCTACATGGGATTTTCCAACATGTATCATGTCTTATACAGATGTTGAAAATTTCAATGGTGACATCAGTGGATCTTTGTTATATCATGATGCATTGACTATGTTCGGTGGTCTTCTTGGAGAGAAAAATTTGGGCTTTCTTCATCTTTCCTTTTATTTGAGTTGTTTTTAGGATTGGACACATTTCTACATTGGTGTGTATTTTTACATTTTTATTATTCTATTTAAATATTTTCATACTTAGATGTATTCCCTTCAGTATATTACATTTATGGTTACACTCTCGATATTGTAGTTTTTATTTATTCCTTGGAACCTTTTCATGGAGATGGATGTGTGGGTCTTTGTGTGTGTGTGTGTGAATGTAATTAGGAAAAGGCTTCCCATTTAATTATTTCTTCTCAATGCTTTTTCCAACCCTTAACAATTTTGAAGTAGGCTTGTGGTTATGATGACTCGACCTTCTACAAGCTAAGTGGGTCCTAGTGGGTCGGGTAATTATAGAGTGGTTTTGGGGTAGTTCATAACTTATGATGGTGTGTGTAGTTTTCCCCATTGTGAGGATTTATTGGGACATAGGTAAATGGTTTAAAAGTGTCTTCAGTGCATATTTGAGGCCATGGAACCCAGTGTTGGTGAAATGTTCGATGTATCGATTCATTAGGAGTCTAACTACCTACTTTTACATGAGGAATACTGAAAAATTGGTTGTATGGAACATGGTATATTAATCATATAGGATGGATTTCTTTGACCACCCTTTTTGAGTCAACTCCCCATATATTTTCTTTGAGCATGGTACATCCTGATAAATTTTAATATTTCTCTATGATGATACCCAGCTACCATTTCGAGAAAATGTCATGATAATGACTTGTTAAATTATGAGGCCTATTTTTTAGGGACCCATACATGTTTTTATCCTCTATAAGAGTACTAAGTACTGCTACCACCTATTGAGAGCTGCATAGACCCTCCTTATGTTGTATATAGGGATTATCATCTACATGTTGAGTAGTGGAAGGCTCAAATGATATAGGGTGATGGTATATGTAGGTTTTGTGAATTTTGTGAGTTATGGTGATAGAGCATTGATTTTTTACAATGATCTAGACCCTTAGATATAGTATGATTGGCCAAAGATAGTTGTCCAGTTTTTACGGATTTTTCATACCCTGATAGATCGGATGGTAGCACTGGTGCCCTGTATTCTTCATAAGCTGTGATAGAATTGGAGGTAATGGAGGGTGTTGAACTAGTATTAAATGAGCATCATGGGTAACAGAGGTGGAGATCTCCTCAGATTCTTAGGGAGATAGACCCCCTTCTCAGGTAGTAGAGGACTGCAATGAGCCTGTAGTGTGAATTTTCTATTAGGATAGGACCCCTATCGATGGTCATCCTAGTGGTGAGAATTCTCTAGGGAGATGTGGGGAATATGTGGAGCCTCAAGTTAGTGATTGTTTATGAGTATTTGGATATTAAATGAATGAGGGAACTTCCCCTAGTGGGACATATCCTTTTTATGTGGTTTAAAATTATATGGGTGAGATAGTTCCACCCAAAGTGGATAGATTCTTGGATTAGTGGATGATTTCCCTTGACTTGTTTGTTTGAGATCATTTTGATGGGTGCTGTAGAAATTAATAGTTTTAGTGAATTGGTAGGAAAAGAAAATAAGGATTCAAATAGTTGGGTCTTTTGAACTAGAGGCTTAGAGTATCGTTGAGTCATAACACGTGTCTTCTCTACTCCGGTTGCAGTTTGGGTACATTGTAACAAGCCACTTTTCCATGTACATAGACCTTGTTTGATGCCTAGTGATATTAGTGGATACTTTTTTCTTGACCGTTGTATTTTCACGCCCCAATAGAGAGTAATTCATGTTATATACTCGTATTTTAATTTTTACCTGAATCAAGAGGAGATATTCTCACATGGAATGTTTCTATAGTTTCTATGAGACCTTAGGATGTTTTCCTTAGTATGGATTGGTTTTCTACCATCCATAATGATTTGACTATTAAAAGTAAGGGTTGTAGTGTATCAGAGTCAGTCGGATGGAGTTTCCCTTCTTGGGTGATAAAGAGTACTGGGAAAATTTGGATGATCTAATGTGCGGGAGGATACAGTTGATTCCATATTAGTTGGATGGTATGACCCTTAGAGTCTTGGATTCTATGAAATTTTAGTTCCTTTGAGATGGGAGAGTTATGAAGAGGTCCTACCTAAGGATATTCTAGGCTTACTGTAATTCCCCAAACCCAGTTACCAAGAGTTGGTGCATTAATACATAACATTGGCATGATACAAGGAATCATGTCCCGAAAGATCGATCAGTTTAGTAGCCTTGGAAGTACTAGATACAAACATATGTTTTACAGTAAATTATTAAATGAAAAACCTCAATAACATTTTACCCCCTTTGAACACACTTATATACCTAATCGTATCCCTATATGTCAACCATAGAATACTTCTTCACATCCTAGGAAGAGTAAAACATATAAATGGGTGAGCTCAGATGCTCAATGAGGATAACAATATAGTTGAAACATTCATAAATAAGCATTAACATTTAATGAAATGTAAAAGAATAAAAAAATATTATTTTATACTTAAAATTCAGCATAATATGGAAAATATAAATCAAATAATTCCATTTTCTTATTCACATGGATATTCTACTAGTTGAATAATCACATTTAATATCAATAGGCAATTTCATAATGATAGAATGCATAATGTCGAATGTCATAACCACATAGTCAAGGCCTCGTGCCAAGACATCAAATAATATTTTGTCAAAGCCTTGTTCCAAGACACTATTGTATCTCATGAGACCTACCGATGCATCGAGGATCTATAGCGAGCTCCACCCATCACTTACTAAGTCCAATGCATTCATCATATGAAATGTTTGAAACATAACATAAACATTCGTATTAAAACTAGCATATGAAATGTTAATACTTTAAATATAAACCATGAATGGTATAAAAATAACACATCCATAGTTAAACATATCACAAAACCTTCAATGCCATATGGAATATTTGTATCATAATAAATTGACTTCAAACAAGTGTAAAATCCATCAATGCATGTTGACATAGATTAAATAAAAACTACCTGAGAGAAATATCTCTTTCTATTTTGAAATCCCATAAAAGAAAACTAATTATAAAAGAAAACATTTATTTTGAAAATATTTTTATAATATTGTAAGGGAAGCTTCGGCGATGTTATAATGGCATAAAATATCCACACTCGCCATATATGGTTAAAAAAGGCATTCTTGCCTCAATTTGTCGAAAAGGTCATAAAGTACCTAGTTTGGAAAACTATGAAAATATTCCTTTATAAAAATATCATAAAAGGTAAAAAAGGGTACAAATAACTTTAACCCACTGTCTAGGAAATTTTAAAAATGTTGTGAATTACATTTTTAAGAAACACGGACGTGGATGATAAATAGTTCCCAGTATATACTCACATATAAACAACCTCGGATAATGAAGAGATTGTAGAATTAACCATTACCTTGTACTTTTCCTTGATAGATGGTATGTTAAAACCCTGTATAATAGTTAAATAATTGTTATTAAAGTTTACAAGAACCAAATATATAAATATGATAATATATATAATCTTCTAATATTGCTTTGTTAATAATATTTCAGTAGTATCATCATTTCGGGTGTTAACTGATTCATTTTACTTTATATGATTGGTTACATAAGTCATGTTTGTTATGTATAGGATGTATTTGATTCATATCCATAATTATATTAATTTCTTAAAAATTATTTTTAATCAAAAAATGAAAATTATTCTTCAATGGTTACGATGGGGAATGAATTTCTTCGCGTTCGTGGAGACGGTAATCCGTACATACGCACGATCAACAATATCATTCTATTAATGGTGAAATAATATATAATTGGATGGTATATCATATATACATAATCATTAACATGTTATAGTTATTATTTTAATCATTTATACTCATTGTTATACCCATCAAAATAGTGAAGTGTTGAATGAAAAACTACACCACGAGGTGGAGATGGTAAGTCGTACGTACGCACGTATGGTGACTTTGTCATTTATAGGATGGATAGAATAACGAATATGGATGTACAATAATTATAATGACATAAAATTATTTATATGATACTAGAGTTATTATTTTCTTATGGAAACAACAATGAAAGAGGACGTGGAAGAAGAAAAGAACATGAAAGAGGTGATGGAATAATTACCTCTTCTTCAAGTGCTTCCTATTGATTTGATCAAAAGGGCTCTTTAGGTTGAATTTATGATAAAAGTAAGGCTTAGGGGTTTAATTTAGGTATTTGGGAGTATATTTGAGGAGGGTTTGGCCGATACAAATGGCTTTGGAGGTGTCATTTTGAGAGAATGGGAAGTACCCTTTTATAAGAGAGGTGAGGGTCACTTTACAAAAAGAATGATATGTTATTTTATTATACAATCATATTCGGTTTATAATGGCTCAAAAATGATTTATTTAGAGGCTGAGGTGGGTATGGGTCGACAACCTCTCAACCAATACATTTAATATAGGTTTAGGTCACCATATTAACCTTTTCTTTTAGATTTAACACCTAGTAAAATAGTTTAACTTTAACCATGTATTCATGTATTATTATAATAAATGGATAATAAAATTAATATAAAAATATAAGAGAACCCCAAGTGGTTAATTATTTATATATCTAACCTTATTTAAGTCCTTTTTTTGAACCTTATATTTTTATAAATATTATATCATTCAATAATATTGTATTTGTTTTAAAAACTCATTTATGTCAATTTTGACACTATTTGGTATTTGGTTTGTGTTAAAGTTATAACAGCATGATTACGTCACAAAAAAATCATTAAATAAACACTAAAATGTAATATTAACCTAGAAAATTAGTTGAACATATCAAAAGTCTCAAATTACATTTATATGGATATTAATAATATTAATTATTTTAATCTTCCATTAATAAGGTAATTATTGGATCATGATCGTGTTATAAATAAATTTAATTATTTAATGTCTAAAAAATTATAAATAAAATACCATTATGTAGGAAATATTTTAATATTTCTAATGAATATTTATATTAGAAGTTATGTTATGTTTAACCCTATATTAAAAATGGTTTAGTTATTAAACGTTGAATTTAACACTTTTAACTCTTCTTTAAATAAAATATAATAAATGTCCTAATCTAATCCATGGGGACCAAAAAGGGTCATATTTTATTCCAAAGGTTTATTTTTTTCCGAAATACACATATTCAATAGAGTATGGACATGTTTTAGGGTATGTATAATATCATTTTTACATTGATTACCCTATTTACTTTTAATTGAGGTAAATAAGAGTCAAATGTTACAATTAATCAAAAATTATTTTCATCATATTGAACCACATTATACATAATGATATCAAACATGTCTCTTTGATTTTTGAAATTCAATTCGCAGAAGTGGTATAACTACGTTTTATGAAAATTTGTAAATGTACCTAGTAGGTGGGTAAAAGACGGTAAAAAATTCAATAAAATTTTAGATATCTAAACTTATTACAAATGACTCCAATGAATTACATTAAACTTATATATTTATTATGTATCAATTTTTACATAATATAAATTTAAATAAAATAACTAATTATTTAAATAAAAATTCTATTTTAATCAATAACGCAATGTTTTTCACTATTCATCAAAAAGTGAATGTTTTCAGAAAAATACCAAAAATTCACCCTAAGATAATTTTGATATTCCGAATCCAAAAATGAAGTATATTTTGAAAAATAAAATTTATAATATTTCAAAAAGTGGGTATTACTATTCATAATTGCTCGTTTGATTGGTTGTGGTGTGTTAAAACTCCAAGTTGTGTACAACGCAAGCTATTAAATTATTTAAAGGGAAACATACTCTAGAAGCTTGGGGTGTTACATTATCCCCTCATTAAAATAATTTCGTCATCTAAATTTCTATAATATTACTACATAAAAATATTTGGGTGGTTCTTCATCATAAGTTCTTCGGGTTCCCATGTTTCCTCTTCTATCATATGGTTTCTCCATAGAAATTTCACCATACGAGTCATCCGGTTTCTCAACACTTGTTCTCTAGTATCAGTAATTATGATAGGATCTTCGCAATAAGATAGGTTGGGTTCCAGTTCTATTTCGTTATAGGTGAGTACATGTGTTGGGTTAGGTGTGTATTTTCTCAATAGTTATACATGGAACACATCATTAACTTTGGAGAGACTTGGAGGCATTGCCAAACGATAAGCTAAACTCCAATTCGTTCAAGAAATTCAGAAGATATGATGTAGGTGGGACTCAATTTACCCTTCTTAACAAATCTTATAACACCCTTCCATGAAGACACCTTCAAGAAAACATGATATCCTACTTGAAATTCCAAATCCTTCCTTCAGTTATCAACATATATATTTTTCCTAATTTGAGATTCTTTGATGTGGCTTTGGATAATATTCAAATTTTTTATTATTTCCTCAACAAGTTCATGTCCAATGATTTTTTGTTCACAAACATCATTCCAATACATTGGTGTGTGACATATCTTTCCATATAACGCTTCATATGGTGCCATCTGAATACTTGAATGGAAGCTATTGTTATATGAAAATTCTACCATAGCTAAATATTGATCCCTCATACCTTGAAAGACAAGTGAGAAAGATCTCAACATGTCATCTAAGGTTTGAATAGTCTATTACTATTGTCCAACGATTTTATGGTGGTAGGAAGTGCTCAAATTAAGTTCAGTATCCAAGGCCTTCTGAATACTTTTCAAGAATCTTAATGTAAAATGGGGATCACAATCAGAAACAATCGATAGGGGTACTCCATGAACTCTTACAACTTCATTAATATATATTATTTCTAGACATTCAAGTGGTAAATCTTCACTTATAACAAGAAAATATGTTGAATTGGTAAGACAATCAACAATGAACCATATTGCATTATTCCTTCTAGGAGTATTTTGTGTCCCCATGACAAAGTCCATCATAATATCATCCCATTTCCACTCAGGTATCGGAAGAGGATTCAGGAATCCTCTAGGATGTTGTCTTCCATATATCACTTTTTGATGAACCATACATCTTAACACATAATCAGCAATTTCTCTCTTCATTTTGTCCCATAAAAAATGTTCCTTCGAATCTCTATACATCTTAGTGATACAAGGTTGTATAGAGAAATTGGAGCTATGAGCATCATCCAACAATTCATTTTTAGATCAGGTATATCAGGAACACAAAGTATCTTCCCAAATTTCAAAATTCCATCAACATATACGAATCTAAAAAATCTCCCATAGTTCACAGTTTTAATTTTCTTTTGAAACTCCTCATTATCAGTCTGAGAACATTTAATCATTTCTAGAAAATATGGTTTAGAAACAATTTGAAAAAGTATTGATGATTCACCTTCCATGATTATTCCCATATCCATATTTACTAGATCTATGAACATGAGATCCCTTTCATCTCTCATATTGTTCAAAACTCAATGATCATTTCTATTCAAATAATCTTCCACCGTATTTTCCTTCCCCAGGTGGTAGTGTATAGTGAAATCATAATCCTTGAGTAGTTCAATCCATCGTCTTTCCCTCATGTTGAGTTATTTCAATGATAAAATATACTTCAAACTCTTCTGATCGGTATATATCTCCCATTTTTTAACATATAGATAGTGTCTCCATATATTAAAAGCAAATATTACAGCTCCTAACTCAAGATCATGAGTGGGATAGTTTTGTTCATTAATTTTTTTGCAATCATGATGCATAGAAAATAACTCTATCATTCTGCATAAGGAAACAACCAATTCCTTTCTTTGAATCAGCACTATAAATAACAAACCCATCATTCCCTGATGGTAGGGTCAAGATAGAAGCATTGAATAATCTTCACTTTAGTTCTTTAAAAAATTCTTCAGACTCTATTGTCCAAAAAAATTTAACCCCTTTACGTGTGAGCCTGGTTAATGGGTTATCCAATCGAGCAATATTCTGGAAAAAAACTCTGATAATAACCTACTAAAACAATAAAACTGCGTACCTCAGTTATACTCTTCGGTGGTGGAAATTCTTGTATTGCTCTTTTATTAGAAGGATCAACAAGGATTCCATCTTTAGAGACAATATGGCCAAGAATTTTTTTTTCTGATGCTGGAATTCATACCTGCAAAACCTCCCATACATTTCATTTCTTCTGAGGGTTTTCAGAATAGTGCAAAAATGATTTTCGTGATCTTCATAGCCTTTGGATTAAACCAAGATATCATCAATAAATACAACTACAATGTCATCAAGATATTCCTTGAAAACTCTATTCATTAGATCCTTGAAAACAGATGGTTCATTAGTAATTCTAAAAGGAGTTACTGTAAACTCGTAATTCCCATACCTGGTATGAAATGATGTCTTCAGAATTTCTTCCATCTTCATACACAACTGATGATATTTAGATCGACGTCCAATCTTTGAAAAATATTGAGCTCCATGAATTTTATTTAATAAATCATCAATGTGAGGTAGGGGATACTTGTTCTTTATTATTATAGCATGTATCTATATGTATTCAATGCACAACCTCATAGATCTATATTTTTTATTAATAAAAAGAACAGAGGCTCCCCATGGTGAAAAAATAGGGAAAATAAATCCCTTATTACTAAATTCCTCTAGTTGTCTCTTTAATTCCACTAATTCCATAGTGGTTATTATATAAGGTGTCTTCGATATAGGCCTTGAACCAGTAATTAAATCAATGGAAAACTCAATTTCTCATTCTTGAGGATGTCCAGGTAAATCCTCTGGAAACACATCAATATATTCTTTCACAATAGGCATGTCCTCAATTTGAACATTTCATTCCTCACCCATAGTTATTTCACTCTCTTACTCCCCAATAATTGAATTTAGTAGAGCAACTGGGGGTGGATATAGATGAGACTCAGTTGGTGATGTTTTTACTCTAAATATTAGGTACTCCTTATCATTATCAAAAAATTCAACCTCCTTCTTCTTAGAATAATATTTCACATCATGATATGAAATCCAATCTATACTGATCATTATATCAAATTCAATCATGGGTATGATGATGACATCAGTAGATAAATAACGTGTATATGCCTTAATGGGAACTTATTCAGAAAACATTATTGCAAAGATACTTCCTTAGGAGTTTTTACTGATAAATCCCTTGTTAAATCAAATTGGAAAAATCTAATTTTCTTAGAAAACTGGGAAAATATGAAACAATGCGATGAACCAGAATCAAATAAAGCATTGGATAAACTTGAGGAAACCATTAAATTACATTCCACCACATCTTTCAGAGCAACATCCTTATCATTAGTGATCCCATAATCTTGTCCTTAATCCCTCAGCCTTTTCTGAGGTAAGTTTATTTGGAAATTAGGACATTCATTTGCATAATTCCCAATTTCTCTAATATTGTAGCATTCAACATTGACAACCTCTTTCTATCCCTTTCAATCACGAGCATGGTGGCCTTTTTCACCACACTTATAACAGACTCACATTCCCTTCAAGAAATTACTGGGTTATTTCTTCCCACATTTACTGTAGGATAGATATTCAAATTTTCCCTTCTTCCCCTTATTTCAATTTCTAGAGTGTTCAGTAGATCTCTTCTTCCCTTTCTTTTCTTTAAAGTTGTAAGATATAGAGAATTACTTTCCAGTCTTCATAGCACATGAGACAATATCTTCATATGATGAGAAGGAATGTGAGACTAATGATTGACAGATAAATGGTTTTAACCCATCAAATAATCGATCAATCTTACCCCTTGGGTTACTTATATAATCTGATTCATGCCTTTCTAACCTTGTAAAGTTATCCACATACTTTAGACATTATCATCATCCTTTTTCCTTAGACTCAAAATTTTTCTTTCCATATCTTCTCGATGGTCATGAGGAAAGTATTTTTCTATGAAAATATTTTTTGTAGATACCCAAATCTTGACGTACATAGAAATTACAATACTTTTGCAGAAAACATAAAACATGACACAAATAGATTCCCAATGATCGTGTTTGTTTAGTGTCTTTGGATACATGGAATATAAACTTCTAATCATGTTGAAAGATCATCAACATCTCCCATAAAGATCTTCCCCTTTTGTTTTCTTATCTAAAACCTTTCTTTATATCCTGGGAAAAAAACTTAAAAATAGTGAGCTCAAATGCTCAGTAAGGGTTAACATGGAAAACATAAAACAATCTATAAACATTTAAACGTAAGCAAATGAACATAAAACATCAAAATCACGAGTAATGACCTAAATCTTGGCAGTTTATATGGCATAGATCATAAAGGAACATTAATCATGATATTATAACATGGGAATAAAACATGTAATTGTGGAAAACCATTATGCACATGATATGATTTCCATAGTATCCAAGGAAATACTGCCAAGACCATTATTGTGGACGAAGTCCATTACTGAACCAGGTTTACGTGTCATTCCATCCCTGTATTACTGAACTGGTTTTACTTGCCAATCCAGCCATGTCTATCTCATGAGATATAAATCATTAACCAATTCATTAGAGGGAGATATAGGTCCCACCCATCTCAAAATTAAATCATTCTTAAGTATGCCACAAAATAAACATACATCATTCATAATAACCCATCGAATAAAATGTGTTTCATAAACATCATCCCATCATAACATAATCCATATAAAAATGGATATAATTTCATCATAAACAAAATCAAACCATGTAAATAATTGGGACATTATACTTGAAACATGTCCAACTAAAGAGTGTCATCTTATATTGAAAGTAGTCATGATAAAATACTTGAAATGAATTCTTAAGGAAAATATCCTTTCTTCTTCAAAATCATTTTATTTTCTAAAAATGTCATGCAATTTTAAAAGAAAATATTTTTGTTAAAAATAGTCATTAAATCATGTAGATTATGGTTCATAAAAATAAGGCATTGTGAAACTGTAAAAATCCATTCATGCTGTATAAGTTAAAAAACATTCTCCTCGTACTTTTTCGGGAAAAGCCAAAAAGTACATCATATGGTAAAAAAAAGATTCCTTCCATTCATCGTAGTAAAAGTAAAAAAGGGGTAAAAATGAATTGAAACATATTTGGAAGAATAGTAAACATTTTATGAAAATATTTTGATAAAACAAGCACTTGAATGATAAACATAACCCTAATAAATACTTACGAATAAACAATCACAGATAAGAACGATATTGGAATAATTATCCCTTACCTTAGGTCTGATATGCACTGTACATATCTGAACCTCCTATATAATTATTTAAATAATTTCATTGACTGATTCTAGAATCATATTCATTGTTATGATATGGTCATATTCTTATCTCCTTATTAGTAATATTTCATTACTACTTGTTATTCGGTTCTTCATTGATTTATGTTCTTATGCGTGTTTTGTCGAATAAATTCTTATTCTTCATTTTAGGTTCTACATAAATTATTTAAAAAATGGTATTAGTATAATATATTTCATATTTACTCATTCAATTTATTTATATAATCATTATTCATTGAATATCATTTAGAACGAGTCGCATCACATCATGGAGACGGTAGGCTGTATGTACGCACGAGCGATGATATCATTCCCATGATTGTGGAATTGTATTGAAGTGTATGGTGTATAGTATTTCAGAATCAATATAAATCTACACTAATCATATATAGTTATTTCTTCCTTCATTATACCCATCCAAGTAAGTTAGTGATTAAATAAAATATTACACCACGGCGTGGAGACGGTAAGCCGTACGTACTCACGCGTGGTGATTTCATTTTTTTCATAGGATGGATAGAAGATATAATATGGTTGTTTCATATTCATAAAAACATATCAGTATACAAGTGATGCTGGAGTTATTACTTAATAATGAAACAACTCATATAGAGGAATTAGAAGAATAAATAAGTTTGAAAGAATCGGTAAAGAATATTACCTCTTCTTCAGTGCGCCTCTTCTTAACCTCCTGTTAAGGCACTAAAGTTGGTCTTTAAAGAAGACCAGAACTGCTAATATGTTTCTAGGGAAGTGGAGAAGATAAATTTATAGGGTTTGGCTGGGCTTGAAGGATCGAAATGTTGTAAAGAGAAGAGGGAGGATGTTCCCTTTTATAAGGGAGGAGAGGGGCACTTTTGGAATCCTCTAAAATATTAATTTATAAAAAACTCAAAACCTACATAAAAACCTTCAAAAATCACTTAAATCCGAATATTAGATGATATAGGGTTTAAATTCCATCAACCAATAAAATTTATACATGTTTGGAATTTATTTTAAACCTAATAAACTTGATTTATCCTTATTTAATCGATTTAATTTTATTTATAGAAATAATATTCTAAATTTAAATTGTTATAAATAATTACTTATGTATTGTTAGTTGTCCATAATTGGATACATTATGACATTTTCAACCATATAAATTTAAATTTATAATTTTTAAAATATTTTTGTGATTTTTAAACTATTTAATAATATGTTATTTTTATAAAATAACAATAGTGTCAATTTTGACACTATTAATTTATTTGAATTTAAATAAAATTCACACAGAAGATATATTAAAACAAAAATATTTAATAGATTCATAACATGTCATATTCTTCTAAAAAATTGGTGGATCACATTAATTTGTTCATATAATATTTATTTTAATATTTTTTAAAACCATTTATTTGATATTTCTCTTAATAAAATAATTACTACAACATTTGGGTATAAATATTTAATATACTTATTTGTTAAATAAAAATTAAAAAAAAATTATATGATGAATATAAATCTATTAGATTTCATAAGAATATGTTTAGTCTAATTTATCTTCTAAAACACCCAACATTAAAATGTTATGTTTATTAAATTATGAAGGGGACAACTTTGACATCATTTAAAGTAAAATAATATAAGTGTCATAATCACTTTTATAAGGCTAAAAATGGTAAAATATATGACCATTTGATGATTAAGGTTTATATTTACATGAAAAATAAGTTTGGGTCTGGTATTTGGGCCTTTTATTGGTATTATAAAAACAATATTATTTCTTTTTTACTAAATAAATAATTTCTACTTCATTAATGTATAAGCTATTAAGGTAATTATATATTTATAAAAAATTACAATTAAATAACCATGATAAAGAAAAACATTTTATCTTTAATATGAGTATTTATAACCAAAATTATATTTTGTATAACCGTATATTGAAAATAATTTAATTATTAAAGTTTGAGTGAGACATGTTTCACTTTCATTTAAATAAATTAAATAAATGGTCTTAATCACATAAAAGTGGGTTCTAATAGATACCATTTCGACCCAAGTATATTTTAAGACTAAATATAATCACCCAATTATATTAGGATAAGTTTTATGGTAATTTTATACTATTATTTTTACCCTTAATTTCCTAATTTACCTTTAACTATGGTAAATAAAAATTTACCGTAGTTACTATTCATAATGCCCAAAAATAAATAGTATCCTATTAACATAATTTATACCTAATAATTCCAAATATGGAATAAATTTTTCAGAATTTAAGACAGAGAAGTTTCAGAAATTAAATTGAAATTAATCTCGTTGTCGAAAAAATGGGTTTTTGTTTAAAACATTGCAAAAGATTGAATTGATTTTACCTATGAATTCAATGTAAAATTAATGATAATGACATAAATTATATTAAATGGAGAAAATATATTCTATTAATAATTTAAAACAATTTACTATTATAATTTAACCATATAAATTATATCATTGAAAAAAGTTGTTTTTATATAAAATTTAGTGTTTTTTACTATTCATCAAAATATGAACGTTGTCAGAAAAACATCAAGACATTATCCAATGTAAATATTTATGTCTTTAATTAAAATAATAAGTTTATTTTTTAAAATTTAACTTATAAAGTTTTCAAAAATTATATTTAAAATGGGTGTGCCATCAAAAGGTGGAAAAACTTCATTTTTTGAAAAATACTTCTTTTATCTGAAAATTTAATTTTGTTATCATACCTCATTATAAGGAATGTGTTAGATGAATTATAATGTTATAAAATTAAAAATGAGGTTAATACTATTAATAACGGGTAGTTCATAATATTATAATAATATATAATGGTTTAGTGAAACTCGGTATTGCGTACAACACACGCTATTGCAGTAGGTCACTCTTGCGTGTTATGCAAGCCAAGTCAGGGTTGCGTGTAGTGAAATATTTCTTTTTTTGTTGCGTATAACATAATAAAAACATAGTTCATTTGTACATATATCAAAATCAATATTTGGTGTCGTGTAAAATGAATTTTATTCAAAAGAACTTGAAATTGTGTGCAACACAAGCCAAGAATATTGTTGCGTATATGTAACACCTGAGACTTTTATGTTATATAAATCATCAAAGGAATCTTTTTCTACACAACACTTGCTTGGCTTGCTTTACATGCAATCGCGACCTTCCTCGATAGCTTGCGTTGTACGCAATACCGAGTTTCACTAAACAACAATATGCTATTAAAACTAGCCGTTATGAATAGAAATAACCAATTTTTGAAATTTTATAAATTTTATTTTTTCAAAATGGACTTCATTTTTGGACTCAGAATATCAAAATTATCCTAGGGTGAAATTTTCGTATTTTTCTGAAAACTTTCAATTTTTGATGAATAGTGAAACCACTAAGTGGTAGGTTAAAAACTGAATTTTGCATAAAACATAATTTTACCTCTTCTGTGATTGGAATTTCGAAAATCCGACAGACACGGTTGATATCAGTAAGTAAAATGTGGTTCAATGAGATAAAAATAATTTTTTGGTGAATAGTAACTTTTTACTTTTTTTTACCACGGTTAAAAGTAAATAGGCTAATTAAGGGTAAAAATGATATTACTATTACCCTAAAACATGTCCTAATTCTATTGGAAAATTGTAATTCGACCAAAAACAAACTTAGGAATAAAATATGACCATTTAGGCCCACTTGGATTAGATTAGGACATTTATTATTAATTTATTTAAAGAAGGGTTAAAATAGTTAAAATCAAAGATTAATAAGTAAAAATTTTTAATATGGGGTTATACATAAGATAAATTTGATTTTAAATATTCATTAGAAAGCTAAAAAGATTACCTACATAATGGTATTTTATTTATAATTTTTAGACATTAAATAATTTAATTTAATTATGACACAACGATGATGGAGTAATTATCTTATTTATGAAATATTGACATAATTGATGTTATAAACACCAAAATAAATGTAATTTGAGACTTTTTATGAATTACACTAATTTTCTAGGTTACTATGATATATTATTGTTGATTTAATCAACTTGGTTCGAACATATAATTCTGTTATGACTTTCACAAAAATCATATATCAAATAGTGTCCAAAATTGACACAAAATAGTTTTTAAATCAAATATTATATTATTAATTGTTATTGTATTCCTAAATATCTATGGTTCGGCCAAATGACTTAGATAAGGATATATATATATTAATAATAAACAATTTTGGGTTCGTTTGGCATGTTATAGTAAGTGTATTAACCATATAGTGAAAGAAAACAAAAAGACATGGTAAAAGTTAAATTATTTAACTTAGAGTTAAATCTAATTGATAAGGTTAAAATAATACCCTAAACTTGTCTAAATCCTATTGGTTGATAGGATTTCGACCCATACCCACTTTAGCTTCGAAATAAGACCCTTTGGAACCATTATAAACCGATTTTGACTTTAATATAAAATAATATTTTGAGATATTCCTAAGGTGCCCCTCTCCTCCCTTATAAAAGGGCACCTCCTCCACCTCCTCCTAACACCAATTTGAGCACTCAAGCTCGGCCAACCCCTGCCATTTTCTCCTCTCCACTTCCCTAGAATAATCCTAGAGGTTCTGGTCTTCTTCAAAGACCAATCTTAGTTCCCTAAGTGGAGGATTCAAAGAGGCGTTCCAAAGAAGAGGTAATATCCATTACCGATCTTTTCAATTTCTTTCTTCTTCAACTTATTCTTCTTTAGTTGTTTCATGATAAAGTAATAACATAAGTATTACTTACATACTGATATGTTATTATTAATATGAAACAACCCTAATTCACCTTCTATCCATCCTACGGAAAAATGAAATCACCGCGCGTGCGTACGTACGGAATACCGTCTCCACGTCGTGGTGTAATCTATTTTCCACCATCACATTACAAGGATGGGTATAATGGTGTAATGAGTAACTATTTATCATTATTATAAAGTAATATTGATACTGAAATAATATATATTTACTCCAATACAGTTCCACGATCATAGGAATGATATCATCACTCGTGCGTACGTACGGAATACCGTCTCCACGATGTGATGCGACTCATTCTACATGATCATCATTACATAGTAATTATATAAATGAATTGAATGAATAAATATGATATATGTTACACTAATACCATTCTGGATATAAGGTATCTATAACCTTAAAAGAAGAATAAGAATGTATTCGGCAAAACACGCATAAGAACAAATGGCAATAAAGACCCGAGTAACAAGTAACAATGAAATATTACAAACAAGAAGCTAAGAATATGACCATATATGATATCATATCAATATTTATGATTCTGGAATAAGTCAATAACATTATTTAAACCATTATACAGGAGATTCGGACACGTACAAAGCAAATCGGACCTAAGGTAAGGGAAATATCACAATCTCTTTTTTATCCGAGATTGTTTATTCGTAAGTATTTACTGGGGTGTATTTTATCATCCACATCCATGTTTCATCAATATGTAATATTATTTCCATCCACCTACAATTGTTTAAATCCATTTTTACCCTTCGGTGAGTTTTTAGTAATATCTATGAAAAGAATCTTTTTTCGTACGAGGTCCTTTTTGACTTTTCCGACAAAAGTACGAAGAATGTTTTTTTTAACTTATACGGCATGAATGGATTTTTAAATCATTATTTCCGAGAAGCTTCCTTTACATGTTTTCAAGTTTATTTTTAATCAAATTCTTTTATTTTAAATTTTTATGACATGTTATGAAAGGAAAAATTTTTTTGAAGAAGAAAGGATATTTTCCTCAAGAATGGAGTTCAAGTGTTTTATCAAAATTATTTTCCAACTAAGATAATAAAGGGTTCTGTTTTTATCCCTATTATTACATGGATTTGATTATGTTGTGATGGATACATTTTTATGAATTCCTTTATCTTATATGAATTGTTTTATGATGTCATTTTGTTTAAGAATCCCATTTTTATTACATGGGTTACGCTATGATGTATGGTTTATGATTATGTGGCACACATAAGAAAGGATTCATTATAAGATGGGTGGGACCTATATCTCCCTCCAATGCATTGGGTAAAGATTTTATATCTCATGAGATAAACATGGCTGGAATGGTAGGTTATACCGGTTCAGTGAAACAGGACTGGAACGTGGGTGACTCGGTTCAGAAAGGGACTTTGTCCACTAAGATAGTCTTGGCAATGAGTCACGACTAACAAGAAATGATTTTCCATGATTATGTGTGCATGCCACAAAGTTTCAAGTTTTATGTAATGATTATGGGGATCTCATTTTCACTTCTATGATTTATTCCATGTTAAGATATTATGACCTCTTTTGTAGGTTTCGATTTTCAAAAAGATATGATATGATTTTTATTTCCTTTATTTGCCCTTGCTGAGAATTTGAGCTCACCCTTTTATGTTTTCTTTTCCCCAGGTCAGGAAGATGGATATTAAGTAGAATATGCTAAAAGGGACCCTAGATATGATGAAATAAATGGGAGACACTGTAGAAGATTTATGAACCAGTTGTTTATGTATCCTAGTTTCTAATGACACTATACCTATACGGTCCTTTGTGGTTTTGTCATATGTTGTAATAAGTGTGCTTCAATTTTGATGTATTAACAATGTATGTAAAGTATGGGTCGTTATAGCTGGTATTAGAGGAAAGGTATAGTCAACCATTGGAAACTAGGATGTGAAAGCCTTAGTAAGAACCCTAAGGATAAGTCTAAGCATAGAACACAATATTAGTGTTTTAGAAATGGCCTTGAATAACCTAGGATAAGACCTTAAGCATGAAAATTTTATTCTTGAATTATGTGGTTTTCCTATTATAATTAGTGTTGCTCACACTATTCTTCTTGGTTTTAGTCAATTGCTGGAACCCAAAGGAACCGTATTGATGCGGAATGCGATAGGCAATGCAATGATTGTCCCCCTGAGCAACCAAACAATATGGGAGCTGGAATAAAAAATCTTGTATCCATGCTCACACAACATTCTCAAGCTATGAATCATGCAGGACTTCCAAACGAGCAAAGGAAGGAGCAACATTCTGTTGAATCCTTCATGAGGCAGCGTCCACCTTCTTTCAGTGGGTCTACTGATCCATTAGTTGTTGAACAATGGATTAGTACTACTGAAAAGAAATTTTCAGTTCTTCAATGTTCTGAACATGATAAAGTCATCCTAGCAGTGTATCGTTTGGAAGGAGATGCTGATCAATGGTGGAATCTTATTAAGAATACGAGGCAAAGGGATGAAATTGAGTCTATGGAATGGGACGAGTTCAAGAACTTATTTTTCAATAAGTACTTCCCTCGTATTCTCTGAAAAAAGATGGAGAAAGAGTTTCTTGAACTGAAGAAAAGGGATGATGAATCTATTGGTACCTATGAAGCAAATTTTACAAGACTTGCAAGGTACGCTTCTGGTATTATTATCCAACCTGAGAGTAAGATCGATCGATTCTTTAGTGTCTTAAAACCAAATCTTCGAAGGGCGTTAGCCATAAGGGACTTCAATAGCTACGAGGAAATCATTCGATGTGCTCTCAAAGTCGAGATGGAGATTGGAATAACCCATCAGTCACATGGGTTTGATAAGAAGAGGAAGATGGAATTCAAAGAAAAATCTAAAGAGAACACGGAAAAGAAGATGAGCTTTTCCTTATGCTCAAAGTGTGGAAAGAAACATGGAGGGAGTTGTCTTAAAGGGACAAGTAAATGTATTAAATGTGGAAAGGAAGTTCATCGGGCATTTGAATGCCGTGATAATGGGAAGAAGATGTCTAATGACGCAAACAAAGGAAGGGATACACAGAATGAACCTACTACACTTCAATGTTTCAAGTGCAAGGAGATGGGGTATTATGCCAATCAATGCCCAAATCCAAGGGTTGATGATGATGGTCGACGTCAACAAAATCTTAAGGCTAAAGACAAAGGAAAGTCACATGCAATTTCTATCAGCGATGTGGAGTACGATAACGAAGTGGTGAAAGGTACACTTACCGTCCACTCTAATGTAGAAAATGTTTTATTTGATTCTGGATCCACCCACTCTTTTATTTCTAAAGAATTTTCTAAGGGTATCACCGTATTACCTCAACAATTAGATGTTGATTTAGCTGTGACAACACCTAATGGCACAACAGTCGCATCAAAAGTTTATAATTCTTCTCTGATCGAAGTTTGTGGGAAGGTGCTTCCTGCAAATCTTGTGATCCTTCCTTTAGTGGAATTTGATGTGATTCTTGGCATGGATTGGCTTTCTCTACATGGAGCTCATATCAATTGCTAAAGAAGGGAAGTCACATTTCATATTCCAGATCAATCTACGATCGTATATCAATGCAAGGATGAACATAATCTTCCAGTGGAAATTTCTTCCATCTTATGGGTATTGATTCCACTAAATGAAGGTTATTTATCTCAAATTGTTGGTGAGAAACTCACGATTCAGAATATTCCCATTGTACGGGAGTTTGATGATGTCTTTCCGGAGGAATTACCGGGTCTTCCACCAAATCGTGAAGTTGAGTTTTCAATAGAACTCGTACCGGGTGCTTTGCCTATTTCAAAGACACCTTATAGAATGGCCCCAATTGAGTTGTAGGAATTGAAGAAGCAACTCCAAGAGAATCTTGATAAGGGATTCATATGACCTAATGCGTCACCTTGGGGAGCACCTGTTCTATTTGTTAAGAAGAAAGATGGATCAATGAGACTCTGCATTGATTATCGAGAACTTAACAAGATCACTATCAAGAACAAATATCCTCTCCCACGCATTGATGACTTATTTGACCAACTACGCGGAGCTCAATACTTTTCCAAGATTGATCTTCGTTCATGGTATCATCAATTAAGGGTCAAAAGGGAGGATATACCAAAGACGGCTTTCCGTACAAGGTATGAACACTATGAATTTATAGTGATGCCATTTGGTCTTACTAATGCCCCTGCTATCTTCATGGATCTAATGAATAGAGTCTTTAGAGACTATCTTGATCAATTTGTGGTAGTCTTTATAGACGATATTCTTGTCTATTCAAAGAGAAAGGAAGAGCATGATGATCACTTGAGAATTATATTGAAGACCCTGAGAAAGGAGAAGCTTTATGCCAAATTTACCAAGTGTGAATTTTGGCTTCAAAAAGTTGCATTTTTGGGTCACATAATCTCAAAAGAGGGGATATCTGTGGATCCAGCAAAAACAGAGGTTATCGAAAGATGGTCGAGACCAAAAACAGTAACTGAGATCCGAAGTTTTCTTAGTTTGGCTGGATATTATCGATGTTTTGTAAAATATTTTTCACGAATATCTAATCCACTCACCAAGTTGACTCGGAAAGGAGTTAAGTTTGTCTGGACAGAGGAATGTGAAGTGAATTTCAAGGAGTTGAAAAGAAGGTTATCCAGTGCACCTGTGCTCACACTGCCTTGTAGTGGAGAAAGGTTTGTGATCTACAGTGATGCATCCAAGAAGGGATTGGGGTGTGATCTTATGCAAAATGATATGGTGATAGCTTATACCTCACGACCGTTGAAAATCCATGAGCAACCCAACACATGATTTGGAGTTGGCTGCGGTAATCTTTGCATTAAAGATTTGGAGGAATTACTTTTATGGTGAAAGGTGTGATATTTATACTGATCATAAAAGTTTAAAGTATATTTTCACACAAAAGGAGTTGAATATGCGTCAAAGAAGATGGTTGGAGCTGATTAAGGATTATGACTGCTCAATCCATTACCACCCTGGGAAAGCAAACAAGGTGGCAGATGCATTAAGTTGACAAGACCATGCTAGTTTATCCATGATGAGGATCACAAAAGATCCAATATTTATGGATTTACAAAGGATGGATCATGGAATTATAATGGAAGGGGAAAAATATTATCTTTCTCAAATGAATGTTCAACCTTCTATACATGTGAAGATTAAAGAGGCACAGAAAAGATGATGTCGAGTTACAAAAGAAGGTGAGAAATGTTCCTGAATTCAACCTTGATTGTGATGGGATAATAAAGTTCAGGAATCGGGTTTGTGTTCCTTCCATCCCCGAATTAAAGAAGGAGTTGTTGGATGAGGCTCATAGTTCTTCATTCTCTATTCATCCTGGAAGCACGAAGATCTATAGGTACCTGAAAGAGTACTTCTGGTGGGATGGCATGAAAAGAGATGTTGTTGAATATGTCTCTCGATACATGGTTTGTCAACAAGTTAAAGCTGAGAGACAAAAGTCTAAGGGGATGTTACAACCATTACCCATACCCGAATGGAAATGGGAAAACATCACTATGGACTTTGTCACAGGACTTCCTAAAACTTCCAAAGGCAATAATGCTATCTGGGTCATAGTTGATCGTCTTACAAAGTCTGCACACTTCATTGATATTAGAGAGGATTTCTCTCTAGATCAGCTTGCCAGGATATATGTAAAGGAAGTGGTAAGATTGCATGGAGTACCACTTTCTATTATATCTGATCGGGATCCGAGATTTACCTCAAAGTTCTGGCGAAGTCTTCAGCATACTCTGGATACAGAGTTGAGTTTCAGCACTGCTTATCATCCCCAGACAGACGGTCAGTCTGAGAGAACAATTCAAACCCTAGAAGATATGTTGAGAGCTTGCTCTATGGATTTCAAAGGAGGTTGGGATCAACACCTACCTTTGGTGGAATTTTCTTATAATAATAGCTTTCACTCCAGTATTCAGATGTCTCCTTATGAAGATCTCTATGGAAAGAAATGCAGGACTCCAACTTGCTGGGATGAAGTTGGGGAAAGAAAGCTATTAGGACCTGATCTCGTTGATGAAATGGCAGAAAAGGTCAGATCTTTTCAACAACACATAAGCGCAGCTCAGAGTTGACAGAAAAGTTATGCCGACAACCGAAGAAAAGACCTAGAGTTTGAAGTGGGTGATAAAGTGTTCTTACGAATATCTCCCTGGAAGAGGGTTATGAGATTTGGAAAGAAGGGGAAGTTGAGCCCTAGATATATCAGTCCTTTCGAAATACTGGATCGTGTTGGGAAGGTAGCTTACCGATTGGCGCTTCCACCGAATCTCTCTCAAGTTCACGATGTGTTCCATGTATCTCTCCTGAGAAAGTACATACCAGATCCTTCACATGTACTCAGCTTAGAAGTTGTACCACTGAAGCAAGATCTTTCTTATGAAGAACAGCCGATAGAGATTCTGGATCATAGCGAAAAAGTCCTACGAAACAAGACCACTCGATTGGTGAAAGTTTTATGGAGGAACCACCAACTTGAAGAAGATACATGGGAGCTTGAGGATATGATGAGGGAGAAGTATCCTCATCTGTTTGTTACAAAGTGACGAATTTCGAGGGCAAAATTATTTTTAAGGGGGGTAGAATGTAACACCCGAGACTTTTATGTTATATAAATCATCAAAGGAATCTTTTTCTACACAACACTTTCTTGGCTTCCTTTACACGCAATCGCGACCTTCCTCGATAGCTTGCGTTGTACGCAATACCGAGTTTCACTAAACAACAATATGCTATTAAAACTAGCCGTTATGAATAGTAATAACCACTTTTTGAAATTTGATAAATTTTATTTTTTCAAAATGGACTTCATTTTTGGACTCAGAATATCGAAATTAGCCTAGGGTGAAATTTTGGTATTTTTCTGAAAACATTCAATTTTTGATGAATAGTGAAACCACTAAGTGGTAGGTTAAAAACTGAATTTTGCATAAAACTTAATTTTACCGCTTCTTTGAATGGAATTTCGAAAATCCGACAGACACGGTTGATATCAGTATGTAAAATGTGGTTCAATGAGATAAAAATAATTTTTTGGTGAATAGTAACTTTTTACTTTTTTTACCACGGTTAAAAGTAAATAGGGTAATTAAGGGTAAAAATGATATTACTATTACCCCAACACATGTCCTAATTCTATTGGACAAGTGTAATTCGACCAAAAACAAACTTAGGAATAAACTATGACCATTTAGGCCCACATGGATTAGATTAGGACATTTATTATTAATTTATTTAAAGAAGGGTTAAAATAGTTAAAATCAAAGTTTAATAAGTAAATCATTTTTAATATGGGGTTATACATAAGATAAATTCGATTGTAAATATTAATTAAAAAGCTAAAAATATTTCCTACATAATGGTATTTTATTTATAATTTTTAGACATTAAATAATTTAATTTAATTATGACACAACGATGATGGAGTAATTATCTTATTTATGAAATATTGACATAATTGATGTTATAAACACCAAAATAAATGTAATTTGAGACTTTTTATGAATTCCACTAATTTTTTAGGTTACTATGACATATTAGTGTTGATTTAATCAACTTGGTTCGAACATATAATTCTGTTATGACTTTCACAAAAATCATATATCAAATAGTGTCCAAAATTGACACAAAATAGTTTTTAAATCAAATATTATATTATTAATTATTATTTTATTGCTAAAAATCTAAGGTTCGGCCAAATGACTTAGATAAGGATATATATATATTAATAATAAACAATTTGGGGTTCGTTTGGCATGTTATAGTAAGTGTATTAACCATATAGTGAAAGAAAACAAAAAGACATGGTAAAAGTTAAATTATTTAACTTAGAGTTAAATCTAATTGATAAGGTTAAAATAATACCCTAAACTTGTCTAAATCCTATTGGTTGATAGTATTTCGACCCATCCCCACTTTAGCTTCGAAATAAGACCATTTGTAACCATTATAAACCGATTTTGACTTTAATATAAAATAATATTTTGAGATATTCCTAAGGTGCCCCTCTCCTCCCTTATAAAAGGGCACCTCCTCCTCCTCCGCCTCACACCAATTTGAGCACTCAAGCTCGGCCAACCCCTGCCATTTTATCCTCTCCACTTCCGTAGAATAATCCTAGAGGTCCTGGTCTTCTTCAAAGACCAATCTTAGTTCCCTAAGTGGAGGATTCAAAGAGGCGTTCCAAAGAAGAGGTAATATCCATTACCGATCTTTTCAGTTTCTTTCTTCTTCTAATTCTTCTTCTTTAGTTGTTTCATGATAAAGTAATAACATAAGTATTACTTACATTATGATATGTTATTATAAATATGAAACAACCCTAATTCACCTTCTATCCATCCTACGGAAAAATGAAATCACCGCGCGTGCGTACGTACGGAATACCGTCTCCACGCCGTGGTGTAATCTATTTTCCACCATCACTTTACAAGGATGGGTATAATGGTGTAATGAGTAACTATTTATCATTATTATAAAGTAATATTGATACTGAAATAATATAAATATACTCCAATACAGTTCCACGATCATAGGAACGATATCATCACTCGTGCGTACGTACGGAATACCGTCTCCACGATGTGATGCGACTCATTCTACATGATCATCATTACATAGTAATTATATAAATGAATTGAATTAATAAATATAATATATGTTACACTAATACCATTCTGGATATAATTTATCTATAACCTTAAAAGAAGAATAAGAATGTATTCGGCAAAACACGCATAAGAACAAAAGGCAATAAAGACCCGAGTAACAAGTAACAATGAAATATTACTAACAAGAAGCTAAGAATATGACCATATATGATATCATATCAATATGTATGATTCTGGAATAAGTCAATAACATTATTTAAACCATTATACAGGAGCTTCGGACACGTACAAAGCAAATCGGACCTAAGGTAAGGGAAATATCACAATCTCATTTTTATCCGAGATTGTTTATTCGTAAGTATTTACTGGGGTGTATTTTATCATCCACATCCATGTTTCATCAATATGTAATATTATTTCCATCCACATACAATTGTTTAAATCCATTTTTACCCTTCGGTGAGTTTTTTGTAATATCTATGAAAGGAATCTTTTGTCGTACGAGGTACTTTTTGACTTTTCCGACAAAAGTACAAAGAATGTTTTTTTTAACTTATACAGCATGAATGGATTTTTAAAACATTATTTCCAAGAAGCTTCCTTTTGCAAGTTTTCAAGTTTATTTTTAATCAACTTCTTTTATTTTAAAGTTTTATGACATGTTATGAAAGGAAAAATGTTTTTGAAGAAGAAAGGATATTTTCCTCAAGAATGGAGTTCAAGTGTTTTATCAAAATTATTTTCCATCTAAGATAATAAAGGGTTCTGTTTTTATCCCTATTATTACATGGATTTGATTATGTTGTGATGGAAACATTTTTATGAATTCCTTTATCTTATATGAATTGTTTTATGATGTCATGTTGTTTAAGAATCCCATTTTTTTTAAATGGGTTATTCTATGATGTATGGTTTATGATTATGTTGCACACATAAGAAAGGATTCATTATAAGATGGGTGGGACCTATATCTCCCTCCAATGCATTGGGTAAAGATTTTATATCTCATGAGATAAACATGGATGGAATGGTAGGTTATACCGGTTCAGTGAAACAGGACTGGAACGAGGGTGACTCGGTTCAGAAAGGGACTTTGTCCACTAAGATAGTCTTGGCAATGAGTCACGACTAACAAGAAATGATTTTCCATGATTATGTGTGCATGCCACAAAGTTTCAAGTTTTATGTTATGATTATGGGGATCTCATTTTCACTTCTATGATTTATTCCATGTTAAGATATTATGATCTCTTTTGCAGGTTTTGATTTTCAAAAAGATATGATATGATTTTTATTTCCTTTATTTTCCCTTGCTGAGCATTTCAGCTCACCCTTTTATGTTTTCTTTTCCCCAGGTCAGGAAGATGGATATTAAGTAGAATATGCTAAAAGGGACCCTAGATATGATGAAATAAATGGGAGACACTGTAGAAGATTTATGAACCAGTTGTTTATGTTTCCCAGTTTCTAAAGACACTATACCTATACGGTCCTTTGTGGTTTTGTCATATGTTGTAATAAGTGTGCTTCAATTTTGAAGTATTAACAATGAATGTAAAGTATGGGTCATTATAGTATACTACAAGTTATTACGGTGTTGCATATAGCGAAAGATAATCATGGGGAATCCTACAACACAAGACATAAAAGAAATTAAAAATAACATTTCTCATAAAATCTCAGGGTGTTACTTTCTACCCCCCTTAAAATGAAATTTTCCCTCGAAATTTTTCGGGGTTATAAATCGTTTACTACATGAAAGTTTATTTCAAAGAAACCCACATCGTAAAAAGCAATACTAATGATTAATTTCAAAAACTAAAGTATGAAATGTAATGGTTACCCAAAGTAAATCATCGATGGGTTTCTACATAGGAGAACATATGTGAAAATATGGATATGGAAGAAAAATATAACCATCATGTTCTGATGAAGAGTGGTAGAGAACATGGGTATGAAAAATCCATCAATCACAAATCCATAAATTTGTGTTGATCTAAGGTACCATCTGATTCATCAGATATGATTGCACTAGGACAACATTTTTGGTTTTCAAGATCATTTCCCTAATGTTAAATAATTTTTGAATTCAAATAAATACTTACTTGATTTTGGTACAATCTCCCTGTTGTTTGTGCCTGGAAAAATTTCCACTTCATCTCTTATAGAAATAAAGATTAATTTTTCTTATGTGAAGTGTTATAAGATCACGCGATAGAATGATAGGTCATTCCATCTGTCTCAAACATAAAGTTAGAAAAATTTATATACATAAGTCCATCTAGGGTGAGATTAATCATATATTGTTCCAAAAATGGACTTATACTTCATCTATCATATAACATAATAAAATAAAACTACTTTGTACTAACCAGGGACTTCATGTAGGATAGTCGTAGGCGATAAAGGTGAGTCTCACTTCGTTTGTGGGTTCGATTCTCGCATCCTTGTCTGACGCGACGGGTTGTCTCCCGTCCTACGGGTTGTCCTTTTTCTAAAACTATACCATTATAACATTCCATAAAACAATAGTTCTAGCCTTAAACAGTAATATCTGATGTCCATCTTAATTCATTCCAACTATAATAATTATCTGGAATACTTATTTACAAACTCATAATATAAAGATAACGATTACTATAAAGGTTATATAACAAGCACGTGAATACCATCATTTATCCCCCACATATCATAAGATATATCTTGTTGGTCACATTCCAAAATTTGAATACCTTAATCATGTATTATCTTCAAAAATGAATTACCATATAACCTAAGTGGAAATATGAAGGTTGTCAAAAGTTAAGTCTTTCCACATACCAAAATCCAAAAATTTCTATATACTCAAACCATGATATCATTTTGTCCTTATTTCAGTCATGAGCTCATTAATACTATAAACCATATTATTTTTTCCTTATTCCTTTTATATGTGTGTGCCATCTTCTTTCTAAAAATATTTCAATCACTTTTCATGGTAACCGGTACAATATAATTATTTAAAACCATAATTAACCAATAAATAGATATTCCGATATTCCATAATACTATAAATGATATTCCATGATACTATTTTGGAATCCCATTACATAAACACTTAATTATTCCACAACATCATTGACATACTCAGCATCACAAATAGTGATCGCATGTGACATCCCTTTGTCCTTTCCCTTAAGAGGTTTCTCACATCGATCCTCATTAACTCTTGGATTAGGGTATTTATTAGCATAATGCCCGATTTCCTTGAACTTGAAGCATTGAAGTGTTGGTGGAGTGTTCTATGTAGTATTTTCTCTATTCACATCATTAGAAACATTTTTCCATTACATTGGCACTCAGCTACTCGATGACCTTCTTTTCCATACTTAAAACATTTTATAGTCCCTTTAAGACAATCTCCACCATTCTTGTTTCCACACATTGAGCATAACCAAACATGCATCTTCTTTTCACCATTTTTTTGAGATTTTTCCCTGAACTCCATCTTTTGTTTCTTTTCAAAAGCATGAGATTGATATGTAACACCAACTTCCAGTTCTACCTTGATATCATAACGCACAATTTATTCATAGCTACTGAAGTCTCTTATAGCTAATTCCCTTAGAAGACTTGGTTTTAATCCACTAAATAATCGATCAACTTTACTTTTAGGTTGGATGATAAAGCCAGATGCATAACTTGAAATCCTTGTAAAATATTCTTCGTATATACCAACAGATTCATCATCCTTTTTCTTAAGCTCAAGGAACTCCTTTTCTATCTATGTTCGAAGAATACGAGGGAAGTATTTATTGAAAATCATGTTCTTGAACTCATCCCATTCCATGGATTCAATTTCATCCTGGGGCCTTTTATTCTTAATTAGAGTCCACCACTGGTCTGTTTCACCTTCTAAACGGTAAATAGCCAAAATGACATTTTCATGTTCTGAACAACAATGTATGGAAAATATCTTCTCAATGGAACTGATCCATTTTTTAGAAATAATTAGATCATAAGACCCATTGAAATAAGGTGGGTGTTGCCTCATGAAGGAATCAATAGAATATTCTTCACTTCTATGCTCATTTGGAAGTCCAGAATGATTCATAGCTTGTGTAAGTATAGCAATAATATTTTTTACTCCATTTTCCATAACATTTGGTAGTTCAGGAGGACAACAATTTCATTTTCCCTTACATTGATCAACACGGTTCCTTCGGGTTCCAGCCATCGCCTAAAACCCAAAAGAATAGTGTGAGAGGAAAAAATCATGCTAGGAAAACAACATAATAAAGGTAGAATATCTAACATATTAGTTTTAATTCTAAGGTCGTTACCATAATACTAGGACTATAACCAATACTTATACTTATCCTTAGGGACATCCCTAGACATACCATAGAAATATATCTAGGAATCTCACTAATGTTTTCACATCCTATTTTCTAATGGTTAACTAAACCTTCGCTCTAATACCAACTGTAGAGATCCAAAGCTTGACGTACATGGATATTACATTAATTTTGTGGAAAAAATAATACATGACACCAACAGATTCCCAATGACCATGTTAGTTTAGTGTCATTGTAAATATATAACATAAACTTCTAATCATGTCGAAATATCTTCAATATCTCCCATAAAGATCTTCCCCTTTTGTTTTCTTATCTAAAACCCTTCTTTATATCTTGGAAAAAAACAATAAAAGGGTGAGATCAAATGCTCATTAAGGGTAAACATGGAGAACATAAAACAATCCATAAACATTTGAACGTAAGAACATGAACATAAAATATCAAAATCATTAGTGATGACATAAATCTTGGCAGTTCATAAGGCATAGATCATAAAGGAACATTAATAATGATAAAATAGCATGGGAATAAAACATGTAATTGTGGAAAACCATTAAGAACATGATATGATTTCCATATTAGCCAAGGAATTTCTACCAAGACCATAATAGTGGACGAAGTCCATTATTGAACCGGATTTACTTGTCGTTCCAGCCCTGTATTACTGAACCGGGTTTAATTTTCGTTCCAGCCATGTCTAACTCATGAGATATAAATCTTTACCCAATTAATTGTAGAAAGATATAGGTCCCACCCATCTAATAATGAAATCATTCTTACGTGTGCCACAAAATCAACATACATCATTCCCAATAACCCATCGAATAAAATGGGTTTCATAAACATCATCCCATCATAACATAATCCATATAAAACAATGGATATCATTTGAACATAAACAAAATCAAACCATGAAAATAATAGGGAAATTATACATGCAACATGACCATACTAAATAATGTCATCTTAGATGGAAAATATTCTTGATAAAACACTTGAAATGAATTATTGAGGAAAATATCCTTTCTTCTTCAAAATTGTTTTATTTTCTCAAAATGATGTGCAATATTAAAACAAAATATTTTTATTTAAAATAATCATTAAATCTTGTATATTATGCTTCATGTAAAGAAGTCATTATGAAACCATAAAAATCTGTTCATGTCGTATAAGTTAAAAATACATTCTCCTCATACTCTTGCCCGAAAAGTCAAAAAGTGCATCGTATGGTAAACAAAAGAAAGATTCCTTCCATTCATTATAGTAAAAGTAAAAAAGGGGTAAAAATGAATTTAAACATACATGGAAGAATAATAAATATTTTATGAAAATTTTCTGAGAAAACATGGACAAGGATGATAGACACAACCCCAATAAATACTTACGAATAAACAATCTCGAATAAGAACGAGATTGGAATAATTATCTCTTACATTAGGTATAATATGCTTTGTACATATCTGAACCACATGTACAATGATTTAAATAATTTCATTGACTAATTCCAGAATCATATTCATTTTTATGATATGTTTATATTCTTATCTTCTTATTAGTAATATTTCACTATTACTTGTTATTTGGGTGTTCATTGCTTGATGTTCTTATGCGTGTTTTGTCGAATAAATTCGTATTCCTCATTTTAGGTTCTAGATACATTATTTACAGAATTTAATTAGTATAATATATTTCATATTTACTCAATCAATTTATTTATATAATCATTATTCAATGAAGATCATTTAGAACGAGTCGCATCACATCGTGGAGACAGTAGGTCGTACGTATGCACGAGCGATGATATCATTCCCATGATTGTGGAATTTTATTGATGTGTATGGTATATAGTTTTTTAGAATCAATATCACTTTAAAATAATAATATATAGTTCTTTATTACATCATTATACCCATCCAAGTATGTTAGTGATTAAATAAAATATTACACCATGACGTGGAGACGGTAAGTCGTACGTATGCATGCATGGTGACTTCGTTTTTTTAAAGGATGGATAGAAGATAGAATATGGATGTTTCATATTCATAATAAAATATCAGTGTACAAGTGACATTGGAGTTATTAATTAATAATGAAACAACTCATATAGAGTAATTAGAAGAAGAAATAAGTTTGAAATAATCGGTAAAGAATATTACCTCTTCTTCGATGCGCCTCTTCTTAACCTCATCTTAGGGAACCAAATTTGGTCTTTTAAGAAGACCAAGTCCTCTAATATGTTTCTAGGGGAGTGGAGAAGAGAAATTTGTAGTTTTTAGCCTAGATTGAAGGCGCAAAATGTTGTAAATAGGAGAGGGAGGAGGTGCCCTTTTATAATGGAGGAGAGGGGCACTTTTGGAAACCTCTAAAATATTAATTTATAAAAAACTAAAACCCCACATAAAAACCACCACAAATGACTTAAATTATAATATGAGATGATATAGGGTTTTAATCCCATCATCCAACAAGATTTAGACATGTTGGGAATTTAATTTAAACCTTATCAACTTGATTTATCCTTATTTAATCTATTTAATTTTATTTGTGGAAATAAAATACTAAATTTTAAATTCTTATAAATAATTACATATATGTTGTTAATTGTCCATAATTGGATACGTTATGACATTTTAGACTATATAAATTTTTATTTATAATTTTTAAAATATTATTGTTATTTTTAAACCATTTAATAATATGTTATTTTTATAAAATAACAATAGAGTAGGTTTTGACACTATTCATTTATTTGAATTTAAATAAAATTCACACAGAATATATATTCAAAACATAAAATTTAATAGATTCATAAAATATCATATTCATCTAGAAAATTTTTGGAGCCATTAATTGGTTCATAAAATATTTATTTTAGGATTTTTAAAATCATTTATTTGATATTTATCTTAAAAAAATAATTACATCAACATTTTTGTATAATTATTTAATATACTTATTTGTTTCATAAAAATTAAAAATAAAATTATATGATGAATATAAATACAATATATTTCATAAGAACATGTTGAGTCTAATTTATCTTCTAAAACACCCAATATTTAAAATGTTATGTTTATTAAATTATGAATGTGACAACTTGGACATCATTTAAAATAAAATAATATAAGTGTCATAATCACTTTTATAAGGCTCAAAATGGTCAAATATTCTACCTTTGGATGATTATGGTTTATATTTACACTACCAATAAGGTTGGGTCAGTTATTTGGGAATTTTAGTGGTATTATAAAAACAATATTATTTACTTTTTACTAAATAAATAATTTCTGCATCATTAATGTATAATCTATTAAAGTAATTATATTTTTCATAAAAATTACAAATAAATTACCATGATAAAGAAAAAAAAATATATTTAGAATGAGTATTTATAACTGGAATTATATTCTATATAACCTTATATTAAAAATAATTTAATTATTAATGTTTGATTGAGACATGTTTCACTTTCATTTAAATAAAATAAATTAAAGGTCTTAATCACATACAAGTGGGTTCTAATAGATACCATTTCAACCCAAGTATATTTTAGGAAGAAATATAATCATCCAATTATATTAAGAAAACTGTTAGGGTAATTGTATACTATTATTGTTACCATTAATTACATAATTTACCTTTAACTATAGTAAATAAAAATTTAACGTAGTTACTATTCATAATTCCCAAAACAAAATTAGCCTATCCACATAATTTGTACCTAATGGTTCCAAATATGGAATCCATTTTTCCAAATTCAAGACACAGTAGTTGTAGAAATTAAATTAAAATTAATCCCATTGTCGAAAAAATGGGTTTTTGTTTAAAACATTGAAAAAGATTGAATTGATTTTACCTACGAATTCAATGTATAATTATTGATAATAACATAAATTATATGAAATGGAAAAAATATATTCTATTTATAATTTAAAACCATTTACTATTATAATTTAACAATATAAATTATCTCATTGAAAAATGTTTTTTTAAGTAAAATTTAGCTTGTTTTTACTATTCATCAAAATATGAACGTTGTCAGAAAAATATAAAAATTTAATCCAATGTAATTCATTATATCCTGATTTAAAATAATAATTTTATTTTTTAAAATTGAACTTATAAACTTGTCAAAATTTATATTTAAAATGTGTGCTCCATCAAAAGGCCAAAAAACATCATTTTTTGAAAAATACTTCTTTTATCTAAAAAATTGATTTTGTTCTCATACCTCATTCTAGGGAATGTGTTAGATGAATAATAATGATATAAAATTAAAAATGAGGTTAATACTATTCATAACGGCTAGTTCATAATATTATAATAATATATCATTGTTTAGTGAAACTCTGTATTTCGTACAACACACGCTATTGAGGAAGGTCGCTCTTGCGTGTTATGAAAACCAAGTAAGGGTTGTGTGTAGTTCAAGATTTCTTTTTTTTTTGCGAATAATATAATCAAAACATAGTTCATTTATAAATATATCAAAATATATACTCGGTGTTGTTTAAAATAAATTTTATTCAAAAGAACTTGAAATTGTCTGCAACATAAGCCAAGAATATTGTTGCATATACTACAAGCTAATACGGTGTTGTGTATAGTTCAAGCTAATCTTGGTGAAGCGTACTACACAAGACATCAAAGAAATTAAAAAGAACATTTCTCATAAAATATCAGGGTGTTACATTTTTAAACTCCCTCCATTCCATATTTGATACTTCTTTATCTTCCTTTGTGTTTTGAATCAATTACCACCATTGATCCGCATCTCATGTGAGGCGATAAACTAATATAACAACTTTTTTCCATTTTCTACTACCCAAAGCATGAAATATTTTCTATAAGTAACTTATCCATTTCTCTGCTACAAATTTATTTTTAGTCCCATTTAATGTTGGTGGTTGTTTCTTCATGAAGCGGTATAACATTGATCCTCCTCATTGTGGATCAGGGTGCTCCATAAGTGTAATGTTATTCTTCATAACCTGAGTGAGTTGTCCCAGTGTGGTGATAATATGATCATCCGCAGTTTCATCACTAGCTCCACTATAATTATCTTGAGTATGAGGTAAATCCCAACATGGATTACGTGTGTTGATAAGGTTTTCATTCCTTCCACTATGAGCTATTTCTAAACAATCGCGTACACTATATTAGTTTTTGAATTGTAATACATAATTCCAAACTTGTAAAACACTTAACATAAATTGAACAGTTTATGTATATAATCTATAATCATAAAAATAATGTTTTCTTTGGGGATTATATATTCATAAATCCTTCATAATGGTTTGTAATGAAAATGTGAATTATCCTAAGCATATCCCTAGGGAGTGTCATAACTAAGAGTGCAGTAAGGCCCATTTTCGTGTACTAGGATACCCCTGGTCAAGCCCGAAACTCCTAGTCGGAGTTTTAACTCCTAGTTACATCTGTACAAGATCCACCTCTACCATCTCATATCTAGGAAGGTATGTATTTCATGTAAAACTAAAAAAATCTCTACATTATCAAAATTCTAGGAATTTATTCTATACTAATCCTCAAAATATATCTTATGGAAATGTTCTCTAATCGTAGTTTTTCTAAAAATAGTTTCCATGGTTTGTACTAAACTTTATATAATACAAACTGTAATGCCCCAAACCTAGTTACCCAGAGTCGGTGTATTATTACATAACATTGGAATGATACAAGGAATCATGTCCCGAAAGACTGATCAGTTTAGTAGTCTTGGAAGTACTAGATACACACATAATTTTTACATTACATTACGAAATCAAAAACAACAACAACAATATTTTTTCCCCTTTGAACTCATTTATTTCCCTTATCCTATCCCTATAGCTCAACCATAAAAAACTTCTTCACATCTTGGGAAAGATAAAACATAGAAAGGGGTGAGCTTAGATGCTCATTAATTATAACCATATAGCGGAAACATTCATAAAGAAGCATAAACATTTAGGGAATTGTAAAAGACTAAAAAAAATCCTTTTATAATTAAACTTCAGAATAATATGGAAAATATAAATCAAATAACACAATTTACATATTCACATAGATAATCTACTAGCCTAATAATCACATGTAATATAAATAGCTAATTTCATAATGATGGAATGCATAATACTGGACATAATAACCACAAAGTCAAGGCCTCATGACAAGAATAAAAATAATTTTTTTTCAAGGACTTCTTCCAAGACACATGTTTGTCTCATGATACCTACCAATGTTTCGAGGAGCTATAGCGAGCTCCACCCATAAGTTACTAAGTCCAATGCATTCCTCATATGAAAAGGTTGAAACATAACCTAAAAATTCGTATTAAAACTAGCATACGAAATGTTAATACTTTAAACATAAACCATGAATGGTATAAAAATAACACACGCATAGTAAACCATATCAAAAAACCTTCAATAAAATATGGAATATTTGTATCATAATATATCAACTTCAAACAAGTGTAAGATCCCTCAAAGAATGTTGAGATAGATAAAATGAAAACTATTTGAGAGAAATCTCTCTTTTTATTTTGAAATCATTTAAAAGAAACATAATTATAAAAGAAAAAATTTATTTTGAAAATATTCATAAAATATTTTAAGGGAAGCTTCGATGATTTTATAATAGTGGGAAATAGTCGCACCCTCCGTATTTTTTAAAAAAACATTCTTCCCTTAATTTGTCGAAAAGGTCATAAAGTAACTTGTTTGGAAAATCATGGAAGGATTCCTTTTTAAACATCTCATAAAAATTCAAAAAAGGGTCTAAATTACATTAACCCATAGTCTATGAAATTGTAAAAATGTTTTGAAATACATTTTTAAGAAACATAGATGTGGATGATAAAGAGGTCCTAGTAGATACTCACGTATAAAAAACCTCAGATAATGAAGAGATTGAAGAATTAACTCTTACCTTGTACTTTTCCTTGATCGAGGGTATTTTAAACTACATTATAATAGTTAAATAATTTTTAATAAATTAGAGAATAACCAAATACATAAATATAATATCATATATGATCTTATAATATTTCTCTTTTAATAATATTTTAGTAGTATCATCGTTTCGGGTGTTAACTGATTCATTTCAACAATATCATTATATTGATGGTGAAATCGTATGTAATTGGATGGTATATCATATATAAAGAATAATTAAAATTTTATATTTATTATTTACATCAGTTATACACATTATTATACCCATCCAAATAGTAAAGTGTTGAATGAAAAACTATACCACGACGTGGAGATGGTATGTCGTACTTACGCACGTATGGTGACTTTGTCATTTATAGGATGGATAGAATAACGAATATGGTTGAACCATATTTATAATAACATCACAGTATGTATAATGTACTGGTGTTATTTTTTTTTTATGGAAACAACAAAATAAGAGTCAGTGTATGAAGAAAATAACTTTAAAGAGGTGGTGGAATAATTATCTCTTCTTCAAGTGTTTCCTTTTGACTTGATCATAATGGATCTTTAGGATGAATTTATGATCAAATTGATGCCTCTAATTTTAATTTAGTGTAGTTGGGAGTATATTTGTGCTGGTTTTGGACAATAAAAATGGATTCGGAGGAGTTATTTTGGAAGAAGTGGAAGTACCCTTTTATAAGAGAGGTGATGGTCACTTCAGGAAAAGCGTGAAATATTATTTTATTATACAATCATATTCAGTTTATAATTGCTCCAAAATGATTTATTTAGAGGATAAGGGGGGTATGGGTCGAAAAATTCTCAACCCTTAGGTTTTAGATAGGTTTTTGTTCACCGTATTAACCTTATATTTTAGATTTAATTCTTAGTTAAATAGATTAACTTTTTCCATGTATTCTTGTATTATTATAATAAAGGGTTAATAAACATACTATAAAAAGAAAAGAGAACCCCAAGTGGTTCATTATTGGTATATATAATATTATTTAAGTCTTTATTCCAAACCTTATATTTTTAGGAATATTATATCAATCAATAATATAGTATTTTTTTAAAAAAACTCATTTATGTGAATTTTTACACTATATGGTATTTTGTTATTGTCAAAGTCATAACGGAATGATTACTTCCAATAAAATTAATTTAATCAACCCTAACATGTCATATTAACCTATAAAATTAGTGGAATTCATCAAAAATTTCAAATTACATTTATTTGGATATTTATGATATCAATTATTTTAATCATTCATTAATATGGTAATTATTACATCATCATTGTGTCATAAATAAATTTAATTATTTAATCTCATAAAATTATAAATAAAATAGGATTATGTAGGAAATATTTCTATATTTATAATCTATTTTTATAGTCAAATTTATATTATGTGTAACCCTATATTAAAAATGGTTTAGATATTAAACTTTGAATTTAACACTTTTAACTCTTCTTTAAATAAAATATAATAAATGTACTAATCTAATCCAAGTGGACCAAAGAGGATAATATTTTTTAATAAGGTTGATTTTGGTCAAAATACACTTATCCAATATAATTAGGAAATGTGTTTGTGTAATTATAATATTATTTCTACCTTTAATTACCCTATTTACTTTTAACTATGCAAAATAAAAGTCAAAAGCTACTATTCACCTAAAATTATTTTCATCTTACTGAACCAAAATTTACTTACTAATATTAATCGTGTCTCTTATATTTTTGAAATTCAATTCACAGAAGAAGTAAAATTACACTTTGGGCGAATTAGCAAATGTGCCTAGTAGGTGCGTAAAAGACGGTAAAAGGTTCAATGAAATTTTTTATATCTAAACTTATTATAAATTACTCCAATGAAATACATTTAACTTATATAATTATTATGTATCTATTTTTACCTAATATAAATTTAAGTAAAATAGATAATTATTTAAATAAAAAATCGGTTTTAAACGATAATGCAATGTTTTTCACTATTCATCTAAAATTTAATGTTTTCAAAAAATTCCAAAAAATCACCCTAAGTTAATTTTGATTTCTTGAATCAAAAAAATGAAGTCCCGTTTGAAAAATAAAATTTATAAAATTTCAAGAAGTGAGAATTTCTATTCATAACGGCTAGTTTGATTGGTCGTGGGGTGTTAAAACTCCAAGTTGCGTACAACACAAGCTATTGCATTATTCAACGGGAAACGTACCGTGGAAGCTTGGGGTGTAACATTTACCTCCTCATCAAGAGTTTATTTTATGTATGGACTTGCTCTAGGGATGTCCTGATATCTACAGTAGCATATTGGATTACCCCATTGATATTTGAAAGATAAATTTATAGTTGGAGAATCTATAGAGGTGGGGACTAATAAGACCCAGTGTGTTTTCCTAACAATCCTATGATATTAACCAAGGAGGTGGAGGGGAACTTGAGGTTAGGTTTGGATTGTCATCACCTGAACAAGGTGACAATATGGAAGGTGTATCCACCCCTTAAAATCAATGAGTTATTTTCTTATATGTTTTAGGAAATGTGGTTCATAGTGATAGACCTCATGATAAGTTCTCACCAGCTCTAGGTTTGAGGGGTGGATATACCAATAATGGATTCCAAGATCCACTACAGTTTCATTGAGTTCTTAGCTATAGACATTGGTATGTTGAACTCCATATCAGAGTTTGAGATATTAATGAATTGGACCATTAACCCTTATTGAATCTTATTTTGGTAGTCTTATGTGATGAAATCTTTATGTACTTAGAGTCAGAGGTCAAACACAAATTACACATGAGGATGGTTCAAGACATGATTTGGTAGTTCCATATTTATGGGGAACCCTCATAGATTCAGTTATAGATTTGGTAAATCAACTTCTTGGATGTGTATTCTTAGATAGGGGAGTGATAGTGAACCCTGAAAATGGTGTGGATGTTCTATATTTAAAACCTCCCAAATTTATGGTCATGGTATCAGATGTTCATAGTCAAGTTTTCTGCCAATTTTTGTAGAGAGAAGTGATGGAGTGGTTGGATTCATTGTAGATTACCCTAACAGAGGATAGGGATTCATTTTTATTCAATTAAGGGTTATTACTACACCTCTTCTCCTGTGTATTAGGGAGGAGTCACTTTGGCATATTCACTATGAGAACATGCATAACAAGATAACCACTAGACATATCCTAATGGATTCTCTGAAGGTGTGGGCACATTACCCTTGTTCGAGGATGGATGGTGACCCCATTCATGCTACAAGGGAAGATGGGGAGGTGGTTTATTTCCCTTACTAGCACACTTGAGAGGGGTGTGGTTGTACTGAGATCCTTTAGCTTTGGTATTGGTGGCAGGGTTTTTTTAGAATGTTATATGTGTGGTACATTTTTCCTAGATGGAAGTGGATATACGTTGTTATCATTATGGTTTTATTTATAGGGGTTTCTAAGTCCATTGAGAGGTCATGACACTATCTGAGTGATCATGGGATGGCTCTCCATGTTGCCCCACATCCTAAACATCCAAGATCATATTTCAGAGGACTTTTCGTATGACTATTCATGGAGGAGTTAATCCAGTTTCATGAAATTACCATGATAACTGTTTTGGACCATGATTATCACTTCACATTATGATTATTAAGAGGACACGGGAGGACTTTTGGACTTGGTTATGCTTGAGAATAATTTCTCTACCCCAGATTGTTGGTCTGGTTAATCATTCTGTTTTTGTTATGGTTAAAATTCTCTCAGCCTTCTTGTCAGTTATGAGCCATAACTAGATGGATCACCAACTATTATTACAGTTTTTTTATCATGGCAGTTACCACCCCACCTTTGATTCAGTATCTTTTGGGGCCATATATGGGAGACCATGTAGGTCACTGTTATGATGGTCAAATCAAGTGGGGGAATATTTTTAGTGATATAGTGGGTTATAGAAATGGTTTTTAAAGGCTTATTTCATCCAAGAGTAGATGAATATTTCTCAAAAACATCTATAGTCCCTTGAGGACTGATTACAATGGCCATTGGAGTTCAAAAAAAGATCGTGTTTTCTATGAGACCTCACCTCATTTAGGATCATAGAGATTTGGTAAATATTATAGTATATCTCTAAGGATAATAATATAATTATATACTCAATGAATTGGGTTGTCAATGTGTTATTCCACTATACCATATGTCTTTAGTTAGACAGGGTACATGGTGTTTTCAATGTGTCCCAACTTAAGAGACATGTGACCAAATTATTTCACGATGTTGACAAGGATGATCTAGATATATAGGGCAGTGTTTCCTTTTTAAGGAACCCAGTGACATTTGAGAACATACCATCAAAGACCCTTTTATGGAAATTGGTTCCCATGGGTGTGTATTTTTTATAGCATGAGAACCTTCTAAAGTACTCGTTGGTGTGGGATACCCAGTTGAGTGCTCAGGTTTTCCCTTGTGGGTAGGATTTTCTTTTGGGAGTGAAAAGGCTAAAATTTGGGTAGAGTTTGAAAAATATTTGTTTTCAAGTAATACTTTGGAATATTTCTTGTATTATTTTCATATTTAGGAACATAGTTTCCGTGGGAATCCGGGGCTAGGTGAACCCAGGATTGATTTAATAAAATTGTTAAATTTAGTATATCACACATGAGATGTTTTTTGAAAATAATTTGGTAAATATAAATTAGTGTCTCGAATCAATAATGTAAGTCCATGTTTGACTCCAAAACATGGAATTTACTATAGTGATGACCAATGGTTGGGCAGGGTTGGACCTCTGGTTGAGGTAGCTATTGGTGGGTGAATTTAATTAAAAAAATATTTATTTATTTATTTATTTTAAATAACCAAAACAAATTCCCTATATAAATATATAATTAGGAAATTTAGGTAGGTCTATCCACAAAACCCTAGAGGGATATTGATAAGATAATTAGGTTTTCTTCAGCGGTGGATTGAGATTGGAGAATGATAGGTGAGTGGATCATGGTGGATCGAGTGGCGGTGACTGTAGTGGATTCATCATCACTTGTGAATGTTTTCTTTAACAATTATTGATCCAAATCGAGGTAGGACTCAACAATTGTATTTCTGACCCTCTTGATTAAAATATTGATTTTTTATTACTATCTACTTAATTTTTATCTGTGGCTATGCATCTATCTCATGATCCCATTAAAAATTAAATTATTTTAAATCATTTTATTCTTGATATACCATTCTATACCCATGGATATCCATTTTTACATAATATATGAAACAAATTCTTGTCCAATGAGCTTCTTAGTTCATTATAGTGCATTTCTCCCAACTGTTCTTCTTGTTCATTATTATTCACCAATAGGGACACAGTTTGGAATTTTTTGGGTGGGTTTGAGTGTGATCAAACACCCATATTCATGGTTTTGAGTAAAAAAGGAGTGGTATGGTGATTCAAAAATGGATCAAGTGGGATTTTGTGTAATGCTACATTGATTTGGGATCTGGGGTGGAAATGGAAATATAAGGCACTCTGGGACACACAAATACACATTTTTGGATAAATGAATCCAATTTCCAGCCACTAGAGTCTGTTAATCGATGGTCATAGGCATTAAGCATCGATTTTATGTTTCGAAATGGTGGGATTCATGATTATGAGTGCAGAAATTGAAAAACAAGTAATGAAATAAGTTTTCTGTGGAAAAAATCAATACACTATATGTAGTCTAAATAACACTCATCGTGTATTCCCATCAGAGTGGAGGCTAGGGTTTCCACAAAGAGATAAGTATTATACACCGTGTGGAGGATTCACATGTAATGTAACACACTGCCTTAGAGATCAGTGTGTATAAGTAATACATGCCCAGGAGTCCATGTGGTGTTACATGTCTTGTTTTCCAAGTCACACATTGTGTAACCCATAGAAGATAGCTAAATGTGTATAGTTATTACACAACTAGGAGACCATGTGGCCCATAGGCCATGTCTAGTGGGAAACACATTGTGTAATTTGGTGAGTACATGTGTTTGTGTATATTTAACATGTAAATTTTCATCCTATACGCTACATATCATTTGTGACATGGAAAATGTTATGTGAAATGGTCTGGATACCCGAACCCAACCTTTTACATGAGCACAGGCTGATGTACATGGGCATAACTCGAAGAGCATGGGAAGACCCTAGGTAAATATTACACGACATATAAAACATATACACGCTATGTATTATGACATTTATTACCAATCGATATCCATAGGTGGAAATGGACATGTGGCGAGGTTGGTCACACACTGTGTGGACTCCCATGCACGACATGTATTCCCTACATAGCATAATCCTCTCATATATCCTTATTTGATACTTTTATTTTTTCATGCGAGTAGATTATCCTTGGTGTTTCTCCATGTATGATGATATCATAATTTTTTTGTAATAATATATATGATGTGAGGTGTTCCAAGCATTATTATTCATTAATAGATGATCGATGATGGAAGTGATCAGGGCTAAGTCATTGGAGTGTTACTAAGGTTGGATACTCACCTAACACACCAGGGCATGGGACCCCATACTCTTTATACATGTAGAGTTGGAAATCTCCTATACTAAGAATAGGACCTCTATCTATAGAGTGGAACTCCCACATCTTTGAGCTCCGACATCATGTGGGTCCTCCATTAGATTTTTTTCTCCCTCGATTATAGAGTGTAGTATTGAGTAGTGGCCCCCCAATCATAGATTCTATTGAGGTTATGTGGGATACATGCTTCAGAGTTGTGGATCCCTTGTATATGGTGTGTTTTAGTGAGGTTTAGTCCCCTCTACATGGATTATTATGTGGTTTCTCATGATATTGTGCATCAGAGATGGAATTTTAGATCTACATGTAGAACTACTATTATTAGTTGGACAGTAGAGTTCAATATCCCCTTTCTATCTCATTTTGGAATCTGATTTCGCATAACTAGATTTTTAATTTTCATATCTCAGTTTCTGATTGACATTCCTTCATTGGGTTGACCTAACTGTTGTTGTATATTTCTATTTATCCATTTTTGGCTTTGGGGGTGTCATACTCGGTATGTATACACTCAACCCTATGTTTTTTGTTTCCCACATGTGTCATTTATTTTGTAGATGACATAAAATTCCTCATTAAAATTGGTGTAGATTAGTGATACCGAGGTGCATTGACTGTATTTATTGGTCAGACATGGAGATCATGAGTCAGTCTCTCATTATATTTCCTTTTATTTTAGTAGTTGTTAGGATGGGACATATTTCTAGTTGGGAATTTATTTTTTACCTTTTTATGATATAGTTTATATACTTTCATACTCTGATGTATTCTATTGAATTTATTTCATGAATGGTTAAACTCTAAATATTGTAGTATTTATTTCTTCATCTCCACTTTTTTCGTATAGATGGATGTGTACATGGATACAAGTACTTTTGGAAAATGCCGACCAATTCATCATTCTATATTGGTTCTTGTTGTTGGACTCTAGCCTATTGGAGGTAGGATTGGGGTTGTGATAGAACTCCCTTTCATCATCTAGGTGGGACTTTTGGGTCTGGTCATTAAAAAATCACTCCAAAAATTCATTAATCATTTTCTATCAATGAACCATGTAACTATGGAATTTTCTCATGAGATAATTTCTCTATATGAAAATCAAGACTCTAAATATTTAGGTATTCAAATGAATTTGGGTTCACTAATGTTTTAAAAAAGATATTTTGTAACATATATTTCCTATTTTGAGGATATTTTCTAGAAAAATTAAAGTGGAAGTGGATTTTTTGGGTATACTATATCGATCATTTGAAGCATACCCAGCTCAATAAGCCACGCAAACAGTGCTATCAAGAAGGGTGCCACTATCCTTAGCCACACCTCCCCAAATTCTAAAGGCTTCTGACTAGTAGTGAGGGTGTAAAGAGGGAAATGTGGGAAGGCTATACCCTTATTGAAAATAATATAATGATGTTCACAATAGATATATAAAATGAAGCGGAAGAAATGAATCAATAGAGATGAACCAGACCCTCCAAAGGAAGAAACACAATTAATAATATGCAAATAGAGGAAGCATAATAATCTATAGTATAAGAAAGAAATAAATAATACAACATACCACTAGTAGCTACTAAAAAATGAATTAATACAATATAAGTCATACGATACAATATCCAAAGAGGGTTTACCAATAGGTGATCACAATAGCTACATACATTTATGCATGATAAAAATTGAAAAGAAAACTATAATAGAATCTCAAGATAAGGTGGAAACCTCAAGTCCCACTTCCATCCATCCATTCAAACTAGAACTAGGATCTAGATCCAGAGCCCGAAACCTTACCTGAACATAAAATCATAATCTCTACACACATCCTGATGGCCTGTGTAGGGTGAGAGAATAAGTCTCGGAAAGATACCACCCACATGTACATACCCAGTATAACTGTCTAAGAATTTGTGTTATAAAATAAATACAATATCTCATGAAATTTAAATTAAAAAAACTTCCCCGGTGCTCAATAGGCACTATGATGTTGGCACCTACTTCAACCAATTCTAGAATCACTAAAGAGTAGAAGATCCTTGGTTCATGGCCTAAGGTATACCCTAATGTCAAATAGCCCAAGTGAACCCTCATGATCCTCCTCCAATAGAGAAACTAGTAACCTCATTCCAACCAATACCTCATGTCCCAAATTGATTAACCAACATCATAGAAGCAAGCCTATGAAAACAAAACCCCATTTCTTGGACCCCTTCTCAAAAGCAGTTGGTGGCTTGAAGCCTGATGTCTGGAGGCACAGTGATATATTTCCTTAAAGTAATATCATCACCAGATAATATCATGATATATCTAGGAGCTTTGATCACCATCCTCCCAAAACATTCCTGGACCAACACCCTCAAAAGGGGGATCTTCAGCCCCCAACTGATAGCCTCAACACTATCATCTAAAGTCTCTTCACCTTCTCTTTCACTTTTTATAGAAAGAACCCCCTAACCAATTACCTAATTAGAACTATCGAGGGACTCTACCCACATGATTTTTCAAAACCACCTCATCACTGAGTGAACCTATGTTCACATAACTCCAATTAGAACATTAACCATCACAGGTGAGCAGAATCACCAAAATATTACCTTAACCACATAAACCATCACCTCATGCCCCTATGACTGTGTCACTCAAACTGATGGCCTCACCATCCTAATTCGTCCCAAGCCATGCCCCCAACTTGATGGAATCTACATCTCAAACTGATGATGGAGTCTCCCAATCGGTGATCACATCACCAAAGTAACCCAGGTCAAGCCCAACCAAACTGCCACATCCCCTTGATCCTGATGGTCATGAAACCCCAATTCTTCGGGCCATTCCCATCACAATCCCATAGATTAAATCACATGAAATTAAATGATTTCAAATATTTAAATATATATATATATAATGAAATTCACATTAATAAAAAATCACTTCAACTAAACACACACCCTAGCTTAAATACCCCAGCTCTTCAATGGCCTCTAACCAAGCCTCACATGATAGAATATGGTTTGGCATGACCAAAGACAACCCATAAGGTCATACAATAAATTTAACATCAAGAATATGGATCTCTCTAAATTACCCAATGGAATGATAAAATCCACACACCAAAAATTATAGGAAAAACGTGAATAAAAGTATGACCCACCCACCTTAGAGTCATAGTCATAAGCACATCTATTTTATTCTCCAACTCAAGTCAATTTGGATGAAATTTATGTTTCGGTCCAATACTATGAAAAATGTGTAAAAACACTCATACATATTTAGTGTTCCATGAGGCTAGAGAAAATAAGACAGGAGGAATGGGTTAGGATAGCCTTACCAATAATGTTCCAATGAACCTGATGGATCAATGAACGGAGTCTAGATAGATTAGATAGAGAAATCCTCATGAGGAGAGGAGGAGAAGATCCCCTTTTGTTATTGTGCGACCCAGGAAATATGGAGTAGGGAAGAAAGAAAGAAAAGGAGGAAAATAATATAGGGGTAGAAAAGTAATTTCACCCCTTTGAAGAGGTCGCACGGTTTGCTTGCACAGTTTTCCAAACCATGTGGAAACCATGTGGGATATAGTGCTTGGGCACTCCCTAAGTGGCATTACCCATGGGGATTGCACACAGTTTTCCCAAACCGTGCCCAATCCATGTGAAATACCTATGAAAAAACTACAGAGCTTCATGAATGTCAGTGTTCCCCTACCCTCATGGTTTTCCAAACCATGTGGCAATTTGAATTTAGGTTGCATGGTAAGTTGGAAGAGGCTACACGGTCTACCCAAAATGTGTTACATGACCTATAACTTCCCAAATAGTCCTTTGAGAATACTATGCACCTGATCCCCTTTAGAACACCCAATATTTCATCTAAATCCCTATACTCATCCAAATAGGATATTGGATTGAGGAAACTCTCCGAATTATGATTTGGTGATTGAAAAAGAAAATGGAATACCTGCCATTTAAAAAAATCAAAAATAAAGAGGATTTTGATCTGATTCAAAAACCCAAGACATTAAAATCTCCCCTAAATATCATATCTATTCCCCCATATATAAAATAAAACCTAGAAATGGTACCAAACATACCTATCCTGGTAAAAACAACTCGGAATCTCCCCAGTCAAAAGGGTACAGGCCGACTACCTCAAGGGGGCTCCCCACCTTAGGATTGACCGACCCCGGTCGCATCCCAAACCAAATATTTAATCAAACATATGGTCCATAGACCATTCCATGACTCAAAAGTCCTCCCATGATGTATCTTAAATCTTTCACCTCATCGAGTGCTCCCGTTTCATACTCAACACTCATCAGAAACCTACACTGCATAGGCCCCCATCTTGTGCCCATGTCTCACATGCCACCTATGAGGCCCTACATCTTAGTACATTATCAAATAAATCCCGGTGCCTCAAACATCAATCAAAAAATATATGATAATATTTCATCGATGCCAATTCACCTCCAGTAACCTATATTTCTTCTATGTACCAATCCCAAAGCACCTCAATAGGCATCCAACCAACGGTTCTCACGTATGAAACATGCCACCATGAACCTCATATATATATATATATAAATATAACTCACATAATATGGTAACAAACTACAAAGAATAATTTGGTTATTCCATAAATATATCCCATGCACCTCATGCACCCAAAATAGACGTGCCTCAAAAATACATTCTAAAGAAAAACAAAAAGTAAAGTCCCATGCCCAAGAAATAAATCTGACTATCATCGACTCACTAGTCTACTCTAACCCTAAAAGATCCAGAGCATGCACCTAGCCTGAAGCCTGAATACCTAAATCTTGACCTCCCTATGGTGTTTCACCATCCACCATCCACTAACCCCATTAGTTGGTCCATCTTTCTCTACCAAAACCTCCATGTGACCTAAAACTCTACTACCATCACATAGTACCAATCTAAGACAATTGAGTATGTCTCGGTCCTTGAATGAGGAATTTTGAAGAATGAATCCTACATAAACTCTCGAGATTCCCGACCTGTCCAAATTCTTGGAACTCAATTTAAGTATACTTGCACAGAGTATGGAGATGTCTTAGATACCCACACTAGAAGAAAACCATCACCGAACCACTATGAATTGGTATTCTTGTGTCTTTGGCATGGCTACCCTACTAGAACTCACCTCTTCCATGAATGTTCCCAGTCATGATAATTGTATCATTAAGAGGGGAGAGGTGATTCAGTGATATATTTTTCTTTTATGTTTCCTTATAAATGAAACTCCCTTTGCCTCCTATTAAAGATACTTTCTATACTGAAAACAATTCAAACACACATCCACATGAAGATAATAATTTACAAGGATTACTATTCAATAATAATCGCTATATCCTTGGTATGGTTTCAAAATAATACAACAACACACAATCCACTATAATAAAATACTTTTTTATGGGGAATTTGATGAGTATGATATGTATTTACACTTGTGTAGCACTATGTAAAAAATCCAAAGTGTGTGTGCTCCTTCTAGAAAAAATGGTGAAATACATTTTTTGTGTAATAAAACATGTTACATGTACTTCCATTTCAAATTACCAAAATATATTCTTTTTAAAAAAATATTAAATTTATTACCTAGAAGATCGTAAAAACATTGAGGACATTGATATAGAAATCAATCTGATTTACTTAGTCTGATATGCCCAGTCCAGTTCTTCTAATCTAATATTCCCAATATAATTTCCCAATATGAAAAATATAGCTCTGTTAGAATACAGTTTAGTTAATTTAGAACTCATTCCTACTTTAAAAATCCAAATATGATTACCAATTCTGATCATACTGATACGATGACTAGCTGAAAAACATGACAAGAAGAATTAAATAATAAGTTAAATACCATTATCTACTAAATATGGTGATCAACTGAATAGCTTTGGATCTTGTCTCTTCACCTTTCACTTCTATCTATCTAAAATTATTTAACAAAAATCAATACAAAAATTTTTTATCTCCCTACAAATGTAGATCTTCTCTCACTTCCTTTCGTGAATAGTACACTCGTTGTCAGTCAAGTACAATGCACTTCTCATTATTTATAAGTGACCAAAATGTGTTTTGGGTAAGAATATGAAATTTTTTCCTACTCAATCAAATTCCACGAATTTTAATTATTTCTTGAATTTTAGGAGAATTCATGACATAATTAACACTTATTAATTATTCTTGATTCTTATAGAATCATCTTACCACTTTAACATTTCATTATAATTTCATTCCAACCACTAGTCTGATTCTGATTTCTTCAGTTCAATTTCTTCAATATGATTGTCTATACCAGTTACAAATTCTTAAATAAATGGACATCCTTCATCATCTTCACACACCTCTGACTAATTCTATTTCTCCATTTTGATTTCTCAATATGAATTCTTCAATAGGATTATGTATACCAACTATTGAAAACAGCCATGTTCTTCTAACTTAAAACACCTTATTTGACAGCACATTCAACCACTTCTACTTTATATTCTCTTAAAAAAAATATGGTTTGATATCAACTCCAATACAATGCCTCTTGATCCAATTGATAAAAATACATTTGAAAACAAATCGGATTTCATAATTCTTCTCGAAATGTGATACCTGTCATCTTCAATCACCAAGAATTTATATCTTTTGGATTTTGGTCTGACTGAAACCCAACACATTTAGTTTCTTACATTTTCCACAAAACTTCTTAGCCGTAAAACCAATAAGAATTCATTTAACCTATTAAGATGATCTCAATACTATAATGCATTGACTTCCCTAACAAACTTCATCTTGTATCATGACATCCTTTGTCACTTTGAATACGTTATAGACCAGCTTCATCATTGTCATACTTATTAAGGAAAGTAATGTAACTTCTCTATCCTTTCATTAAAATAACCTGTTATTTTTGAAACTAAATATTATTGACATGATTATGATCATTATGTATACAATTATTAGCATCACTTTCACTTCATCATATTCTTAATATGATTTCTAGTACTTCTTCTCCTCTATTTCATCATGTTTTCATCAAAATATTTCCAAATACATGTTATTTCTAAGAACTCCATGATTAAAAAGGCAACTTCACATTTTTATCATATTCATACAGACTAGGATACCAACATTATGATCAATCCTTTCATTTCAAATTCATCTTGTATATAATTAGTCTTTTCTTCCAACGAGCTTCTTTTGAATACGATCGACTATTTCAAGCACCGTGAGTCTGATTCTATGAATACAATGGTCATTCCTATTTTTACCAAATACAAATTGATGTGATTTATTTTCACCATAAAATCCTTTGACAAAAAAGGATATAAATTTGAAAAAAAACTTATTTATCTTCCAGAAACCATCTACAGCCAACAAGGTCCCAATAATCTCCCCCTTTGGATTTTTTAGTCAACCAAGATTCACGAATCACTAAAATTTTTATCCACATGAAATTCATTACTTATCAATAATTCTATTCATATTTGAGATAACTCGTTGTAAGAAAGATGAGTTATTGATTGAAATCTCATGATGTCAAAAAGAAGTGATTTTGAAAAATTCTTCATCTTTTTCCCTCTTTTTTTCTTTCATAGCCTTTTCCACTTCTTCAACTTCCCTGGAATACATATTTTTTGTTGCCTACAACAACTCTAACGAAATTTTATAATATTTCATACATAATAAAATGATGTATTCACACATTACACACAACTCCCCATTTTTAAATTCTTCTATAAGGATATATTTATGAAATAATTCTCTCCCATTAAAAAACTATCCAAAGGTAATATGAGATATGGGACTGAAAAACATACCTCAACCTTGATGATAAATAGGTTGGATTCCCATATTCAACCTCAATTTTGAAACCTATTCCTTTGGTAAATGTTTTTTGAAAATTCCAAAAACTTTTTCCTATGTAAGAACATAATATATCTTCAAGTCATTCTTCTCCACATGCTCTTTGATGAAATGGTATTTGATATCAATAAGTTTTGAAAGAGAATTCTGAACTAAATTCCTATTGCGATTGATTTTCCTTTGATTGTCACAACATAAGAGCAAGGGTAACTTCACTTCAATAAGTAAGTCTTCTAATTGAGTTTTTATCCACATAAGTTGAGTAGCGGCTTTAGTGAAAACTACATACATAGCTTTTGTTATAATGAGAGTTTTTGAATTCTATTTCATTGTATGCCAACTAATAAAATTATTTCCCAGAAAGAATACTCCACCAAATTTGGATCTTTTATCATCAATATTTCTTATATAATAAAAATCTAAAAACACAAAAAAAAATCTACACTATCTGATCTATCATATATGATTCTAAAATTTTTTGTGTCTTTGATATATTTGAGAATTATTTTTACAGTATGTAAATGTGATTATCTTGGATAACTCTATAATATTTCACATAAGGTAATAGCATAAACAACTTCTGGTTTTGAGGAATTAATATAAAACAAACTTATAATAAACATTCCAAATTCATTTTGATTAACTTATTTTCCTTCTCCGTATTTATAAAGCTTTTTTCCCATTGAAATCGGTGTGGAAATAGGTTATTATTTTTCCATCTCAATCTTCTAAGGAATTTTCATATGATATTATTCTTGACAAAAAAAATTATTTCTCCTTTTTTAAGATTTTTTAACCCAAGAAATTATTTCATTTCCCCCTACATGGACATCTCAAACAATTTTTTCATTTCATTATAAAATCATTCACAATATCTTTCATCATTCCTAGAAAAGATAATGTCATCAACATGAAAAATTATGATAAAGGAATACTCTTGAATTTCTCTAATGAAAATATTAATATCCACCCTTCTTTATTAAAACTCAACTTCCTTAATAATGTATCCAATTTTTAATATCATTCTCTTAGATCATGTTTAATACCATAAAAGAACTTCTTATATAATGAAACATAACACTCATCTTTCCCAAGAACAAAGACAAAACATTGTTCAATGTAAACTTCATCATTAATATCACCATTCAGGAATGTGGATTTGACATCCATTTGAAATATTTATTAACTTCATTGTGCATAAATAGATATAAAAATATGGAAAATATCAAACCTTTCAACTGGAGAAAAAATCTCATCCAAATCAACTCCTTCAATCTGAGATTAACCTTTTCACACTAATCATTCTTTGTTTCTTCTCACTTAGCCTTCTTCATTCAACTTTTTCTTGGAAACCCACTTTGTACCAAAAATGTTTTTCTTATCAAGAATGGGTATGAGTTCTCATGTATCATTCTTTTCAATATGATTGAGTTCTTTATTCATGTCCTGAACCCATTATAGATACTCAAAAGCTTTTTCACATCATTCAACTCAACTTTTTAATACAAAGAAGTATGTGTAATGGAATATTTTTTCTCCTTGTTTTAACCTTATTGTGTTGATCCCCTATAATATTGTAATCTTCCACTTTCTTCATAATCATGTAATGACGTTTTTTATTATCTTCCTCATCATTGGAAATAGCTGACTCTAATTCTGATCTTTGAATAGAATTACAGTTGTCTGTATCCCTATTAGAATTGTAACTAAAAATTTACAGGACAACTTCCTAATATATAAGAGTATGTTTATCTTATTTTGAATTTTCAATCAATTTCACATCAAAAACAATCAAAAAATTTTCATGTTTCTTTATTAAAAAACATATATCCTCTTTCTTCAGGATCATAGACAAGAAAAATACTATCTTCACCATTATGCTCAAAATTTTCAAATTTTCAACCTTTAATCTGTCATGACCCATCCCCCAAGGCCCATATCATTACATACTCCAAGTCTACCTACCAAAGGCCAGGGGTTGGATACTAGATCCAAAGGCGTAAACATGTAAGTAGGAGGCATTTTCCTAAGTACATGTACGCACACACACACAACCACATCCCAAATCTAGAAAAGTAAACAAGTATGCCACTATAAATAAACACTAATTACAAGTAAAACTAAATGTCAAATGGGGAAGAATTCAAACCCAATAAAAGACTCACTGGAAAATAGGAAATTAAAAAAAGAATCACTGGAAGCCATCTGCTAGAAACCCCACCTGATGGGTCGGTATAGAGTAGCTGCTGGAAGCCGCAGAAGTATGTCTCATCTTCCTAGTCTCACTAGGCCCCACTAGATCCTAGTCCACCAAGTCCTCTGTCAAGTCAAAGGTCATATGAACTAGACACAACACGTTCGGGCAAAGCCCGTGTAGGGGTGAGTAACAAAGTATTCAATGGAGACCCCAAAAAAAGGAAAGACCACAAGGAAATCCACAACCAAACCACATATCATGATCACTGATCATGATCACACAGCAAGACATCTCACACAAGGTATATTCTGTATTAGGAAATTAGATCCATTAGTCACATCATCGAACACCATGGGCTGCTGTATAACTCCTCCTAAATGATTACAGTGGTCATTTATGGTCATAAAGAAGCTACTTCCCACTAAACTTAGGTCTGTTGTTGTACTCATCCAAAATTATTACTGTGGGTATGCAGGGTCACACAAAAGCTTCTCCCCACTATGGGTATGCTGAGTCACACAGAATCCACTTCCCACTAATCAATGGTCATAATAATGAACTCCACCTATCAAGTACCATATTTTTACTAGGTCACATAGAATCCTCTCCCCATCGTGGGCCTTCAGGGTCATATAGAATCCTCTTCCCATGGGGCTATAGTATTTTATCCACATAGGGTCTCTCGTCATTAGTCTTTAGGTCTCAGCAAGCCTTAGAGTTTATACATGTAACACACTTGATCTTGAGAGAGCCAATCCCTAACCCATTCGTCAAATTTAAACATCCATGAAATACTCAATAGAGTATTCCAAAATATCTTCCTCTTCATGAGTGTTTGAACTCCGTAAACGGATCATCAATTGGACGCCTGACATGAACGATATCGTTGTTTTTTCAAAAAGGGGTGGGTTGGGTCTGGGTCCGGTCCGACCCGGTCGGGCCAACCCAACCAGGATCAGGGTCCAATGACCCAACCTGGTTTTGCTAACCTGACCTAGAACCTGGCCTGTCCTAGGTTAGGTTCATTGGGACGTGGGTCCGTTAAGCCATGGTTTCAGCCCGCTAGGGCTATTTCGGCCCACTGGAGTGGGTCCAGCCCATTAGGCGGGTCCGTCCCTCTGGTCGACCCGGACCACTGAGTTAGGACATGACTGGAAACTGCTTCTAGATCCTTCCTCACCTCGTGGTCAACGCAAGTTCATTCCCTCCATCTCGGACATGTGGCACATCCGAGGATGTCGCCATGCGGTTGGCCAGACTCCTGCTTGCGGTCGAAGACGGCGTGCCTCTGAAGAAAGTGGCCCTTGGGTGCGGGCTGCTACACTGAGTTGGCCGCTCGGCCGCATCCACCTCCACCAGTAACTGGCAAAGCCGGTGGTACTGATTCTCTAAAACGACCTAGGCTGGCAGCGGTGCACCTCCCATCACGTCATCGTGGTGTGCTGCCACCCACCTGCAGTGGTCGCCGCTAACAGAATACTCCATGGACCACCAGGTCCGATATGGTGGTCTGTTCTTTGCACTGACTTCACCTACATCTTTTGTGGGTTCTTCCTTCCTTATGAGGACCTTGGAATTTCCTTTCTTCCATTTCAATAATTTTTTCACTAAGAATGTATGAGGCGAAGGGGGTCAGGCCTTGTTCGTGTCTGTCCGAGCCCTCTGCGTTATATGTTTAAAATAGGGGAGCCTTGGGAAGGAAATTCTATCTAAAACAATTCAATCCGAAATATAAATCCCAAGAAACATCACCCTTCCGCAAGAACGAACCATCTCCAGATCAACCTGTTCATGGGTTGATATGCATTCATCGTTTAAAATGAATAATGGGGATAATATAAACCAAAACAAACCCCTACCTAAGAATAGTTCGTTGTTGAAGCGGTCCACCGATGAAGGAACGAGAATAAAAAGGTTTTTTTTTGTTTCCCAACTCTGTTATTCAAGGTGTGTCAAAGACATTAACATTATGTTGTAATTATTCATTATATATTGGATATAAAAATCTCTGGTGTTATTTCAGAGAATCCTCAACCGTTTAACCTCAATTCTCCAACACATTATTCCATAAAAAGGAAACATGTCGTTGCATTTATATAACACTACAATGTTGCGTCATTATGTTGTTTCATTTCTGAGGCAGTTTAGCTGTTACACTTCACTTGAAGAGTCATTTCACTATACCTTAACGATCCATTAAGTGGATTCCTTTAATGTGCCTCATGGCCACACTGCAATTCCACCATCTACCGCTCAACGGTGATAAAATAACTAAAATAAAATTTTATGTTATTTTATTATTTTTTGAAAAGTCCCAAAAAAAAATTCTTCGACCCTTGCCAGTCGAAATTAGGTCCCTTATAGTTGAATATCAGCATTCTGAGTTCAAAGGTTCCCTTTAATTTCTGATCTGATCACCAATTCGAAAGTTATAAATACTTGCTCAAACATTTAGTTATGTGAACTAAATAAAGTTCAAAATTATTTTCGGGGCTCACTAGGCCTTAGAATCACATTTCGTCAAACAATGTGGTCAAGAAATAATTCCATATAATTTAAGAAATTCTGTAAATTTTGATTCATTACATTCCCCATACCATAGGTGTTTACATCACCAAAATACAAAATAAGTCCTAATCATACAAATAGGGGTACTGAGAAAGAATCTGATCCTCCCGCTCCCTTGTTCTCTCCTAGAGGTTCCAATGCTACCATCGAATTTGAACTTGTGAAATCAACCATCTATAAGGTACCTGATAATTTTGATCCTCTATCTCCACTGGGAACTCTGTAGACATCGCCCCTTTTCAATTTCCAACTCTCCATATTCGATGATGTTTGATGGATCATGCACGTACCTCCTCAATAGTGACACGTTGAAAAAATCATGCACATAGAGCATCTATTGGAGAATATCTATGCGGTATTCCACCTCTCCAAATATATTGAGAATATTAAAAGGTCTGATGAACCTCAGAGATAACTTTTCTCCCTGGCCAAATCTATGCAATCCACATCGTGGTGAGACCCGAAAGAAAACATGGTCTCCCTTCTCAAACTCCTAGGGTCTCCGCCTCCTGTCAGCATATGATTTATGTCCACTCTGTGTAGTTATCACTTACTCATGGATGTTCTGAACCTTTTTAGTGGTATCCCATAGCAACTCTATAATCATGAGTGTTGAATTCCCTGGGTATTTCCAACATTGAGGTAATTTTCACAACTGCCTGTAGAAGGCCTCAAACGGTGTCATGCCAATGGTGGAGTGATAGTTGTTATTTTATGAAAACTCCTCCAGTAGAAGCTAGTCCTCCCAAATATGACCAAAATAAAGGACCAAAACATGAAGCATGACCTCCAAGGTCTATATGGTCTACTCCATCAGACCATCTTCCTAAGGGTGAAAAGCCATGCTCAAGAACATCTGATTCCCGAACAGATCCTACAATCCTTTCCATAACTGGATGTAAAGCATGAATCACAGTCTGAGACGACCATCAAATTCACCCCTTGTAGCTTCACTACCTCCTAGAAGTAGAGGCGCCCTAATCCCTCTACCGATCCCTACTCCTGGATGAGTATGAAGTGAGCCAACTTGGTGAGTCGATCAACGATCACCCGGAAATAATCATGGTCCCTGAATGTGGGTGGTAACCCCATCACGAAGTCCTTGGAGATACCATCCCACTTCCATTCTGGTACCTTAAGTGGTTGTTCTAGGATTTCTGGGACCTGATGCTCGGCCTCCACATGCTTACAAGTGAGGCATCGTGAAATGAACTATGCCAATGCTTTCATCATCCCTTGACACCAATACCGACGTCAGAGGTCCTATAATATCTTCTCACAAAAAGGATGTACCATAAAAGGGGATATACAGATGTCCCTCAACACCTCCTCCCATAAATTCAATGGTACTACGGTGTATCCTATGAGAAAGATGATGTGATCAACATCTATCGTAAACCCATCAGGAGCCTGTCTTGAGGATAATTGAGCACGTCGGGACTCACAGTTAACATCCAAAATATGTGCCTCCCTAAATTTCTGAAGGAGTTGGGGGGAGGTGATATTCATTGACATAAGTTAAGCTACTCCATCACCATATATGAAGGATATCATCATCATGGCTAGTTGCTTTGTTGTTTCACTTAGAAGCTATAATCCAAACCTCCTACTGAGCGCATATTCCCCCACGTTTCCCTTTCCAGGAGTATAGACTATCTCAAAGTCATAGTCCTGGAAGAACTAAATCCATCAATGATGTATGAATTTTAGGTCCTTCTGTGAGAAAATATACCTGAGACTAAAGTGTACATATTAGAGGGTAAATTGTTCACCCATAAAGTAGTGTCGCCACATCTTCATGAAAAAGGCCACTACTGCTAACTCCAGGCCATGGGTCGCGTAGTTCTACTCATATTGTCTCAACTACCATGATCCATAAGAGATCACCTCTTAATACTACATCATAAGATAACCAATTTTTGTCCCTGATGCATCATAGAAGACTACATACCAAATTCCCACTTCTGGTAGTCTCAAGATAGAGGCACTCATCAGTCTCCACCTCATCTCTAGGAAGCTCTGCTGGCACTTTGTTTTCCACATGAAGGGTTGTCCCTTCTATGTCAAAGATGATAACGTTTTTTTCTACTCTGGAGAAGCAGATCATGAACTTCTGATAGTATCCATCCAACTCCAAGAAACTACACACCTCATTCACACTCCTGGGTGGCTCCCAAGAAAGTAATACCTTTATCTTCACCATATCCAATGCCACTCCATCCTCCAAGATAACTTGTCCTAGAAAGTTGACCTCATGAATCCAAAACTATCACTTCGAGATCTCACCATAAATCTAATTCTCTCAGAGTGTATCCAAGACTATCTGAATTAGTGTAGCATTCTCCTCCTCCAACACCGAGTACACCAAGATGTCATCAATGATGACTACCAAGAAACGATTGAGTTAAGGCTGGAAGATCCTATTCATGAGTCTCATGAAAACAACTGGGGAATTGGTCACTCCAAAAGGCATAACCAAAAACACATAGTGGTTGTACCAACATCTAAATGTTGTCTTTGGTACATCCTCATCTTGTAACAGAATATGGTAATAGCCTGATCTGAGGTCTATCTTTAAGAACTACCTTGATCCCTTCAGCTAATCCGAGAGGTCATCAATCCTTGACAATAGATACTTATTCTTCACGGTCACTGGCTTCAGGCACCGAAAGTCCTTCATTGCCTCAAGAACCCATCTTCCATCTTGGAAAACTACATTGGGGATACACATGGTGAAATGTTGGGTCATAAGAACCCCTTCTCCTACAATTCCTCCAGTTGTACCCTCAATTCCATAAGCTCTACGGGATCCATCAGATATGTCGGTGTGAATATTGATGTCATCATTGGGTACATGTCTATGAATAAGTCTACCTCCCTACAAGGAGGTTGTCTTAGAAAATCCTCAAGAAAGAAACACTCATAGTCATCCACCACTATAGGAAATCTTGGACTCCTCTCATCCACTACACTAAGGGTGAGGCTTTCCAACTGGTGAGTGATCGGATACACCCTCCACCGAGAAAGTCTTTCATGTGCTGTAAAATTTCCCTTATTGTTGGTGAAGGAAACCCTAGTCCCATCCTTATGGAAACACCACACTTTTCACATAAAACATTCGATCTGAGCATGCACTGTAGATAACCAGTACATACCTAAGATGACATCAAAAGGCCTCAATACTACTACTAGGAGGTCCAACCTGAAGCTCTCTCCTCCAAGAGTAAGCTCACAATATCGGCACCAGTGTGTAATAATTGAATACCCTCCCGTAAGAGTCTCTGATCATGAAGATGAAGACAATACCTCCACTGGAATCTCTGAGCCTCGAACGAGGTCCATGGAAAGGAAAGTGTGACTAGAACCTATTACTATAAAAACTATATATATGGTAGAGAATACATATATCATACTAATAATCATATCTGGAGTACCATGGTGAAAGGACTCTATTGCCTGAAGCTGGGCTCGCCCCTATCCATTAGCTCCTTGAGCCCATGGTGAACCACTTGGGGGTGGTGACAGTAGAAAATTGAACTATAATCCACCGCCAGTCGCTCGGCCTACTCTCCTGCCACGTCTTCTGCCCTGCGGACCTCCTCACTCGAACCTCTAACTCTACCTTGGAGGTCCCTTGACCATATGTTGATCTTCGGTGTGGCGAGTCAGGCAGTCACAAGACATGTGTCACTACCTACTGCATGTGAAGTACAACCTAGTCCCTTAATGATTCCCACTACTCTGGGATCCCTGTGATGCCGACCGTGAGTCCTGGGGTCACCCACTAAATGACATGGCCTACTTGGGCCACCTATTCTACTTCCTACTGCTCACCACTAAAGACTTTGCCCCCTGAGATCTATTAGAGGCTCTAGCTGTCAGTGCATGCTCCACTAGGAAGCTCCCCACAAGATATGATCACTCCAACACTCCATCTTGATTGGGGTTGCTGATTGAAACCATGTATTCCCTGATCTCGCATTTGAATCCCTACTCAATGGTATTGTACATGAAAAGAGGGTTTTGCACCATGTCTTTGGAATACCGAGAGATGTCTGTAAACCATGAAGAGTACTAAACCACCGATAGGCTTACCTTCTATAGTTGAATCAGCTCCTATATGCGCATAGAGAATAAGGTTGCAGGAAAAAACTCCTCCTAGAAAAGCCGCTCGAAGTCTGTACAGGTGACGGTCACCTCATCATGCATCTGGATGCTCAAGATCCACAATCTCCATGATTAACCCTATTGAATGATCATCTCCAATATCTCCACATTGTAAAACGGTGTACTCAATAATAAGAATAACCACATCACTGTCTCCATCCAGTCCTCAGTGACCTGGGGATCTGTCTCTCCCCTGAACCTGGGAGGCCTCTGTCTCCATTACGCATGTTAGGTGATGATCTAGTGCACATCCTCTACTAGGATTGCTGATAGTAACTGCTAATCAATGGTTGGTGGTAACACCAGTGAACCACCCAGAAGGGCTATCTCTATCACTACTTCCTGAACCGAAGCCTCATCACTAGGTATGCCATCCACACGATCATGTATCGGAAGGCTAGTTGGATGTCTGCAAAGAGGAGTCCTAAAATAGATCAAGACGTACTATAGTTAGAAGATTATACCGAGTGACCTTAGTCTTATTCAAGAAAATGAAAATGAGACACTTATTTAACCATTTTTTTCATGTATATAGCCGAAAATTAGAATTGAAGCTCCTGATGTCTGGATATGTTGGCCGCAACACCAACACTGGACTCCCCGAATATGAATGTTGAACTCGAAACATTAAACATTGTTTCCCCAAAACAAAACAATAGAGTCTTGGTCTCTGAGGTAGAACTGACCACCTATGATACCACTTTTTCATGACCCATTCCCTTAGGCCCGTGATGTGACATACCGAAATCCTGCTTCCCGAATGCCATGGGTTGGAGACTAGCACTGGAGGCATAAACCTTCAAGTGGGAGGCATTTTTCTAATTACCTGTACACACGCACACACAACCATATCCAAAAGCTATAAAATTAAACAAGAATTACACTATAAATAACCAATGAGTACAAGTAAAACTTAAAGTCAAATGGCCTAGAGTACAAAACCAAAAAAATACTAACTAGAAAATAGGAAAGTACAAAATAAACACTGGAATTTGTCTTCTAGAAAACCCACATGATGGGTATATACAGAGTGGCTGTTGGAATCCATATAAGTATGTGGCATCTTCCTGGTATCATTGGGCCCCACTAGGTCCTAGTCCCCCAAGTCCATCGTCAATTCGGTGGTCGTCTACACCAGACACAACACGTGCGGGCGAAGCCCGTGAAAGGGTGATTAACAAAGTACTCAGTGGGGACCCCAATACAACAAAGGAAATACCAAAATGAAATCCACAACCAAACAAAAAATCATGATCACCAATAATGATCACAAAGAAAGATATCTCACACTAGGTATATTTTACAGTAGGAAGTTAGAACCACTAGCCACATCATTAAAAACCATGAGCTTATAGAGAAATCATCCTCAATTAGTACAGTGGTTCTTTTAGGTCACACAAAAGACACTTACCACTATCTTTAATACTACTATGGTATTAATCCCTGATGATTACCATGAGAATGTTGGATCACACAAAATCCTCTTCCCACTATGGGCTTGTTGGGTCACACAGATGCTGCTTCCCACAAATCTATGTCCATAACGAGGTACTCAATCAATAAAGTACTATGGGTTTACCGGTTCACATAGAATCCACTCCCCACCAAGGGACTTCTTGGTCACACAGAATCTCCATCCCACTAGGACATTGTTTCTGATCAACAAAAGGTCTCTCTTCTGTAGTCTTTAGGTCTCAGATAGTAGCTGGGTTTCGGCACGTAGCATGCTTGATATCGAGAGAACCGATCCCCAATCCATTATTAAAATTTCAAATTCTATTAAATCCTACATATATTAGTAATAAATATCAGCCTAGTTGTGAGGGTTCGAACTCAGAAAACTTATTATCAATTAGAGAACCAGTTTGAAAGATATCAATGTATTTCCAAGAAGGGGATGGTTGGGTCTGGGTCTGGTCCAACCCGATCAGACTGACCTGACTCAGGTCCGCTAACCCAACCAAGACCCGACATGGCCTGGGTCTGGTCCATTGTGTTGTGGATCAAATGGGTCGTGGGTCCGGCCTGATGGGGCAGGTCCAGCCTTCTGGGGTAGTTTTGCCCTGTTGTTTTGCCCTTTACACCTGGTTGGGATGCAGATGGAAGTCTCATCCGGCTCACCACTCACCTCGCGGTCGACACAGGGTTGTTTCCATCAGCTCGGATGCACGCCCATCCAGGTGTGTCTCCATGCGGCCAATCGGACTCCCACACACGATTGAAGACCATATGCCTCTGAATAACGTGGCCCACAGGTGTGGGATACTCCACCGATGCAGTCTCCCAGTCGCATGTGCCTCCACTGGCTACCGAGGCAACTAGTGGTCCTGCTGCTCCACCGCAGCCCGAACTAGCCGCGATGCTTCTCCTACCGCTCCAGCAGAATACTCTGTATACCACTGGGTCTGCTCTGGTGGTTCTTTCTTTGTGTTGATAGTTCTTAACGCCTCCATATGGTAATTCCTTTCCTAAAAAGTCCTTTAACTTACTATGTAGACGTTTCGAAAATTCATCCACCAAGAACGCACAAGGTGTAGGGGGTGGGCCTTTTTTGTGTCAGAATGCACCCTCCACGTTAGAATTTTAAAACAGGGGAGGCTTGGGAAGTATGTCCTATTAATAAAAATTCAATCCTAACTAGAAACCCTAAGAAATATCACCTTCCCAATAGAACGGATGATCTACGGATCAACCTGTTTGTGGGTTAATCCATGTTCATTGTTTAAAATAAAGAATGGGGAAGACATAAAACAAAACAAACCCCTACCTTGAAATAGTTCGATGTTGAAGTGGTCCAACCAGGAAGGATCAAGAATTCATAGGTGTTCGTTGTTTCTCAGCTCCATTCTTTGTGGTGCATCAATTTCATTAATGTTTTTTCAACATTCATCATTCTTCGTTAGAGAGAAAACATTTCGGTGGTTCTTCAGAGAATCCTCTATTGTTTAACTCTCAATTATCCATCATGTTATTCCATAAAATGGAAACATGTCGTAGTGTTTCTATTACGCTGTGGCGTTGCGGTGTTACGCTATTTCATTTATGAAACTGCATAGCTGTTATGCTTCACTTAAATCATCATTACTCTACACCTTAATGACCCTTTAAGGGGATTTATTTAATGTGCCTCATCTCCAAACTGTAGCGCCATCGTCTGCCATTCAATAGTGAGAAAAGAAATAAATTAACTTTTTTATTTATTTTATGATTTTTCTAAATGTTCAAAAAATAACTTTTCCATCCAACCCTTTCTGGTCAAAGTTAAGTCATTTCTAGGTGAATCCTGGTGTTCCGAGTTCAACAGTACCCTCAGATTTTCGATCTGATCACCAGTTCAAAATTTATAAAACCCTATCATTTATTTACATAACTAAACTAATAAAAGTTCAAAATTATGTTTCAGGCTCATCGGGCCTTTGAATCACATGCCGTCAAAGCGTGTGGTGTCAAAATAATTCCATATAATTTTAAAAAATATATACATAATTTCCAGGATAGTATGTCTTCTTTATAATACATGGACTTACAAAAACTCTTAAGTGTTTCAAACATGAATGTTTTCCATAAAATAGTTTTTATGGGGTCATATCTTAATTTGTCATGTAGAAACATCATTTTTTAATATAAATGGTAGTAATTATAGCTTGCCTCTAATAGTAATGAGAACGACCAGGTTCATATAACATGTTCTTCCCATTTCTACTATACATCTATTATGTCTTTCAGTAAACCCATTTTTTTAAGGAGTTCATATGGAACTATACTCATGTTTAATTCCATGACTCTCAAGATAACCTATAAATAATTCACTTCTATATTCACCACCAATGTATGTTCTCAACTTTTTTGCTAAATACTCACTTTACTTATGATGCTTTTAAAAATTTTACAAGCATCTGATTTATGTTAACACTAGTAATTAAAGTAAAATTATTAATGAAAGAAATGAATTACTTCTCTCCATTTGTTTATTATTTCTCATTGGTCCAAAAAAATATCATAATGAATCAGCTCTTAGGGTTGTTTTGAACAAATATCAACATTCTTATGCAGTGAGTTTGTAATATTTACTTTATAACAAATAGTGAAACAATGATCAACTATTCCTGGAAAATAAATAATGCCTCAAACACTATCTCATTTTGAAAATCTTCTAATATTTATTTGACACATTTTTTCCTTCCTTTTAATCCACAATTGATTCTCTTCCATAAGACTCAAGTAACATGAGTTTTGTATTTCAAAAACCTAAAACAAGTTTCCCTTTTTATGTTGGCCTCTTGTAACAATCTTCTTGAATTCCTCACTTTTCACAAAAACCCATATTTTATGAAGATAAATTTTTTTCCCTCATAAAAAATTTAGGAAAAACATCAAAAATTTTGTTTCATCCCATAAACATACAAATATTTATTGAATTTCAAATTTTCTTTCCCAATGACAGCTAATCCAGCACCATTGATTTTTAATGATTCATCTTTGTTGAATGTCACAAATTCTTCTTTGAAATCTTTTACATTCTTCAAAAATCTAAAATCTCATATCATATAATAAGAAGGCCAACTATCTAGAATCTAGGGCCATTATCCTTTTAAATATTTTTAAGTGGTTTCAATAAAAATATCCTTTTATTTCTTCATCTCCATCTTCTGAGAATTGTTAAAAATAATTTTGTATGCCTGTAACAAAACAATAAATCATTTATCAAGGTTTCTAGGTTATGTACACCTTCCAAAAATAGTTATCAATGGTTGGAATATATTTTCAATATTTACTTCAACCTTCTCACATTTATTCAAAACAACCTTCTCATACTTCTTTCTTTGAAGAGGCTTAATATCCCTTAACCTTTTCCTTTCATAACATAAGGAAAAATAGTAATATTGTTTGTTGAACCAACATATATTTTCCACATGTCTAAATCTACCACAATACCAACAATATACATAGAATGAATATTTTCCTCTAAAACCTTTATACTAATCAGAGTTATAAACATGTTTCTCCGAAACCATCTTATCTTTCTTATCTAAACCTCCATCATTTATATTATCAATCTAAATATTCTTTTTTAATTCTAATTTTTTCAGATTTATTGGAATCTAGAGAATTAAAAACATTTTTAGACTCGTTGTATTTTGAAACTTATGAATTCTTATCTTTTTCAATCTTGTCCACATTCATAACTTTTACAGAATTATTCTTTTCAAAAATAATTCTATCTTTCTTTTAACCTTGTAAAGTTAACTTTTGTTAAACCTTCACAGGTTTCCCATTACGAGAACTTTCACCAAATTCAGAAATATAATTCTTGAAACACGTATTTCTCGGTTCAAATTTCAAAAGTTTTTGTTTCACAAGTTCCAACTCTTTTCATTTTCATTCATTTTCACTTCTAGATTCTCATTAGGATAATTTTATTCCTCAAGAGATTTCTTTAAATCTTTAATCTCCACCAGTGTATCATTTTTTTATTATGAAAATTTTTCTAGAATTTTTTAAGAACATTCATCTTACAAATTATTTTTTTTCTCTTCAAGGATTATAAATTTTCTCATACATTCTTTAAACTCTTATTTCAAATGGAATTCAAGTTGAGTTTCATCTTATTTGGAACTACTACTTCCAGATTCTTCAACATTCACAATTGTAATAAATGTAATTTAAACAAATTACTCAACATTTTTTTTGGATTCAACAACACTTCTTTGTTCTTCATCATATTTAGTTACTAAACCTCTTCTTCTGGGTTTGAATAATTTTCTATGTTTCCATATAAAATATCACTTTCATTTATCTCCATGTTTCTTCCACAATATTCTTGTAATTCATTCTTCTTAATTATTATTCTCCTCTTCCTTTCTTTGTAGACAGTTAACCAAAAATTTATAATGGATACACAATAAAAAATAGTTCAAGGTAAGTTTCCTTTATTATTTCTTGATACCTATTCTAACATTTTTAGAAATCATGTATAAAAATATGTTAAGGTTTTATAATACATCATTTTAGGATTTTGAATCACCAGATTATTCTTCAATAAAAATATTATTTGACTTTTCTTTCCTGATATACCTGAAAGACATTTCTATATCAACATTTGTATTGAATTTCATATATTTATCTTTCCTCATTTCATAAGTGATGAGTGTTATATGAAAATCATATAATGAAAATGTTTCAGGATCAATATCCTTCAATGAGGATACTTTAGCATCAAACTTATCATAGTGGATTCTCAAAATCTTTTCAATTTTTTTAAACTTTTAACTTTTCACTGAGGAATCTAATAGGGATAACAGTGTCATTAACCCTGGTAAAGAAGTCCCCAATATATTCATTCTCACCCATTTTCAAATATTAATACTTTAATCTCCATACTTGATATTTTTTATTCATTACTTTTGTATTGTCTTTGAATATGTTTTTCAATTTATCTCATATAAAATTGGTTATGGAAAAAACATTCACCCTTAGGAATTAAATTTCAAAAAGTGATTATAGTAAGTCATTCTTATCCCTTTCATCATTCTAATGATTATTCTTATCAATATATGTGAGATGAAATTTATCATCAGTAGGAGGAAACCCATCTATTGAAACCTCAAAAACATCATATCCAATAGAAATAATATATTGAAACATTATATCTTTCCAGATATTATAATTTATACCATAGAAAACTAGAATAACTTTAATATTCACACAATTCAAATTATCCATCAACTTCTATTCAAAACATAAAAAAAGAATAAGTGAAGGTAACCTTTAACTCTGTAACTAGTTGAGATTTCCCAGTCCGGATAATTATATATCCTGGAGGGGGAGGGTGAATTAGTGATATCTTTTTCATTTATGATTCCTTCAAAATGAAACAACCTTCACCTCCTCTTAAAGATACATTCCCTACTAAATATAATTCAAACACACATCCATAAGAATACAATATTTTATATGGTTCACTATTCAATAATAATAGCGACATCCTTAGTGTGGAATGGAAATAATACAATACCACTCAATCCAATAGAAAACACTCCATTTGTGTGGAATATAATGAGTTGGATATGGCCTTACACTCATGTGGCAATATGTAAACAATATAATTGTCTGTGGGATCCTTCTATCACAAATGGTGTAATATAATTTTTGTGTAAAAAAACATATTACCTATTCTTCCTTTTCAAATTAAAAAAATATATTCCTTTCAAAACAATTCACCAATTTCATACCTGGAAGCTGGTAATAACTTCATTGACTTTGATATAGAACTCAGTCCTATTGACCAGTAAAATCTGCCTAGTATGATTCTTCTAATTCGATATTCCCTATCTAATTACCCTATATGAAAAATATTTCTATGCTAGAATTTGATTGAAACAAATCAGAACTCAGCCTTCCTCAATCAAAAAATCCCAAAATGATTACCCAATCTGATCAACCCAATTTGATGACCACCTGAAAACAATTGAAAGAAGAATGGAGTAATCAGCTCAATACGATGATCCACTAAATATGTTGATCATATGAATACGTTGTGGTCTTCTCTCTTCTCGTTTCACTTCTATCCATAAAAAATTCTTCAATAAATCTCAATACAGAAACTTCTCCTCTCCCTATAAATGAGAATGTTCTCTCTCTTCCTTTTATTAATAGTATATTCATCGTCAATAAAGTAGAATTTACTTCTCACCTTTTATAGGTGACCTTGTAGTATTTTTGGAGGGAATCTGAAATATTTTCCTGATCAATAAACATCCCTGAATTTTAATGTTTCCTTGAATTTTTTTCGTTATTTAATTCATCAAAACTTCTTAATTATTCTTGATTATTCTCAAATCATCTAACAACTTCAACTCTTATTCAGACTTTATTTCCAACACCCATTCCGAAACTGATTTTCTCGGTCCGAATTATTCAATATGATTCTTCATACTAGTTACACATTATTTAAGAAAGAGACCTCTTTCATCATTTTCTCACACATCAATCTGATTATACATATCAATTTTTATTGCTCGACATGATTTATTTAATATGATGCTTTTTATTAACTAATGAAAACAATCATCTTCTTTGAACTTCAACCACCTCCATTAGAAACACATTCAACCGCTTCTAATTTATTTACTATTCAGAAAGATGAATTGATATCAACTCCAATATGATGTCTCTTGACCTAATTGAAGAAACTAAATTTGAAAAAAAAAATCATAGTTAATATTTCTTCAATGAATATGATACCCATAATATTCAATCACTAAGTTTTTTATATTTTGGATTTTGGCCTGACTAAAAATAAACACCATCAGTTTCTCACATTTACCACAAACCTTCTCATCCTTAAAAAAAATATTAATCTGATGATCCCTATACAATTATATCAAAAATATAATGCATCAACATCATTTAAAAACTTCATCTTGTATCATGAATTCCTCCATGAATTTTAATACATTTAATAATAAATTTAGTATCGTCACACTTACCAACAAAATTATTGTAACTTCCCTATCATTTCATCAAAACTCTCTCTTTCCTTCTCTTCTCAAATATGATTGACGTGATTATGATAATGTTTTATACAATTTTCATCGTCTTCTTCACATCATCATATTCTCAACATGATTTTCAAGACTTATTCACCACCTTTCTTTCATCAAGATTACATCACAAGTTTTCCAAATACTTGTGATTTGATAGAACTTCATGATCAAAAAGCATCATCATATTTGTTTTTTCATAGTCATGTAGGATATGATTCTACCATTATGATAAATTGTTTTATTTCAACTTCCATGTGAATATGATGATTCTTCTCTTCCAACCATCTTTTCCTAAATACAATGGCATGTTTCAAGTATTATGAGACTGATTATCTAAATATGATTGTAAGTATTAATTTTACCAAATACAAAGTGATGTGATCTCTTTTTATCTTAAAATACTTTCATAAAAAATAATACCTTTGAAAAAAAATTATTCAACTTCACGAAGCCATATCATGAAACTTAGTCCCAACATACCTCACTTCTTACTATCTGAATCATCTACACTAAAGTCACCTAAATCCACTGACTAGCTTAGGTAGGACTTATCTATCAGGTTTCCCTTAGTTATGAGTGCATAATTCACTACCCTAGAGAATTATTCCAACCTAAAGTTGTTTACTTACACCCGAATGGTGTTTCATAAACCATCCATGAAGCACCTCACCCTATAGGTGTTGTCTCTCTCTATATCAGTTTAAAAGGGAGACAAGTCTATGAACATTGTTGTGTAGTCTATGACGAACACGTCACCCTTCTGAAGGCTCATCAACTCTTTAGCTCTTTCCACCCTAAACATATCTAGGAATAAGTTCTTAGAGAATCTAGCTTCAAATTCATTCCAAGACAATCAATTATGTATGCATGCCTAAACTATCACATACCATTAGTGCTTAGCCGGTCCCCATAGAATATCGGTTTCTAGCTTCACTCTCCACTCAGGAAGCATCTCTAACTTCTCAAATATTATTTTCATGGACTTTATCCAATTTTCAAACTCCTATGGACCACCTTAACCTAGAAATAATGGTGGTGGTTATGACTAAAACTCTCATGTCGGATACAACATCTAAGGCTATCCTCCCTAATCCATCTTATTGATACACTAAAGTACATGTACCAAGCTCAATCAAAACTAATCGTTCAGCCAAAATCCCAACACTATCAAATTTGGAGGCTTCCCCACCTAAACCTAGCCATGTACCTAAGACTGTACCTACTCATCCTGAACCTAAAGGGTCTGAACATGTTTGTAATCCTACGATAATGAACCATCCTCCTCCTAATGCTCCATTTAAGCCCTCTAGGTGGAAACTCTTTGAATATCGTCAACACTTCCATACAACAGAAAAACCATATATATATATATAACATAGATAGGGAAATAAGTAAGAGTTAGTGTCAACTGACTGCCATTAATCTCCACCATCACAGCTATACCACATGGCATCTCTACTGCATGGCCTCCTTACCCACCATCAACAGTGAAAAGTATCAAAATCCCTTAGGTCATGCCCATCCTGATGAACCACATCACCTCAAATCGATGACCATGTCACCCAACCTTATGATCAACGTCATCCTATATCATAATTTTCTAGTCATAAAAGATCTGAGACCAATTCATATACATATCACATGGTACATCACATTTTATAAGTAAATTTCATATAAAAATCATTTTATATTGCGGAAGATGTATATTCAAAATTAAAACATCCTATCATGTTATTAATCAAAGAATAAATAAGCATATAATCACTGCTTGAAATACCAGTCCAAGGGTCCAATATCTCTTCTTTTTCATACTAGGATAAGGATCACATATCACATGCGAAAATAAATAACAACTCACATTCCAATAATAACACTCAAGGTCAATATCATATAAAATGTAAAACGATAAAAATAATACATCAATTTCAAATCTCGGTAACTTCATTTGTCCCCCATTCATGGGGATGCAACAACCCAAGAATGATTTCTAAACCCACCTCCGATCACATATTAATCTCTATTATACCATATACCAAACTGTAAGATCAACGGAAACAAAAAAGGAAATCTCAATCTCATTAGTATCCATCCAAACACTCATACTAAATATTAGTAAAGAATGCCTCTGATACCACTTGTAGCATCCTTGGCCTGATAATCCACCTGAATAGTGTTATCGAGATAGGTTCCACTAGACTTTGGCATACCTTCCCGAGTTCCAAAGAATTCCAATAATAAGAAAGGGTGTAAAGAGGGATAATTGTTGAGGCTATACCCTCAGGGAAAATAATATAATGATGGTGTGAGTAGATATATAATATGTTGAAGATGAAAAGACTTAGAAGACTCAAACTAGACTTACCAATAGTAGAAGCACAATAAATAATATTCAAACAATGGATGTATAATACTCAACAGTAGTGTAAATTAATAAACATTCCATCATTCCACTTATAGCTACTAAAATAGATCATGAATCCAATACAAGTCAAACCATACAATATCTAAAGAGGGGTCTCTAATGGTAACCAAAGTATCTACATTTATATAAGAATACTAAAAATTGAAAAGAAAACTAATTAAAAATATCCAGTTGAGGAAGGAACCTCAAGGTCCCCTTCCATCCATCCAGGCCAACACAAACTAGGATCTAGCTCTAGATCCTAAGCCCTTACCTGAATGTTAAATCATAAAGTCTACACGTATCCCAAAGGGCTCCTGTAGGTTGTGAGAATCAGTCTCAGTAGGATACCTCCCATGTTTACGTACACAAAATAAGTTTCTAATCAATTGTGTAATAAAATAAATACAATATCTCATGAAATTTTAGTAAAACAAAAAACATCCCTGGTGCTAAGAAACCACCAGGATGTTTTCACATGCTTCATCCAACACTGTAATCACACAAGAGGAGAGTATCCTTAGACCATGGCCCAATGTATACCCTAATTTAAAATTTCATATATGAACCCTCAGGTTACACCACTAACAAAGTAACATGGCACGTCATTCCAACTAACACCTTGTGTACCAAATTGAGTCATAAACATCCCAAAGGGATGCCTTGGAAAATAGAACTCTGGTTCCTTGGACCCCTTCTTAAAATCACCAATCAGATTTAATCACTATGTTTGGAGGCACAATGATATATTTTCTTAATTTAATATCACCATCATCTCATAACACCACATCCTAATGAATGGTGATCTCTGTCCTCCCAAAATAGTCCTAGACCAACAACCTCAATAAAGTGAGGCTCAACCCCCAACTAATAGCATGAATGATATCATATGAATTATACTCACCTTCCCCACGGGTTTCAATGGAAAAACCCCCAAAACAATTACCTAAGTCACACTAGTGGGGGAATCTACCCACAATAATGGTAAAAATAACCACATCACTAAGTCACCCTATGTGAAAACAACTCCAATCACTGCTTTGGCCATCACGGGTGAGTGGCATCACCAAAATTGTACCTAATACACATCAACTAGAACATCATACCTGAGAGACCATGTCACCCAAAATGATGGTCCCAAAATCCGAATTCATCTCAAGCCATTCCCTCAACCTAACGACCTCATTGTCTCTAACTGACGATCGAGTTACCCAATCGGTGATCACATCACCCAAGTAACCCAGGTCAATCCTAACAAGTTTACCATATCACCTGGATCCTAAGGGTCATGTCACCACAATTCCTGGGGCCACACCCCTCACGATCCCATGGATAACATCACATGAAATTCAATAATTTCATATATATATATAAAATAATTCACTTTAATAAAAAATTAAATTCAATTAAAAACACACATTGGCCTAACTACCCAAGGTGGTTGATGGACTCTAACTAGGCCTCACATGAGTAGATATGGTTTAGTCATCCAAAATTTCATCCCATAATGGTAAATAATCAATTTTACATCAATAATTTTGGTATTTCTCAATTACCTAGTTGTGTGCCAAACACTACAACCCCAAAATTACCATAAAACATGAGGAAAGGTATGTACCACTTACCTTAGAATTGTGGACGTCAGAATTTCTGGTATTAGCCTCTAAATCTAAGTGATTTAGGAGAAATTTAAATTTATATAAAATTATTTGAAAATAAGGAAAAAACACTCAGATTAATTTAGTGATGCTTGAGGAGAGAGAAAATATGAAAATAGGAATGGGTGAGGAGAGCCTTACCGATACAGTTTCAACTAACCTGATAGATCGACCAACGGAGTCCTTATAGAGGAGGGAGAGAAATCCCTAGGAGGATAGGAGGATAATATCCTAATATTATATTTCACGACCCACAATGGAAGGATGGAGGAAAAAAAAGAAAATGAGAAAAATAAGAGAGGGATAGAAACGTAATTTCACTTATATAAATATGTCCCATGGTTAGATTTCATTGTTTTCCTAACCATGTGGGATACGGTGCATGGGTAGTGATAAAGTGGAACTACCAATGTTGATTGCACATGGTTTTCCCAAACCATGTCAAATCCCTATGAAAACTACAGAGATTTGTGCCCACTTGTGTACCCCTACCTGCAAAGTTTTCCCAAATCTATGGCAGTTCAAATTTGGGCTACACGGTTAGCTAGAAGAAGCCACACAGTTTACCCAAACTGCATTCCTTGACCTACATCGTCAAAAATAGGCATTTTGGCCTCTTATCCACTTGAAAAACTTCTAAACACCCAAGGATTTTTTAAATCTGTAAACCCATCCAAATTAATGATAATTTATTGAGGAAACTCTCATTATTATGTTAGGTTGATCAAAAAATATATTTTCATACCCACAAATTAAAAAATTTAAAAAGGTGTAATATTTCAACCATATTCAAAAACATGGGATGTTACACATTTTTATAATTTCATTCATAAAAAATATTCCAATTTTACATTATATATTTTAAACTTCATATTGATATATACCTTTCAGGAATTTATTTTATTTAGAAGAACTGGAATTATTATTGTATCCATTCAATATCTATTCTTCTTTTAACTACTTGAAACATGAATTTTATCTAAATACAATTAATATTAGGTGAACTTAAGGATGTTTAATAAATATTATTTAATAGATTAATTCATTTGATCCAAATTATATTTTTCTTTTAACATCAGAATTCATTAATATTTTTCTTTTCATAGACCATCCATTTCTAAAAAACATTTGATATATTTATGTTTATATTCATTGAATTTAATAGTAAGTTCAAAAATACATTCCTCAAGTTGATCTCTATCTATTTAAAAATATTTATAATTACATTACTTGAGGATTCATATGAAGTGGTATAATTTATCTCATCATTTACCTCTATTTATACCATGTGACATTTGAAAAAAATTTTACATGATTAAAATGTAGAGAGGGAATTTTCACATCATTCCAAGTAAAATACTTTAAGGATTTATTTATTTTCTTGTTTTATTCTATATTGTTTTTTTAAAATAAAATTTTTTTTCTAGTTAGGTATTTTATTATTTCATTGATAGCATGTGACTCCAACTTTACTATTTTTATCCTCCTTTTTGACTTATTGAAATGATTTATTATTTGTCATGAACGTGATCATTTTCATGAAAGGGTGATAAATTTTGATATTAATCTTAGTAAAACATCCAATAGTTTCATTGAAATAAATTGTCTTATTCTCCTTAACTTATTTGGTTTCCTTATTAGCTTGTCATTTCATATATATCTGATGTGTCGTAAGTGATCTAATGAGTTATTCTATGGAAATTTTATTTATGTAGTTTTCAAAAAGGGAATTCCCGAGAGTGGCCTTTTCGAACACTCCACACTCAAGAACCCCCCTCCCCACAAAGAGATCATCTGGGGATGCCCCATCCGGGGAGGATCCGTTATCAGCCGAGATGACATTGTGTCCCACGAGGTAACACCTCGATCAGCGATGGTTCGTCACAGCAAGCCGTCATCCAGGTGAAGTGCGCCCATTCTGCCCACCCGTTGAGACACCGGGTGACCCGGCAAGACGAGTGGTACATGGGAGGCGGAAATTCCCCCAAGAGCGGGCTCCCAGGAATCGAACCCCCGACCTCACTGAACATCGTTGTTATGGCCCTCGACCCTACACCACTACACCACCGCCGAAGAGGTATTTTATTTATGTAATTTTCTTATGGAATCACCATAGGTGACCCAAAACATTTTAATACCCAAATAATGTACTTAAATGAATTTTATGAAGAGATAACATTACCATGATACTTAATACCATTTAAAATGTTAATGAAACATTTAAAAAATTTATTAATAAATTCATTGGAGTGAAATATTAAACTTCAAAAGTCATTTATATAGATATCAATCTAGTATTTTTTATTTTACTTCTACCTTTGTGTGAGACATCAAATAGTGAGATATTTCATGATAATTTTTTCATGTGTAATCATTATTATGTTCAATGCTATATAATCTATAATTAATATCATTCATGTATTTTTTCATCAATATAAAAATATGTTATGTAATTATGAGTCTACTTTCCAAAAGCTTCATTATTAGGTGCATAAACATGAATAACAATTTTCTAAAGAGGGTGTCCAATGCATATAAGAAAATTAGACAAGAAAATTTCCAACAACCCTAATGCATTCTATAAAAAAAATTTGTATGACCCCTTGAGTTTTCTTTTGGAGAACCTTGGGTGTTAGCTGGATTCATAATTTCTCATAATTTTTTCTTGATATTGGTAAAGTATTTGTAATAAATTGAGGATCTAATACTAATTATTCATCAATATAGGAATGAACATGGGGGTGAATTTACTTCATAAAATTTAATGTGAAGAATATTAAACAATATTTTATCTAATTAAGTTATCAATTTACGTAGTTTAAATAAAAACATTAACACAATTTTTTTATAAAATTTTGGATAAAACATATTTTTCATGAGGGCCATTGTAACAGCTCAAGACCCGCACTCCTGGATCTGGTGTAAAAAACATAAACATTACATTTATATCATTAAAACTGATAAATTTGAAACAACCTTAAATATAAAAAACATACAAAATAAAAGGAAATATTGTATCACTTTCATACTAAAGTGCATTTTGGTTTAAGAGTTTTATGGAATTTGGACACACTCTTACATATCATGGAAAAGTATAAATATGGCACATAAAAATTAATATCAACTCCCAAAATCTCTTCACATCTACCACCCTTCTTATATATACCCTAATTACAACCATTAGTAATTACCTAATGAAATGAAACCTAAAAATGGTGACCTCAGATACTTGGAAAGGGTAGAGATATATCAATGATTACTTAAGAATAAAATGATCATAAGGGAAAAAGAAAATGAACATAAAATTTCAAAATTATAACCAACATATAAATGATCATCATTTTGAGTCATGGAATATATATTTTCAGTTCATCAGATATGAATCAAAAAGTAACCTAATCCATTAGATAATTACATTGGTATAAGATATGGAATTTTGGTAACACATTAGCATAGATAATAATTTCCATAGTAGGCATGGATCTTTCCAAGACTATAATAGTGGAATGGGTTCACTCCCAAAAAAATCCTAGTAGAAATGTTTCACTCTTAGGACTATAATATTAAAAAAAATTCACCCCCAAGACTATCATAGTGGACAAGTTTCTTTACTAAAGTTGTTTTACTCCCCATTCCAAAACTATTCTCATGAGATATCAATATTTTTCCCCTGAAATAGAGGGACATATAGTTCCCACCTATCATATAAATAATTTAATTCATATGTGTTCCCAAAGATTATAAAACATTCATCATATTAGAACTCATGAAAAGAAATGAATTTCATCAAAGTGAAACCTATGAAGAAGGGAATTGATCTCATCAACATCATGTCATCAAAAACATAGTCCATATAGATAAGAATAAGGATGATATCCTTTGATCATATCCAAAATAAAACTTATGTATCATAAAATAATTTCATATTATATGGTAAAATTATTTTGAAAGATCACTTGGGAAAAATATTGAGGTAAATAAATTTTCTAATTTAAAAACAATTCTCTTTATAAAAATTTGCGCCCTTATGATGAAAATATTTTCATTGAAAATAAACTTGAAATTTTTTAAAGGAATATTCAAATAATTAAGGCATCCTGGTGGAATTAAAATTACCTTATTCCTTATAAGTTAAAAGATATTAATTTCATGCTTTTGTAAGAAAAATAAAAAAACTACCAGGGTAGGTAAAGGACATGAGAATTCTCATTAAAATAATTTAATAAGGGTAAAATGACCTTAAACAATAATTAGAGAATGGTACAGACTTATTTGAAAAAATATATAAAACATGGAAATTGAAGAGGAATATTCCTCATCAAATGCATAAAAACAAACAATCCCTAATAATGATGATATTGTGAAATAAAACCATACCACTAAGGATTATTTTTAATTGTAAGCCCGATGAAAGAAATAACCATAAATAAACTTTAAAAAACATAAATATAAAGATATTCATGATATAATATATCAAATGGGTAGTATATACCCTACAAAAAATAAATAAGTGGTGAATATGGTGTATGTACCATATAAGTAAAAGTGAGACAAGAAAACCTTATCTCATGCTTCCCTTTAGTTGAAAGTGATTTAAAATCTAGTGTAAGTTTTACAAACACATGGGTAGTGCTTTATTATTTTGTAGGATGTATAAAGGGTGTAATATCATTGAATCATAATGATAATAAAATATTAGTATATATATGATAATATATTTCTTAATTTGGTTTGGATACAACACATGTATAGGAATTATAAGAATAAATAATCATGAAAGGGTTAGTAATGATTATTACATCTTCTTTGGGAGACCTTCTTTATACCCATTCTTAAGAGACTTAAGGTTTCTATTTTGAGGAAACCAAAACCTCCAAAACATGGATGAGTGAATTAGGAAGATTAATGGTAAGTAATTTTTCTAGGTATAAGGCCTAATTTAGAGTGATGAAATGAGGGAGGAGGTCCCTATTTATAATTTAGGTGAGGAAAACTTTTGGAATTTCTCAATAGATTAAAATATATTACGACTATTATTGAGAAAAATACATCCAAATTGACTATAAATGCATATTATATGACATTTTAGACCATATAATATCCCATTTATTCTTATTAAATACAATTATGATTTGTAAATAATTTACTAAAATATTTCTACCATAAAATTTCATTATTGTTAACTTTGATATTATTCATTTCATTGTATTTTAAAACATGATGTAAATAAGTATAATTTGAAAAACCTATTCTATAAAATCCTTATAATATCATGGTAATAAATAGAAATCTAAAATCACTTTAAATATCTAAAATTTTGTTACTTTTAATAACTTTAATATCATTTATTTGATTGTTCAATTAATTAAATAATTACTGCGTCAGCGTTTTGTTATAATTTAAGTTAATTATTTCTTAAGTAAAAAATTAATAATAAATTACCATAGTGAAGATAAATATTTTAAAATTAAAAATTATATTTTTAGTAGATCATATCTTTTTGGTAACCCAGAAATAAAAATATTATATTTATTAAAAACAAGAGTGTGACGTGTTTGACTTTTTTTGAAATAAAATACTATAATTTCATAATATCATCCAAATGACCATAAAATTTCATAAAAATTAATCTATAATTATTATAGAATACATATACTAATAAAATAATTTTAATTATACTTTTGGGTTCATTTTCTAATCCTTATCATTTTATTTTTAACCAAAATTATCACATTTACCCTTACCATGGTAATAAAGTTATGATAGTTACTATTCATTTTCAATAAGAATAAAAGAGACATGTTTAGAAAAATTTTCCCCACTGATTATAAATTTGGAATCTGTTTTGAAGGATTCAAATCACAGAAGTGGAATGATTTAATGTAAATTTATATGGGCAAAACACTACCAAGAAGTATTTCTCAGAAAAGTTTTCTTTCTAAATGTAAAATGTTTTAATACGATATTTAAGTATAGAATCCATTTAAAAATACATAATTCATTAATTTTAAATAAAAATAGACTAATAAAATTTTATTAATAACCAAAATATAATTTTAATTTGTAAATACTTTATATGAAAAATAGTATTATCAATAAAAATCAGTATTTCTTACTATTCGTTGAAAGATCAATCTTTTTAAAAAATTAAAATAAATTATCCTCAAGATAATTTTGAAATAAAGAATTAAAAAATAAAATTAATTTTTAAAAATAATTTTTCTAAAACATTCATAAATTTTTTAAAATATTTACTTATAAGAAAATCATTTTTTGGAGAAAACATATTTCTGAGGAATAGAATGAATTTACTAAAAAAATGAATGATTATTTACTAAGAATTTGTCAATATATTTATATTGAGTAGAAAATATATATATTTCATAAAATAGTTAATAAAGTTAATAAACTCCAAATTAAATGCTATGTTATAACTGTCATGTTAAATAATAATATTTTAATAGTCTATTGTGTTTCCTTTAAACTTAGTAGTGCGTGTAATGCAAGTAATAGAAGAAATAAAATTATTTAAAGAGAACTATTTTCTAAAATCATGGGGTGTTACATTGTCCCCCCGTTAATGAATTTTTTCCTTATTGTCTTAACTTATTCTTTTTAAATAATGGTTTGACATTTTAAAATTCAATTTTGGATACCCATGTCTCAAAGAGGGTTGATAAAATTTCTCTTAAAAAGAGATAAAGGGAAGTAAAATGGTAATCTAGAATAACACATAACGAAGTTTTCAAATATAAGAACATAGGTTGGAATTTAAATCATGTATATGTAAGAGAAAAATAACTACCATGTTCTGATAGAGAGTAATATAGAACATAATTAGGAGATATTTAACTGTCAAAAAACTATAAATATGTGATGGGTTAAAAGGACATTGATTTCTTAATAAAAAAAATTAAAAAACAAAATTTTTACTTCAATATCCATTTACTAGTGTTGAGGAATTAATTTACTACCTTGAATAAGTACATAAGGAAATATACTTATTTGATAAGAATAATTTCATCCATTAATAAATTTCCTCTATAGTAACATATTTTATTCAAAACGATTAATGTTTGAGATGAATTTTTCATCCCTGAAGATCTAAAATCAACTTCAAATAGATCTCATAATCAAAAAAAAGAATATAAATATATTCCTCATATATTTAGAAATTAAGAAACCCAATGGTTAGAACATGATAATATTTTTACCCAAAATAGTAAACCTTAATATGAGGAAAAATACATTATATCACCAATATTTAACAGTAACCAAAGTTCAACATATATCATTCAAAAAATAAAAATCTTTAAAATTCATCCAAAATATTCTAAACTAAGATTGAAACCAAAAAATCCGATGTATTTTATCACTTAGTCTATAATGATATATTTAGTATTTATCTCCCAAAATGTATACACCATAAACATATAATTTCTCCAAGATACGATAATTATTTCCATTAATAACCCAAACCACCATAAATTCACAATAAAATCATATATACCTCTAAATGATAAGTCATCCTTTATTCCTCAAATAAAATTACATAATATTATATTTACCATAATCACAAAGGGATCCTAAAATATTTAACATCTTCATATAAAACATTAATCACTTAAAACCAAATAAATTTACAATCTAATGGTTATCTATATGATAAAACAAATATTCCAAAATTGAACTAAAATATTATTTTACAGATAGTTTAACTAAATAAAAATAATTTCATTCTAACTAGTACATCTTGTAGGCCAGTGGAAGGTATTTCACCCTTGTCACCCTTTGTTTGTGGGTTCAATCCTCATGAACTTTCCGTATATGATATGTTCTCACCCATCCTGTAGATTCCCCGTTTTCTAAAACTCATTTTTTATTGTCCTTATAAAATTAAAAAAATATGAGAAACATCCTCAAAAATAACTTTAATATATTCAATATTAAATTAATTTTTTAACCTAAAATGTTATATCACACCTTTTAATTTTTATCCCAAAAGTTAATACCCCATAATTAACTAAAATAAAAGATCTTATTGTAACATCCTGATTCCGGAAGCCACCCAGATGTGCCCAGTACCCAGTTGGTCACATGGCCTCAAGCACATTTTCCCAAACGCCAGAGGCTGTCGACTTGCAGTAAGGTCCTTGGGTGTGATCGTGGGGAAAATATGCCTTCATTTGCAAGGTACAAAGCCGAATAAAAGCATTTAGACAACCGCAGAAACCGTAACCATCCATACATGAGTAAATGATAAATAGCGAAAGACTAACAGTAAAAAACTAGAGCACACACACTTGTATATAAAATGATGCATGATAAATATGTCTAGGAAAGCCGCCAAACAAGTCACAATTCTAAATACAATACTAAACCAAAGTGAAAAGTAAAATAGGTAAACTCCTCACCATTGCAAGCCAAAGCTTGGTCCCATACTCTCCAGCACTACAGCAAGTCAAGTTCCAGAAGTAGAAGGGCGCTTGCCCTTATCTATACCTACAATAATATAATCTTTTTGGGCCCAAAATAATGGCCCAAATAGGGTGTGAGACAAAGTTCTAGTTGGAAACCACCCAAATATCTATGCCTAACAGTCAGTGAATACATGGAAGTAAAAAAATTACAGGAAGCAGTAGACAGGAAAACACACAGTAGCTAAAATCCACAGAGTCTAGCATAAGAAGTACACAAGTAACAGGCAATGAAAAAGAAGAACAACATGTAACCCCCCTGGGTAGTTCTCACAGCCTAACCCTTATGGTTCAACCTACAAGTACTAGCAACCCTCTGGGAGGCACACACAGTCTCGCCCCTCTGGTTCAGCTAAATAATAGTCTCTCTGAGGAATCACTCACCGTTAATTCCCCTTATAGTCTTGTATCATACTAAAGGATCTTTGGGGAAGCACTCAATGTCTCATTCCCCCAATGGCTTGCGTCGAGGAACTACAAACTCTATGAGGAAGCACTCAACTTCAATTCCCCATGTGGTCTCGCATCGTAAATTAAAGACACTCTGGAGAACTCTTTATGTCCATTCTCCCTATTGTGAAATACACTAGGTTCGCACAGCCCTATGTAAAACAAGCATGTATAGAGCGCGTATCTCCCCAAGTAAACCTCAAGAACTACTTGGATATCATTTTAACGCACAACAGCATAACAGTACAATAATTACACTCTCCTACAACTATGCATGGAAACTGGAAAAACGCCTAAAAAGCCAAAAATGCGTGGAAAAACATCCAGAGCATAGTAAAAATTCCCCTATTCACAAGTGTTTACCTCTACTAAAACAATCAATAAAATCATGAAACAACAAGGGAAAAATAAGAAACACACACAATACCCCGTTTAAGGGAATTGGTGGAATTGAACAAAATATTCAAAGACTTGCTACAAAAAGGCACAAACCACCTACCTCAATGCTAAGAGATCGATATACTTGAACCACGATAATTGATTCTCTATATAACATCGAAGATCTGAGAAAACGTCCAAAACACTAAAACCACGATATCTTGAGAAGGAGGAGGAATTGGAAAACAATGCTCTAGGAGATGAGAGATCTTACCGATATGGTTCCAACGCAATCAATGGAGGTTGATTCGGATAACAGTAGGAGGCACGGTGGCTCGGATAAAGATCATGGTCGTTCGGGTTCTCAAAGTCGAACGGGAGCTAAAAGAAGATGATTCTAGGGGTTAGACGTGAACCCGGTCCGTTTCATGAAAAAAAAATCCACAACGTGTACTTCTAGGGTACAGAGTGTGTACTCTGTTTTTCCATACTCCGCTTTAAGTGGCATCCACATCACCCCTACACACTGTGTGTGTGGCCCGGACATGGCTAGCACACGGCCTCGAGCAGAAAAGGTTTACACGGCGTGTACTCAGAAGGTACATGACATGTACTTCGAAAATTTCCAGAAATTCCTCTTTTCTCAAAAACTCCAAGAAAAACAAATACATACCAGAAAAGGAATATCCAGTTTCTTAGAAACTTCCCCCCTTAAATAAATCCATCCTCTAATTTCCTTAGCGAGTCGTAGAAGAAGAAACCATGAACAGCTCCGGCCATTGCGATGGTACATCGGCCTCCCTCTCTTAGGTCTCGTCCTGTACTCACTGTGCTGCCATAGCACCCGTACCAGAGGAACAAAATTCCCACAGAGAACCTTTGTACTACGATCGACAATCCGAATAGGATGATCCTCAAACGACGCATCCACTTCAATCTCAACCTCCTCGGGATGAATGACATCAGATGGGTCTGAAAAGTAATGTCAGAGCCAAGAGACATGAAAGACATCGTGCATGGATCGGTACCTCTAAGGTAACTGCAACCGATAGGCAACCGGCCCAACTCTATTTAATATATCAAACGGCCCGACGTACCGCAGTAAAATATTACACTGTCTCTGAATCCTCTTGTGTCTCAAACTCAGTACGACACGTAGGAAAACCTGATCCCCGACCTCGAACTCCAGAGGTTGTCTCCACTAATCAGCATAATACTTCTGTCGAGACTGTCCTGTATCCATCCTCTTCAGAATCAACTATATCTGCTCTGAGGTCTCTTGAAAAAGACAAGGTCCTAGTAAAGCTTCCTATCCTACCTCCAACCAGCATAAAGGTGATCGGCATGGCCTACCGTACAAAGCCTCGTAAGGTTCCATCTGAATAGTCGCCTGAAAGCTGTTGTTGTAGGTGAACTCCACCAGAGGGATATGCTTTCCCAAGAACCGCCAAGTCTAGAATGCCAGCTCGGAGCATATCCTCAAGAACCAAGATGATACGCTCGGACTAGCCATCTGTCTAGGGATGGTATGATGTACTAAAATGTACTCGTGTACCCAAAGCCTTCGGAATCCCCTTCCAGAACCGATAAGTAAAATGTGCATCCCTATCTGAAATATTGGATTGTGGAACTCCATTCAGACATAAGATCTCTCGGATGTATAGTCATCCCAGATCATCAACACTGAAGGTCTCCTTGATTGGTAAGAAGTGAGAAACCTTCGTAAGCCTGTCGAAGACAACCCAAATAGCATCGTTCCCTCGAGGCGACCTTGGACAACCAGTCATAAAGTCTATCATGACATTGTTCCACTTCCACTCTGGAATGGGTAACTGCTGTAAAAGTCCTACTAGTTTTTGATGCTCTACCTTCACCTGCTGACAAGTAGAACACCTCAAGACGAAACCAGCAACATCTCTCTTCATACCTGGCCACCAGTACTGGAGATGAAGATCCTGATACATCTTGGTGATGCTAGGATGAACTGCCAAAACTAAGGAATGAAAATCTCGCATCAGCTCCTCGCATATGCCTGCTTCCACCCACACACGTCCCTAGAAACACAACATCTCATCCTTATCCACTATCCATCAAGGAAAAGGGTCCTCTCCTGACACACTCTCCTCCAGGACTAAGCCTTCTCATTCTGATTGCTGCCTCATCCGTATCCAATCAAGAATAGAAGATGTAACAACTACAGAAGATATGAAAGTCTGTACCAGTCTGTCGTGCACCTCCAGATGCATCATAGATAACAGAGCCATAAGTTTCCACTCACTGCTGGCCTCCTGAACTACCTGAATCTGAGTTCTCCTACTCAATGCATCTTCCACTGTGATGCCCTTTCCCGGCGTATAGGCCAGTTCAAAACCAAAATACTGAAGATACTCAACCCACCTGTGTTGTGTCAGATTCAGATCACGCTGAGTGAAGATGTACCTGAGACTCTTGTGGTCGATAAAAACCACAAACTGATCTCCCAGAAGGTAATTTCTCTAAAAGCGTAAGTCATGAACAACAGCTTCCAGCTCCAGATCATGCGTCGAGTAGTTCCTCTCATGTGGCCTCAACTGCCGGGACCCGTACGCAATGACTCCATTATCCTGTATAAGCACAGGGCCCAGTCCGATACCTGAAGCATCACAATAAATAGTATATCTCTTGCCTGGCTCTGGCCAGACTAGTATCGGTGCTGACGTCAACCTTCTCTTCAACTCCTGAAAGGCTGACTCACAAGAATCTGACCATAATAACATCTCCCCCTTCTTGGTTAGACCTGTCAATTGTGCTGCTAGGCATGAGAAGTCCTGAATGAAGTGTCTATAGTATCCATCCAGCCCTAGGAAACTCCGTACCTCAAAAACATTCTTTGGTTTCTCCCCGGAAATTACAACTCTCACTTTCTCTGGGTCCACAGATACTCCTGCCTCTTAGATGACGTAACCCAAGAAGTGAATCTGGTCCATCCAAAAGTGGAACTTCGAGAGTTTAACATAAAGTTGATGCACTCTCAGTGTAATCAGAATGATCTCAAGATGAGTATAATGGTAGCGTCGAGTGTGATAGTAAACCAACATATCATCCATGTAGACCACAACGAAGGAGTCCAATTAAGGATGGAACTCTTGGTTCATCAGTGCCATGAAAACTACTGGCGCATTCGTGAGACCGAAGGTCATGACCATATACTTGTCGAGACCATACCTTATCCTGAAGGCTTTCGGAGGTATATCTAATGGTCTAACACACAACCTTCTCATACTTCTTTCTTTGAAGAGGCTGAATATCCCTTAACCTTTTCCTTTCATAACATAAGGAAAAATAGTAATATTGTTTGTTGAACCAACATATATTTTCCACATGTCTAAATCTACCACAATACCAACAATATACATAAAATGAATATTTTCCTCTAAAACCTTTATACTAATCAGAGTTATAAACATGTTTCTCCGAAACAATCTTATCTTTATTATCTAAACCTCCATCATTTATATTATCAATCTAAATATTCTTTTTTAATTCTAATTTTTTCAGATTTATTGGAATCCAGAGAATTAAAAATATTTTTAGAATCGTTGTATTTTGAAACTTATGAATTCTTATCTTTTTCAATCTTGTCCACATTCATAACTTTTCCAGAATTATTCTTTTCAAAAATAATTTTATCTTTCTTCTAACCTTGTAAAGTTAACTTTTATTAAACCTTCACAGGTTTCCCATTACGAGAACTTTCACCAAATTCAGAAATATAAATCATGAAACACGTATTTCTCGATTCAAATTTCAAAAGTTTTTGTTTCACAAGTTCCAACTCTTTTCATTTTCATTCAGTTTCACTTCTAGATTCTCATTAGGATAATTTTATTCCTCAAGAGATTTCTTTAAATCTTTAATCTCCACCAGTGTATCATTTTTTTATTATGAAAATTTTTCTAGAATTTTTTAAGAACATTCATCTTACAAATTATTTTTTTTCTCTTCAAGGATTATAAATTCCGTACCTCAAAAACATTCTTTGGTTTCTCCCAGGAAACTACAACTCTCACTTTCTCTAGGTCCACAGATACTCCTGCCTCTTAGATGACGTAACCCAAGAAGTGAATCTGGTCCATCCAAAAGTGGAACTTCGAGAGTTTAACATAAAGTTGATGCTCTCTCAGTGTAATCAGAATGATCTCAAGATGAGTATAATGGTAGTGTCGAGTGTGATAGTAAACCAACATATCATCCATGTAGACCACAACGAAGGAGTCCAATTAAGGATGGAACTCTTGGTTCATCAGTGCCATGAAAACTACTGGCGCATTCGTGAGACCGAAGGTCATGACCATATACTTGTCGAGACCATACCTTCTCCTGAAGGCTTTCGGAGGTATATCTAATGGTCTAACACACAACTGATGATAACCGAACATCAAATCAATCTTAGAGAACACCCGGGCTTCAGGAAGCTAATCAAATAGTTCATCAATACTAGGTAAGGGATATTGGTTCTTGACCGTCAACTGGTTTAGCTTCTGATAATCCACATAGAGCCTAAGGGTACCATCTACCTTGTTCAAAAACAGGACAGTCGAACCCCAAGGAGAAGTACTGGTTCGGATGAAACTCTTTTCCTGTAACTCCTCCAACTTCTTCTTGGGCTCCAGCAACTTAGGTGTATCCATCCTAAAATGAGTAATGGACACCGGTGTCGCTCCTGGCATGATCTTAATAAAAAATTCTACCTCATGCTCTGGAGGAAAACATGAAAAATACTCTGGAAAGACATCCCTGAAATGATCCACCACTAGAGGAAAGACTAGCTATGAAGTCCCCTGATCATCCAGATAAAGACTAGAAATTTGGGTCGTAACCCTTCCTAGCCCATGATGCTCGAGTCCTGCACGACTCACCTAGACATCCCACTCGCCTCTATGAAGAAAAGGTTCACCCTCTGGTGAAATGAAACTCACCCTACGGCAATAACAGTCAATGAATGCCTAGAAGGGAACCAACCAGTCCATCCTGAGAATGAAATCATAGCCTGTCATCTCTAGGACATAGATATACAATAAGAAATGATACCCTGCAACCTCGAGAGGGAACTCTCTACACTGATGTACACTAGATGTCCTCATCCCCAAAGGTGTGTCTAGTGTCAACAAGTCAGTAGAAGAAAGGATACAGATCCCAAGGATCTCCATAACATCAAAAGATATAAAGCTATCCATAGAACCAATATCCAAAATATCTGCAGATAAAACTATGGCTACTAAGATAGTACCTCAAACTGTAGAATGTTCGAGATCCTGCTCTTGATAGGTCTGCTCCACCGCAAAAGTTTGGCCAGCCCCGCGGCCCGGTGACCCTGACTAACCACTCTGAGCTGATTCTCCAGACTGACGCTGAACGACTGGTGACTGACTGCCATGACCTCGACCTCCACCTCGGCCCGAACGGCTGGAAGAACTCCAATTCCCCGACTGGTGATAAACTGGCGGTGCTACCCCTGAACGAGGAGTCATGGAAGAACCCTCGTCACCAGCTACTGGTGAGAAAACCTGGTAGAAATGCTGGAGGTGACCAATCTTTCTGCAAGATCGGCACTCCACTGGGTCTCACTAGCACTGCGGCCTCGTGTGCCCTGCCCTTCCACGCAGGTATCATACTTCCTGGCTTCCTGAAGATGTATCTCGCCTCCTCGGATCACCATGCGTAGACTGCCTATGGCACTTCCTGCTATCAACTGGAAGAAAATTTTGCTCTGGAAGTATAACCACCCTGGATTGTAGCTCCAGAGTCTCTTAGATTGCACTCCGCAATCAGTGCTTGGTTGACAATGGAAGTGATGGAAGTCAACTGGAAGAGATTCACCTGCAAACGGATCTCCAGCTTGAGACCATCCTCAAACTTCCTTGCCAAGAACATCCCATCTCCACCCCGGAGGGGTGTGAAATGCTGCAGCGTGGTGAAATTAGAGGAATACTTCATAATAGATAGAGTACCCAGCTCTAGACTCATAAACCCCCGGGCTCAATCAGCCCTCAGGGTCTCCGTGTTGAATTAGTCGTAAAACACGCACTGGAAATCATCTCAAGACTTAACCTGCTGATGTCCCCCCTATGAGATCACGTCCCACCACCTCTTGGAGGATTCTCGAAGCATGTAGGTAGTGATCTAGACCTGCCTCTCTAGAGGTGTCTCCATATGCTCAAAGATAGTCAACATGGATTCCAGCCATGACATTGTAGCATGTGGTCCTCCTTCCCCCGAAAAAGTAGAAGGATGCTGCTGCTGGAAAACCCACATCAAGTATGCCATAGTCATGGTAAGAGGTGGTGCTCCCTGAAGGGTCTACATCATCCGCATAAAGACTTCCCTAAACTGTGCATCAGCACCTACAATGGGTAAAACTGCTGGTTCCAAGGCTGGCATAGCAGGAGGATCTTCAGGAGGTCCTTCATCAGCCATATTCGGTGTCTGATCACCATCTAGCAACTAACGTACAACCTGAGGATGTCTCAGAGGCATAGCTCTAAAAGATAAAAATAAAAAAAAAGATCAGGATTAACAAAGACTGAGAACTCAAGAGTAAAAATGGGAACATGAGAGAAAAACATTCATGTTTACAAAACACGACTACACGACGTGTATAAAACTACATGGCATGTCTTCATAAGCCACTTACTTTGGCATGTACCCCTGCCCTACTGGTCATGTAACACCCCAAACTACACGGCCTGTTGTCCCAACACACGGCATGTACTTGTAATCTATTCCCCTACCCGAGTCTCTTTACACAACTAACCCACATGGTCCGTCTTAACCCTAGACTACACGGCGTGTTCCTTAGAGACACGGTGTGTACGAGACAAGGTTTCGGCGACCGGTGTTGTTAGTTACATGGTCGTCTACATGAACGAACCTTACACGGAGTGTTCTGAACAAACACGGTGTGTATAAGAGAAGATAACACCGACTCGTGTTGTTAGTTACACGGCCGGGTACCTGCAACAAGACTACACGACCTGTTTTTAGAAAACACGTTGTGTTCTACTCGAGCTTCCCCAACCCATGTTTTTAGTGACACGGCCGGGTAAATGGATCTAAACTACACGGTGTGCACCTACCTTACATGGCGTGTTCCTAAATTTATTTCTACAACACCATGTTCTTGCACACAAAGTTAGTGACACGGTCTGAAACTACACGGCGTGTAGTCAAAAAGTACATGTCGTGTATTCTGGGTTTTTCCGAGAAGTAGCTCAGAAACTACACTGAAGCCCAGAAAACACATAAAATAAGGTAAGGAGGTTCCAAATTCTTCTCCATGAGGGACCATACTCCCCATGAATCAAAAATTGGCATCTAATACAGTCATATATAAGGAAAAATTGGTCAATGATTCGCCAATTTCTGATTCAAGAGGGCCCATAACGCCTCATGAACCGAAATTTGGCATTAATTTAAGTAAAGTACAAAACAAAAAATTTCTCTATCAAAATAGTAGGGATTCTATCAAAGAATCTATCACGACATCATGCATAATCTACACAATGTTTATCACAACAACATGCAATCGCTAATGCGCCCTAGATGGCATGGCAAGAATTAATGGCATGTGATTTCTAACTAGTGCCTATATGATGCATGAGATGGAATACCCTCATCTCATCGGGTTGCGACAGAAAATAGAATTGAAATAGCAACAACAATAACAACACAAGGCATGTGAATCACTATAGGTGAAATCATATCAACCGTAAATCTCAAAAACTAGAAAACTACAATTAACGAGGTAGTACGGATTTTCCCTATACATGGGTTAGAAACTCTCGATCACAGCTTAATACCAAGTACCAAATCCTTCCTATTCCTAGATAAGGGCTTAAAATAGTAAATCAAGATAAAATAACTCCTCTGATACAACTTTGTAATGTCCTGGTTCCGGAAGCCACCCAGAGGCGCCCCGTACCCGGTTGGTCACATGGCCTCAAGCGCATTTCCCCAAATGCCAGAGGCTACCAACTAGTAGTGAGGGCCTTGGGTGTGATTGAGGGGAAACCATGCCTGCATTGGCAGAGTACACAGTGGAAGAAAAAAATTTAGACAACAGCAGAAACTGTAACCATCCATACAAGAGTAAATGATAAAAAACAGAAGACTAACAGTAAACTAATGGATCGCACACGCATGTATATAAAATTATGCATGATACATATGTCTAGGAAAGCATCCAAACAAGTCACAATTATGGATACAATACTAATACAAAGTGAAAAGGAAAACTGGTAAACTCCTCAGTATTGAAAGCCACAGCTTGGTCCCATGCTCTCCAGCTCCACAGCAAGTCATGTACCTGAAGTAGAAGGGTGCTTTCCCTTATTTATACCTTCAAATATATAATCTATTTGGGCCCAAAATCGTGGCCCAAACAGTGTGTGAGACAAGGTACCAGTAGGAAACCACCCAAATATCTATGCCTAACAGTCAGTGAATACATGGAAGTGAAAAAATATAGTAAGCATTAAACAAGAAAACACACAGAAGCTACAATCCATAGAGTCTAGCATAAGAAGTACACAAGTAACATACAATCAACAAGAAGAACAACAGGTACCCCCCCCCTAGGTATTTCTCATAGCCTAACCCTTATGTTTCAACCTACAAGTACTAGTAACCCTCTGGGAGGCACACACAGTCTCGCCCCTCTGGTTTAGCTAATGAATAGACTCTCTGAGGAAGCACTCACCATTAATTCCCCCTATAGTCTCTTATCAAGATAAAGGCTCTCTGGGAAGGCACTCAATGTCTCATTCCCCCTGTGGCCCACGTCGAGGAACTATAGACTCTCTAAGGAAGCACTCAACATCAATTCCCCTTGTGGTCTCGCATTATAAATTAAAGACACTCTGTAGAAGCCCTTATGTCCATTTTCCCTATGGTCCACTACACTAGGTTCTCACAGCCCTGTGTAAAACAAGCATGCATAGCGCGCGTATCGCCCCAAGTAAACCTCAATAACTACTTGGCTATCATTCTAAGGAACAACATCATAACAGCATAACAGTTCCACTATCCAACAACTAGGCATGGAAACTGGAAAAATGCCTAACAAGAAAAACATGCATGGTAAAACATCTAGATCACAGTAAAAATTACCATATTCACAAAAGTTTACCTCTACTCAAACAATCAAGGAAAGCCTGAAACAACAGGGGAAAAATAGAAAACACACACAATACCCCGTTTAAGGAAATTGGTGGAATTACACAAAATATTCAAAGACTTCCTACAGAAAGGCACAAACCACCTACCTCAATGCTAGAAGATCGATATACTTGAACCATGATAATTTATTCTCCTTAGAACATCGATGATATGAGAAAATGTCCAAAATTCTCAAACCACTATATCTTGAGAAGGAGGAGGAATTGGAAAACAATTCTCTAGGAGAAGAGACAGCTTACCACTGTGGTTCCAATGCAATCGACGATGGTCGATTTGGAGAATAGACGGTGGCGCGGGGGCTCAGAGAAAGATCGCAGCCATACGGTTTATCTTGGTCGAACGAGACCTAGAAGAAGATGATTATGGGGGTTAGACGTGACCCCGATCCTTTTAATGAAAAAAAATGCACTGCGTGTACTTCTATGGTACACGGTGTGTACTCTATTTTTCCATACTCCGCTTTAAGCGGCCTCTACATCAGCCCTACACACCATGTGTGTGGCCAGGACACGGCCAGCACATAATCTCAAGCGGCAAAGGAGTACACGGTGTGTACTCAGAAAGTACACGGTGTGTACTCCGAAAGTACACGGCGTGTACTTTGAAAATTTCCATAAATTCCTCTTTTCTCAAAAACTCCAAGAAAAAGAAAGACATACCTGAAAACGAAGATCCAGGTTCTTACACCTATAATCCCTAATAGTTATGCATACCATTAAACTAATTTACAATAAATGGAAATATAATTATTCATTAAATTAACTTTTTCACATGATAAACTTAAGGGTTACATATATATAAAAAATAAATGTCTCCAGAAATATTGTTAGTAACCTACAAATTTAAAAACATTAAACCTCAATATAAGTGCCTAAAAATATGAAATTATGGTCAAAATAAAAAATTTATACACATTATTCTATATATAACTCTTAAACAAACTTCTCATGAATGAATCTGAATCTCCAATGTTCTCTAAACTGACCTTTCATACCAATTGTAATATCTTAAGACCCAGACACACAGATCATATGTTAAAAACATATACATTAAATTTTTGGATTTGATGTTGATAAACACCACCCAACATAACATATAAAAATAAAAAAAATTAAGGAAATATTGGATCAATTTTATCCTAATAAGGATTTAAGTTATAGAGTTTTAGGGAATTAGGGAAAACTATTACATATCTTGGAAGAATAAAACACTGGCTTATAAAAATGAATATCATCCCCCAAATATTTATCACATCTTGAACCCTTCTTCGACATACACCATTAAAACCTTTATTCATAACCTAGGTAAAGTAAACAAAAAAATGGTTAGTTCATATTCTCATTAATGGAAAACAAGTCAATTATCAATGATTACATAATAATAAAATTGTCATAAGAAAAAATGAACAAGAACATAATATTTAAAAATTATACCCTGCATATCAATGTTCATAATACTGATTCATGGAATAAAGACTGGAAGTTCATAAGATATGATCCATAATGGAACATGATATATGAGATAATAACATTTCTATAAGACAAGGAATAGTGGAATACACATTAGCATAAAAAATCATTTCTTTCATAGTGAAGGATCTTTTATATGACAATCATAGTGGAATGGGTTCACTCCCAAAACCATCATTGTAGTCATGTTTCACTCACTACACTATCACAGTGGAATGGGGTCACTCATCAATCCATCATATAAGTCAATGTTCACTCCCAATACAACCATGGTGGACAAGGTCCCCTCATTTACTGGCTTCACTCCCCATTCCAATCAATTTTATCTCATGGGATATAAATATTTACCCTATTAATTAGAGGGAGATATAGGTTCCAAAATTTTCATAAATAAATTCATATGAAATTTTTCTTAAATGCCATAAAAAATTCATCATCTTAGAACTCAAAAAAAGAAATTAATTTCATTAAAGTATGACCCATGAAAAATGGAATGGGTTTCGTCAACATCTTTTCATCATAAAAGTTAACCATCCAAAAAAAGAATAGGAATGGTATCCTTGTGTCATATCCCTAGTAAAAATTATGTATCATAAAATAATGTAATCATATATGGAAAAATTATTTTTAATGATCACTTTTAATAATTCTTTAGGTAAACAACTTTTCATTTTGTAAATCATTTCTATTTTAAAAAATATTACCCTTATAAATGAAATTATTTTCAATGAAAATAAATTTGAATTGTTTTCATGGAATGTTAAAATCAGTAATTCTTGATTATGTTAGTATATCCCACTCATTTATAATAACTTAAAATACATTCTTATCACACTTTTGTAAGAAAAATCCAAAAGTACCCTCTTTGGAAAATGACAGGAAGATTCCTTTTAAAAAAATTGTAAAAGGTAAAGCATGGTTAAAAATGACATTAAAATACCATTTAAGTATATTTAACAAATTTTTATGACATTTTTAGAAAACATGTACATGGAATATAAAAAATACGTAACTTATACTTAAAAAATCATGAACAATGATGAGATTTCAAAATAAAACAATACCCCTTGGGTTTCTTTTGAAACGTGATCCCCAAGAAATAAATAACTTAAAATGAAATTATAAATACCTTGAGTAAAAATATATTCATATTATAATATATAAAAAGGTCATTATATACACTATATAAAAGGAATAAGTGGTGAAAATGGAATATGTCTCATAGAAGTAAAAGTGAGATGAGAAACCCTTACGTCACCCTTACCTTTAGTTAATCATTCATTAACATCATCTATAATGGTGTTAAACATTTTATTAATCTATAAAAACCATAATCATATTTATAATGTCATATATTATCCTATTCTATAATCTTATCACCTGTTTGTTAATAATATTTCATTACTACCCCTATTTTGGGTGTTAACTTGTGCATTTTTCCTATATGTTTTGTCATGTAATTTCTCATTATTGTACATAGGATAAAGTTACATCATTTAAAAATATATATTAAGGTTTTGGATATAATATTTATTAATTATATTAGTTTTTATAATAATTATTTAATGTATAACATATAAAATAAATCGTATCACTTTGTGGAGACAGTCAGTTGTATGTATGCATCAACGATGATATCATTTGTAAATAGTTGAAAAGGTAAATAATTTGATAATATATTATTTTTATAGAATCAATATCATGTTATAAGTATCATATATATACATTATATTCACAATTATTACTATACAAGTAATGTGGCGATGAAGAACGATTTACATTGCTATGTGGAGATGATAAGTCGTACGTACGCGTGTGTTGTGGTTTTATTCTTCATAGGAATGATAAAAGGCGGAATATGGTTGTATCATAATCATAAAATCATCTAATTATATATATAACACTAGTTTTGTTAATTTGGTTTTTAATCAACATAGTAATAGTAATAAGAAGAAGAAAAAAACTTGAAAGATTTGGTAAAGACGATTACCTCTTCTTCCGGAGACCTTCTTTAAATCCTTTCTTAAGGGACATAAGGTTGGTCATTTTTTGAAAAAAGAACCTATGAAACTTGTATAATGAAGTTTTTAAGAGGAACGAGTATGACATAAACAAGATATAATTCTCAAAGTATTGTTAAGAAGTGAGGGAGGAGGTTCCCTTTTATAATTGAGTTGAGGGGAACTTTTAGAATATCTCAAAAGACTACAATATATTAAGCCTATTATGGATCCGAATGATTCAAAATGGACTATAAATTAATAGGGTATGAAATTTTAGACCATATATTATATCATTATTTCTTATTTCTTATATTTAGGATTTTTAAATAATTTAATAAAATATTAATCCCATAAAATATAATTATTTTCAATTTTGATACTATCCATTTTTTTGACATTTAAAACACTAAAACTACAAATAAAATTAAACAAAACTATACTATTGTACACTAAAAAATTATCATCATTCATATAATTTTTGGATCACCATAAATATCTAAAATTATGTGACTTTAAAAAAAATTATATCATTTATTTAATTATTCCATTATTTAAATAAATACAACATCAGCATTACGTATGAATTTAAGATTATTTTTTAATCAACAAAAATTATAAAAAATAACAAGATGAAGATAAATATTTTATCCTTAAAAAAAATATATATTGTAAAATATATGACTTATATAACCCCAAATTAAAAATATTATATTTATCAAAAACAAGAGTGTTGTGTGTTTGGATTTTCTTAAAATAAAATACTATGTAGTGAAAATGTCATCAAAATGGAAATAAAATTACTTAAAACAAAATATTTTATGAGTTTGTAAAAAATTAATAATCCAATAATATTAATTCAAGTTTTAGGGTAATTTTATAGTCCTTATCAATTAATTTTTAATCAAAATTACCTGATTTACCCTTACTATGGTAATAAAATAATTATAGTTACAATTCATTTTGAATAAAAATAAACGAAACCTAATTTCCAAATTTGGACCCACTGATTCTAGATATGGAATCCATTTTTTAAAATTCAACTCAAATAAGTGGAAGGATTTTATTGAAATTTAAATTGGGAAAACTCTACCAAAAATGGTTTTTTAGAAAATTTTCCTTTTAAAATATAAAATGTTTTTATATAAAATTCAAGTATAAAATTCATTTAAAACAAATAATTTCATTATATTAAATAAAAATTATTTAAATAAATTTTTATAATAAAAACATATAATTTAACTTTTTAAATACATTAAATGAAAATATACAGTTTTCAATAAAAATATGTATTTTTCACTATTAATTTAAAACAGAATCTCTTTAGAGTATTCAAAAAAATAAACTCAAGATAATTTTGAAATGATGAATTCAAAGATTAATTTAATTAATTCTAATATAATTTATAAAATATTCACAAATTAATTATAATATATACTCACAATAAAAACCATTTTGGAGAAAATGTATTTTTGAACAATAAAATGACTACTAAAAATTGAATGATTATTTAATAATAATTTTTAAATACATTTATATTGAGTAGGATATATATATATATCATAAATTAGTTAATCATATTCATACCATCCAAATAGATGGATTTATTAGTAATTGTTGCATTAAGTAATATTATTTTAATAGTGTATCATGGTTTGTTAAAACTCAATGTTTCATGTAACACAATCCATCAATGAAATCAAATTATTAAAGAGAAATATCTTATAAAATCTAGAGGTGTTAAAGCCTACGTATTATATCTTTTATGGTGTTAAGTTTCCTTTAAACCCTTTACTTTATTGGAATCCATGTAACATAAAATAGAATAGTACACTTTCTTTTTAGTGGTTATTGTAAAACCCCCAAAAGGAAAAGTACGTTTGTTTTTAATCTATAAAGAAACCCAATAATCTCACTTTAGTATTATTTATAACCCAAGAGAAAATAAATGATGAAATAAAAATTTATTATTTTGAATAATACGAATGAATAAAACTCTATAATATCACTCAAGGATAGGTATTATAATATGATAAAAACAAATGGAAAGCAAGAAAAATGAGAAAGAGTATGAAACATCAATATAATAGAATTATATTAGCCTAGTTTGTTTTGAATTTTATGCATTATGTATATTTCTATGTATTTTTTAATTCTACACCAACCCCACAATACCTATTTATTCATGATCTTTTTATAGGTGAAATGGTGATATTTATTTTTCATCAATTAAAACATCCCTAATTGTTTAGAAGTTTCTATCAATTATTTATTTTTAACCACTACAATGGTCTATAAAATCATAGGTTAGAATAAAAAAATATAATGAAATTCTGTATTACCTTTTTTTCAATATCACATAATAATCATTGTTAATTCCATGTTTCTCTTTAATATTTTTTTCTCATAATTCCAATAATGGTCCTATAAATGAAAAAAGGGAAGTATCATTAATAATAACATGAGGATAATAAATTGTTAGTGAACAATTTATCCACTATAATTAACAGTATATAATCCAAAATTTATCACTCATAGCAGCCGTAGATTTATTTTTTATAGAGTAAATAATATTCATCATGTATTGAATATTTACATGAAACTATTCACGCGACTATTTCAGGAATACTTATTCTTTTTTACTTCATAAAATATCTTCCAAAACAATTTAAAATACATCGTAGAATCTACTCTTGTTATTTAAAAATGATAATAGTAATAAGTAATATCATAATAAATAAAATTATTATTATATAATTAAATTATCATGAAACATAATATTGTAGAATTCTTTATGAAATAATAAATTTTACATCTCAGGATATGTATTTTAATCTTACATAGGTATTTTTACAATCCAGATATTTGTATATAGGTACTCTGATGTAGCACTATTTAGTTTTTGTACTATTCATAAATTTCTAGAAACACTATTAGTCATTGTTTTTGACTGATAACAGAGTGCTTCATTTAATTTTACATAAATAAATGGAAAGGATTAAATTTTATCTTACATGAGGCATGATCTGGATAATGAATTATTATATATGTTTTGGAATCACATATTTATTTATATGAAAGTACAGATTAATCTAACATAACACATAAAATATATTCCTATGTAGTGATATATAATTCCAATTATGTGTAACACTTAATATATTCCAATGCAGTATTGTATATAATGCATAATCTATTTACATGATGTGTGATATGGAATATTTATTACAATTTAGGGATATATATATATATAATATATATCTTATATATAACTTTTCTTCCATAGATTCTCTTTATGCAATGGTCATACTCCACTCAATTATTCATACACAGTATCATGTCACTACAGCAACTCTTACATGACATCAATTTGCACATATTTATCTTACATGAGAGAGTTCATCGCCGGAATCTACTAACACAGTTCTATATGCCATTAATTATTCTTATACAGTATCCAACATGGTGAACTTCTATTTTGATATGGTAATAATTATCAACGAAAATATCTTACTCATCGAATAACATTTTTCAACTAATTTAACATAATTCCAAACTCACATAAAAATGTTCATCATATAAAACCATTAATATAAGAATCGTCTTATCTGTTTGTAGATAATTATAATATACCAACAATAAATATGTAATAAATTTTAATTATTAAAAAAATATTTAACATCACAAATTTTCTTCAAAATAAAATATGATAAACTCATAATAATAATTCCATATTAATAATTATTAATAAATTAATCATAATAAAATTAATAAAAAACTAAATAAGTAAAACATTATACAAAAATAATAAAAAATATTAATAGATAAATTAATAAATAATTAATAGTAATAATTAATAATGAGAGGGAAATTTTAATTATCAAATCACATCAAAAAACGTGGATAGGGGCCACTCAACAAATTAAACTCGAAGAGTTAGTGGAACCTTTTTGACCTTTTAGGGGGTGTGGGAGATAAATATAGTGGGTTTTCTTAGATGTTCATCATAGGAGTTACCGCATAAGAGTTATCCTCTTTTGACCATTATTCCATTTTTTTATTGGTGGTTTTATGTGTGACACAATATTTATTACTTTTCTTATTTTTTGTAATTTGTGAAATTTTTGGACATTAACTGTGTATGTTTGAATATTAATGTAGATTCCTTATCTATTATTGTCTGTGTATTTTGATAAAAAGGTGTCCAAGGTGTAACTTAGTTCTTCTTGGGGCTTATTTTCAACAACCCCAAAGGTAATACCAAAATTTTGGTCTCACATACCCAAGATTCTATATAATTACCTTGGTGGAAAAATCATTACAACCTAAGGCGCCATGAGAGGGGAGTGGATCAGGGTGTGGGATAATTCAAATTTTTTTATCACTTTTTATCTTCTTTATGATATTTTCCCATCTTATTGAGAACTATGTTTATCCTTTAAATCTTGATGATGTTGTTACTAAAACATCCACAAATATAAAGGAATTTAAAGAACTCACATGACACAATAATTTTACTTGGTTGATTGAAAAGGGATATATCCAAGGAGAACATGATGATGATGTTTCAACATGCCAAAATCCACTGTTACACTAGTTGGGTGGATAAAAACTTAGTCAGGGTCACTTCATGATAAGGATCACTTCCTCATTATATTTTTTTCAGTTTGGTAACTCTTCACAAATCTAAACCACGTTTTCTTTATTTTGTAATTTTTTATAGATGACATAATGAGTATTCCATCTTCTTTTACTCCATTCACTGCTTCAAAAAATGTATTCAATGGTTTATTGAAAATAATTTCTCTTCATGATCAGTATTATAAGTATAAATTCATACGTCTTCAATGCTAGGAAGATTCTCGTTTATTCTCTAAGATTGTTAATCTACCATTCTTCAAAATTTGAAGAGAGTATCCTCTAACTATGAGATATTATTTTATTCCTTCAACAACTACAGTAGTAAATCTTTATCTCCTTCAGATCAGGATAATCTTATAATAGAATTATCCTATTGCACTACTTTTTCTAGTGACCAAATGTTGAAGGGGAACTTCTTCTTCCTTCATTCCATTCCTATTGGAACTAAACTAGATCTTTCAGTAGAGATATTCTATGGATCTCTTCTTTCCTTCAATTCTAAACCAAATATATTAGTATGTTTCTCCCCTTCTTGTGTTTTTAGACATATATATTTTTTATCAGTTTTAGTGTGAGATATTTTTATACTTTTTTTTCATAGAATAATCAAATGAAATATTTTATATATTTTAAATATATAAACCCCTTTGAAAACAACTCTAGTGAAATCCTATTTTGAATTCTTCTTGAATATTAATAGAATAATATGAATAATAATTTGTTAATAATTAACACCATGTTTTTTATACTTTATCCATCATTTGAATCTCATGAATTAACCCAAAAATTCATGGCTATTTTATTTCTCAATAATTATCAATTGTTCTGAAATTATCATTCATATTATTTCCCTTAAATATCATTATCTTCAATCCTTCACAAAATCCACAATTATCATTATTTAAATTTTACTGAATTATTAGTCATATATTATAATTAATAATATACATCTCAATACACTTTTTCTATTGTAATTTTATTTTGGTAACATCTCGAAACCAGATGCCACTCAATGGGTGCCCTGAACCCGGTTGGTCACATGACCTGAAATACATTTCCCCAAATGCCATAGGCTACCGACTAGCAGTGAGAGCCCATGTTTGATAGGGGTGGAACTATGCCCTCATTTGTCAAAGTGTAGCTCAACGGTAAAGATAAATAGCATACAACAGAGGAAGAAATGAACAAAATATAACTTAATGGATAACTGAAGTAAAATATAACCAACAGTTAAATAGATGATGATGAAGCATGTCAAAAGTTCTAAAAAAACAACCAGAACATGTCACACTACAACACAATACAATACAGCTCAAGTACAAGGTACAACAAAACAATACAAAACATTGCAACAAGAACTCAGCAGCATCCCAAGCCTAGGCTCGGTCCCATGATCTCCTACTCCTCTACAACAATCAAGTATCGGTATAGGGACCCTTTCCCTTATCCACACCTACAGATATATAGTAAGTTTAGGGCGAATACATGACCAAAAAAGGGCGTGAGAAATAAATCCCAGTAGGCACCCACCAAAGGCCCATGCCCAACTATCAGTTTAAATGTGCAACAGCAGTGTGCAGTAGTAAATGCAATAAACTAAGCAGTACTCAAAAGTAACTAACATTACCAGTTATATTTCCATTTTTAATATTCATTGAATCATTCAATATAAGGAAATCACCACAGTGAATTTTCTAAGTAAACAGTCAGTGTCCTCAGACACGCAAACCCTTACCCTTAGGTAATCATAATCAAAACTCTCTACTGTCCACAAGCATGAAAGGAGTTTCCCTCAGGAAAAACAGAACACTGCCCTCAGGCTAAATAGAACACTTCCCTAAAGCTAAATAAAACAATGCCCTCAGGCACAAGTAACTGGGCCGATCCAAAATCATAAACAGGAAATTTATACACAATTCCTCTCAAGGAAATTCAATATTCAATATAACAATGGAATACCCTCTGGTGTCCTGGCCAAATTGCTAAACAGAGTAACGAACCCCCAGGGTGGTCCTGGATCCCAGAAGTGATCCCAAACAGCAGTTTTACAGTTACATTAAATTACTTATACAATTCTAGGTATTTAACAGCCAAGGCCTCAGTCATATGACACCCTTAACATGGGTTTGAAGCACAATGGTACACCAAACACACAGCAGTTGGAATTTAAACACTAGAACACCTACCTTAATCACCTCTGATTGGTATACACAAACGAAGCTCCCCGAATCATCCAAGAAAAAAGTATATCTAAGGTAAAATAATTCCCATTAAATCGTAAATAACTTCCCTTAAGGGAAGAATTGGTAATAACGACTCAAGAAGAGGGTAGGGATTACCCGTACGATCCCAACGTGATTGACGGAGGTAGAATCAGATTCCCAGTGTGCAGTAGGGAGATCTCCAAATCTCCGGTCATCCTCTCGAGCACCAAAATGAATTCAAAGCCTCCCCTGCCGAAATAGTAGGCTACTGCATGTTTTAATCTAAAAAAACAGGTTACATGGCATGTACTATTGAGTACACGGTGTTTACTTTTCATTTTTTAACTGTTCCTTCGGCAGATTTTTCCACTGTGTCACTATTCATCTGTCGACATTAGTACACGGCGTATATTACTTATTACATAGTGTATGTTGTTGCTCAGCTGGCCACCACCTTACTCTTCTATTGTCGACTGATTACACGGCGTGTAAACCCCAAGTACACGGCCTGTAGTCAGTTTTTACACCCATTACTGTCGACAGGCCTACATGACATGTGTACCCATCCCACATGGCCAAAGTACACGATGTATGGAAAGGTACACGGCGTGTAGTCACAAAATTTGTGATTTTTCCCCATTTTTCTTATTTTCTCAAAAACACTTAAGGAAAAGGGAAAAGAAGAAACATTTACCTCAATAATAAGAACCGGGTTTTTACAAACATCCCCCCTTAAAAAAATTTGTCCCCGAATTTCCCTTCCAAGGGTGGTGAAGATAAATCTTAGAAAAAAATCTAGCCACTGAGCAGGTACGTCGGTCTCCTACTCCCATGTTATGTCCCGCACTCGACCATGATGCCATAACACCCGTTCGAGAGGAACTGACCAGCCTCAGAGAACCTTCGTGCTCCTATCAACGATACGAATCGGATTCTCCTCAAAGGATGCATCGACCTAAAGATCAACCTCCTCGGGATGAAAAAATGTGAGATGGATCTGAATGATATCGGCACAACTGAGATACATGGAAGACGTCGTTCATGGCCCGGTACCTTTATTGTAACTTCAAAAGATAGGCAACTGGCCAGACTCTCTCTAGAATCTCAAATGGCCCCACATACCACGGTGAAATTTTACCCTATCTCCAGATCCTCATGTGTCCCAAACTTGGTGGGTCGTCTACGGTGACCAGAAAAATATTTCTGACGAGACTGTGCGGTAGCCATCCCCTTCTGAATCAAATGGACCTACTCAGAAGTCTCATGCACGAGACGTGGCCCTAGTAAACATGCCTCACCTACCTCCATCTAGCACAAGGTTGATCGGCATGGCCTACCATATAAAGTCTCATAAGGTGCCATCTCAATAGTTTCCTAAAAACTATTATTATAGGAAAACTTGACCATGGGTATATGCTTCTCCCAAGAGCCCCCAAAGTCCAGGACGCATGCACGCATCATGTCCTCTAGCACCTGTATCGTACGCTCGACTGGCCATCAGTCTGAGGGTGGTAAGCTATGCTCAGAAGCACTTGTGTAGCTTGGGCCCTCTACTAACTCTGCCAGAATCAAGATGTAAAACAGGAATCCCTATCTAAAACGATAGAATAAGGGATCCATGAAGGCGTACGATCTCTCGGATATATAGTTTTTTGTGCTCTTCAACTCTGAAGGTCTCCTTGATCAGCAAAAAGTGATCCACCTTCATGATTCTTTCCACAACAACCCACACGGAACTGTTTCCTCGACGTGACCTTAGCAACCGGGTCACGAAATCCATCGCAACATCATCCCATTTCCATTTTGGAATGGGTAACTACTGTAATAGTCCAGCTGGCCTCTGATGCTCTGCATTCACCTACTGTTAGGTGGAACATCTCATAACAAAACTAGCTAATTATCTCTTCATACCAGGACACCAGTACTGACATCTCAAGTCACGATACATTTAGGTGACTCTGGGATGAACTTCCCAAGATAAAACATAAAACTCCTCTATCAACTCCTCACATATATCCACTGGAACCCAAAATCGTCCATGGAAATTCAGTACCTCATCATCACCTATCACCCAACCGGGAGGAGGGTCCCCACTTGCCACTGACTCCCATAGAACTAGGCCTTCTGAATCAGAAATTTGTCTCATCCTCACTCTATCCAGGAGGGTAGAAGTCACAGCTAAGGATTAAAGATAGGGTTTTCCCTGACTGTCGTGCACCTCCAAATTCATCTCAGAGAACAAATCCATAAGCTTCCACTCACCACGGGCCTCAAGAAGAGCCTGTCTCTGAGTCTTCCTACTTAGTTCATCAGCAACTACATTACTCTTACCAGGTTTATAGGAAAGCTCAAAATCGAAGGAATGTAGGTACTCAACCCACCTTCGCTGTCTCAAATTCTATTCACACTGGGTAAAGATATATCTGAGACTTTTGTGGTTGGTGAAAACCAGAAAATTCTCTCCCAGGAGATAATTTCTCCAACAGCGTAATGCATGCACAACTGCATCCAAAACTAGGTCATGCGTCGGGAAATTCCTCTCATGTGGCCTCAACTACCAAGAACCGTACACAAAAACTCGATCACCCTGCATCAACATAGCTCCCAGCCCAATACCTGATGTATCAGAGTAAACTATATAGCTCTTCCCCTACTCTGGAAGTATCAATATTGGTGCTGATATCAACATCCCTTCAGCTCCTGAAAGGATGTCCCGAAAGCTTAGGTCCAAACAAACTTCACAACCTTCTTAGTCAAACCCGTCAATGACGATGTTAAGCAGGAGAAGTCCTGGATGTAGTTCCTGTAGTAACCAGCCAGCCCCAAGAATCTCCATTTCTCAAACATATTCTTAGGCTGCTCCTAGGAAACTACTACCCTCACTTTCTCTGGGTCTACTGTAACTCCTTCCTCTGCGATTATATGACATAAGAAGTGTATCTGGTCCATCCAAAAGTGGCACTTTGAGAGATTAACATATAGTCGATGCTCTCCCAGTGTACTCAATACGATCTCAAGATGGGTGGCATGGTCGTGTCGAGTGATAGAGTACACCAAGATGTCGTCCATGAAGACTACAACAAAAGAATCCAGATAGTGGTGGAACACACGATTCATCAGAGCCATGAAAACTTCTGGTGCATTCGTGAGTTAGAACAGCATCACTAAGTACTCATATAGACCATACCTACTAATGAAGGCTATCAGTGGTATGTCCGATGGTCTCACGCGCAGCTGATGATATCCGGATCTCATGTCAATCTTCGAGAACACTCTTGCACCTCAATGTTGATCAAAAATATCATCAGTCCTTGGTAAGGGATATCGACTCTTAACCATCAACTGTTTCATCTTCCGATAATCCACACAAACACTGAGGGTACCATCCGCCTTCTTTGCAAAAAGGACCAGCAAACCCCAAGGAGAAGTACTAGGTCGGATGAATCCCTTTGCCTGTAACTCCTCTAACAGCCTCTGGAGCTCCTGCAACTCAGGTGTATCCATCCTGTAAGGAGTAATGGACATCGGTGCCGCTCCTGGCACAAGATAAATATATAAATCCACCTCACGCACCGGAAGTAGACCTGAAATGTTGTCCGGGAAGACATCCCTGAAACGATCGACCACTGGAGAGAAATACTTCTGACAAGTTCCCTAGTCATCCAGATATAAACTCGCAATCTGGACTGTGACTCCACCTTGCCCATGATGCTCTGGTCCAGCTCGACTCACCGAACATCCCATTCTCCCTTGTATAGAAACCCTCTATCCTCTGGTGACGTGAAACGCACCCTGCGATGATAGTAATCTACAAAGGATTGAAAGGGAACCAACCAGTCCATCCCAAAAATGACATCATAGATCGCCATCTATAAGACATAAAGGTCCCATAGAATGTGACACCCACCAACCTCAAGGGGGAACTCCTTGAACTGACACACACCAGCCATTCATGTTCCCAATGGAGTGTCTAGCGTCATAACATCAGAAGAAGAAGAAGAAACATAGAGACCAAGGCTCTCCACAACGGCCATAGATATAAAGCTATGTGTAGCACCCGTACCGAAGATTACTCAAGATAAAACAGAAGCTACTAGAATAGTACCTATGATGGTAGAAGGTCCGGGATCCTGCTCCTGTTGGGTCTGTTGCACTGTATATGCTTGCCTAGTGCCACAACCCTGCAACATAGCCTAGCTACCCTGAGCTATCCCGCCCTGCTACCTCTGAGATCCTGGTGTCTGGCTACCACGACCACAATCACCATCTCTGCCTAAACACCCTGACATATTCCAGTTCCTGACTGGTAAGAAGCTTTCAGTCCTTCCCCTGCATGCGGAGTCTACACAGAACCCCTCCCACTAGCCACTGGTGGAAACACCCTACAAAAGCGCTGCAGATGACCCATCTTACCGCAATCTCGGCACTCCATTGGGTCACATGGACACTGTGGTCTCTTTTTCCCCTCTCTACCACACTGGTAGCACATGATCGAGCCATATGAAGTATTTATCTAGATAGTACTGTCACCATGAGAGAACATCATCTGCCTCTTCCTCTTACCGGTAGAAATAGTACTAGAAACTGGTGCCGAACAGCCTTGGCCCACACCACTAGCTTCCCAAAGGTTCTTCTCTGTAATAAGTTCCTGTTTCACAATAGCATGTATAGTAGGAAACTTAAAAACATTCACCAGGGCGCGAATGACATATCGAAGACCATCCTCAAAGCGTTTGGCCCTCAACGTCTCATCACCCACTAGAACGGGTGCAAACCGCTAAATCACAGTGAAGCAAGCATAATAATCCATCACTGACATGGCGCCATGCTATAGATTAATGAACTATCGATCTCTAACATCCCTCAACATCTTCAGGAAGAAGAAGTCATAAAAAGACGTCTAAAAATCATCCCACGCCATGTCTCTCTGATGCTCTATCTGGGTGGTAACATCCTACCACCTCTTGGCAGAATCACACAGTATATAAGTTGCCATCTTGACCCTCCGCCATGGTGGCGTCTCAAGATGATCGAAAATAGTCTTCAATGAATCCAGCCAAGATTCTGCAGAATGTGGTCCTCCATCCCCTGAAACGTAGGCGGATGCTACTGCTAGAAGATACGAGTCAGCTCTACCATAGATGTGGTAGCTGGCGGTTCTTCCTGAAAGGTCTACATGAACCTCATGAAGTCTTCACAGAACTGTGCATCCGCACCTTTGTCTGGTATAACGGCTGGCGCCGCATCTGGATCTGTTGGTGGATCCATCGTTAGCCCATGGCCTACCATTTCTAGAGTGTAATTTTTGCCTCTACCTTGGAGAACGAGGAGGATAAGAAGGAAACAAGGAAATAAAAGCATTCTATATTTACAAAACTTGACTACATGGCATGTATAAAGACTACACGGTATGTTCTTGAATCCTTCTTCCTTGCCCGAGTCCTTCTACACGGCTAAGCCACACGGCTATCTTTTGAAGAAAACTATATGGCATGTATAACATCAACACGGCGTGTATGGTGAAATTTCCAAATGCCCGTGTTGTTCGTGAAATGGCCTGCATACCCAGGTCACACTACCCAACATGTTTCTAAAAGACACGGCCTATAGAAAGAATCCTCGGACCAACCCGTGTTGCTCGATACACAGCCGGTTACACGGCTGACACTACACGGCGTGTTTCAGGTGGACACGGTGTGTACTCGGAAAGATAACACCGACCTGTGTTGTTAGTGTCACGGCTGGGTATCGGGGTAGTCTACACAACTTGTTCATGTTAGACACAGCATGTATGTCTTCAGGTTTCCTCCACCCATGTTGTTAGTTTCAAGGGCAGACTCCGGGTCAACACTACACGAGTTGCACAACTTGTACACGGTGTGTTGTTTCCCAAGCCATTCCCTACCCCGTGTCCCCTCCCACATGGTCAATGACACGGAAAGAGACTACATGGCGTGTACTGAGGGTACACGTCTTGTACATAAAATGTTTTTTTTTTCTGAACATAAGAACACACAACGAGTGTCTAGGGAACTACACGGCATGTATACTGGGTTTTTCTGGACAATAAGCCTCAAAAACTACTCCGGAACCCATAAAACACTGAAACAAACACCTAAGTGTCAAATTCCGATCTGTGAGGGCCCATACTCCCTGTGAATCAATGCTTGGAATCTTACCCATGTTATAATAGAGTAAACGTGTCAATGATCCACCAAATTCTTGTTATTGAGGGCACATACTCCTGAAAAAACCAAAGTTTGGAGTTCTTCCTATCAACAGGCTCACACAACAATTCCCTATCAAATAGAAGGTATTTATCAAAAAGCTATCACAATAGCATTATTTTCGAGCACAACAACTATCACAACAACATGAAATTTCTAATGCGCCTACATGGCATGGAACTATTCCTGGCATGTGATTTCTAGCATGTATATAAATGATTCCTGAGATGGTATACCCTCATCTCATCGGGTTGCAACTAAATAGAACCCAAATATAACATATAAACAGCACACCACAAGTGCATCACCCAATGGTGAAAATCAAATCAATTATAAGTCGAAAAATCAATAAAATTGCAACACGAGGTAAATTGGATTTTCCTTATTCACGGGTTAGCTACTCCCGGGCACAACTTATTACCAACTACCATTTTTTTCCTATCACTGAGTAAGGCTCCAAATAGTAAGTCAAAGAAAATAACCACCTCTAATACCACTTTTTAACGTCTCAGAACCGGATGCCACTCAACGGGTGCCCCGATCCCGATTGGTCACATGACCTCAAGCACATTTCCCCAAACGCCAGAGGCTGCCGACTAGCATCGAGGGTCCAATTCTGATAGTGGGGAAACTATGCCCTCATTTTTCAAAGTGTGGCGTAGCAGAGAAGATAAATAGCATAAAAAAGCGAAATACATGAACAAAATATAACTGAATGGATAAATGAAGTAAAATATAACCAACAGTTAAATAGATGATGATGCAGCATGTCACAAGTTCTAAGAAAATAGCCATAACATGTCACACTATAACACAATACAATACATCACAATTACAAGGTACCGTAAAACAAAACAAAATAGGGCAACAGGAACTCAGTAGCATCACAAGCCTAAGCTCGGTCTCATGCTCTCCTACTCCTCTGCAACAATCAAGTACTTGTATAGGGACCCTTTCCCTTATCCACAACTACAGCAATATTGTCTGTTTAGGCTGAAGACATGAACCAAATAAGGTGTGAGAAATAAATCCCAGTAGGCACCCACCAAAGGCTCGTTCCCAACTATCAGTGTAAATTTGCAACAACAGTGTGCAGTAGTAAATGAAATAAACTAAGCAGTACTCAAAAGTAAATAACTTTACCAGTTATATTACCATTTTTAATATTCATTTAATCATTAAATATAAGGAAATCACCACAGTGAATTTTCTAAGTAAAAAGTCAGTGTCCTCGGGCATGCAAACCCTCACCCTTAGGTAATCAGAATCGAAACCCACAGGTAATTTCTCTCAGGCATAACAGATATTTCCCTCAGGCGTACAAAGTTTCTCCCTCAGGAAAAAAATCTACTGCCCATAGGCATGATAGGAGTTTCCCTCAGGCTAAATAGAACACTATCCTTATGCTAAATAGAACACTGCCCTCAGGCTAAATAAAACACTACCCTCAGGCACAAGTAACCGGGCCGAGCCCAATGTATAAACAAGAAATTTATAAAAAATTACTCTCAAGGAAATTCAATATTCAATATAACAATGGCATACCCTCGGATATCCTAGCCAAACGGCTAAACAGAGGAACGCACCCCCAGGGTGGTCTTGGATCCAAGCAGTGATCCCAAACAGCAGTTTTACAGTTACATTAAATTACCTATACAATTATAGATATTTAACAGCCAAGGCCATAGCCATACGACACCCCGAACATGGGTTTCTAGCAAAATGGTACACCAAACACATAGCAGTTGTAATTTAAACACTATACCACCTACCTCTATCTCCCCTGATCAGTATTCGCGAATGACCCTCCCTGAATCTTCCAAGAACGATGTCGATATAAGGTAAAATAATTCTCTTTCAAACATAAATAACTTCCCTTAGATGAATAATTGGTATGAATGGCTCACGGAGAGGGGAGGGCTTACCCATACGGTCCCAACGTCATCGACGGAGGCAGAATCGGATTCCCGATGTGCTGTCGGGAGATCTCCAAAGCAATGGGCGTCCTACTGATCTTCAAAATGAATTCAAAGCCTCCTCTGTCAAAATAGGAGGCTACTGCCTATTTTAAGCCAAAAAAACAATTCACCCACTGTGTACTACTGATTACACAGCGTGTACTTTTCATTTTTTACTTGTTACTTTAGCGTCTTCTTTCCACCACGACACTGTTCATTTGTTGACATGAGTACACATCGTGTATTACTTATTACATGGTATGTGTTGTTGCTCAGCTGGCCACCACCTTACTATTCTCCTGCCGACTGATTACACGGCGTGTAAACCCCAAGTACACGGCGTGTAGTCAGTTTTTACACCCATTACTTCCAACAGGCCTACACGCCCTGTGTACTCATCCCACACGGCCAAAGTACACGGTGTGTGAAAAAGTACACAGCGTGTAGTCACAAAATTTTTGATTTTAGCCATTTCCCTTATTTTGTCAAAAACACTTTAGTAAAAAAGGAAAAGAAGAAACTCGTACCTCAAGAATAAGAACCGGGTTCTTACCATTTCATGAATGAATATGTAGTGGAATGATCTTCTTATCCATCATAATTATCTAAATCAGGATCTAAAACTAGCTAAGATCACCACTAATGACTCTTATCAAATTATGTTAAGTTATTTAGGTTACTCTTATGATTTTCTAGATAAACATTATATTTTTTATGAGTATTAAAAATGGATCTATTGATTATTATGCTCCATGACTTTATCATTTTCACCTTATTGGAACTTAGTTACTCTTATGAAATCTCTATCGAACCTTACTTATTATTACATCTATCATTTTTTCTAGAGGATACATCACTTTACAAATTATATTTATAAACCTTACATAACTTCCACTAACCCTTATAAAATTCCCATGACCCTTATGAAACTTATTGATGACCTTATGGGATTATCCAAGTTAACCTTACAAACAAAGGGTACTTTCATGCCTTTTTTGAATTTTAGAAAACTCGAAACTATTAAATATTATAAATAAAGGGTTTTTGGAATGTAAATAATTTTTATAATCCAAATGTATCTAGGATATTCCCAAAAATATTAAAATTACTCAAACCTTACAAAATACCAACAATATTACTTCTGAACCAAACATCCATATATCCTATCTTCCATTTCCAAAACATCTAATAATATGACCTCTAAACAAACGTCTTATCATTCTCTGGATCAAATCCTATAATAAATATATCATTCTCAAAATCCATCAACCATATCTCATTCTTCATACGTAACACCGTGTCTTCTCATAATATAATTCATGCATTTTTCATCCAATTAACAAAATGTATTATCAACTAATTTATAGTATTATCAACAAATCCAACACACAACCTATTGGTTTCAAAATTATCCCCCTTTGGATTATTTTGACAATATTATTATTAAACCAAAAACCAAATCCTCTTTTTATCCCACTTTTTTTATGAAATTAAATGTGTATTTTCTATTGATAATTTTCTTTTCATCTTCTTATCCTTTTGGTTTCTCTAGTTTACGCTTTAAGATCATGATCCCCCTCCACCAATTTATCTCAACTTCATAGGGGTAATCCATAGGTCTTCACTATCCCTTTATTAATAGAATTATTTTTCGAGATATTCCACATGTACTCCATAAAGATCTAGTGGGGAATGGTTGAATCAAAATAGTGAGATTTTACACTCTCCCTTTTTTATTCGCATCCTTTTCAATCCATTCAGTAAAGGTCCCTCCACACTTCACGGTTTATAAATCATCATTCTAAAAACTACCTGATTTAATAAACATTTATATCTATCCACAACAACTTAAATACCATATTCTATCCTTAGTTACTCTTATAGATGTAATTTTTTGATACTATTAGTCGTTTCCACTTGTTAGACAAAACACTTGTCCATTATCCACATAACCACTTTTTTATAGAAAATAATACACTCATTAGTTGAAAATAATTCATTATTTTTACCCTTTTAAGAACTATAAACCTTTCATAAACAACTAAATTAATTCCAAAAATTACTTTGTGTGAATTAAGCACTTATCATTAAGTTATTTATAAATCCCCTATGCACTGAGTTGGAACTCTGTCTCAGAAGAAAGATTTTATCCAATAACCTCAAAGTTATCACTCTCACAAAACTACCTCCTTAAATGATAGAATATTTTGTTTTTCATATTTTACACATCCTTTGATTTCAAAATTACTCACACAGATAAAAACTTCAATAGATAAGAAATAAAAACACCAAGATGTGATTTTTACCATGAGTTAAAATAATCGATATAAATTATTAATAAAATACTACTTCTACCACCTAAACAACCTTTAAATCATTATTTATAACTCACCATGAGTGTCTCCATTTTATAGCTTTATATTTGATATTTTATTAAATTAAATGATTTTATTTTTTTAATTTCACCTTCATTCAGTATAATTTAGTGACTTTTCACAAAATAGTTGATACCACCATTGTTTTTAAATAAACAGATAAACATGAAGTCCATGTATGATTCAATTTCATAAATTTTATTTTCTTAATATTAGTGTTTATATACCACTATAAATATAGTCTTATTTAACTTTTTGAATAATAGATTAATCTCAACACCACTTAATAATTTAGGTGAGTCTTTCACGTTATTTTTTATTCCATATCATTATCTTCATCATTGGTACATTTCCATCTTGGAATACAACTTAAAGATTCATCCATTTAAATGAAATATTTTAATTAAAACAAATTTTTTATTCAAATTTATCTTTAAACCCCTTCGATATAACTTTTTACATTTATTTTATTTCATTATAATTACACATTCTAGCTCATACACCTATTCCTTTAGCATAATCACCCCATAGATCATATCTATCACCTAAGGTTGGACCAATTCAAATAATATTTAAATATATTCTATAAATAAGGAAAGGGGTTCCTATGTAATCCTCAAATGTAGGAATGTGGTTAGTTATCCTGAACCAAACCCTTGTCTTTAACCTTTTTCTAATTCATTTTAGTTGTTTTTCTTTTCATAAAAATTTTGAGAAATTAAATAAATACGCATTATTTAAAATTTTCCATCTTCTGTGGTCTAGGTCCAAATTATAATGTAATACTAATCCCACTTATACAAGTTTATTATTTTGATGAAACTCCAGGGCCCCATTCTTCATTATTCCTCTGATATATGATAGTTTTTACTCCGAATTTCACTTCTTTAATCATGGTATGATTTGTGAAAATAATAATTCATTATTTATGTTTTCAGTATTCCACATAAATTAGGTCCACCTTGAAATTTGTTTATCCATGGTGATTATTTCTCTAAGTTTACATCATTTTTCCTCAAAAATGGAGAAGGTTATAACTTTTCCATCTATACCTGCTTAATTTTTTCGAGAGGGTTATTATGAGTAAGCCACAATTAGTTCTTGGTGCACCTTTAATTGTGCTATTTGATTTTACTCTGAAATAGAAAAAAAATACATCAACATATCTTCTTCAAACATAAATCATCTAATTTTATGTTATAGAAACATAGGATATCCTTATGGATTCTTTTATTCTTATCCCACTACATTATCATTCTTTATGACCATATTTTGTGAAGATAAAAAAACTCGCATTTAAATAATACCTTGTGTTTTCACCTCTCAACTAAGCTGTTGATACAGTAGAAATTCCTCTACAAATGAGCCATTTTTCTTCTAGACACACACTAATGGTGTTTCCCAATATTCCAAAAAAACTAGAATTTTTTTGCTACCCTCTTTTCTGAATATTTTCTCTTGAATTATTCAAAAGTATTCATTATTTTTACACCAAATCAAAACCTTACTTCAATTTATTATTTTGGAATCCTTAGAGTGAATCTAAATTTTCCCTTTTTCACTTTGAGGATCTGAGATATAATTCAAGATCCATGATATTCTCATCTTTATCATTAAAATATATTGCCATATCCTTCATCCTTGATAAATATTATATTTCAAATTTTACCCTCTACTCAAGTTGTGACTATAGAGAAATAATTATATATATTAATTCATTATTTTTAAACAACTCTTTTCTAATTTCATATAAAATTGCTTTAAGTAAGTCACTTTACCCTTTCATTTTTTCACTCTTCTTCATTATATCTACATTGAAGGTTGTCTCTACTCTACAAAATATTTTTTTTATCTTTAGATAGGTATTATATGGATGAATATTCCACTTGATTAATGACCTCCATTTTTTCATCCTTCTTAAGTAAGGATTGGATATTATCATGGATACTACATGAACAAACTCCAAATTGAAAACATTTTATAGTTTTCTTATCAAAAATGGAACCTCCACTTATATCAATATTTAGGTTAAAATATAAATTTCTAAATTTCCACACATTCTTAAATATTTATAAAATAATTTTTAATAATAAGATCATAAGTTTTTACCTTATTTTCAATATTTTTCTTCCCATGTACCTTATTTTTATTCTTCTTCTTCTTGTTTCCTTTTTTATATAGGGAATCCTTAACTAGAATATTTTAACAATTTCTTATCATGATTGTATTTTCAATATTATATCTGTCTAGTCTCTATAATCTTTTTGTTTCCAATGACTCTGCATCAATAACTTCAAAGTTTTTTGACATTTCAAAGGTAGTATCATAGTGAGTGGTTTTCTTATCAATTTCATTTGATAATAATATAACTATGGGTTTTCTATCCTAGAATAACCAAATATATAACAATGTTTTTAAGTTAGCAACTCAGAGTATAAATTCTAAAAGCTCTTTTTTGTAAGGCAATGGAAACATGAGAATCACCTTTTTTCTAATGATCAAACTGTTACCATTGAATAATGGTTTTTTCATCCTAAAATCCATGAATGAACCAAATACAAAATAATATTTTGTGATTAAAAATCAAGTTAGAACATTTTGGATGTATTAAAACCTATTTAAATCCAAGAAACACATAGAGGGGTCTGAATCATGGTGTTGGAAAATTTGAACTTATTCTTTCACTTTTTTATATTTTTTGTATCTTTTTATTATGTTAGTAATAAATGTGTTCAAACTTTCACTATTGATGGATCTCTCATCCAAATATAAATATATATATATATATAGTAGTGTAAATAATTCATAGTACAAGTGGATTTTACTAATTCACTACAAAGGTCTATGTTCAAGTAAAACATGTCAGAAATGTGTTGATGTGTCAAACCCCCACCAACATACTAGTTTGGTAGATAAAAATTTAGTCATGGTCACTCCATACCATTGATCACATCCATAAAATATTGTCTCTTTTTCTCACTACCCACTAAATCCACACTTCCTTTACTTGGTAAAAGAAGTTTCAATATGAATCCAAGGGTTAATCCCTCTTCTTCTATTCTATGCAGTAATTTAGGAAAGGTCATAAATAGTTTATAGACATGTGCGTCTCTCCATGATCAGAATTATAAGTATAACTCTGTTCAAATTCATTACTAGTTATATTCTTATTTAATATCCACATTCAATACTCTCTATTTATTCCAAAAAATATGATTATTCTCTTACTGTGGTAAACTTACTTATGACATCCATATCATATTGTAGTAGAACTTTCTCTACTATGGATGTGGATAATCCAACAATGTAATTATCTTGTTTCACTCCTTTTTTTATGACCAAATTTGGAAGGTGAAATCATCCTTCCTTCAAGAATTATCTATTTCAATAGAACTATATCTTTCAATGGAACTCTTATCTGAATTTCTTCCTTTATTATTTCTCTAAACCAAATGTTTTAGTATGTTCCACTTCAAATTTTTATCTTAATGATAATAATTTCTCAATAGTTTTATTGTCTATATTTTTTTCATTATAGTTATATATTTTTAAAAACTTAATATAAAAATTACTAAAGATATTTTCCATAATATTAATCTAAAATCCTTTGTGAAAACAGAAAAAAATGAAGTCCGCTTTTTTATTTCTTCAATAATATTCATAGAATAATGTGAATAATATTTCTATAATATTTTACATGCGGTTTTCCCTATTTTATTCCTTAGTCAAATATCATGAATTAATCCCCCAACACATTTCTCTTTTTCCCTAATAACTCCCTACTATTCTAGGATTATCTTAATATGTTTTTCCATAACATAATGGTCTTTAATCCTTCACAAAATTCCCAAGTATATTTATTCAAATTTTATTGAAATATTAATTATATATTATGATTAATAGTATAAATCTTAATCCAAGTGTTCTACTGTAATTTTTTTCATGCATGTAGATATAGTATAATGACATAAGTATCTGAATCAAGGTATATAACTGGTTTATGTTTACACTAATGAATCATGTGATATTACTTCAACAAATATAGTTTAATTTTGTTATTTTCAAAAGGTCTTCAACATTTTCCCAAATTAATCTTATAAAATTTCCTAGTTTACTCTAAAATAGCATGTTTTTATCCTTTTCAACTACTCGACAATTGGATACTTCTAAAAAATATCTAATTATACTTATAAATTCATGTCTCTTCTATTTTTAAATATAACGTGTCACCCTTACGAAATATGATAATGACCCTTAAGAAATATCTATTAACCCATAAAAAATTCAATAAACATTTCAATGTATATTAATGACTATTATGGGATTCACCATATTACCCATACACACATTGGGTATTGTTATGCATTTCATTAATTAAGAGAACACTGAGATTTTTAATCTTTAAATTATATGGGATTCATTACTTAGATAGTTTATAGAATTTTAGTATAACTATATATTCCCAAAAACATTGTAATTTACACTAGAATTCAAAAATACGTAGTGGCCCTCTTCTAAACCATGCTTCCTGGTATTTGATCTTTTATATTCAAAACATATAATAATTTATCCTTAAGATAGAATTCTAGACCTTCTCTTGCTCCACTCTAAAAATACATATATCATCATCCATCTTCATCATCTTCTTCTCATTATTCATACAAGACACCATGTCTTTAGAGAATATTATTAATGTAATTATCAAAACTTCCATAATAAGAATTTTTAACAAATCAGTTGTACTATTAAAAATCTAACACACAAGATCTGGGTTGAAACATTCTCTCCATTTTTCTTTTTTTAAAGTATTCTTATGAAACATCAAACTAAATCCTATTTCTCTAATACTTTGATAATAAAATAAAAAGGTTCTTTTATATCCATATTTTATTTTTATCTTCTTTTCCTTCAAGTTTCACCAATTTTATCTTTAATGTTTCTCCCAATTCCATCTAGGACTCCCCCGAAATGTCTCTAGTACGTAGCTCCATATTTTGAGATAGTATTCAGTTTAAGGAAACCAATTGTTGATTATGTCACCTCTTTCCATTAGTTTTTGGTATCTAGTAAATAGAACAATTGATTCTATAGTTGTTAAACATGAACTTCATTTATGTTTCTTCTTTATCATTTTTTTATTTTTTATATTAGTTCCTAGATACCATTAGAATCATAGTATAGTAACATGTTTTGAATAAAAAAATCAATTTAACACTAGAAAATACTTTAAGTGGGGCTTTGACACCATTTTTTTATTCAATATTAGGATCTTTATCATTGGTACTTCTCCATAACTCCATTCACCCTATAGATTATTCCTTGTAAATCAAAATAGTTTCTTAAAACAACTTTCTAAGTCATATTTATCTATAAAAACCTTTGATATCACTTTTTAAAATTATTTTATTTCTAAAAAATCACAAATTCTAGCTCATACACCTATTAATTCTGTATAATCACCCATAGATCATAACTAATCCTTAAGTTTTCAACACATAATATGATGGTTAAATACATTTAATACATGGAGATAAGGGTACATCTAAAATCATCAAGCTAGGGGAAGATTTTTGTTATAATAAAGTATCCTTTTTTCTTTAACATTCTATAAACCCCTTATAGTGGTCATTCTTGACATACCAATTATATAGAATTCACTCTATATGTTATATTTTTAATTCACTATATTCTTTAGTTTGGTTTCCCCCCAATTGTACATGTTTCTTATTTTGATGAAAAACCAGTTCACCTTTATTCTTGCTACTATCTCCATATAATGTTTTTCCATCCAAAATTTTCCTCTTTACTTGTAGAATGTTTTGTGCACCCACTATATGATTATTCATCACGAAACAACCCTGATAACCTGGTATCCTGATACCCGATCTGGTCCCAAAATATCATAAAGGAGTTTACTTAACCCCATGGGTTTGTAACTAGCACCTGGAATCATACAAGAACTAGTGGGAATCATTTTTTCAAAAAATAACATAATAAAAAAGATACAAGTCATTATGATCAAACCTCTAAAGGGATAAAGTACCATAATAAAATAGGTAAAACAAAACCAAAATTGTACATCATCAAAATATATAACATGTACCAAGGTAACCTCAAAGGCAAACCCATGTAATAGGTGTTTTACATTTCCATGGGTCACCTCTATCACTCAAATCCTGAGAATCAAGTACACACACCTACTCTAAATGGTGATTTCCCTTTTATTGTACCTTTCATATGATAATCTACAAATTACCAAAGTCGAAGTTAGGGTGTGATATAAATAAACCAATATGGTCTTTCAAATTTTTCCATAATAAATTTCAAAAAAATAAACCATATATTCATTCAATTTAAATAAAGAATGGAATGGCATGGAAATTACTTATTTTCCATAAAACATGATTTAATAATCCATAGATGGGAAAATATATCAAAATAGGCTTAAATAAACATTTATATAAATCATTTGGGATGAATAAAATAGTTCAAAATAAATAGAATGTAATCATCAAGTCAACATATCATATAACCATGTATTAATCCCTACGGTATGTTAGTTTCTAGAATTTGGGTCCTCCCACATCTCATTTACAAATACATATCAAGATAGGTTTTCACACTCAACATCAACACCCCATTAGGGGACCCATTACAAGAAATAAATATAAACCAGATTAGGGGAGCCCATAATGGTGAATCATGATGAACTTGGTTTAGTTATTGTTGTCATTTTCAATCCATTTTCAAGGATTCCAAGTCCTAGAGTGCATGTCTTAATCTTCTACTAAATATCCATACTCACATGCGCTTCAATAAATCATTTATGTATTCATGGAGAAATCATTCATTTCAAATAAATTTATCATTCCCGATTCAATTTCCCAAATTCATTTTTAACATGGGTTTTGGATTTCAAAAAATATAATAGGTTCTCGTTAAATTCTATCCTTTTCAAAACCTATGTTAATTTAATCTAATTTTCTAAAGAATTAACATTCAATAATTTTTCAAATTAATCAATCAAATAAATATATAAAATCAAGACTTATTTCAGAAATGCATCCCATAATTTCAATATCATTGAAATTGGGGTGCTTTCTCAATTTACATTCAATTTCAAATAACATATAAAATCAGTTTAATTCTACTTTTAATAAATTAAAAACACATTTCAAAACAATCGAGAAATTTAAGGTTTCAATTATAAGTATAACTCATATGGACCCACCTACAATTAATCATGGAAACAAAATAACGCATGTATTAGGAATCCCAATGAAGATAAAGGTGAAATAGATCAAGAAAACAAAACTAGAATCAATATCCATAAAAATATATATTAGATTCATCAATAACATGATGATATATCTCTCTATAAGGAAGACAGAATAGGATATTAGAAGAAACCAAAATAGAGGAGATCCACTTACCCAAAAAAGATTTAATGCAATAACTAGAGCTTTAATATGAAATGAAAAAGGGATCAGGGATTCAATTTTACCACATGAGAGTCTTAAAGAACCATGGAATTATATTATGGTCAAAATAGAGTTATTAGAATCTTAAACAGGTGTCCCAATATTTTTAATTAACTTTTTTTTGTAAATAAAAATAGCATGCATGGTTTCTTAGAGAGGCCACATGGATAGTAATAATTGTTTTCTTTAATCGTGAGCCTTATCTAGGATACATGAATGGGTGAATTGTTTGGTAATGTTGTTACTTTAACTGTGCATCAACCATGTAATTCCCACAATCCGAAGGTTCATGGTTTATACTAGGTCTTGTCGCATATTGGTAAACCTGTTCACCAACCATGCATTTCCCCATGAGCTTCCATTTTTTTTTGAAAACGTTATAAAATGATCCCAAAGAAAGACCCTATCAAAACATAATAAAAACAAGGGTCAAGAATTACGAAAAAGTAGATAAAAAGATGTTATATCCTCCCTACCATAAACACTTTTTATCCCCAATGTTCTTATAAAGATGATTCAATATCAAATTGATGATTCCACTACTCTCTCATTAGTTCCACATGCTCCCAAGTCTCATGCGAATCAGAACCATGTTTTCAAAGCATATGGACCAAAGGTATCATCTTTCCACAAAGAACCCTTACCTTAGAATCAATAATATTTACTGGATGCTCAGTCACAGATAAGTTGCATTCAACATCAAGATCTTCAATGCTTGGGACATGAGATGGATCAGAATGTTACTTTCTGAGGTGTGATACATTAAAAATGTTATGGATAAAAATAAAATGTAATGGAAGTTCCAAATGGAAATCCACTTTTCTAACCCTCTTAAAAATCTCCAAAGCAACCACAAACCTCAGTGAAAGCTTTACCTATTTTATAATACATATGGGACCGCAACTGAGGTGAAACTAATAAGCACACCTATCCACAACTAAAAACTTCAATAGTCATTGAGGATGATTATCATAGTATTTATATATTCCATGGGGTGTCAACATTCTCTAATGAAACAACTAAATCCTCACAATCATCTCTTAGAGAAAACTCAATAAAACCATGTAACTTTAACCAATATATTACCAACATAATGGATATAAACAAGTTTGGACATAAAAGGCCTCAAAATAAGATATTATGATAGTAGACTCAAAACTGTTATTGTATAAAAACACAACCACTCCCAGATAGAAATCCTAAGCTCCATCCATGTTAAGAATGCAAGAACGTAGCATTTCTTTAATAATATATATTACACACTCTATATTCTCATCTTTATGTAGATGATATATTTTGTTCAAATATTCTTGAGATCTCAGTGCCTCATGGAAGCCTCTCCAAAATTGAAGTGAAATGGGGATCCCTATTAGAGACTATAGTGGATGGAACTCTAAGAAATATGATAATCACCGACACATACAGATGTTCCAAGCCCTCAGATTTTATTTTACCCAAAATGGGTATAAATTTATATAATTGTTTCAATATATCAATCACCACATATATTTCAGTCATACCTCAATGGTTATGGGAAAACCTATCCAAAACATTCCATAGAAATATCATCCCACATCCAATTTTGAACTGGAAGGGGTTAAAACAAACTTGATGGTCTCTGGTTCGCATCTTTAACCTATTGGTTGGTATAATAATCAGAAAAAAAATTCAACGATCTCTAAAATCATACTTGTACACCATAATCATCTCTTCATATCATAAAACATCTTCATGGTTTCGAGGTGCATTACACATTGGGAATTATGGAAATCACCCATCATGGAGTTTCTCATACAAAATGGTAAAATGTACCAGTTCCAAAAACCTAGGATACTCTCTTAATATAATGACCCCTCATAAATTATCTCCCCACCAAAAGTAGATTCCCCTATTATATATAATTTATCATCAAACTTATGCTTCTGAAGAATCCTCTCGAGAAGATACCAGGTCAACTGCACTCTTTCCAAAACAACCTCAATTTCATTCTCTAAAACTCCTAAATTAAAATAATCAAATAGATCAATTATATCACAATATTATTTTTATTATTTCTTGGTTGGTTTTAGAAGTTTTCTACTCAAATAATTGGCAACAACATTCCCCTTACCGAGGGTGTACACAATGTCAAAATCAAAAGTCTACTAGTACTCCACTCAACACCTCTATTAGAGATTTATATATTTTTGAGAAAAGATATAACTCAATATTGTATAAATATAATAAATACTAAACCTTTCTATAAAAATATAGTGTCACTAACTTTTAAGAACATGCATCATAGCTATGAGTTCTAGGTCATGGGTTAGTTAATTTTTTTCACGTGGCATTAGCCTTCATGAAACAAAGGATACCATATGATCACCCTGCATAAGGATGCATCCCAAACCCAAACCAAATTTAACATAAAAGACCGCATATCCCTACTCGACCTCTAGAAGAGTTTGCACTAGAACATAAGTCATCAAAAAGTTCATCTCAAAAAAAAGAACTCCGACAATTTTCATCTCAAATGAACTTCACCCCTTCCAAATGAGATCATCCATCATAAAAAATATTTAACAAACCTATGGTAATACCCCTCAAAATCCAATAATATATTAATATCAAAAACATTGTAGAGTTTCTCCCATGCATAATAAATTTCACCTTCTCAGTATCAACAGAAATACCATGTTATGAAACCACAAGTCCCAATAATTTCACATCGCAAATCTATAAATTATAGTTTGAAATTATTGTGTAAATTCAGTGGATTATAAAGATTTCTAGAACTTCTCTCAAATGGAGCACATGATCCTACTTGATCTAAGAGTAAACCAAGATTTATTCCACAAATACAACTAAGAATGATTCTTTATAGTCATGGAATATTCTATTTATCAACGCTAAAAAACTATAGTGGAATTGTTTTAACCAAATGGCATAATAAGATACACATAATGACCATACCTACTTCTAATGGGGGTATTTTGAATGATAGATCCATTAATTATCAATGGGTGATGACCAAATTGAATATTGATATTCAAAACCACATTATCCCTTTTAACTATTCAAACAGGTCATCAATATTTGGAAACAAATATTTGTTCATTATTGTGACTCGATTGAGTTTTCAATAATCAAATCATAGGTGAAGTGTTCCTTCAGCTTATATTGTAAATTTTATAGTTTCTTCCTAAGGTTACAAGATCATGCATATGAAATCATTCTCTAGAAAATCATAAACCTAAGATTTCAACTCTTTTAACTCCATTAGAACCATATGGTAAGATGGAATAGAAACTGGATAAGTACTATATACTAAATCAATTGGAAACTATACTTATTATATAGGTGGAATTCCAGAGAAATTAGAAGAAAAAAACATTTGGAAACTTTAAGAAAACTCAAGTGAGTTCATCACTCAGGTTTTCTCACTCCAAGTCAAAATAAAAAAAATGAAATTAACCAATGTATCTCTTAAAATAAGGTTTTTTCCTACTAAATATCGGGTCTCATTCTCTACAAAACACAAGAAACACCCCATGGATCATATTATAGGGTACCCACTGAAGGTAAAAATCAATTTGGGCCTTATGATAAATCATTCAATCCATCCTGAGAATAACATTGAGATGTTTCATGTTGAAAACCAGAAAAATATAGGTCATCTCAATCTTCGATAAATATAAAACAAAAATAGGAAAATGAATACCCCACACTCTCTTTATTCCAAGGGGCATATTAATATCCAACACATAAGACAATGATCCATGGGAATATTCATAAAATTTAAAAATGGGTCGATATAAATGGTTGAGACACACTAGTGGAAAATAAATTAAACAATAAAAATGAAGTTATTATGATGAAACATCTCATAGTAATTGGACCCACATAATAATCCTCTCAAGACTCTTCTACTATGTGATAAGGCTTTATCATGGGTGATTTTGGATGGAACACCTTTCTTATTGAAGAATCTAATTAAATCATGGTAATTTTTGGTGAATATGAACTATTCCACTATACGGATCATAAATATATGGATGAACTTCTATAAGTGTCCTGAAGGACCACAATAACTAAAAATCTTCAATGCCTCCATAGAAACCCACTTTTAATTACCAACCATACCACAATAAAATAAAGTAATGGAGCCTCTTCCCAGAACTATAGGAGTTTTGGATGACAATTGATATCAGTAACTATTATGAGACTCCATATAATATCACTTTAATTTAAATGAACTAACAGAACAACCACTAGAGAAAAGGGAACTCCCGTCAACCTAACTTACCAAACAGGTAAATCTTAGCCATCAATGCTCTATCCTACATTTTAGTAAATGTTTTGATCATAAAAATTAAGACCTTGGGTCATAGTTCATCATAAAGACCCATCAAAAAAACATTAATCCTTTATTTTCCCATTTTAACCACCACTAAAGTGAACTAAACCTGATCAACAAAATGGTTTGTGTATTATGTTACGATTCCATCACCCTTTCGGAGGTTGATAAACTCTATATAATTTTCCAAGAACATCAAATCAAGATAAAAATTATAAGTGAAAATAACTGTAAATTCCTTCCACCATTATCCCTCATGTTTCTTCACCATATCCGTTGAATCTCATCATCTTATGATTGAACCTTCTAGCTTAAAGGTTCCACACTTTACCTTTTTCCAATCAGGAATTTATAGGAAACAATTTAGTATTCACTAACCAATACTCATCCTCTTAAGGATTCTTAGACACTTGTAAAGTTTGTGGATTCTGATGAATAAAATCGTGTGTATGATTCTAGGATTAAACCTGTTGAGGTTTCGTTACTGGATCCTAAACGGGAATGGTCTTAGATACATATCCTAGAGCTTGGAAAACACGCACCACTCTCTCAACATTGTTCTAGTCCACTAGAGGATTATCCAACTACATTTCACCAGTATAGTATTAATATTCCTTATTCAAACATATTATCAGAATAATGATTCTACAGAACATCAAAAAAACACCTAAAAATCATTGAGGATGCATAGATCACCAACTAAAACCAGAGACATAGTAATATCAATTATGTTATGTATAATTCATGACTGAGATTTCAATATAATGAAATCAAAATAAGGTAAAATAATATAAGCAAATCAAAACATTCCTCAATGTCACTTTTCCAAAAAACCCATGGTGACTAAAGGCTCATTATGATGAGAGTTGGTTAGATACTCATTCAAAACTACCTAAAAAGTCCCATTAATCCTACCTCCTATCTAGCAGGACAACCTAAACTATATATTAACATCAATGTAATATTCATAACCTACATATGATACCACCTTGTAATGAACCATCCTAGATACCCTAATATAATGATACCCAAGATGATCTTTACATGGTATAGTGGGTGTTTTGGATCCCCTTGTGTGGCGTATATAACCTAGAATTATAGATGAACAAGTGGGAATTATTTTTTCCCAAAAAAAGGGTAGTAAAAAGATACAAGTCTATATAATTAACACTAAAAGGAAGAATGTATCAAAATAAAATAGGTAAAATAATACCCAAACAATATGTAATAAAAAGACACAAAATCTTCCAAGATATGCTCAAAGATAAACCCATGTAATAAGTGGATCACATATCCTTTGGTCACCTACATCACTCCATGTCCCAAGAATCAAGTACACCAACATCCTCTAAAAGGAGATTTTCCTTTTCTTGTATCTAGCATAATATAATCTACAAACACCTGAAGTAAAAGGTAGGGTGTGATCTAGAGGTACCAGTATAGTCTCACGAACTGTTCCATAATTAATTCCTTTATAATAAATAACATATTCTTTCAATTTAGATAAAACATGTGGTTCCATTACATGTTTTCTTTATATTTAAATCATATATGGTTTATTGTTATTGGAATAAATTATAGAAGACAAGGTGAGACCCTACTGGGGTGTTTATATCACACCCTACCTTTTCCTTTGGGTATTTTTAGATTATCTTATTCCATGTCCCAACAAAGGGAAGTACCTCTTTAATGAGTTCAGTGTGATTGATTATTGAGACTCAGAGTGATGGATGTGATTGGTGTAGATGTGATCCACCTGTTTCAAGGTTTTATTCTTATGATTACCTTGGAAGATGTTTTGTATTTTGATGATGTACTATTTGGGTATTATTTTACATGTATGACTCTATTACTCTCTCCCTTTAGATTTTTGATCATACTAACTTGTATATTTTTTCACGAAATGTTTTGGGGAAAATTGTTTTTCACTTATTATTATATTATGACAGGTGATAGTAGAAAACATGTGTGGATCTGGAATACCCTTTGGGATATGTCAGGACCAGCTTATGTATTAGTGTACCAGGGTATCTAGGGTGGTTCCTGGAATTATTCATGTTTTATTTCTTCAACAGATACTAGATACACCTTTAAAATTTTCATCCTTGGTGAATGTTTCTCTCGGTGTGATTCCTTTTTCCCCACAACTAGAAAAGCTTCCACATTCTCCTTATATGATTTATTCCACTATTTCCAAGAGTTTTCTATGAATAATCCACAGTTTATTCATGGTTCACCTTTAATTAAGCTCCATAATTTCCCTTATAAATAGTAAATATTTTTTCTAACTCAACTGATCTGTTTACAGAATAATTCCACTCCTTATATGTCATGGGAAAAAATGATATCCTAATGACTTATTTGATTTTATCACTACAACATTGTATTTATATATGACCATAGTTAGTGCATATAATATATATCTTGATAAAATCATGAATTTTTTATTCACCTCTCAATTGATAGGTTGATACAATATAAATTATCCTACTGGTTATCACTTTGGATTCTAGACATACACTCACAAAGTGTCCCAATATTCGATAAAATATAATTTGATCACTAACCTATTTTGTGACTCAATTACCTTAAATTATTTAAGATTCTTTATTTTTTTTATAGATTCTAGATTTTGAAAAAATTTTAATTCTCTTATTGAGGCTTATATGGAAGGAACCATGGGATTATCTTTTCCCTTTTAGAATAAAAACATTAATTCAAGATCCTTGATATTGTTATCTTTATATTTTGATTTTATAACCATATCCTTCATCCTTGAGATATATTATATTTATTATTTTATTCACTACCTATGTTTTTTATTCATATGATTAATCTTAGCTTTAAATTAATTCTCTACAACTGTCTCTATTCTTATTTCATATTAAATTTCTTCAACTAAGTCAATTTTTACTTTCACCTTTACACCCAAATTAATTATATATACATTCAAGGATGACTCTAATATCCAAAATTATTTTTAATCTAAGTATAGGTATTTTATGAATTTATAGTACACTTAATGAGTTATATCTATTATTTATCCTTATCATGTAAGGATCATATCTCAAAATTTTTATTGCACGAAAAACCTCCAGATTGTAAACTTGTTGTGATTTTCAATTAAATAATATAATCTCGACTTATATAATTCTCTAGAGGGGTATTTTCAATCTCATTTTTGTAATAACATTCCAAAAATAATATTAAAATAATGTTTATAAATAATATCATAAAGGTTTTGCTCAGTTTCAATATTTTTCTTTGTAATAATCCAATATTTTATTAATGAAAATTCCTATTGATCTAATTAAATGTCATATTATGTAATATGTTTATATAACATATGCACTTGGTTTTATGTTTTTGAATTTAAAATACCATTAAGAATTGTGAATGTTCCTAATATAACCATTTAAAAGTGATGACATGATTAGTATAAATATAGGGCTTTAACAAATCCAATTTAATCAGACAAAGGAAGCGATGGCCTCATCCAGAAGACTTTCCCCATATAAATCTCCTTTTTCAGAGCTCATAAAGAAGGTGTAATCATTTTTATTTGCTCTTGACCAAGCCCAAGTCGAGAGTCAACATGATATGCTTGAATGGAACCACCTATGGGAGAATATGAAGTTGATAGAGATTACCACCCAAGCGATGTTATCCGAGTCACCCCAAGAGTCTGTCACAATCACACACCTTACCCTTAAGTCCTATGACAGTTTTATAAGGGGTTTCTAACAAGACTATAGCACTATGAGTATGTGGATTATTTTTTTGTATAATAAAAATATACATTCATTTTATTATTGTTACTTTGTAAATAATTTTTAAGCAAAAATAGTATTTTTAGTTAATATCCAACTAAGGAATCTATTTTGACGAATTAATGGATTTTTGACTTAAATAATATATTAATAAAATATTATTATTATTATTAAATTAATTTTTATTAAATATAAATGAATGTATAATTTTACGAATGCAATTGTAATTTTTATTAAGGTTTGAAAGTTGTTTTTACCAAACCCCGTGATTTTTTTATAAATGTTAATTTTTATTTTAAAAGTAAAAATTCAAATATTGATAAAATTATTTAGAAAAAATTAATATTATTTTTGGAATCAGTAAATCTAAATTATCCAATGGCGAATCTTTCATAATTTTCTAACACAATCGAATTTTTGGGTAAAAAATTAAATATCTTTTAATTATATACTGTTTTTTATGAAATCATAATGACCCAATAGAGATGTAATAATATAATATAAAAATTATTATCATCCAATATATATTTTCTCATTAAAATAATGTTTTTTAGGTTTTTTTGATTTATTTTACAAAGCCTTAGTGGACCCTCCAAGACTTATAAACCATTTTAGCTTTTTAAATTGATTTCCTTGAGAGTGTGACTCACCTCCACAAAAGAAACCCTATTATTTTAAGAAGTTCATCCATTTTACATATAAAATATTTTTCTCCAATCCCCTTTGAAAAAAAACATGGGCAGAAACCATGGTATGGTTTGTGGTTCGGATTAGATTAATGTGTGGTGACCCAAACATAAATAATAAAGAATTCCCTCTGCTTTCCTATATAAACCCACCCATGATCCCACTTCCTCTTCACTCAATGACTTCAAAGCTAGACCAAAACCTTAAATCCTCTCCCTAGAATCCCCCCAATGATACACAAGCTCTCAAGAAGCCCCTCTCAAGCCCCCCCCCCCAAGCCTTTGGGATCACACTTCAATGTAAGGGATTTCTTCCTTTCTCATTTTATCCATGATTCTTAATATTGTCATGCCCTTTTATTTTCAATTATAAATGATGGGGTATGATTTAAAACCTCCCATATATTTTCCACTTTATTTTTTAATTATTAGATACACCTTTCTCCCTCATAGGTGCCTTCCATGTATACATGTTACCATGCTGAAATTCCGTAAGGAATTTATCTCTCCACATTTACATTCAAGTAATTATTTTGTATTATCAATATAAAATCCATTACCTATGTTGGGACATATATCCATATAAAACCCTTACTATCTATTTAATTTATATATGATGAGACACCACTTTCTCTCTCATCATCCATTTTTATGAATTCTTATGTCACACGGTTAGGCTTCCAAAATTGTACCACGATTTTCCAAGCCAATGTCATTGTGTAGTGAATACCATAACCATTTCTCTATCAAGGGTATTAATCCTTATTCTCATTTACTTATTGATTATAAATCTTCGTGTATTAATTCCAAATCACATTATCATGGAATAAATTATGATGAATGATTACATGTTTTATGATCCATGTGGCACACTTATGCATGAAATGAAATGTTTATAAAGGGTGTGCCCTGATAGCGCTCCAATGCATTGGGTAAAGTATAGTATCATAATAAGTCATGTGAAATGGGTACTGACTCATGATAATTCAAGTTGAATGTGGTTTTACTCATGCTTCTTGTGCAACGAGGGTTTACTCATGCTCTATGTGCAATGATCCTTAACCCATGATAATTCCATGTTAAGTGTTGTTGCCACATCTCCATGTTAAGATTATCATGCTTTATCATTCCTTTATTTTCATGTTTCTCTTGTGCCCCATTGATATCCCTATTGTCTAAAATGTATTTTATTCCTCATGTGATTCCATATTTATTCCCTTGCTGGGTTTTATATCTCACCCTTTTCTTATATATGTCCTCAAGTTATCCCATCTATTGTTAAGTACGAAGGAATGTTGTGGTCATGTAAAGGATTTTTTCAATAAAGATGTTGTATTTCATGTTTTATGATTTTATGTAATGGTCCCAATCCCCAAAGACACTATACCTCTCGATCTTCCATGTTGTATCAAGTGAATATTTAATGTAATAAATCATTTCTAAGTGTGTAATAAAAATTAGGGTTGTTATAGTTGGTATGAGAGGATAGGTTTAGTTATTTTTTGGGTTAGGATTAGAAAACCCTAGTGAAAGCCTTAGGAATAAGACTATGTATCATAAAAACATCCCTAAATTTTGCTGAGTATTGACTAAGTGGTTCATCAAGTAAATACATCCCTTTTGGATATGATCAAGTAGAGGAGGCTCTGGCATAGATGTACCTATGGTTGAAAACCCTGAAAACAAGTTTCGGGCTTGACCTGGGGTGCCCTGGTACACGACAACGGGCTTTTTTGCAATCTTGGTTATAAAAATCCCGGGGGATATGCTTCGGTAAATTCAAAATCTTAGTATGAACCATTATTAATGGAATTTAAAAAATTACCAAAGAATATATGTTAGTAAGTAGATAATGGATAACATAGATTCAAATATATACATTCATAAGTTAATGAAATAAAATCTATTTATAAGTCATTTTTTTGTGCTTGGATTTCCCATTATGTGTTACCCCTAACATTACTTTTATTCCAGCTGATGGTCGGTAATAGGAGGACTCAGGATAACAACTGATGTGAAGATAAATGTGATGACTCTTCTAATGAGTTAGACAATCCGATGGGAGCTGGAATCGCAAACTTTGTCATGATACTCTCTTAGTTAACTCAAGATTTGAATAGAAACGTGGTTCAAGAGGAATGTTCAAACACCCCTAAGAAAGAAAAAGTTGCTATTGAGAGATTCATGAGACAAAGGCCTTTTATTTTTAATGGATCATATGATCCCTCAATTGCTGAACTATGGATCAACTCCACTGAAAAGATCTTCTCCATACTTCAATGTTCCGAACAAGAGAAGGTTCTTCTAGTTTCTTATCATATGGAGGGTAAATCCAATCAATTTTGGATATCGATCAAAAATATGATGCCTCAAGAGGATATCGAGGCTTCGGAATGGAAGGATTTCGTAAAAATGTTATTTGATAATTATTTTCCTCAGACCCTCTGGCTTAAGATGGAAGTGGACATCCTTAACCTCAATAAAAAAAGATGACAAATCCACTGGAGAGTATGAGGAAAACTTCACAAGGCTTGCATGATACGCCTCTGTCTTTTTCATTTCCCTCTAATTTAAGGTTGACCTCTTCTTTGGTGGGTTAAAACCTAGCATGCGGAAATCCTTGATGATCTGTGACTTTGACAGCAATAAGGAAATTTTCTGATGTTCCCTCAAGGTCAAAATAGATATCAAAGAATCTCTGGGTTATCAGGGGTATAAGTAGAATAATGTGGACTTCAATTTTGGTGGTCTGATGGATAAATCCAATAGTGCTAAGAAAATCCATCACCCTGATTTCCAAAGGTGAAAAAAGAAGAACCCCAAAAAAAATTTGAAGGGGGTGAGGAAATGATTTAGGTGTGGCATAAAAGGGAACCTAGCCATTAACATCTAAAAATTGAAACTCAAGGCTGCAATAGAGGAGAGGAATGCTTCATTAGAACCACAAAATGTTTTTCATTACTTCAACTACAAATAACCATGGCACTTTCAAATCAGTTCCCCAAGCCAAGGGTTTTTGGAGGAAACCAACAACCTCCAAGGAAGCAAGGGTGAGCTTTTTCCATCACTATTGCCTAAAGGAACCCTGTCAATGAAGTGGTGATAGGTACACTTGTTATTCATTCAATAATTGTGATAGTACTTTTTGATTTTGGTTCCACACATTCTTTTTTATCATGAAAGTTTAGTAGAACAATCCCAACACCACCACAAATCATTAAAGTAAAGATGTCAGTGAGTATAGAAAATGGGGGAATCATTTCATCCCATGAATATAACTCCCCCCTGACATAGTCAGTGGATTGAACTTCCCAGAAAACCTTATAATACTCCCTCTAGTGGAATTTGATGCAATTATTGGCATGGATTTGCTTTCCTTATATAGATACAAAATAAATTTCCGTGGGAGGGAAATCACTCTCCGTATAGAGAATCAACCTGTGATTATGTACAAGTGCAAGTAAGAGGATGAATCTTCTTTAGCACCATCATCTTAAGAATGGATATCACTGACCTATATGCACAAGCGTATCTAGCTCAGATTCCTAAGTCTAAGGAAGAAACCTTCTTTGAAGACATGCCTACTGTGAGGGATTTTTCTGAAGTGTTTCCCAGGGAATTGTCTGGTCTTCTTCCTAGAAGATATGTTGAATTCTCAATTGATCTTATACCTAGGGCATTTCCAATATCCAGGACTCCATATATAATGGTCTTTGTAGAGAATGAGGAGATGAAGAAACAAGAACAGGAGAATCTGGATAAAGGGTTTATATGCCCAATTGCTTCCCCAAGGGGTGCACCAATTCTCTTTATCAAGAAGAAGGAAGGGTCAATGCGACTTTGCATCGATTATCACAAGCTTAAAAATCTCTATAAAAAAAAGTATCCTCTCCCATGAATTTATGACTTTTTCAATCATTTGTGTAGAGCACAATACTTATCCAAGGTGGATTTGTGGTCAGGATATTATCAATTAAGGTTAAAGAACGAAGATATCCCCAAGACTGCTTTTCATACAAGATATGGGCACTATGAATTCATAGTAAGGGGTTATGTAACAAGACCATAGCACTATGATTATGTGCATTATTTTTGTGTATAATAAATAATATACATTCATTTTATTATTGTTACATTGTAAACTGTTTTTTAAAGCACAAATAGTATTTTTAGTTAATATTCAACTAAAGAATCTATTTTGATGAATTAATGGATTTTTGAATTAAATAATATTTTCATAAAATATTATTGTTATTATTAAATTAATTTTTATTAAATATAAATGATCGTATAATTTTATTAATGAAATTGTAATTTTTATTGAGGTTTGAAAGCTGTTTTTGTCAAAACTTGTGATTTTTCGATAAATGGCGGTTTTTATTTTAAAATTGAAAAATAACATATTTATAAAATTATTTAGATAAAATTAATATTATTTTGGAATCAAGACTTTGAAATTATCCAACGGTAAATTTTTCATAATTTTCTGAGATAGTCAAATTTTTGGGTAAAAAATTAAATACCGTTTAATTATATAGTGTGTTTTATGACATCAAAATGACCCAATGGTAATGTAATAAAATAATAAGAAAATTAATTTGGGACAATATAACTTTTACCATTAAAATAATGTTATTTTAAGTTTGTTTGATTTATTTTACAAAGTATTAGTAGACCCTCCAATACTTATAAAACATTTTAGATTTTTAAATTCATTTCCTTGAGTGTGTGACTCACCACCACATAAGAAACCCTATTATTTTAATAATTTCGGATATTGGCCTTATAAAATATTTTTTTAGACTCCCCTTCGGAAGAAATAATTGGAAAAAACTATTGTCTAGTTTTTGGTCTGGATTAGTTTAAAGTGTGGTGACCCAAAACCAAATAATAAAGAATTCCCCCTCATTTCCTATATAAACCTACCCAAGCTCCCACTTCCTCTTAACTCAAAACCTTTGAAGCTAGACCAACCCCATAGCTCCACCCTCTATAATCCTCCCAAGTCTCCCCAAGCTCTCAATAATCCTCTCTCAAGCCCCACTCAAGCCTTTGGGATCATACTTCCAAGTAAGGGATTCCTTCCTTTCTCATTTTATCCAAGTTTCTCAATATTGTTATGCCCTATTATTTTCAATTATAAATGTTGGGGTATGATTTCTTACCTCCCATGAATAATCCTATTTATTTCTGAATGGTTATAGACCCCTTTCTCTCTCATCGGTGACTTCCATGTATACCCATTTCCATTAAGAAATTCCGTAAGAAGTTTCTCTCTCCTCATTTACATTCATGTAATTATTTTGTATTTTGAATCTAAGATCCATTACCTATTTTGGGACTTGTATCCATGTGACCCCCTTACTTCTGATTTCATTTATATATAATGATATTCCCCTTTCTCCCTCATCAACCATTTTTATTAATTCTTATTTCATGTCGTTATGCTACCGAAATTGCACCACGGTTTTCCAAGCCAATGTCATTATGTAGAGAATACCATACCCATTTCTCTATCAAGGGAATTTACCTTTTTGAAGATTTAATTATTGATTATAAAGCCTCATGTATCTATTACACATCCCTTTATCATAGAATTAATGATGATGAATGATTCCATGTTGTATGATCCATGTGGAACACATATGAATGAAATGAAATGTTTATGAAGGGAACACCTTGATAGAAATCCAATGAATTGGGTAAAGTATAGTATCAAAATACATCATTTTAAATGGTTGTTGACTCATTATAATTCAAGTGCAATGAGTTTTTACTCATGTATCATGTTCAATGAGGGTTTACTCATGCTCCATGTGCAATGAGCCTTGGCTCAGGCTAATTCTAGGATTAGTGTTGTTTCAACATCTCTAGGTTAATATTATCATGATTTATCAAGCCTTTATGTTCATGTTTCTCTTTTTATCCATTAATATGTCTATTTTATAACATTTATTGTATCCCTCATTTTATTCCATGTTTATTCCCTTACATGTCTTTATATCTCACCCTTTCTTATGTATGTCCTAAGGTTATCCCATGCAATGTTAAGTTCGAAGGAATTTTGTGGTCATGTAAAGAAATTTTTCAATAAAGAAGTTGTATTTAATGTTTTAAGTTTTTATGTAATGGTCCTAAGACCCAAATAAACTATACCCTTAGATATTTTCTGTTTTATCAAGTGAATATTTTATGTAATAAATCATTTTTAAGTGTGCAATAAAAATAAGAGTCGTTATATTCTTCCTGGGTACAATATTTTTATATTTCTTCTTCTTATTTTCTTTTATAATATGGTAGCCTTCATTATACTTGTTCACAAGATTCTTATTATGATTAGATTTAAAATATTCTATAGAGGTGGGTTTTGAAAATAAAATTACACACTGGATCTTCATAAATAACTTCCTTGGTATTCCATATTTCAAAGGTAGTAGTACAGTGAGTAGTTTTGTTAAAAACATCATCAATCAATGATATAGAAAATATATTATCTATCCTAGAGTCACCAATTATATTATTATGAATGGTTAAATTATCTTCATGAAGTATAAATTCTATATATTATTTACCAAAGTCTTGCAGAACCATGATCATCTACTTTTACAACACACTAAAATTAGTACCATTGAAGAATAGTGGTTTTATCATAGACTCTATGAATGAAAGAAATAAAAAATAATATTTTTGAGCTTATAAACCAAGTCGAAATATTTTTTTATAACCAATAATTTTAACCTGAAACACCCTAATAGGGGGGTGAATCCAAGTTTGGTCCATTTCAAAATTATTCTTTAACTTGTTTTCATTTATTAGGATCATGCTCTTATGTTACAGGAACTACATTTATCCTTTCATTCTTAATGGGTCTCTTAAAAACATGCTAAATTTTGAAGGAAAGTATTGTATGTATAGTAAATAAATATTTTACTTGGTTATACACAAATTTAGGTGTTTAAGTATCACGCATTGATGATGTTTAAATGTAATGAAATCTACTATTGTACTAGTTTGGTGGATAAAAATTCATTCGTGGTCACTCAACCCTTACTATCACATCCTTAAAACATTTTTTTTCTCCCACTCCTCACCCAAGAAAAACTACCATTTCATGATTTTGTAATTTTTTTCTAATGATCCAATGATACAATCCCTCTTATTCCCCTTTATTAACTCCTTCGGGAAAGATATTCAATAGTTTATTGAAATTAGGGTCTCTCCATGATCAATGTTGTAAGTTAACATAGGGAATCTTTAACCACAGTTAGATGATTGGTTGATCTCCATGTTCACAGGTCTCTCCTTATTCAAAATGGATTATATTATCCTCTTACTCCAAGGAACAACTCTATTCCTTCCATAACATATATAATTATCACTTTCTCTCCTCCAAAAAAGGATAATATCATAGACAAATTATTTTGCGGTACTCCTTTTCCAATTACTAGGTTTTGTAAGGGAACACATGTTTCATTTAATCCTTATCTCCTTGTACTAAACCGGATCTATCAATGGTACTCTAATATGGATTTATTATTTCTTTTTTTCTCTAAATCGTATTTATAATTATGTTTTTCTTCTACTTGTTTTCCTCAATTTATTTATTTTTCAATATTAGCATCATCATTACTTTTCATCCTTCTTCTTATCTCCTTTTTAATATTTAATAATATAATATCCCAAAAATATTTTACCTTTTTAAATATATAAACCTTCATGAAAATTACACTGATGATATCCTCTTTTGAATTATTCATGAATATTAAAAAACTAATTTGAATAGTATTTCCATAATATTTGGTACCGATTTTTTCTATATTTTATTCCTTAATCAAATCTTATAAACTAATCCTAAAACTCATGTAACATTTATTTCTCAATAATTCCCCATTAGTCTTAGATTATATTCTATGTGATTGATCATAAACATTGTGGTCTTCAATCCTTCACAAAATCCTCAAGTTAATTATTCAAATTCAATTGATCTTTCAATTGTATATTAGGATAAATGATATAAATATTAATAAAGATGTTATTATATAACATTTCTATAAGGTTGTAAATGTAGTGTAATGATATTATCCATCCCAATACAAGTATCTAAATCAAAATATATAACTAGATGAGGTCACCACTAAAGACTCTTATGAAATGGTGTCAAGTGATTCAGGTTACTCTACCAAATTTCTTAATGACCCATATGTTTTCCTGATGACTCTTATAAAATTTTTCAACTGAATCATTTTTTCTATGAGTTTATCATTTTCAACTACTCAGCACATGGTTTCTCTTACTAAATCTCTGTTGACCATTACAAATTCATGCCTCTTCTTTTTTCCCATAGGCCAAGTCACCCTTAAAAAATATGTCATTACCGTTATGAAATTAATATTAAACCTTAAAAAATACTGACGACACTTAAAAATTATAATAATGAACCCTATGATATTATCTAGGTTACCCTTACACACATCATGTACATTCATGCATTTTTATATTTGAGAGAATTTTGATCTGTTAATTCATAAAAATATAAGTCATATTGTACTTATCACATTTTCAGAATTTGTGTATATCTATGATATTTCCAAAAACTACTGAATTTACTCTATCAATCTAAAATACATACCAAAATTCTTACAAATCACATATCCTAATCACCAAGATTTTAACTTTTAAACATTTAATAATTCATCCTTTAGAACAACTTTATAACCATATATAGCTCCACTCCCATAACACATAAATCCTCCTAAACTCCAAATTCCTCCTACAATTCTTCATAAAAGACACCATGTATTACCAAATATTATTTATTCTCTTATCAGCACGTCCATAACACATCTTATTAACAAATTTATTGTATTGTTAAGAAATCTAACATGCAACCTCTTGGTTTCCAAAAAAATCCATCTCCCACCAATACCTTATATGACCCTCAAAATTTGTACTAGCCTATAATAATCATGAAGTGTGCCTTAGGTGTAATAGTGACCCAAACCAGTACTATTTGGGTTATAAGTTCATGGTAATTTCATTTACCTTTTTTGATAATACTCTCAATCCGTGAAGCCTAAATAGAAATTTCACCATTTTTTAGAGGGAGAATTATATATTGAAATGATAATAAAAAAACCCCATCATAAACTATTCTCATGATGTAATGAGTATTTATAATGTTCCCCATGTTGATATGATACTAAAACTTTTAGGTTATGGGTGTTGTGGAAGCACAAGAAGGGTAGTTCCCAAAGTTGATTTTTTTCCATAATCGATGATCAATATGAGATCTATGTGATGCTAAACTCTGTGATTAATGAAATTTAATCAAAAAAATAGAAAAGGGATAGAATGAATGAACTAAGAGACAGGATATCAACGGACATTGTTTATAATTAATTTAATTAGATAAATAATTTCTATTAAGTAATTATTTCTTCATGGATGAATCCATCAACAGATCCACAGTGCATCTCCATTGTGTTGTAGAAACCAAGTATAGATCTACTCTTGCAGTGATCCACATGTCTTCCATGAATCACCAGATGTCCCAGAAGAAGTATTTGGGTTGTATCATGAAATATCATTGGGATTTCATCATCTACCATTGATCACCTCGAGAATTTCTTCCAAAGAATTCTCCTGGATCAGATGGAGGAGGATTGCTCTCTATTATTTGGAGTGTTCTAGGATAAGAGAGATCATTAGGCTTGAGAGGATTCTCCAATATTTTCTTGGACAACCAAAAAAATGAATTAGCTCTCATTGAGAAAATAACATAATTGGGTAATTATATTATAGGGTTAAAATAAAATAATTACACAAGTTCCCTCGATTATTTTATTCAATCCTATAGAAAACCCATGTCAAATAATAATATTATTATTATTTCTCAACGTTCACTTAACTTATGAATTATAATTCAATAATATTTAATTAAATAATATCCAATATTTATTATTTCTCACTGGACCTTTTATCTCAGTCTTCCATTCCTCTTCATTATTTATTGGTCCATGAATAATGTCTTTTTATTTATTAAATAAATATCATTTCATTATTCTCTAATAAATAAATAAATATTACATTCACTAAATATAAAATAAATATTTATAAAATATTCTTCTCGTGATATATTCTCTTGAATAACTAGTTATGGAATAAATGTGATCAATCATAGATGAATAATTATTAAACCAAATTTGAGAGTAATATTTATTCAAATTGTTAAATAATAAATAATAATATATTATTTAACTATGATTCTGGATACACTTAGTGTGTGACCATATAGGCCTTTTTCTAAGTGGCATTAGGTGAGCTAAGCCTAACATCCGAATTTAGGGACTAGAATCATGCCAAGGAACCCATAGAGAAGGAGGTTAATTTCATAATGACCTGTTACCTCATATGGACACTTACTACATAATTCAATCCCTTTATCACAATATCTCTAATCGAACAGGTTTCATGCTAGTGTTGTATCCCTATTTGCTTAATGTATATTTCATTGAATTTCTGGAATATAACGTTCATATAGAACACCCAGTCCATGTATTTATTTAGGCTATATAATTTCCATCAAAGGGACTAAGATATTAACTTCTGTCAAAGAGAATAAGGGATAAATCCTTTTTCTCATTATTCATTAATACAATATTACTCGTGATGCTCCCAATGTATCCTACCTTTCGACAAACTTATGTCATCACAGTTCTGGCCAATAAATAAAATTATTTGAATCATAATATTCATTAATAATAATATTAAAGTCTATGGACCAATACACACATCTGAAGATAGGAATATTAAATGACACTTACAAATGTGGATTTCCTAATACTGGGTCCTATTATCATAATATCCTACTGAATATTACCAACGATGTACACAATGAGAAGGTTCCTCAAATTCATATGAGTTTCCACCATTGATAGCGTGTATCATTTATGTCCCTAAAATTATATCATCTGTCTATAGAACATAAATACAAGAATAGTGTTTTAGCACCATAGGGTTCTCATCACAGTAGGGAAATATTATGACCTTTTAGTGAAACAGCTACTCTTAGTACATTATCACATACTATGTCATGTAAAAGGACAATAACGATTTAATAAGTAGTTTACTAATATTCAAAACAAAGAAAACATGTTTATCATAAAGTAAAATGAAGTTAGTTCTAGGGAATCAACTCTAAAAAACTCCAAACTTCACTAGAGTCAACTCCTAACAACCATTAGTTTGGTAGCTCTCACATGATACTCATGCTTCTGCCAAGATAGGATATTATTAAGGGTTTATCCATATTATCTTTTGTGGGTACTCTACTCACTAAAACTTCACCCCTTTGATAAAAATACCTCAAGATGTGACACTTCGGAAGTATTTTCTTTGTCTATTGGTGTGACCTTGTCACTTTTTTAAGAGCCACTATGATAGTATTATCATAATATAATGTGATAGGGTATTTACTTCTATCTCCCATATCAAGCTCTTGCAAAATGATATGAATCCAAAAGGCTTCCATAGCTGCATCAAAAGATGCTATATACTCGTAATTCCATATAGAATAATAGACAACATGCTGATTTGAACTCTTCTAGGTCATAGATCCTATGTTGATATAGAAAACATATCATGATTGCGAATTCAGATCATTATGATTTGTATGAAAACTAAAATCAGTATAACCCCTGACGAATTTTCCCTCATCCCATCTATACACCAAGAACATATCCTTAGTTATAATCAGATACTTAAGGATTTACGTAATATTAGTCCAATTTTGTTTTCCTGGATCTACATAATATCTACCTAACATGCTCAATTAATACGTAACATCATGTCTAGTGCATAACATGTTATATATGATTTGTCTTATCGCTGAACCATATGGGATCTTACTCATTCTCTCTTTCTATTATTGTTTTTGGGGACAAAGTTTCATAGAAATTTGCACACCATGTGACACTAGAACTAATCCCCTCTTATATTATTCCATACTAAATCTCTTTATTATCTAGTCAATATATATACTTTAACATATTCCAACCATCCTTTTGGATTTATCATTAATGATATTGATCCCTAGAATAAAGGTTTCTTCAACTAATTCCCTCATGTATAAGCACTTACTTAACCATTCCACAATTGACTATAGGATTGGAAAATAATTTTTAATAATAAATATGTCATAAATATATACTTCTTGGATAGCTACAAAATTTCCACTATACCTCTTGTAAACACATGTCTCGCATTCTTTCTTAATGAAACCAAATTCTTTTATGGATTCATCAAATCCAATTTTTGATGACCTGGATGCTTTCTTTAATCCCTAAATGGATCTCTTCAACTTTGAAATACTTTTGGAATCACATAGATTCACAAAACCTTATGTCTCTGTCATATAGACATCTTCATTAAGGTTTCCATTATGTAATGTTGTTTCTACATCCATCTCCCAAATCTCACGGTCATGGTAAGATGTCATGGAAAGTATAATTATGATGGATTTAAACAGGTAAAAAGGTAAAAATATTTTATCATATTTAATTCCTTAATGTTGTTTAAAACCTTTAGACACTAGCCTTTATTTATAGGTACTTAATTTTACTTCCATTTACAGTCTCCTCTTGAATATTCATTTGAATCCAACAGGATTTACATCAACTGGAACATCATCCAGAACCCAAAATAATTTCTAATACATGGAATCCATTTTCAAAATTCATGGCTTCTTTCCATATTACATCTTTTGAGCTCTCTACTACCTTCTTATAGGATATAATTTCATCATTTTCAACCAATAAATAGTCACCATCATAGGTGAACGCAAAACCATATATCTCTGGTTATCTTACCTCTCTTAAAATCCTACGAAGTGCTTATGTTTTAGGGACTAATTCTTCCATAGGGACCTGTGGAATCTGTTCCTATACCAAATCATGTGTATCATGAGAATTGACTTCATTAAAGTCAATCTTGCTCCCATTATCTCTTTTGAGGATGTGATACCTATCAAGAAATATAAATTTCTTAGTGATAGTTACATTCTTGTCTGAGGGGTTTTGTAGGTAGTATCCCCATGTTTCCATATAATACCCTATAAAGACACACTTTGTTCCACGAAGTGCTAGTTTTTGCCTAATAATTCTTTAACAAATGCCTGAAAACCCCATACAAGTGTTTGAGATAAAATGGGGTTCTCACTACTCCACATCTCAAATGGAATTCCATTTGTCACTTTAGTTTCTACTCAGTTTAAGGTGTATTCCAAAGTTTGTAATGTATATCCACAAAATGATAATGGATTATTTTCATAACTCATCATTAGCTTTACCATGTCTAACAAGGTATAGTTTATCCTTTCACTAACACTATTCCACAGAGGTTCATAGGGTGGAGTGAGTTGAAATAGAATCCCAAAGTCATATATAAATTCAATGAACTCTAGGTTAAGATATTCTCCACCTTGATCCAATAGAATATTATTTATCTTCTTACCAAGTTGATTGTCTACTTAATTATTAACTTCCTTGAATTTATCAAAGGACTCAGACATATACCTCATTAAGTAGACATAGTCAGATCTTTTTTAGTCATTAGTAAAAGTTATGAATTGAGAATATACACCAATAGCCTCTACTAGAAATGGTCCACACACATTAGTGTGTACCAATCCTAGAAGCTATGTGGATCTTTCTTCCTTCCCAGCAAATAGTGGTTTGGTCATTTTCCCTTGTAAAAAAACATGAAATATTTCAATTGGTTTTATATTAGATGATTCTCAATTACTATCTTGAGAGTTATTTTATAAATCATTATCGTTTACATGACCAATACAGTGATTCCATATCTTGGTGTTATATGAGTCGTGTGAACATGATTCTTTATCGATTTCCAACACTTGGTTTTCATAATTTAATACATAAATACCATTATTTAAATGTGTCATACCATAAACTATGTTGTCCTCATAAAATAAACAATATTTATTCACAAATTTGAAAATAAATACATATGTATATAAGCATGACATAGAATTTATGTTCTTGGTAACTATATGTTTATAATTAAAATATCTTAAAATAAAAATAATTCTCATTGAAAATGAAAGATGAAATTCACCAATGGAAAGGGAAGACATCCTTGCTCAATTGTAAGATCCCAGATCCACCTATCCTCTAGTAAACATTTGGAAACTATTTGGTTTCTTCATTTGCATACATATGTGAGTCCCAAAAGCTATATATAATATCCAATTTGTAGATATTGAAATATTTCACTTGATAAAGAATGCACTTTTACCTTTCCCTTGCTTTGGGTTGAATTTCCTATTCCATTGGCCTGACATGACACGTGAAAAACATACTATCTTATTTTTCTTACCGTTTCTCTATATATTCTTCTTCTTTGTAGGATGGTTCTTGGGAGATTTAGAATATTTATAAGTCTTAGTCCCCTTTTACTTGTCCTTCCTTTTCTTATTCACCATAAGGACTACTGGCTTTTCATGCCACATGTCTTTATCCACTTGTTGAATTAAAGTATGAATTTTGGGAAAACTCTTCTCATTATTGATCATATTTTAATTAACTATAATATTAGATAAGGTCTTGGGAAGTAAAGAATGTATGATATATTTATGCAAATCATCTTGGAATTTCATCCCAAAGATGTCCAGGCATTCAATGTAGTCGATAATCATTACTATATGAGGTCCAGCGGGCACAGAAACTCTATGAATAGCTATGCACAAATAAGTAGAGATCTCATAACTCTCTTGTATCCCCTTCTATTGATAGATATCTTGAAGATATAAATCATTTATAGGCCTCCATATCCCTATGTTGCTTTAAAATATCATTGTACATGGATGATAACATGAAGCACTGAACATCTTTAGCATCATTCAGATGTTTCTCGTAGAGAGGTATCTTTTCATCACCTTCCTCATTGCTAAGAACAAATAGTAAAATTTCTTCAATCATATACAATTTTCTTTCATGGTGAAGGATGATACGTAGGTTCCTTTTCCACTCTTGGAAATTAGTTCTAGTGAGAAGTTTTTCATTCCTAAGAATGGATTGTAATGATATGTTTGATATCATTTTATGTTTGTTTCTACAGTATAAGATGATAATAATTTTAGTACATTATCTAATATTTTTAGAAAAATTAATAAATTTTATATTTATTAGCATCCGACTATTTTATTGAAACCCAATAGCCCTCACCATTGAATTCATAATATCATGTTTCTTAGATATTGTAGTAGATTGAATCATTCCATTTCTCATTACCCCAAATTTTTTTCTCAAGAAACATTAATGGTTTTTAGTATTCATTCCAAATTCCAACTACATAAACTCAAATTTCCTTGATCCATTGATTAGACTCCCCAATCTTGAAATTATTTTATTATATTTCCTCAACCTTTTCCTCTCAGTTGCACTAAGTCCTGATTTGGTAGTCAAACCTTGATTTCAACTAATTTAATTCAACCTAAAAATTCAAGATAAAATTACCTGATAATTTAATGCAATCCAACTTTGGCTGGTCAAGCACTTTGAACTATGTTTTGACTCTAATCAAATTGATGGATGACTATACCAACTTAATATTTTTTGAGTTATTTCATCCTTTTATGTGTAAATTTCCAATTATTATATTTATCACATTCTTCTTAATATTAATTGTGATTAATTAAGTGATTAACCTTGTCTTAGATAATATTTATTCATAATTTGGTTTATTTTAGTTCTATCTTTCAAGCTTCTTAATTCATTATTTATGTGATCGCATCAATACATCCATAATAAAATAACCTTGAAACTGATAGAAATAAAATAATTAAGCAGTGTGATTATGATCTCTTACTAGTGGTTAGTTCGTCTAGAGGTTGATAAACTGACTATTGACCAAGGGGAAAAACACATTGAACCAATTAACAATCATTTTGGAGTTTTCCACCTATCCACCTATGTATCACATCAGATTGGTTTTTCATCAACTCTGAACTTGAACCACCTCTACTAGATTAGGAGATCCATCCTTTACATATTAATTATACTAAAACATATGTTAAGGGAAAGGGGGTTACATAAAATAAAACATGGGAATGTAGACCCTAGATAACGGAAGGATGGAAGGCACGGAGGCAAAAAATTTAATTTAATAATAAATTAAATAAAACCAATCACATAAAAAATGTCTAGTCTAGCTCATAATCATCCACATTCATGAAATGAATTATTTATTTAATAAAACAAAAATTTAATTCTTAATCGTTCTTTTTTAGGATAAATCGTTATCGAATGAATTAATTACTATCATTAATGAATCAACTCTTTTATCTTAATTATTATCCAAATTTAAATGATATAATCACCCATTATAATTTTAAACAAATTAAATTAATTAATTTAAAATTAACTGTGTACATAAATGTAACTTTCTGTAAACAGGGTGAATACCCATTCGAATCTAACAAATATTTATTATACTCATATACTATTTTACTATTGTGACATATGTCCTACATGAATAATCATGTAATTTCACAACATGTACTTCACGGATGATTACAAGAATTACATGATTTTCTGGTCATGTGTTATGATTCAATGCACGTAGAGTAATAACTTGTAATATGAATCATACATGATATGAAGATATGAACATTATGAAAATATTATTAAATGATTTAAATATTTATGTATATTAAATCTTTCACATGGTGTATCCTATCTTTATAACCACATGAAATTAAATTTCCCAAGGTTTACATAGTAACAGAAATAAATTTTAAATATATATAATTTTGTATAAGTAAACCGCATGTAGATCGGATCTAAATGGTGTGTATATCTCTCATAGTCTATCCGAGGTGCATGCCTAGGGACTCTACATGTGAATCGTATCTTGATAATTTGAAGTACATGGAATTTCCGATGTGCCACACACTATGTGAAATCCAAGTTACATTGTCACCAGTTAGGTAGTAATGTATGGAATACACATCCCATCTATGACTCAACAGAACTATATAAATGTACATGGGCTACATAGAATTCATTCGGGAAGACTGTGTGATATTAAATTCTGGTCAACAGATGATGCAATTTATATCATGTATTCAATGCATATGACTAGAGTTAATTTCTGAACTAATTCATGATTAATTTAACATGACTATGTGGTGTCTAACTCCAATTACATAGCATGTATCCCTATGTTGTCTGGCCAAAAACCTTGGAACCTCCATATAAGTTCCTTGATATTATTTTAATCATAAAATTATTCTTTTTTATTAGATATATGAGAAATTAATGTGTAAGAAGTATATCTCACAATTCATATTAAAAGAATGATTAAATGTGAATTAAAAATATAAATTAAAAATTCATAAATAAACATAGATTTTTTAACAATTATAAACAATTATGTTCCTAATCTAATACCACTTGTAGGTTTCGGGCTTAGTGGAATCCTGTGATGGGTGGTGCCCAACATTTTTTTTCATGATTGATGACCAATCCTAAATCTACACATTAATAAGAAATTAGATCTAGAGAATGGATCAATGATATCATACAAGGGTAACCACTCCTAAATGAGAGAGAGGATCATCACATATTATTTATAATTAATTATAAAAAAAGAATTTCCTCTAAGGAATTATTTCTTTATTGATGAATTTGATGATAGATCTGTGGTGCATCATCATTGCATTATAGAAACCAAGTATATATTTCCTCTAGCGGTGATCTACACATGTTCCACGAATCTCCAGATGTCACTAAAGGAGTCTTTGGGTGCTAGTATAGAAGATCCTTGCACTTGTGTCATCCACCATTGATCATCTTGGGAAACACTTCCAAAGTGTCCTCCTTGATCAGTTGGAGGAGGATTTCCCTTTGTTCTTAGAATAATTATTAGAGAAGGGAGATCTCTAGGTTTGAGAGGATTATCCAAGATTGTTGTGCACAACCAACAAAAATGAATTGTCTCTCATTGAGAAAATAACATAATTGGATATTTATATTTTAGGGTTAAAATAAAATAATTTTTTAAGTGTCCTTTATTATTTTTTTTAATCCTAGAAAAAACCCATGTCATATAATAATATTATTATTAATTCTCAACATGCAATTAACTTTAGAATTAAAATTAAATATTATTTAATTAAATAATATCAAATATTTATTATTTCTCACCAGACTATTAAAATCGATCTACCATTCCTACGCAACTTTTATCAGGGCTTGAATAATTTTTTTATTTATTAAATAAATATCACAACTTTATTCACCAATAAATAAATAAATATTGTATTCAATAATAGAAAATAAATATTAATTAAATATTCTTCTCATGATATATTCTCTTGAATGACTAGAAACAAAATAAATACAATCAAGTTTACACGAATAATTATTAAACCATATACAAGAATAATATTTATTCAACCTATTATGTAATAAATAATATTATATTATTTAACTGATATTCTGGATATACCTAGTATGTGACCCTCTAGGTCTCTTTCTGAGTGGTATTAGGAGAACCATCCTAAAGTATAAGGTTAGCATCTAAAACACACTAAAGAACACATAGAGAAATAAGTTAATGTCTCAATGATATGTTACCACATGAAGATTATTAATATATAATTTAATCACTTTATTAAAATATATCAAATAGATTAGGTAGCATACTAGTGGAATCAGTCTATATGGTCAATGTCACTTTCATTGACTTTATAGAATAGAACTTACCTACAGAAAACCATGGCCATGGATTTATTTCAGCTATATCATTTCCATTAAAGGGTCTGAGATACTAATTTCTATTAAAGAATAGAAGGGATAAATCATTTATCACATTATTCATTAATGTAATATTACTCATGACACACCCAACGTATCCTACCTCACTGTGAACATCTATCATCATGGTTTTCATCAATACATAAAAGTGTGAAACTCGTAACATTCACTAATAATAATATTAATTTATTGGGACCAATACACATGTCCGTAGATAGGAATATCTAGTGACACATATAAATGTGGATTTCCCACTAGCGGGGTCCACTCTCATAATATCCTACTAGATATTACCAATGGCGTACACCATGATAAGGTGCCTCAAATTCCTATGAGTCTCCAGCTATGATAGCTAGTATCATTTGTATCCCTAAAATGATATCATCTGAATATAAAACATATATTCTGGAGCAGTGTCGTAGCACCTCAAGGTTTTCATCACAACATGGAACTACTATGACCTTTTAGTGTGATAACTACTCTTAAAACATTATCACATACTATATCACACAGAAGAAAAATCATGATGTGATAAGTAGTTTTTTAATATTGAAAAAAATGGATACATCTTTATCATAAAGTACAAAGAAGTTGGTTTTAGGGAACCAACTCTAACAAGATTTGAATAGTGATTTTTTGTTTTATTGTATCTAAAGGTAGTGAATAGAGTTGTCTATATGAAATAACCAATTTTATAATGTTGTAATAGTTTTTTAATATATATGGAAAAATTAATTTTTTAGAATTATTAAATATTGATGTATTTTATTTTCATGTTACACCCTTTAAATGAAATTAAAATTATGATGTGAATTTTATTGAATATTATTTTAGGTTTCTCCATGTCTATATTTTATGTTACAAAGAAGATGTCATATATAAATTCAGTATCTATAAATAGGAGGTTTAAAATAAATTTAGAATTATATTTAAATTTCTTATATTTGATATGGGAGGAGTATATTTTATTCCTTTACAATTTGAATCTGAACAGAATATACATGAAGTAAAAACTCCTAATACACCTCAAAAAACTTTTATAGTTTTGAGAAATAATAAATAATTAATGAAGTCTATTAATTTCAAGATTTCCATCTCAAGTATTTTATGAGGATTTTGGGGAGAAGAATTATTAACTATCTATATTGTTAGAAAAAGGGTTCCCGTAAGAGGGAATTCTATTACTCCATATGAACTATGGTAGCATAGGAAACCACACCTCAATTATTTAAAGATATAAATTTTTCATGAAATTATAATAGTACCTTTAGCTAAATGAAAAACATTCAGTAAAAGAGGTATGGATTTGATATTTCATATATATTTTCAGCATTCAAAATCTTATAGATTCATGGTTATAGAATCTAATTATTTAGTAGCTTTATATATATATAATCAACATATATTATCATTGATGAATCAATGTTTACCTCTTTACCTTAGTATGTTCTAATTAAGGAATCTTTCTCAAATAAATTAGAATCTCAAGAAGATATAGTCTTAGAGGTTTATAAATGTAAATGGTCCTCTATTCCCAAAACATGTAAACTTAATTAACACATTTATTTTTATAAGGAACTAATGATAGTATTATTTTGTAAAACTCCAATTTTGATTAAAAATGTTCATGATCCAAAAATATAAAAAAAAATTATTTCATATTTAGATGAATTTATTTAGAAAAATTATATAAATAATGAAAAATATTCTATAAAAACGATTAATACTTAGATATTAGCCAATATTCAATAATTTTTATTTCATATTGGTTGTAAGTGGGTATTTATAAGGAAAAGTAATGTTTACAATATAATTAAAAAATATAAATCCCCACAGGTATCCGTGGAGTTTACTCAAAAGGAAGAAATAAGTTATTTTTCTACCTATGATCATGTGAATAGGATTGATTTATTTATATTATTATTTCCTTGGATTCCATTTTTCATTTATAAATTTATTAAATTTATGTTAAAACAATATTATTAAATAGTTAATTAGATAAATAAATTATTATGGAATTATCAAAAGGATTCATAATACCTTGAAAATAAGAGATTGTTTTTAAATTTGTATGGTTGTTAAATGGTTTAATATAAGATCCAAAATATGTTTATGAGAAATTCAATGGATAAATTTTATTAAATATATTTTCTTATTAACCAATATGATACATTTTTTTATATTAGGTTCTATAATAAGTGTTTTTACTTGTTTATATATTGATATATGTTAATTTTTGGAATATATATGTATCAATTAAATGAGGTTATGCCTATTTTATCTTGAAATTTTGATATTGAAGACATAGGTAAAGAAATTTTCGTATTGGGGATTAAATATTTTAGGAATAAAAATTTGATTTTAATTTTTCAATATCATTACATTGAAAATATTTTTTTAGATGTTTGAATACTTTGATTATTTTCCAGTTTCTACCCCATATTCTTCTATGAGTAGGATGATACCAATCATTGATAGGCTAGTTTCTGAATAATAATATGTAATGATTATTAGGTCTCTCATGTATGTTATGACTAGAACAAGATTTTATAATTCGTATTTCAATTTAAAGTTGATCAAATATATAAGTAATCTTAGTTATGAATAAAAATTAGTCATGTAACTAAAGAGTACATGGTATTAATATATATATATATGTAGTAGTGATTTAGATTTTTCCTGGTCAATAATAAACTAAATTTTAATTTTTTAGAGTCCCAGGACCACCCTAGAAGTAAAATTGTAAATTTACCCTAGTATAAGACATTAAAAAAATTTGGATGGTTCTGTTTGTTTTGAGGACTATTGTTTACCCATGGGATGAGTTGGAATGGAATTCAAATCATAGGAGATATTGGAAAATTATATATTAAAAATAATATATATTATTTTTAATTGGTTTATTATTATTATTGGTGAATTTATTTTATCACCTTAATGAGGTTCCATATGGGTAATTCAATATCGTGATTCCATCTCGAGTATAGGATATATGCTCAGGATGGTGTAACAGTCAATCACATTAAGGCCTATATGACATGGCCATTATTGATAGATTAAATTATAATTTTTTAATAGATAATTGTTTATAATATTTATTGTTACATTAATGAGAAACTAAATTTCTAAAACTAGACATTTAACCAATATAATCATATTTTTATTATTGGGTTATCCCCATAAACCCTAGAAATTAGGAGTGAAAATGGATGAGAGTTATGGGGAGGGATCAAAGAACTGATCCCTTAGATCGACGATGATAGTGGACAAGAATAAACCCTTCATAAATAATAAAATACAACCCATGTTAGGGAATTATATTATATATCCTTTCTCCATTATTCATGATCTTTGAATGATAATTGTTATCCTTTAGTTATGGTTCATTATTCATTTCCCAATAAATATTATTGATTTTTATTATCAAATTCAAGACCATATTTTATGTGTTATTTTTTAGAAAACCCACACCTAATGAAAAAAGATTACATATTTCCGTAGGATTGATTATCCTTAATTTTTTACTCTTGGTGTTCACATGATCATGTTTGTGGAAAGATGAGGATCAGTTAAGAGACTGTTATTCTCATTCTTTCTTCTATTTCACATCTTATCCCTCTGTATATCCAATCTATATTTTCTTCCCTATCACATGAGATGATGAGTAGTTATCCCTAGTTCTAGTCAAAAGAAGTGAAGGTTTTCATGTTGGTTGGCATGTCTTAGAGGGAGGTGACATGGTTCCTAGAATAAGAGGAGGTTTTAGGATATAGTGGGTCTCAACAGTGACCAACTATGGCATGGTGTGTCGTTGATGGGGACATGACATAGTGAGTTTGGTGATGTGATATATAATAATTAATATTTAGATGTGGTGTGGAGAATTTTATGGCGATCGGTTGAATATAATGGAGGTCAAAGTGGTAGGAGTATAGTAGGGGAGGTTGGTCGCATTGGAAAATAGCAATTCAGGAAATGTCTTGAGAGGTATCCTATGTGGAGGACATTCGGTGTGTCCAAACATGAACCCACCCGATAAACCCACCCCAAGTAACCCAAATAATCGTTAATTTAGTTACTTTTTCTTTGGTTCTCTATGGGTTAATTTATTTCTGGGTATTGAAACCAAAACATTTTAGAAATTTTAATTAATGTTAATAGGGATTATTGGTCTATTTTATTTAGAATATTTTAAATATTTTAAAAAATTAGTTTTAATTTTATAATTAGTTTTAATGTTTTTTTATTATAATATCATATAATTTTTCTTTACTTGACCCGACAGACCTGAACTGACCCCCACACAACCCATCTCAGGTTGGGACTTCTCATGTTATTAGAAAAAATGTTTATTCCCTAACCCAACCCAACCATTTTTTATTGGGTCGGGTGAAAATTTTCTCAAACCCAACAAAACATAACTCATGGAAACCCATATAGGATAGACATAGAGGCTATATCTAAGGCATCATGACAAGGAGTTGGAATTTATGTTGGCCTCCACAATGCATGAGTCATCGACCATATAGGCCACTACAGTACATAGGGTATGGGAGGCATGATAAATGATCGATCCGAACTCATTTTATGGATCCAGCTAACATAAAAAAAACTTCATGAACTATGTAGAATATAGATACACATACAACTTGGCCTTTAACACCACGATATTTTATATATATTTCCATCGAGATAAACATTAAGTATTTTATATCTTGTATTTCATGAAACCCTGAGTATAAATGAACCCCGATATAGTAATCCCTTACAATAAATTCGTTGAGTTGGGAGGAATGAATAGTAATAAAAAATTATGAAAATATATATATACATATAGGTTTTATATTATTAATTTTTTTTACTAATTCGTAATAAATTAGAACTTAATTTTCAGTAAATTCATTTTATGCTACAAAAAAAATATTTTTTTCAAAAATGGTTTTTATAGAATTTTTTACTTATACATTTCAATTAATTTCAAAAAAAATTGAAATTTTACTTGGGGAATAAATATAGTATTTTAAATCAACATTTTAGTATTATCATAGAGTGAATTTTTAATATTTTTCAAAAAAGATTTATTTTTCAGTGAATAGGGAGAAATAACGCATTATGTAAAACTATTATTTATTTTCTTGTAAAAGTATCATTATATTTTGGAGTTGATATTAAATTTAAATAATAATCCATTAATTAGAAATAAAATATTTAATTTCATGGTAATCATCATCATACTTTATTTTGGCGTAAGTTAATTTTTGGGATTAAAAAACTTTTTTGTAAAAAACATTTTTATGTTGGTATTGTATTTTTTTTAATAATTTGAATTATTATCATTTTTTTAATGGTTTTTATAAAATTTATATATAAAATATTCAATAATATATTTTTTCATTAATTTTATTTTGTTTTATAGGGAAAGGAATATAAGTAAAATCAGTTTTATGCTTAACATGTATTCTTCTAAATTGGGTTTTTCTGGTTTAAGTGCTTCATCAAAATTGTATTCTACCACTTATAAAAATTGAAACTAGTGAAATTTATTCCATATTTGGAATCATCATAATTAAATTAATTTAATAGGGTAATATTTTTTTATCATAGTGAATATTAAAAATAGTAAAATATTGTTACTGTGGTTATGGTAAAAGGGGTATACTGGGGGTTAAAATAAGAGATAAGGGTCGGATTTCCACCCATAATTGTATAATTATTATTGTTTTAATATAATTATCCCTTATCATGTCATCCCTTAAAATACATGTACACTTTGATTCACTTTCTCATGAAATTGACCTTATATCATTTAAATATTTTATTAAATTCCTTGTGTATCCCTCCACACAATTAAAAATGGAATCTCTTCTCCTACCTTATTCACAAAAATTGGGATTTCAATATTCATGAATAAAAGTATAAAAAAATTCCATAAAAATATATTTATCCTAATAATATTTTACTATGTTATGACCAATCCTTCAAGGCTTTAGGTGTAAGTCAAAAGAGGTCCCTCAATGAAGAGGCATAAATCATAACCAAAATATTTCAATTTTATTTTTTAGTCTACTACCACTAAACATGTTGTATCTATAATAACATTATGAATATGTTACCAGAAATATACTGAGATGTTATTATAATTAAGAAACAACCATTTACCACTATTTCCTCATTAAGTTGGAGATGAAAGTATTGTTCTTGTGTACGTGTGTACTATGGCCTCCACATCGTGATATGATTCATTTTCCATACTCATTTTTTATGGTATGTTATTATGTTATATTTAATGTATATATATTATATTTAATATGTAATAATATACTATAATGGTGAATTTTTTATTTACCTTTCCTTCATTTTATCCATCAAAAAATGAAAACTTACTCATGCGTAAATATGGACTACAGTCTTCATAGAGTGATGTTATTAACTTTTCATTACTACATTATATGAATGGTTTTAAGTATGTATATACTGAATATATAATATATTTATATCATGATTAAAATTATTTATATTAATGAACCATGATCATATTTCAAGGACCATAATAGCCAAACTAAATCAAATATGAAAAATGACGAAGTTAACACCAAAGATGGTGATCATAATGAAATATTGTTAATGAATGGGTTATAATAAATTATTATTAAACCATGATTGGTATTATATGTATTAATATGGTTCTTTTATATAATTATAATAATTTAAAATTTTATAAACAATAGGTTATAGAGCTTACAAATCAAGATGGAATTTAAGTAAGGGTTTTATATTACACTGTCATTTTAATGATAATTATGTATGCTTGAATTTATAATGTAGAAAATTATGCATTATTATTATGTCATTTTACCATGTTCTATGAATAAAGATCATTGAATGATTGGGAAGGATTATTTTAATTCATGTTCTTCTTTTAATGCCATTATGATTATATTATGCTCACTTATGATCATTGATTGATATCTCTTGTGTTTACCCTCCCTAAACATCTAATCTCATCCTTTCTTATATATCCTTTCCCTAGATTATGAAGATATATTTTATGTATGATATGTCTAAAAATTTTTCTGGCTGTAAATAATTATTGGAAAATTATGTAGATCTTTTCTGTACCGGTATTTTATGTAACAAAGTTTCCAAATACACTAAACCTATATGGTTTTGGAGTGGATCACATTGATATATAATGAATATTATCATAATAATATATAGTATTTATGTATGTAAATTTTGGTTCATTATAGTAGTAATCGTACAAAGGCTTAGTTACTTTTGGAAACTAGGATGATAAAACTTTTGTCAGAAACTATAGGATAAAACTAATTATAGGAGAACATCCTATGTTATGTTAAAGAAAGAAGTGTTGTTTTCCAAGAAAATACATATATGTATATATATTAATAAGTTTTTGTTTCTATAGCACAAATACATATAGGGGTAAAAAATATAAATGGAGTTTACAGTGTATTAAATCAATCCTCACCAGTTTACAATGGGTTGGCCTAATAATGCTCATATAGTTAAGTACTCACAATGGATATGATTGGGTTAATTTGCAATATATTTAGGATCCATTATGAAGGATTTTAATTGATAATAACCATGGATATACTTGGTTAAACCTAATGTGTCATGGATTTAAAATAATATGTCAAGATTTAGACATTCTATAAATTATTTTCATGATTATATGATTTCCCACTATGATTATTATTTCTCATACAATTATTTTTTATTTTAATTAATGGATAAAACTATAAGGAAATATGGTAATTGTAAATGTTATGGGAAATGCAATAGTTTTCCTCATGAAAACCCAAATTAAATAAGTACTTAAAATTGAGACTATGTGATTATTCTGAACCAATTATCTCAATATATGATTAACAACATCAACATGGGTGGTTTTCCTAACAAACTGAAAAATTTAAAAATGGAGTTTCATAGGATTTAATTTTGGGAATAAAATAGAATAAATAAGATTCAACATCCTACAAGTACAGAATATTGGAAGAAGCACCCAGTTAAATATATCAAAGGAATAATAATATGGTTTATGTGGCGAAAATATGGTCATATATAAAGTAAATATTGAGGAAAAATGAAGAGTTCGATGGATGAAAATAATGTACATTTTAAAGTAACATTTCTAGGTCAATGCATTATGTGTGGGGAACATGAGAATTTTATGACTAAATTCCCTAATCCAAGGAATAACCCCTGGAAAAATTAAGGTATTATCCTACATAAATCATTCACATGGACAATGATGGTTAAGGTAGGCTTATCCCCCACTCTATAATTAGGGATTTCATATTAAATCTTATAAGAATGTTCCCTATGAAAAAAATCACCGTCTTCCTTTAGTATAATTTTATGTGATTTTGAACATTAAGAGAGATATCTATATATATCCCTTATAAATGTATAAAATAATTAAATTATATTTGATATTCTGAACTAACCTCTAATTGTATATCAGTGTGAGGATAAATATAAAATTACAATGGAAATTACATCCATTTCATGGATCAAGATTCCTATTAAAAGTGTGTATTTATCTCAGATAGTTGTGTAGAAAATCATCATTGAAGATATTCCAATTTTATGCGAGTTTGTTTATATTTTTTCAAAATATTTTCCTAGTCTTCCTTCAAATCATGAAGTTGATTTTTCAATATAACTCATACTCAATGATACCCCAATTTCAAAGACTCCATATATAATTTCCTTGATTGAGTTATGGGAATTGAAGAAGAAAATCCATGAGAATGTTGATAAGGGATTTATTATTCCAAGTGTGTCAACTTTCATTGAACCTGTTTTTTCTTTCAATAATAAAAATTGATCAATGTGACTCTATAGTGATAAATGGTAAATTAACAAGATAATGATCAAGAATTTGTATCATATACTCCATATTGATGATTTCTTTATCAATCATGAAGACCTAGATATTTTTACAAGATTGGTCTTTGATCTAGGTACTATTATTTGATGGTCCAAAGTGAGGAAATACCCAAGATAGTTTTTCATTCGAGGTATAGAAATTATGAATTTACAGTAATTCCATTTAGTATTATTAATTCTCCTATTTTATTCATGTATTTTATGAATATATTTTTTATATATTACCTTGATGAGTTTTTTTATTCTTTATAAATGATATTATTATATATTCCAATAGAAAGTAATATCATTAAGATTACTAGAGGATTGTATTAAAGAACCTTATTGAGGGTAAGTTGTATGAAAAATTTACCAATTATGAATTTTGGATCCATAAAGTTTTATTTTTAGGTCATATAATCCCATGCAAGGGTATATCAGTGGATCCATCAAAGATGAAAGTTTTTAAACATTAGGACAGACCAACTACTATGATTGATATTTTTATTTTTCTTGAATTTTAGGGATATTATTAAATTTTTATGAAGGATTTATCATGTTTATCTAATCTACTCATCAGGTTAACTCAAAAGGTAGTTCACTTCCTTTTGACAGATGAATATGGAGAACGTTTCAATGAACTGAAGGGAAGGTTTGTTAGTACACCTATAATCACACTAACCAACAATAGAGAAGGGTTTTTGATTTAAAATGATCCATATAATAAGGGTATAGGGTGTTTCCTTATCTATAATTATACAGTGATAGATAATTCCTCATTCCAATTGAATGTTCATGTGAAAAGTTACCCCAACTCATAATTTATATTTATCAATGGTAATATTTGAATTAAAGATATGGAGGAATTATAATTATATATAAATTTGTTATATATAAACTGATCATTAAATTTTAAATTATATATTCCCCTAGAATGTGTTTAATATGAACAGAAGATTATGGTTGGATATCATTATAGATTATGTATTCTCAAGACGTTACCACCATAGGAAAGAGAATAAGTAGGATGATGCATTGAGTTTAATGGATCATACCATATTATCTATGATGAGGATCACAAAAAGTCCAATATTTGTGGATATGAAAATGATGGACCTTGAAATTTCAAAGGAATGGTAGAAATATTATCTTTATCAAATGAGTTTTCCACCATCCATCGATGTGAATATTAAAGATGTGTAGAAGGAGGATATATAGCTACAAAAGAATGTGATAATTGTTCCTTAGTTAAAAATTGATTGTAATGTAAATATAAGGTTTAGAAACCAAATATGTTTCCCATCAATAACATACTTGAAGAAGGAAATATTAGAAGAAGATCATAGCTTATTATTCTCTATTTATACAAGATATACAAAGATGTATAGAGATCTAGAAGAGTATTTACATTGGGAATACATAAAGAGAGATATTGAAGAGTATGTATATTGGTGCTTGGCATGGAAGAATTTTATGGATGAGAGATATAATTCTAATGCAGTGTTAAGACAATTACCCATACCAGAATATAAATAGGAAAACATCACCATGGATATCATCATCAGACCCCCCCTCTCCAATGTCAAAAGACAATTATACTATTCGGGTCATATTTGATCACCTTATGAAGTCAACACACTTCATTTCAATGAGAGGAGATTTATATGTTGATTAAATTTTCAGGATAAACATTAAGGTACGTGTAATTTTTTATGGACTACCACATTTTATATTATCTAACTGAGATCTAATGTCTACATTGATCTTTCAGAAAATTCATTAATAAGATCTGGATTAGAAGTTGTATTTTCATACTACTTATCTTCCTCAAATATATTTTCATTATGAGAGGACCATTAAAACCTGGGAGGATTTTTTTAGATACAATTCTCTATATTTTAAAGGTGTTTGGGATCAACACCTTTCTCTAGTCAAGTTTTGTTACAATAATATCATTCACTCAAGAATTCAGATGGATCCTTATGAATCACACTATAGAAATAAGTTGAAAACTCTAACATACTTGTATTATGTTATAAAAAAAGTATTTTGGGGCCTCATATAGATGATTATAATGTTGATAAAGTTAGATTCATTCAGTATCACATCAAGGAAACTCATAGTTGATGGAAGTCTTAGGATAAAAATCATCAGAGATATATGGGATTAAATGTTGGTGAGAAGGTATTTTTGAGAACTTATCAATTTAATAAGGTTATGAGACTAATAAAAAATGTTAATTTTATATCTATATATATTTTTCCCTTCGATATTCTTTATCGAATAAGGATGATAGTGTATTACTTGGAACTTCTACATAACCTCTATCAAGTTTACGATGTGATCCATTTATCTATTTTGAGGAAGTGAACACCATATCATTCACTAGTACTAAACTAATAGGTTATAACACTAGAGTATGATCTTTATTATAAATAATTACCATTATAAATCGTGGATCATAGAGGTTAAGTTCTACAGAACAAGACTACTCACCTAGTTAATGTTATTTGGAGGAATCCTAAATTTGAGGAAGCTACATGGGAACCCAAGGATGTGGTGAAGTAGAGATATATTCATTTAATTTTATCAGAGTGATAGAATTTTTTATTTGAAATTAATTTTAAGTGGTGTAGAATGTAACACCCTAATATTTTATATATATATATATATTAAATGAACTTGATGTCTTTGATAGATTTCTTTACACGCAACCTTGAGACTAGATGGACCTTGATATAGTAATAATTTAAAAACTATCCATAGAATTGTAAGGTATGAATATTAATTACCACAATATTGGAATGTATATATATATTCTTTAAATAATTCAAATATATTTTTTAATTCATAATAAATTATTACTCAACTTTTTGTAACGTCATTTTATGCTTTAAAAATATGTTTCCTTAAAAAATTGTTGTTAAAGAAATTTTTGTATGGAAATTATAATTAATGTCTAAAATTGCTAAAAATTTTATTTAATGTAATAAATTTAATTATTTATATAATCATTTGAATATTATATATGAGTTAATTTTAGGTTTTCCTAAACAAGTTTATTTTTTAGTGAATAGTTAAAAATCATATTTCTTTAAAAACAGTTATTTATTTTCAAGAAGTACCATTATATTTTTAGGTTGATATTAAATTCAAATAATTATCCTTTAATTATATATAATATAAATAATTTCCTGGGAATCATCATTATACTATATTTTGGTATAAGTTCCATTTTGTGCTTAAAAAGACATTTGTTTACACACTATTTTTATGCACGGAAAGTGTTCATTATATTAGTAAATTAAATTAATAAAAATTTATTAATTATTTTAATAAAATTTATATATCATTTACTCAATAACCTATTTAATCATTCATTTTATGTTTTTTACATTGTAAAAAATGGAAAAAATCAATTTTATGCTTAAAAATGCATTTTTCAAAAATTGGATATCCTCGTGGTTTGAAAACTTATTTAAAGTAATATTATATGACTTATAGAAATATAATCAGGTAAAATGGGTTCAATATTTGTAATCAAAATAATTAATACAGTTTAATATATTCAATTTATTTTTTTTTTCATGGTGAATAGTAAAAACAGTAAAAAATTACCACGATTAAGGTTAAAACAGGTTTATCAGTGGTTAAACCAAGATATTATAGTAATATTTACACCCAAACATATATAATTATTATTATTTGAATATATTTAAACCTTAAAATATCTTAACTTCAATTAATTTTACATTTTGATCCACATTCCCATGAAAGTGATCGTATATCATTGAAAATTTTTTAGAAATTTCATCTGTGTCTCTCCCTTCACTTATAAAAGGGTACCTCTTCGGATCTCTTATTCACACAAATTGAGCCTTATATATTGAAAAATACATGATAAAAAACTTTCCTAGAGTCATTCTATTCGTCTTAGATCTTATTTCTCTTAATACCAATCCTTCAATGCTTAAGGTGTAAGCCAAAGACGGTCTCTCAAAGAATATTTATAAATCTTCGCCAATATCTTTCAATTTTATTTCTTCATCTAATTCATATAAACCTATTATATCAACCAAAAATGAAAAATAAAGTATAATAAATATAATTATATTTTATTTGTTTTATTTCACAACCATTTACCACCTCTTCTACATCAAATGGGAGATGAAAGTATCGATAATGCATACATGTGGAATACCACCTCCGCAGAGACATATGATTAATTTTCCATCAACATTATTCATATTAGGTTATTAAATTATATTTATTGTGTATATTAATATATATATATATATATATTATTTTTTACATAATAACTTTTATATAAAGGTTAATTTTTATTTACCTTTATCTCATTCCATCCATCAAAAAATGGAAACATCACTCATACGTACGTATAGACTACCATCTCCACATAGGGATGTAACTCATTTTTCATCACCAAATTATATAAATTTTTATAAATATGTATATAATTAATATATATTATATTTATATCATGATTAACATTCTATATATGGATTAATCATGATCAATGTGCAAGGACCATAACTACGAACCAAAACATTCATGAAAAACGAAGCACTTAATATGAGAAATGATGATAATATTGAAAGATTGTTAATGAACATCTGATAATATGTTATAATTAAACCATTTATGGTATTATAACTATTAATATTGTTATATAATATAATTATAATAAATTTAAATTTATTATATATGAGTTTAGAGTGCTTACAAAGTAATGCATACTTAAGGTAATGGTTTTATGTTAGACTATCATTTTAATAATAATTTTTTTATGATTGGATTTAATATGATGAAATTATATAATCTATATATCCAAAATAACATTTATTTTACTTTTATTTTTTTATTTTTTTATATTTCATGATTTTAATTCATTTTCCTTTCTCTAAGTACTCAATATACTGAAAGAATTTTATTTTAAGGAAAATAAACATTATTTCTCTCTTCGATCAATAATCTTTTCTTCCATGTCTTTATTTTATTTAAAATAAATTCATGAATGTTTTAAGGTTATAAAAAGATTCATTAAATTCATTTTTACCCATTTTTACTTTATAAAAATTCTTTAAAGGAACCTTCTTACCATTTTTTGAGCGAGGTGATTTTAAGTTTTCACTGAAAATGTGAAAGGAAATTGTGTTTTAATGTACACTATTTGAATGGATTTCCCCTCCACCATGAATACTCTTTTCATTTAATCTTACTTTATAAGTTTCCTTTTTATTTTCTAAATTAATTGTTTCATTAATATTTTGGAAATTTTTATACTTTAAATAAGTGATTTCAAAATTAAAAGGTTATTTCCCTCAAGAAATGTTATAGTGGTCTTTTAAAGGTGTTTTAATCTGTAATAAAATACTTTTATGTTACTTATGATTTAACAGGGATATCATAAAATGATAATATCCTTATTCTATCTCAATATGTTTTATTATTATGATGATTAATTTTTTGTGAAGCTTGTATATTTTATAAGGGTTATGATTTGATGATATGATGAATGTTTTATGTTATGATGGAAAAAATATATTAGTGTTCATTATGTTAATGGTGGTCCCAAAATTATATATCCCACTAATTGATTGAGTAAATAAGGATATCTAATGAGATAAAAATGGTTGCAATGGGGACAAAACCTAGTTTGGTATGGTACTTTCTCCAATAATATATTCATGGGAGTGAACCTTGACTGAGGAAATGATGGAATATAGAGTGAACCCAATCCACTTAGATAGTCATAATAGTGATCCATGAATATGGATATGATTTTATACGATTATGTTTAATCAAAAAACATATACCACAAGCTTATTCCCAATTATTTTGTTATGTTCTTATGGAACATGATTTATTACTGATGACTCCACAATCTTATGTCTTATGTAATTTTTCTAACAAAACCTTATGACTTATTTCATAATTAATGATCTTTGGCCAATTTGGTATAATTATTGTAAGTCATGATCATGTTATCATACCCTTATTATTATTTTATGCTCACTTATGATCATTTCTTGATGTCTCTTATGTTTTTACTTTCTAAGCATCTAAGCTCACCATTTCTTGTGTTTCATTTCCCTGGGTTATGAAGAAAGGTTTTAACTATGATATGTCTATGAAGGGTGTTGGTTGTGAATTACTAAAGGGGAAATGATATAGAAATTTTATGTACTTGTTGTTTATGTATCCAAGTTTTCAAATACACTAAACATTTATAATTGTCACATAGATTGTCTTTATATATAAGGAATATTCCAATAAATAGATGTAGTATTTATGTATGAAAATTTTAGGCCTCCATATAATCGGATGGGAAATAAGACCGGATCGGGTCCTCCCAAACCCAACCTAAGGTACGCTAGCACACATATATAGATTTATTCATATCAAATGGGATACCAATCTCCCACATGCTACATCATGTATAGTGTTGGGATTGATTCCCTAGAATCACATTCCTATCATAAACAATTACTTATATATTAATTGTTTTTTAATATTAATAAATTTATTATGACATCATGATTGTTATTATATGTGACATAGTATCTAATAATGTACATATGGTACTATTCACAGCTAAATTATGTAACATTACGTCACTATGATGATATCCTTGAAGTGTTGTGATAGTATTATTAAATATATGTTCTTTGGTTGGATGATATAATCAAACAGGACACTGATGTTATAGTATATTGGTGGTAGGAGGGTCATATGACATTGAGATTATTTCCTATGTAGTTAACCCTTATCAATCTCTATGAGAGGAGGTTGTGAGAATAGGGCTATCCAAAATTAAATACATATGTTAAATGTGTTATTATATATTCCTATATACAAGTGTTTGTAATGATCCATATACTTGACATTATTATTAATGAAAATCATGAGATGCGTACTTTGATAGATCGATGAAAATAGTGATCCAATAGGTTCATTGGGTTGTAGAATATATTTAGTGTTTCTTCAGTGATATGGAATTAATGAATAATTCAATATAGTATCTTTATCTTCAATATTTGATGGATGTTCATATCTTGGCCCATTGATTGAATTGGAACTTCCTAACTAATTCCAGGGTCATAGCAGTCTTTTTAGCAAGATCAATTTTGAAAAGTAAACTAAATATGTATCAATAACATATATTGATGATGCAAGTAATGAAACATGATTTATGATATATCTATAAAAAGGCTTTATATTACATAGTGAGTGTTTGTAATAAGTGTTTTTCATTATTTTCATATCAATATTTTCTCAATGGGTATCTTAACATGTTGTTAGATGATGATCTTATACTTTAGGTATGTTTGGCCTAATTCCAATAAAAAAGGGACCAAAAGGGTCACACATTAATTGTATCTGGAACCATGGTAAAATCCAATATAAATGTAATATTATAATTGAATATTATTCTCATATTTTGAGATAAATATTTATTATAATTCTACTATTCAAAAAATCATTCTCATGTTTGGTGAATATAATATTTATTTATTTATCAGTGAATAATGCATTGATATTTATTCATTTAAATAAATAGTCATTACTCAAGTTTTGATAAATACTAAGGAGGGATTACAAACCAAGTTAATGTTCAGGGTGAAAATGTTATTTACTTATACACAAGTTTTTAAAATGTCAAGTAAATAATAATATTTATGTTATTATTTATACATGGGGTTTTTTGTGGAATAAAATAAAAATAAGGGAACATGTGAAATTATTTATTCCTTAAACCCATCATTATAAATACATATTTATATCATTTTATCATTATGATATTCATTATTCATAATGATTCCTTTCAAGAGAATTATCTCCTCCTTCGAAAAGAATATCTCTTGAAGACTCTCAAGTTCCGAGAATAGGCCTTATAATTCATCCCTCTCATGGTTCTAGAGAATGTAATATTAATCCTTCATGTTCTAAAGGAATTATTATTATGATCAATGAAGAAAACTTAAATCACTATGATCATACGGGATAGTACGATGATATTTCTACAGTAATGTGTCAAGGTTTCGGGGCACATGTGGATCATCCCTAGAGGGATTATGCTTTAAATCTCCAATATCAATAACGGATCAACAATAATGGTTTATAGAATCATATGTAAAGAAATAATTTAAGAATAAGGTAATTCATTATTCAATAAATAAATTATATATTATATGTGAATGATCATGGATCATGAATTTTGGGATTTCTTTCATCATGTTCTAATGAGAAACCAGAAGAAGTTGATAAAAAACTATTATTAGGCATGGGCTAGACTAGATTCTAATTTTCCCAAAAACCTTCAAGTGGTATGAGAGTATTTATATGTTAATTCATAATTATTTATTAAAAATTGATCAATTTATACATTTTTATAAATATTTTCATTTATTTTTTATCAATTATTTAATATGAATATCATGTTAATATATTCATTTTCCTTCATATGATAATGAAAAGATTTTCAATAGGTGAATAACATTCAGAGAACACCATTAGGAGGTTTCAGATATTTTTTTATAATACATGATTATGATGTGTATAACTTAAAGTACATGCTATGTACTAAAGTTTACCTTTTAAGGACAAGTTGTGGGGTATATGTCTTTCCAAGTGGAAATAAACACACGACATGTAATTGTGTGTTTACTGGGCATATGTTACATAGATTTAGATATTAAGAAAAATGTACCAATTGTACACACCATGTAAATTTACAAGGCTATCCCTGTTATTATCATCTTAACCATGTCTTCACCATACACAATGTGTAATAAATACATGATGTGTAGAGACTCAAATTAGTACAATACAACCAGTAGTGATTTCACGGTGTGTAGTTGGTGTACACACCAAGTATCATGGAAATTTCTATATGTAATTACACATTGATTCCCTATGTTTGTATCACAGACAGATTGATAATGGGTTACATATTCTATACTGGTTTATGCATGTCGTGTAATGAAAACTCATTCACACGACGTACACAGTGATCGAGGATGTCCAAAACATTTATTAATTACACAGACTAAAATTAAATTTATCGTTAAACTATATGAAATGTTATGTAATTGGTGTACATTCCATATGAAATGGTTTACATAATATTAAATTTTTGATTAATTTTAATATAAATTCATAATCACACATTGTGTATAGTAGTCATACATTCCATATACCTCGCATGAATTAAATATGGTACATGATAAAAGTTTAAATTGTTATCATGTGTCTTAAATATTCCAATATGTTTACTTTGGTTGAAATTCATAACTACAATCCATGTAAATAAATGACACATTGTGTATGCTACATTCCATTTAAGTATACAGTAAAAGACCAGATCCATACAAGTCAACACCTGATTCAGACTTATACATGATGTGTTATCTCCAAGAACGCATCTTATAATTTGTTATTTAAAAAAATTACTTAAAATAACATGGGATGTATATCTTTCGGACTGATTTGAGGGACATTGAGATAAAATAAATTCACATATTAATGAGATAATTAATTGAATTAATTCATGATATTTTACTTAATAAAGAATGAAAGTAAAATGAATTATATATAGCTTATAAATTCATATTCATTGTAAGTTTAGATGATTATAAGTATAAAATAACTTTTATATGTGTAGAATTTATTTTAATTTAATTATTATTGTTTATTTTTTTTAATAATCATTTTTATATCAGAATTATGTCATGTGTGTCATCCTATACTCTTTATTCTGTATGGACCTTCATGTTTATGGTCTCTTTTATATACCCAGAATCAACTATTTTTTCCCATAACCTATTTTTATGTAAAATAATATGTAATGGATGGATCTCCCAAGTCAGTGTAGGTGTTTTAAGATAGATTCAAAGTGAAAACAACCGGTGAGATGCATTGGTGTATGGGTGGAATGCATAAACTTGAGTCATTATCCATATCAAGAAGACATTCCCCTTGGATGAAGGGGTTTCATTATCTTATCAATAACTAAACCATTAGAAAATTTTATGATAATACAAATTTATTTATTATATTTAATTTAATTTAATGATTAATTATTTATCATATTGTCTTCAAAATATCAAAAATAAATGAATTAATAAGAATGAAATATGAAATAAAATAAATGTATTTATACGTAAGTATTTTATTAAACATGGTTAGTCACTTATATATATATCCATATAATATTAACAATCATTTAAAAGATAAAACAAGAAAAATTTACATATAGATAAAACAATCACTCAAATAAACTATTAAGTTAATACAGTATTCCATTCCTCGATAAAGAGGGGAAAAAATATGACTAAGTGTTTAATCTATCCCGTTTTGGGACACTTACTTCTAGAAGGTATGTATTATGAATGTTTTGGGTTATCTTAACCAATATCACATTAATAGATTTATCCCTTTCTATACTTAGTGTAAACTTGGAGGTTGGTTTTGAAGAAATCCATGTTACTGATTTCAAAATTCAGGAGTCCACTCAACTGATCAAGGAGTTTTGTGGTGATGTAGTTGGAAAGTAATTCTTATCTAAAAACCTTTTAGTAATTGATTTATCCCTTGATTGGGTTATGAGAAGGTAAATATGGATCCTTTTCACTAGAATATCCATGTGATAGGATATTCTGAATCCATTGGTGACGGCTATTAGGATTTGATAAAATAGTGAGATACTAATAAAGATAATAAAATCATTTATCTCGTAAATTTTTATACTCAATGAATGAACTAAAATATAATCTTATTGATTATAGAAAATGGAAAGTACTACAATGTTGACATTGTCACTGTGATCTATATTAGATAAGGATAACATTCTCACCATCACAAACATATGGTAATTAGATAGGTGCATGGCTATAGTACTACGCCAAGAGTGGAAGTTATACATAATGAAAACCATATTCCTCAGTCCCATTATAATGAGGCAAGTGAGGTAGAGCTATGTCTATATTTTAAAAATTTGGATGATGTGATATATTTATAATTTTTTATGTTATCAACCATGACCACGGATTTCTAGAATATTTATCATGAAATGGATATATAAACTATGTTGTCTTATATTTGTGACGTTTATTAAGAGATGGTGAGATAAGAGATATGTGAAATCTTAAATTAATTATTAAAGTGAAATCTTAGAGAGTGGGTTTCATTCATTTAAGATGATTAGACACCCTGGGTTCTTGGAATTATTTGTCTTCAATCTTCTAGATGAGTTTCACATATATCCCATGTTATCCTCACTTCCTAAAAACTTCTAATGTTTCACTGTAAATTATAAAAATAGTAATATAGAAAAGTACTTTCTGTGACTCCTCACGCTAATTTGACAAGATGATAAGGACATGAGGCATGAAAAACCAAGAATCCTTATGGTGAATAAAAGGATAAAAAAGGGAAGGTCCCTAATACTCATTCCAAATTTAAGGATTCTAAGCATCGTACCTACAAGAAGAGACATATCAAAAGGAAAGGGAAGGAATAAGATGTAGAATAATTTTCATGTGGAATGTGAAGCCACTAGAAGAAGCACTGAACTAGTATAAAGAATAAATTCACTATAAGGAAGGTGATTTATTTCAGCAACTTAATTAATTTAGACAGGAATTCCATAACAAAAAGTGTCACAAATGGAGTTATTATCAACATACTTATAAATTGTATTGCAAATACACTTTCCACATGATTAAATTTGGTGGGTTTGTGTATGTGGTGGTGAAGGAGTGAGTTTTCCATGAAATGTAAATTCCACTGCAAATCGTCCATTTTTATGCAGATTATTTGATATGAAAGATTGATTCCTTCACAAATAGTAGAAATTGATTTGTGATTTAATCTAAATTATATTTAAAATATTCCCTTTGAAAACTAATAATTTTTATGGAATCGATCTTTCATCAAAAATAATCCCTTCATGTATGACTATTTTCCATAGAAAACATATTTTGTTACAGATAGTCATGTATTTGTGATAGGTCCATCGCAAAAAAATATGTCTGAAAATTATTCTCTATGAATTACATCCATCCCAAATATATTTTGGATTAGTGGGAAAAATATTTTTGATGGCTATTTTTAGCAACGAAAATGTACTCTACAACAGAAATTCTAACACAAAAAACGTAAAATATAAATACATGTGAAAACCCCCTCCCTCTCTCTATTTATCCCACACTTTCCCTCTTTGACTCATTCTGCATAAGAAAAAACTGATGTTTGAAATCCAACTGATATTTCAAGGTTTATGGGTTGTGGATCTATAATTCATGATCAAAGAAAAGTCTGAAGGTATTATTTTAAGATTTTATTAACTATTTGTGTTTCATTATTATTGAAGTATATAATTTGTTAGTTAATATAATTTATTAAGGTTTAATTATATTTTCATGTGACATTGTTAATTTTTTTAATTGTTTTTATATTATTTAATTAGTTAATAATAGTATTATTATAATTTAAAATTTAAAATATTTTTAGAATATTATAGATAATAATTTGTACTGAATCACAAAAATTTAGTTTAGTAAAGAAAATGTTAATATAAATTAATATTTATATGTAAAATAAAAAATTAGTGATCATTGATTATTTAAAATTATTAAAAATTATTAAAATTAATCTCAAATAAAAAGTAACAGTTATAATAAGAAAAAAAAATATAATTAATATAAATAATAATAAATTGAAAATGAGTATGCATTAATTATTTAATATTTATATAAGTTAACAATATTAATATGAAATAAATACAAAATAATTAATAGTCTTACAAAAAAAGTTATATAAAAATATAATTTTATAATAAATATTATTTTAGATTAATAAATATTTGTTATGTATTTATATGGTAAAAATTTTATATTTTTATAAATTATAATAAAATAATGAATATTGTATAAATTAGTATAAATTAATTATAGTTCCTATAAATTAGAATCAATTAATAAAACTTATTAGAAATGACGATAAATTATCAAAATTTATTATAAATTGTTACAAAATAATGAATATAATACTGTAAATTAGTATAAATTAGTATAAAATAAAAAATATTAGTTATAAATAGTAAAAATATAATAAAAGGACAAACAATTAATATAAATAATAATAAATACAAAATATAGGAATTAATTCTTATATATTATTAAGTTAATAAAATTAAACTAATGTTTTACATGCTTACTTAATAAATCACTAAAGATAATCTATATTGCATTAAATTATTAAAAATCATTATTTTTATTTTGTAAATATATAATTTTTCAGTAAATATTATTTTAGATTAATAAATATTCCTTATTTATTTATGCATATAAAAAATTTTAATGTTATTATAAATTTGTATAGATTAATGAATTTAATACAAATTAGTATAAATTTGTATAAATTAATAAAAGTTACTCTAAATTAAGATAAGTTAATAAAATTATTATTTGTTATTATAAATTAATAAGAGTTATTATAAATAAATATAAAATATTTAATATAATAGTGTAAATTTCTAAAAAATAATTATTATTTATTAAAATTAGAAAAAAAAATAAAAATAAATAATATAAATAAACAATTTATTTTATTTTAATTTTATATAATCTAAAATTTTTTATATTATCAATTATTTAAGTAGTTTATAGTCTTTAATTGATGAGAGCATGAAACCCTTTATTTGGGAGGTATATGAGGCTTTCTTACATGATCTTTTCCATAATTGTTTACATATCCTTCAAATGAGAGCTATAAGGAATGAATTTGTGACTATATTTGATGAGTCTTGTAGGCCTTATCATCCTCATTACATCTCAAAGTAGGCTTTGGAGGGATTTTTGCTGGTGTTTTAGCAGAGTAGATTCTCACTATATTAAAGATGTTGTCTTAGGTTTTGGCCAATAACCTTATATGTGTGTAACAACCTATTAATATATATAGTTTTGAAACAATTTTAGATATATTTATGTGAAATAAAACTCTATAATTTAATGGTTCCAATGATTAATTAGTATTTAAATAGTAGATCAACACCATAGAGAATATTGTTATCACTTTGGAAAGTAATGAAAAGGATAAATTTTCATGATGTTTTATCATTTAATGATATATGTTGATCAATGGTGGTCATTAATTTAAAATAATACGGAGGAGCGGGAGATTGAGAGCATGGAATGGAATATTTTTTAGGAGATATTCTTTGATAAATACTTACCTTAAGATTAAAAATCTAATATAGAAAGTAAATTTATTAATTTAAATTCAAAGGAAGCAGAGAGAGTTTCTGTGAATGGGGATAATTTTAATATATTATCAAAACATTATATGAACAGTATACTCAATCCAGAAAGTAATATCAATAGTTTTTTTGATGTTATTATGTCAGGATTCAAAATTTTAATCGTATCCCAATCATTTTTAGCATATGATGATATAGTATCAAGTTGCATCAAGATAAATAAATAATTATCCAAGTATTATATTTTCAAATGAAATTAAGATAAAATATAATTATTGGGCACTGAGAAAAAATAAATATGTAACAAAAGAAGGAATGAATGGTGGAACATCCAACATGTGATAATTGGGGAAAGAAACACACAGGTAATTACTTAAAGGGAATGAAATTTTTTAATAAGTGTGGGGAAAAGGTCCATCTAGCTCATGAATTAAAGGGAACGAAATAAGTTTATGATATATAGCACTTAAACAATAAAGTTATGGGGTATTATTCAAAAACATTCCCTAATAATCAACTGAATATACTTCATAAGAGGCCTAGGGGAAATGAAATATTATGTTATTACCACATTTGATGTTGAAGTTCCTCGATATATGATTGAAATTACATTAGTCATAAACTCCAATCGAGATAATTCTTTATTTGATTCAAAATCTTCATAATATTTTATATATTGATTATTTGTTATGATTATTAAAATATCCCCTAACATCTTGATAAATGAGTTATCCCTCAATAAACCTAATGGAAATATTATTACAATAATGATATATCATTTAGTTCTCATTAGGATGCATTGACATGATTGAATTACAAAATTTATTATCATATCTATGGTTTTAGTTTATAAAATCTTTGGTATGGATTATATTTTGAAGTACAGTGAAAAAAATTATTATCAGTATAAGGAGATTATGATTTGTGAAGGAGTTATGGAATTTTTTATCTTTAGAGGGGAGACTTCATTATCAAAGTCATATCAATATCCACATCTAATATCTCACCTTCATAAAATTATTATAGAAGAGGAGAAAATGTGACCTATGGATGGAAACAACAACCTCTAAATTGAGGTTCTACCTATTGTGTATGAATACATTAATTTTTTTCCTAATAAATAACTCTGTTATCCATCTGATCGTGAAGATATGTTATTTATTAAACTCATCCATGAATCAAGGCCTATATCTAAGAAACTCTATGGAATATACCTAGTGGAATTAGTGGTGCTGAAGAAATTGCTAAAGGTGTTGTGTGATAATGGATTCAAGCCCTATTATTTCACCTTGGGGATCCCCTATTCTTTTTGTTAATAAGAGAGATAGTTTTGTAAGGTTCTACAATGATTTCAAAGACATAAATTCCATTAATATGTAGAATAATTATCCGCTTCTAAGGATTGATGAATTATTTGATAAAATTCAAGGAACTTAATATTTTTTAAAGATTAATTTTCTTTCTAGTAATCATCAATTAATGGTGAATAATGATGATATACCAAATATTATATTTCATATGATGTACAAACACTATAAGTTAAGAGTAGTTACCTTTGGATTAACTAATTCACCCTCTTTATTTATATATCAGGTGAATATAATATTCAAGGATTATACTGATAATTTTATAGTGGTCTTAATTTATTATATCTTTATATTATCTAAAATATTTTATGATTATGATAATTATTTTTGAGTCTTTATTGAGACTCCATGATAAAAATAATAATATGGTAAATTTAGTATGTGAAAATTTTGGATTCAAAGTGTTTCTTTTCATCAAAATATTTTCTCCAAGGATGGAATATCTATCAATCCTTCAATGAAAAGGTGATTCAAGTAATGTACCATATATAAGAATATGATTAAGATACATAGTTTTCATATTTATACATGGCATTCCATAGACTCATGCTCCCAAATATTTTTAGGTTTATAGATTTAGAGAATTAGGACACATCATAAAAAAAACCCATGTTATTTGTATCAAGAGGATATTTTTCCACAATATATAAGAAACTAATTAATCCATAATGATAATTCAATAACTCCCATAAATTATTACACACATGTTATCCTTTTAAACATATCGTGTGTGCTAATTTTCTTCATAACCTAGGGAGATGTAAATATAATCAGGTGTGTTATCAAATTCCATGTTAGGGAAAACATACAACTAAAGAAATCATGGACTACTCATGGAATAAATATTACGGTAGAAATAGGTAAACAATATTAATCCATAATCAACTTGAAATAGAAAGTACACTATATCCATGATAAAAAATGAAAACATTGAAATTAATAATATCAATATCATAATTATGGAATTCATAATTTCAAACATCAAAAACATGTTTTCAAGGCATGTTACAAGACACTATCTTGTTATGGGATGACACATACACTAAAACCCAATCTTTTTTGTCTCATAATACCTTTTAATGAATCGATGGGATATATAATTATGGGCCCAACCCATCACCTAATTAATTCTAATATGATCACCATAAGAGTCAATAATAATTTTTTTACCATTCCCAAAAGAACCTCTTATTAAATAAAACACGTGTCTATCCACATAATGAATGATATATAATGTCAATAAATAATCAACCTATGTTTACATTAAATTAATATCATGATTTTCAATACATTTACTCTTGTTAATTAAAGGAAAAACATGATAATAACTCATCTAGAGGAACACGTTGGGAGGTTTAACAATACATAGTCAACTTTTACGTTGTACCATCCCACCCAAGAATCCACTTAGTAGTTCCCCAATATCCTAACCCAAAAGACTTTAATCACACCTCCCCCATACAATAGAGGATTCCAACTTTCAGTGAGGACCTAGGGTGTGACCATGGGGGGACTATTCCCTCATAGATTAGATTGGATCACATATGGATATAATAAATATGAAATAGTATAAACAAGAAATCAAAAATATACAGTGGAATTATAATAAACCAAGGAATATAAATGATAGGGAAAAGATTAATAATAAAAATTTACAAATTGTTGATGATGATAATGTCATTTAGAAAGACCAAAAATATGGTACATGGGATAAAATGTAAATAGTAATATACCTCATGCAATACAAAAAATACAAAAAGGAAAAAAGTGGTGACTACTAGAATTGTGATCAAAGTATTATTCCCCTCCTCCCATACTCTATCCAATAACTAAGAAACAAGCATCATAGGCTAGCTACTTCCCTTTATCAAAACGTATAATCATGAAGTCTGTATAGATCCAAATGGAGGCCCAAGTAGGGTGATAGATATACTTAGTTGGCCACCACCAACGGTGTCTAGATTAATCCATTTTATTCAATATAAAATGAGCAGTGTGCCAATAATAGTGAATGAAAGGTAATAAATAAATAAAACATGACATCCGAGGTTCTAACCAGATACCCAACCAACACTACCTTCTTCGGCCTAATATTTATGCCTCTAACCCAAGGAACCTTCAAAAAAGTGACAATATGTGTACATGGGATATCAAAAATAGAGCATCAAGTGTTTACCGACCCCAAGTGGATGATTTGGATTGGAGGACATGTCCCTAGGACTTCAGTTAGAAAATCACATGATTTGACAATAAGGAATCACATTTAAACCATACAAGGAAACCTTCAGATCTAGTATGGGAATCCTGATCCCATCCAAGGAGATCTATAAATTAATCGCAAGTGGTAATACAAGAGATACCAAAATTCCCAATACTACAGAGTCTATCCAAGTAGATCCATAAAATTAGTCCCTCGTATCACTCTTGGAATGGTTCAAGAATGACCCTCTAAGCCCATACTAGGTATCTGACATTGGGGATAGATTATCACTAGATTCATAGTATAATAATCTTTCTAATGATCCCATCCACGTTGAATACCTTATGGAAGCAGTGTCACTCATGGGTATCAATAATACACCCAAAGATCCCATCCAAGTAAATCCAAGTGTTGATCTAAGTGTATCCAACAATTCCAAATTCAAAGCCAGGCAAGCCCATCCACAGTGTCCTTAAGTTGAGAACCATGCATATCTCTCATCTCATTATCAGGTATGGTTCATAAATCACAACCACATGTCCTCAATAAATCATTTAAATAAAAAAAAAGATAAACAATCTATCTATTCTTTTCATTAAGGAATTAAAATCACAATTCATTAATCAATTTTTCCAATTTTTTTAATTAAATTAAGGTTGGAAATACCATAAATCATAGGTACCTAACACATAGTAAATCGTAATTCTTAATTCATTTCATATTTTGATACATTTATTACAATATAAAACACGCCCCAAAGGTGTTTAAACAATATAAGGTAATAGGAAAACTAGGCCTTTATGTAAAGGCGCATATATAGGGGTGGCTCACATCAAGGTGACTAGAAAAGCTGTTCATTTTCTTCAAGATAGGACCATATTGGGTATGGAAAATAGTTAAATTAATTTATTAGACTTAAAAAAGGATACACCAGAGGAGTCTGACGTGCAACACCCTAGAGTGTAATATAAACACAAAAGACTTTGAGGGAAAAGAATTATACCATCTACCTTAAGTTACTAGAGATCACCTCATTGAGTTTCATCCCTTGAATCCAGTTAAAATGGATTATATTAGAATAATCCATAAATTCCCAATAGGTATCCAACTCACCTCACAATGAATGAATCAATGTTTTTATGAGGAAGTTATCTGAATCCTTAGATAAATAAGAGGAGGAGAGACCGTGTGTGGGGAGGGTTGTCTACTAAAAGTGAATTGAGTGTAATATGTTTTAAAAAAAATAGGTGAGAATTTTTCATTTCCCCATTAAAAATGATTTTTTGTGGTTTTTCTGTACTTTTGTCCAAACCATGCACCAAACGTGAGGCATCTACTACCAAGGTAACCCAAATTCATGGCATATCCACATTGTTTGACTAACCATTCAAAAACCATGTGAATGGATCTCTGACATATCTGAGACAAGTCATAGGTTAGTTCACCCCATTCCACATAGATGAAGACAAACCATGTGGCCTCTTCTTCCACATTGAGTGCCCACATAGTCAAGTCACACAGTTAGCACTAAATGTGAGCTAATCATTCAGCTCAACCTATCATTATAATTTATTGGGATCTATGCTCTAAAATAACACTAGAATATATCAAATCGATTATTATCCATTAGAGAACCATTATAGAATAAAAATAGAGGTTTTGATAGTAATGCAAGGATCCAAGTCTCTATGAAATCTTGGACATTACAACCTCCCTCTTTAAGAAAAAATATCCTCTAGTTTCTCTTTCTAGGGTGGAAAAACATCACCTGAGAAGAGTTTTGACCACTGATAATGTATATCAACCTCCCACAACTAGGCCTCCTCTAGCACGTGTCTATATATCCAAAACACTAGGACCAAGAGAACTGAACTACCTTGGATATCCTTCATGCTCTAATAAGCGATACGTATCAGATGCTCCATAAAGGATGCATCCGCCTCCATCTCAATATCCTTAGGGTCAAATGAATGGGATGGGATATCATGATATCAGTAAATCTATGATACATGGACAACATCATGCATGACACAGTACCTATGAGGTAACAATAATTGATATTATATCAGATCGAATCTCTCCATGATCACAAAAGTCTAGAAATAATGAGGTTGATAGCTTTCCCTGTATCTATATCTATCAATGAACCAATCTGATTGAGACACACAAAAATACCTGATGCCCCACCTCAAACTCCAAAGGTCTATAGAGATGATCAATATAAGATTGTTACCTAGATTGAGTTATATCCATGATTTTTGGAATCAGTTGTACCAGCTCTAAAGTCTCCTAAATGAAAAGAGGACCCAATAGTGCTTCTTTACCTACCTCTAACCATCATATAGGGGAATGGAATAACCTACCATAATGGCCCTAAAATAGATTGATCTGGATCATTTACTAAAAGTTTTAGTGGTAGTAAAAATAAATAAGAGATATATGTTTTTTCTATTAACCTCCAAAATCAAGGACGTATTCCTAAAGCATGTCATTTAACACTCATATTTTCCTATCGGGATTCCTGTTAGTCTAAGGGTGATATACTATGCTCAAGAGCATATATGAACTTAGTGCCTTCTACAACCCTTTACAGAACCACGATTATAATTATGTGTCTCATTATGGTACCACAGAATAAGGAACTCCATAAAGTCGCATGACCTCTTGAATATGAAGCCTCTTAATCTCATAAATAGATTATGTCTCTTGAATTGATGGGAAATGTGAGGCCTTGTTAGACCTATCAATGATCATCCATAAAGAATCACTATGTCAAAGGTATATCTGAAGACCTATCACAAAATCCATGGTCACATTGTTCCATTTCCACTCAACAATGGATAGAGGATTTAAAAGTTCAGTAGGCCACTAGTGTTCCACATTAACCTACTAACAGTTGGAGAATATCTTCATGAAAACTACAGTCTGCCTATCCATACTTAGAAACCAATACAGATGGAGTACATATTACTACATCTAGGTAATCCCATGGTGACCATCCCAAAAGGAGGTGTGAGATTACCACATATTCTCTTCCCATATTCCTGAAGTAACCCAGATACATCCATGGAAGAGCAGGATATCATTCTTATCAATAACCAAACCAAGAGGTGGGTTCTCACCTAAGAATCTTTACCTCGAGATGAGGCCCTCAAGATCTGATAACTATCTCATCAACACCCACTCTATAATAGAGGGCTTCACTACCAAAGATGCTAAAATAGGGTACCCATGATGTTCTTAAATATACAAGTACATCTCATAGAACAAATCCATCAACTTCCACTCACTACTAGCCTCTTGGATGAATTCTGTATGAGTCTTCTAGAATAGGGTTTCATCCATAGAATTACCCTTTATGGGTGTATAATAAATCTCAAATTGAATGAATGTAGGTATTCCGCCCACCTACACTACCTAATATTAAAATATAACTATGTGGGGATGTATTTGAGACTTTTATGGTATGTGTAAATGATGATCTGGTCACCCAAAAGATAATTCCTCCAACCGCAGAGAGTATGAACCATGTAATCTAGTTCAACCATCTGTAATAAACACACAAATGGAGGGTACCATCAACCTTCATTGGGAAAAGGATGAGAAAACCCCATGGTGATGTGCTAGTTTGATAAAAAAAATTACCACTAGATATTCTAAATTCTTCTTCAGTTCATATATCTCTATAGGTGACATCCTATAGGGAGGTATGGACACCAGTTCAACACCAAGAACTATCTTGATGGTTAACTCCTCTTTATCGGGAGGTAGTCCAAAGAAATCATTGAGGATGATGTCCCTAAAATTATCCAAAATAGGAGGGAATTATAAAAACTCCATTCTCTAATCACTCATAAAGAGACTCACTATCTTGTTTGTCACTTTTCCTAGCCCCTAATTCTTGGGTATAGCTCAAATGTCTTGGATATTCCATTCACCCTTATGAATGTATATGATTTCTTTTGGTTTTTTGAAAGACACCATTCGGCGATTGAAATCAACATATGCATGATATGTCAATATCTATTCTATACCAATAATGACATTGAATTCAGTTATCTCTAGGATAAGGAAATTCCATATCAAATAGTACCCACTTATCTCAATGGGCACACCTAACACTGGAATATATTCTCTCATATCACCCCCAGAGGTGTATGAAGAGTCATCACACCACTGAAGTGCTCTAACACTAGTCCCAAACATTCCATAATCACAAAAGATATAAAAATTGTGATGCAATATTATTAAATAGGGAACAAACTAAGTAGATGATACCAGAATAGTACCTCATACAATAGAAGGTCTTGGACTCTTCTCCTTAGGAATATCCTTTACTGTAAAGATATTGCTTGATCTGTGGCCTTGAGATACAGCCAGACTAACTTGGGTTGGACTACTCTACTGGAACTAAACCATAGTTCTATGACTACCTCAGCCACAACCACCTCCTCGGTCTAATCAGTAGGTAGAAGAACAACTTCTAACCTGATGTGGAGTCACTGATCATGTACATGAAAGTGACGTTGGTATGGATCCCCTCTCATTAGATACTAGAGGAAAGGATTAGCAGAAGCATTGAAGGTGCCCCACCCTTCCATAACCTCAACACTTGATCAAGTTTCCCATGCACTAAGGCTTCTTATGTCCTTTCATTCAAAAATTTTGACACACCAGATAAATTTATGTTCATTTCACTTGGATGAAACTTCCCCCATGTGATCCCCTGAAATGAAGCTTCCTATAACCATACAAAATGTCACCCTGCCTCATAACTGAACTACCTTGGCTCACATTTATAGCTTCCATCAAGTTTCATTTTGTATTAAGGGACTTGTTAACTATATATGAAATGGTATTCAACTAGAAGACATTCATCTATGATCATATAATGCATAGAATCTCATCTTCAAATTGTCTCACATTCATCAAATCATCACTAGTAAGAGTTTGAGAAAAATATTGTAGCTTGTTGGAGTGAGTAGAATACTCAAACATGGACATAGTGTCCTAATAAATATTCATAAAATCCAAGGCACAATCTGCTCTCAACATATGAAAGAAAAAATGATTTTAGAAGGTTTTCTATAATCCTGGACAAAACAAACCCCAATGATTATTATCTTCAGATATGATGTCCCACAAAATCTTGGTAGAGTCACATAGAATCTAGGTAGTGAGGTTTACCCACCTCTCTACAAGAATCTCAAGATGGTCGAATATAGATAGCACAACCTCCATCCATGACTTAACAACCTGAGTTCCACCATACATTGATAAGGTGGTTATATTATACTACTTGAACTCTTGGGATAGGTCTTTCATGGTATGGGAATGTTGTGTGCACCCTATAAAGACTTCATAAAGTGGGAGAAATTACCATAGAATTGACAATTGGTGTCCACATCAAACTCAATAGGAAGTACATCAGGTGGAATTGTAGGAGGTAATACAGGTGGATCAGGTCCCGCCACTTTTGGATCATTCTTTTCACCATATAATTGGTGTATTACATGAGGATGTCGAGGTGGAATAACTCTATAATTTCCAAGTTCACTCATCAGATCATATTTGATAGCATATAGGAAAAGTGATAACAATAAAGGGCATTCCTTTAGAGTTCCTATAAAGAGTCACACCACTCTACGTGCTCATAAATCCTAGTCTAGTAGGGAAGATCATGGAAATATCACAAGATACACATCCTACTTATCACTACTAAGGTTGGGTCAGGTTCAAGGTCTCATAAGACATAAAAGAGGATCCATTATATGGAATTTCAATTGCAATTTACATAAGAAAACACCCATTACTTTGAAATTAGAATCCCATTCAGCAGTAACCATTTTATTTTAATAATTTCGTTTTTTTAATTTCATTCTTTCTTATTTGGATATATATATATATATATATATATCAATCCAGTTAATTGAGTCACCAATTCACAATTTATAAGGTACATACACTTATAAACTGAAATTTGCATGTCACGTACCTATGACCTGACCTGTACATCCAGTATTAGTACATAACAGATCATGCATAGTGATTTGATTGAATGAATTACATTACTAATTTATATAAGTTCTCACCTAATAAATTTCTATAAGCATTCATCTATCAAACCAAATAATATCTCAACATATAGAACCAATAGCTCATGGATCAAATGTGGTATAATTGGTTAAGTAAGGTATCATTATCAATCTATGTGGTAAAACACTGTTTAGATTGATGTTGGTTCTTTAATTAATCCAATTTTTTCATTATTGTAAGAGACATAAACACATTTCAATATATAACATTCAATGCACAAACAACAAGCACAGGAAACACAACAAATTCATGAAAATATATAGATATGTCATGGAAAAATTCATGACAATTAAGCCTTAAGGTTCCTAGTATGATGCAAGAATTAATACATCCTTGTATACTCAAGCCAGGGTTGAATAAATCCCATCACAATAATATCAACAATATTAAAAACACAAAACAAGTGCATCAACCAATGGTGAAATCCTTAAAACTATAAAAAGTGAAACCACTAAGAGCATTAACATATCCTGGGTATGTTTCTTTTCTCCCATACATGAGTTAGCTACTCTCAGGCACGAGAACATTACTAAATTCCATTATATCCTAGTCATTTGTATAATACCCAAGTTGTAAGGAAAAGGAAAAGAACCCTCTAATACCACTTTGTAGCATCCTGTGCGAGAATCCACTAAGTGGTGCCCTGATATGGTAAGGCCCAAGACCTCAAGGACACCTCCCCATATTCTACAGGCTTCTGACTACCATTGAGGGCCTATGGTGTGGTTTTAGGGAGACTATTCCATCATATATTAGAGTGGAGAATAGTGATATATAATAAAAATGAAATCGTGGAAATGATAAATAAACGAGCATCAGTAGAATAATAATAAGCCATGAAATATAAATTATTGGATAAATATGAAAAATATAAAGATAAAAAATGATGATGCTGATCATGTCATGTAGAAAGGCCAAAAATAGGGTACATGCTATATAAGGTAAACAAGAATATACCAAAAGCTATATAAAAATACAAAAATTCGAAAAGGGATGACTATTTGCATCGTGAGCATAGTTATGGTCCCCTGATCCTATAATTTATCCTTGAACTCAGAAATAATAATTTAAATCTATCCACTACCCTTTATCTATACCTATAATCATGAACTCTTTTTGGGTACCAAGAGTGGCCCAAGAAGGGTGTATGATATACTCAGTAGGCTATCAGCAATGGTTTCTAGATCAATCTAGTACTTACAATATAAAATTAGCATTGTCACAATAATATTGAATGCATGTAAATAAATAAATAAAACAATATAGCCCAAGTTCTACTTGGATACACAAACACCACTACCTACTTAATTCAAATATAGATGTCTTTAAACTAAGAAATATGTACCAAAGTTATAAGGTTTGTACATGGGTCATCATAAATAAATCATCAGGTGTTGACCAACACCAAGCATGTGATTTTTCTTAGAGGATGTGTCCATATGAATTAAGTTAAACATTATCAGGATTTAATAATAAGGAATCACATGTAAAAAAAATATTGAAACCCATAAAGTCTGGTATGGGACTCCGGATCCAATCCAAGTCAATCCATAAAGGAATCCCAAGTTTCACTATAGGATCTCCCGAAATTCCTAATAATTCAAAGACCATCCAAGGAGATCTATAAAAGGGCTCCCTAATAACACTCTCGGCATGTTCTAAGCATAACTATATGATCTCATTATAGGTATCTCATATAGGGGACCAGGTATCACTCAAGGTATGGTATAATCATCTTTCTGATGATCCAACCCACAGTAACTTCCCTAGGGAACTGGTGTCCCTCATGGGTATCAATAATCCTCCCAAATAGATGATCAAAGGTAGTTTGTGTTTCACTCAAGGTACGTCCAGCAGTTCTAAATACAATGCATGTTGATCCCATCTATGACGCCCTTAATTCTGGACCCATGCATCGATCTCGTTTAAAAATTAGGTAAATCTCATAAATCAAGACCACATGTCCTCAGAAATTAATTTCAGTAACATCATCATATACAAGCTATCCCATTCATTTCATTAAGGAATTACAATATCAATGAAGTATTCATGTTGGGAAATTAATTTAATTAAATTAAGGTAAACAGTGGAATAAATCATACGGTATTAACACATGGTCAATCATATTTCTTAATTAATTTCACATTATGGTATATTTATTAAAAAAGGAAACACACCCCAAAAGGTATTTAAACAATATAAGGTAAAAGGGGAACTAGGAATTTAATGGATGGAACACCCATAGAAGTGGTTCACATCAAGGAGATCAACCAAGGTGTTGATTCAATGCTAGTTTGGACTTTATTCGGCATTGAAAACTAGTTAAATTAATTTATTAGACATAAAGGAGGAAACTCCAAAGGATTCTGGTACACAGCACAACGATTCATAATATAAAACCACTAAGATTTGAGGAAAAAGAACTAGACCACATACCTTAGTTTCATATTTCATTCCTTATATAGTGTCGACCCTTGAATCGAGTTAGACTGGGAGATATCAGAATAATTGTCAAATGCCCAAAAGGGATCCAATGCACCTAATGGTAAAGGGACCAGAGTTTGTATGATGGAGTTATCAAAATCCCTTGATGGAGAAGAGGAGTAGAGCACATGTATGGGGAGGTATATCCAATATATGAGAAATGAGGGTAAGGGGATTAAAAACATAATATGGAAAAAAATTCATTTTCCCTTTAAAATTGGGGTTTCATGGTTTGGCTGCATGGTGGGACAAACTGTGTGCCAACCTTGTGGTATCTACTACACAGAGAACCCCCTCTCACAAGATTTCCTCAAGGATTGACTAACTGTGTGTAGCCTGTTCAAAAAGGATATGTGACGTGTCTGAGATAAGTCACACATTCATGTACCATGCTCTATACAATTGTAGAGAAACCGTGCAGCCTCCTCCAACACACCGATTTCCCACACGGTTAAGTCTCTTGGTTAGCATTAACCACACACTAACTGAGCGGCTCACTTTGTCCTTCCAATCTCAAAAGATATGTCCTCTGAATGAGCCCAGAAATATCCTAGACCGATCCTTATCCATTAGCTCACCATTGTAGCATAAAAAATAGATGTTTGGAAGAGTAACACTAGGATCTCTACTTCTCTAAAAATCCATGAGGTTACACCAATAATCGTCTGTATTGGAATAACAACATACAGAATACAAATACTTTTCCTCATGTCAGTATATGGGATACAATTATCATAACCCATCTTGACGAAGCATATGGATGTTAAAAAAATACTTAGTAAACACTTATATAATCATCCATATTAGAATAAAAAAATATCTAATTCCAATACTTTTCCCCATGTCAATAAAATAACATTCTTTCCATGTGAACATCATCCAAAATGAATTATGTAAAATGTGATGTTCACACAATGTAGAGAAATTAGTATATAGATAAATTAATACTATAATAATCATGCTAATAATCCATCTAAATAAAGAAGGTGGATTTTTTCAAAATAATATAACTCCTGTGAAATAAAAGAAACATAAGAGGGTGTTGACATAATTGAAAAACACCCTCACAAAAAAAATCATCAAACATTATCAGAAGAATCAAATTGTTTGATATTGTGAGTTCAATTAACCAAATTACAATATATATATATATATATACTAGAGGATAAATCATGAAATTTAAACACTATTATGGTAAATCCTTTTGAAAATTATAACCTAAATGGAAGTGAATACTTAAAATATCTTTCTAAAAAAATTTAACATAGATGTAAAATATAAATTTACATTTTTCTTTAAAAGGTAAATTTTTAAAAGGAAGTATAAAATATTTTCAAAAAAATTAATTTAAAAATTATTTCTAATAATGGATCCTTCAAATGACATAAATTTTATCTTCGTAAAATTATGACAGGAAAACCAAACTAATAAAAGTTAAATGAATAACTATTTTTGTTATTTTCAAAAAACCATTATTCAAATATCACATTGTAAAAAGAGTATTAAAATATTTTTTATATTAAAACTTCATTTTCACAAATAGGATTAAAAAATACCATATAATAAAATATTAGGTTGGGAGAACCCAAATGTGGACAAGAAAATTTTATGATGAAATATTATAACTCAAAGAATGGAAATTTGTGTTATCAATATCCTTTACATGAAACATACTCTACTAAGTGAGGAGAATTTGAAAAGGGTATTAAAATGGAATAATATAACCAAATTATATTAAATAATTTCAAGTGAATGATCATAAATCAATGATTAAAAATTTAGTTTCCAAAAACACTCACGGTTGGGGAAAAACTTGAGTCAAAATACATTTAAAGAAAACAAATTGATCTAAAATATTTATCCAATGAATTATAAGTATTATGATAAAAATATATATATGGGTGTAAAATAAACGATTTTAAGAAACAATTGTGCACAAAATGACCAAGAAAACTGTTGCAACTTGAGTAAAACTTTAATCAAATCCCCTTAAAAGAGAGGGATTGTAATAGAACTTAAAGTATTGTGATTAAAATATAATTTATGATATGATATCACAAATTTTAATTATATACACCACATAAATTAATTTATGTTTATAATATCAAATATGTCTCAAGAAGAGGAATTTGAGACAAAACCCCTTACCTCGGTCCTAATCCATTCTGCACTTTCACCAAATTCAATAAATAAATAATTTGATTTCATTAAATACATATATAAAAATATTATTAATAATTATATATATTTATAGTCCTCATTTAATTTCATTCTCTAAATATATATATATATATTAGTTTTTTTACCAATTTTCAGCACTATGTTTAAGTAATCTTAATCACTTTAAATTTGTTTCATAAAAACAAAGTTTTTAAATATTATTTTTCCAAATTATAACATTATTATAACATATAAGGTACCATAATAGATTCTAATTAACAGTTTATAAATATATAATTTCATTCCATGGTAGTTCTGGTTAGATTTTATGAAGATGAAATCAGTTATGAACATGTTTCGGTGATTCTTAATGAACAAAAGGTGTTTTCTTAATTAATAAAATAATTTTTGATATAACCTTAAAAAACCAAAAAAAAATATTTAAATATTTATATCATGTTATACCAGTATATAATTTCTCATATTCATGCATGATATAATTTTTTTTATTTTTTGTGAAGGTGGTTAAACCAACCTAACCATGAACCTACCATGATTAATTGACTATTTTGAGGTTGTTTAGTTCTAATATAATTATTCCATAATCATAATGATATTACTTGGTGATTATTTATGTGATATATCCAAAATTAAAAGAGTTATAATGATAATATAATAAAAAATCATTACTAAAAAAGAAGAGATCAAATTCCTCTTTGTTCACTCATGTTAAAAGATTGAATTAATGATAATCATTTATTGATCATATCAATAATTTTTAATCAAATTTATCATACCAGAATCTTAATTATGTAATAAAAATCCTATTTATCATTTAAAACCATACATGTGACCATCCATGTAAGGTGGTAATGAAAATAAATATAAAAATCAATTGTTCCATAAAGAAGGTAGTCCACATGTATGAATGGTTGATGATATCATTTTTTATAGAATTGAAGAATATAGTAATATGATTTAGTGTTTCAAAATCATAAAAATTGTATAAATATATTCATTATTTATTAAATTACCATTTAATAAGAACCTTGTATGTTGTTTAAGGAAAAAACACGTTGTTTCATGTAGGTGGTAGTCCGCACAACACACGAATTATAGTTACATTTTTATTAATATAAAAGGGAAAAGTAGATTCATGACTATTAAAATATCATAAAAAACATTTATTTTATAACATATATTAATTTAAATACAATTTCATTTTAAAATTATAATTGGAAAAAAATAAATGGAATGAAGTTAAGTAAAAAATAATTACTCATGTTGAGTACTTTGAGATTTCCTTAGAAGATATCTTAGAAATGAATGGAATAGGTTAATATATTTTGAAAAAATATCATGAGAGTGAAATATTATTATAGGGGAGTAAAAAAGGTTATATTTTTAAGGGTAAGTCTAATTTTCGGGGTTCCTTGTAGGGGTACTAAAAGGCCCCTTTTATAAGGGGTGAGAATGACATTTTTATAAATATTTCAACTTTTATAAAGAGAGAACATGTTAAACATATAAAGTTCATTTAAATTTGATAAATAATTTATTGTGGAAGATATAAGGTCTATTCAAACATAATACACTCAACTGTAAACATTTTTCTATCATGTTTTATGCCATTTACCCCTTGAGTTATTACTTTTACCATTTTAGTTTTTACCACTTTAAATTGTTTTTATCAAAGTTAACTTAATATTTATTCCCTAATATTATGTGGTCCTTATTAGATAATTTGGACCCAAAAATTTTAAATTTGTAATAAATTTTTTATACAATTTTTAAAAGTGATAAAAATTATTTTAAAAATAAAAACGTATACTTTATCAAAAAAAATAAAAAATATTACTTATGTTCTAAAATATCAAATATCATCTTTTAAATTAAAAAAACATTTTTAAAATTATAAATTCGCATATAAAACGAATATTTTATCTTTTAATAAAGTTTTTTGAATATAAAATTCATACTTATATGCTAATAATTTTATAAAATCATGTTATTTATAAAAATAGTATTTTAAACTATTCACCTAAAACTCATTCTTTTTAGAAAAATGATAAAAATTAATCTTAAGATTATGTTACAATGATTAATCCATATATGATATTCGTTTTTTAAAATAAATTTTATAAAATTTGATAATTTTATATTTAAAGAAAATCCAAAAATATAGTGGAATATTTTCCATATTGGAAAATATCTTTTAAAAATGTTCTATATTCTGTATTCTTATTTATCTAAATTATTAAATAATTTATTAGTAATATATTATTCATATTATTTAATTATTATCAAATCATAATATACATAGATTCTTCAAATAAAACACCAATTTTAGAAAAAAAATATTTTTAAATATAAAAGGGTTTTCTTAGTTTTTTAGCTATATTAATTAAATTAAATTCATATTAAAAGTAACCATTATTTTATTTCTATAAATATTACATAAAGTGGTTAATCCTATCCATTCTCTCTCATTCAATGGTGAAGTTTTAATAGTCATACTTAATATTTATATTTTTAATTAATTATATTTTGGTTTTATTTATGTTTGATATTGCATGGGTAGATGCTATCAAACACATTGACTTATTTAAACATAATTATATATTAAAATCTTATGTTGTTATATAGGAGGGTAATATCAAAGATTTGTTCAAAATATGTCTCGATTGTCAAACACATTAACCAATTTTACATGTAAAGGGTTTAAATTTACCTGATTAAAGTAATATGAGGAATTTTTTAAGGAGCTAAAGAGGATTTTGGGAAGCAAAAAGTAATTGAATCTAACATCACGAAAGGAAGAATTTTAAATATATATTGATGCATCAAAGAAAATATTGTTTTGTTTCCTTATGAGAAATTATAGATTGATTTTTTATGCGACCAGGAAATTAAGGATCTATGAATATAATAATATAACTCTTGATCCTGAATTAAAAAGAAATAATATTTCTCTTGATGGTATAGAGGAACTATATCTATTGTGAGATATGTGAGATATATATAGACCAAAAAAATATAAAGTGCATGTTATCTCAGAAGTAGGTCAACATGAGGAAAAGGATATGGTTAAAACTACTGAAGGACTATTACTTCTCAATACACTACCACCCTTGGAATTCCAATAAAGTAGAGGATGCATTAGGTATAAATGAAAATCGATTTCTTACCATGATGAGTGTAAAAAAGGATCTTATACTCCTGAATTTAGTAATTTTGGATATGGTAATTGTTAGACAAGAGAAACATCATTCCTTTTCTAAGAAATTACCAAACCATATTTACTAGAGAATATAAAGAAATCATAGCAGTATGGTAAGAATTTATAGAAGAGGATAAGAGCCATAAATGATGAGATATTTTCAGAATTTATCTATGAAGATGGTGTGTAAAAGTTTGGAAATAGAATATGTGTTTAATCCATAACTGATCAAAAAATGTAATTACAAGATAAATCTTAAAGATACAATTTCTATATAAACCCTCATATATAAAAGGTATATATGTGAATAAGAGAACATTTATAGTGGGATGGTGTGAATTGGGAAATTTAGGACTATTTTTATAGATGCTTGGTATTCTAGAAAGGTGAAACCTGAAAGATAACATCCTAAAGGAGTCATTCATCCTCCCCCTATACTGATTTGGATGTGAAAAATTATTCTAATTGAATTTTTCACTAGAATTCTAGTGAATACTAACAGAAATAATTATCTTTGATTCATTATGGATCACATTACAATGTCTTCAAATTTCATAGAAAAAGGAGGATCGGCCTATTAAACATTTTTCATAACTCTATATTAATAAAGTATTTAGAATTCATGTTTCACCACATCAGCTGTATCTAAGTGTGATCCTCGGTTCACATCAAAATTTTAGAGGAGGATCTAAACAATGTGATATATTTGATAAAGGCCTCTAATCATCAAACTTATGGGAAATCTAAAAGTACTATTTAGACATTAGAATACATGCCAAGTTTTTTCACACTTAACTTTAATGGTACATGGGAACAATATTTATCTTTGGAGAAATTTATTTATAATAATATTTATCACGAAATTTTTTAAATGGAATCATATGAATCATTTTATATGAATATATTTTGTTCACCAACATGTTGTGATGATGTTGGAGAGAGTAATCTAGTAGGACCATAAATTATTAAGGATATATAAGTAAAGTTGAGAAATATTAAGAATCATATTATGATATATCAAAGAAGATAAATGAGGTATACATAAAATTGGGGAAAGGATATGGAATTTCAAGTTGTAGTCATGTTTTTAAGAAGGTTTCTACATGTAAGGTAGTTATAAAGTTTTATAAAAATAGGAAACTAAGTCATGGGTACATCGATCATTTTTAAATTTTCAATATACTTTGATCAGTAGCCTACTCTCTAAATATATCACCCAACCTATCTAAAGTGCATGATGTATTTCATGTTTCATTATTGAGTAAGTAAATTCTATACCCAACTCATGTAATCACACCTAAGGAAATATATTTAAAACCTAAAGTGTATTATAATGAATATCTAATCTAAATTCATGACACTGGAGAGAATTTTTTGCAGAATAAGACAACTCAACTAGTGAAAGTACTTTGGAAGATTCATAAGATGGAGGAAGCAATGTGGATACCTAAAGAAGTGATGATGAATAATTTCCCAGATTTTTTCATGGACTTATTTATATAAAATTGTGAGGAGGAAATTATTTAAGGGGGAGAATATAATACCCAAGGCTCAACTATAGTAATTAAAAACTACACCCAAAAACTATTTCACAATTCTTACTTTATCATAATAGAAAGATAATTTTTTGAGGATTATATTTAAAAGTTAAATTTATAAACTATATAATTTATATTTAATAAAAATAATATCATTTTTGGATTAAAGATGATAATATTTTCTTAGTATGATGTAATGGTATTTTTATAGACACATTTAATTTTAGTTTAATAATATAAAATGTCATTTTTACAAATGTATTGGTTTTCATGACATCATTATCGTACAATAATGAATTTAAAAGGTACAAAACCTTTTTACCTAATTATATATATATTAAATAAGTAAATTTAAATATTTAAAATTATATGATTAATTTATAAATCTATAATTACCATTTTTTAACCTAAATAATGTTTTTTCTAAAAAAACTAATTTTAGGCATTGGATAGTTATCATTATAAAATTGAATTTTTATGACTTTTAAAAATTTAATATTATAAAATGGTTTTCATGCTTTAAATAATAATTTAAATATTATTTAATAATAGAAATCTTAATTTTGGTCATTAAAATAATATTTTGAGGATAAAAATGAGTTATCATGGTTGTAATTCATTAATTTTACCAACAACTTCATTATATACTGATTTTTATACTTAATGAGGTGTAAGTCAGAATCCTTTGAAAATTTTAAGAAATTAAAGAATAAATTTGAGATCTATATTGGTAAGAATATAAAGACAATTTGATTGAATCATGGTGGTTACTATATTAACCAATCATTCATTGACTTTCTAGGAGAGTGAGGGATATTATCCCAACTAAATCCTCCTTATACACAATAGTGGAATGGTGTTAGTGAAAGGAGGAAACACTCCTTGTTAGGATTTGTGTTTTCAATGTTGAGTCATGATGATATTCCATTATCCTTTAAGGGATATGAATTGCATTCTATGATATTTATAATAAACTATGTTCCAACTAAGGTAGAAAATAGAATACCATATGAGATAATGTATGGAAGTAAATTTTTGTTCTCTAACCTGTATTCATGGAGTTACGAGGAATTTTATAATACTTCTTGAAGAAGGAAACTAGAAATCAGATGTGTGAATTTTATCTTTATATGATACCCCAAGGAAACAATGGGATATTACCCGTAAAACCCCCCATACAAGATGGTTATGGTTGCAAAGAAAGCTATTTTTCCTGAGAGGGAGAACATACTTAAAAGGGAAAGTGGAAAAAAATATAGACTTAGAATAATTTGATGATCAATACTAATAAGATTTTTAAAATTAATATATTCCACAATAACCCCTGGAAGTGGATGTTTCAGAGGCACAAAAACTGTGTAAGAGAACAAGAGAGTTCAGAGAACCAGAGAGATATAGTTTTCTATTCACTAAGAGTGGTGACTCATTATTAGTTGAAAATAATAAACAAATTCACTACAAGAAATTAGTAAGTGGTGTGGAAGCTATCAGATAGTAATAATTCATGAATTTAGAAAAGGATCCTATATACCAAAACCATGTTTTGGTATTAGTAGATCTTCTAACTGAAGTAAATCATGTTGGTTGCAAATGGGATTTCAAGAGAAAACCCAAAATAGAAGGTAAATTTAGTACATATATTGATAAATTGGAGGAAATAGTGTTTAAGTTATTTCAAGGCATTAACTATGAATAAAACTTCTCACTAATTTTTATGTTAAAATCTAATAGAATTATACTTATCATATTATCTCTCCATGACAATAAGATTTTGTATATGGATGTCAAAATTTTTTGACTTCAGGACCCTTATGGAAGATTCTTGTATGAAGCAACCAGAGGGGTTCATAAATCCAATAGAAAGAAATATAGTATGAATGTTGAAGAGATCCATTTACGGGTTGAAGTTAGAATCAAGGTCATGGAACATTAATTTTGATGAATCCATAGGGGAATTTGGTTTCATAAAGAATGAATGTGAGTTTTGTGTCTAAAAAAAGTTTGTTTGGAGTTCATTTATATTCCTAGTATTAAATTTCCATGAAATATTACTTATTGGAAATGAGATACCATTTTTTCAGTCGGTTAAGATGTTGTAGAATTCACACTTCTTCATGAAGGACTTAGGGGAAGCATCCTATATTATTAGGATGAATAACATTCATGATAGATCTAAGAGGTTTCATTAACTAAGTCAAAGTATATACATTAACATGATACTGATGAGATTCATAATAGAACATTTCATGATGGGATTGGTTCTAGTGTCACATGGTATACACCTCTCTATAAAAATGTTCCCTCATACACAAGAGGTGAGACAAATGATGGAAAGAGTCCTATATAAATCTATGTTAGGATATATTATGTGTGAAATTATATGTATCTATATTGAAGTTATCTACACCTTAAGCCAAGTAGGTATATATAAAGTAGAAATAGGATTCCACTAACATATCATATTTAGGACTATCCTTAAGTGTCTAAGGTATGTTGAGGATATTTTCCATGTTTATGTATGATATGAGGATATAATCATCACTAGATATACAAATTCTAGTTTCGAAACATATTGGGATGATCTAAAGTCGCAATATAGAAATTTATTATGCCATAGTGGAGGATATGTGAGCTTGAAGAGATAAAAAAGATAGTTTAAGTCGATTATATAGTGTAGTTTGAGTATATTGAAACTTCTGATGTAGCTAAGGAAGTAGTGTGCATGAACAAATTCATGAACTATATTTATGTTTTCCCTTGTATTAAATACCATATCACATTATATTTAAATAATACAATAGTGGTGGATCTAGCTAAAGAGATGAGGTCTTATCAATGGATAAAGAACATACACCAAAATTACCACCTTATGATGGATTTTACTCAAAGATTTGAGTTTAAAGTTGGAATAGTTTCTATGGAAGAAAAAATGGTGGACCCCTTAACTAAATACTTATCTCAGCAGAAGCATGTACATCATGTGAGATATAGTGGAATAAAGGTAATTATAAATTTTCTCTAGTGAATGTGAGAGTCTATTAGAGTTGGTTCCCCATAACTAATTACCTTTTACATTTAATTACCTGTATAATCATGTTTTTTCAATATTAATAAATATCATATCATATAATGATTATTCTTCTACATAAAATAGTAAGTGATAATGTCCTTAGGGTTCCTGTCACATCGAAAGGACGTATCAGTTCCCCACTATAATTAGATCCTTGAATTTACATGATAGAGTTATTAAATTATAAATATATGGTTGAATGATATATTTTAATGCGACACAAAAAATACAGGATATCAGGGTTAAGAGGCTCATGAGATATTGAGATTAATTTTCATGTAGTTAACCCTTAACAGTCTTTAAGAGAGGAGGTTTTGAGAATTATAAACACCTGTAGGAAATACACATGTTATATGTTTCATTACAAATTACTATCTGTCATGCCCGGTCCTCATTTAGAGGTACGACTTTAATTTTTAAAATTTTTATTTCATGAGTTTAAATTGCCGGTTTATTTAATTGCTTAGTTGAAGCGTGGATTGAATCGACAAGGGGCTTCCGCAGTGCGCTGATAAATGCGCGTTGTCTTTACATCACTTGGCATGTGTGCAAGGCACGAGCAAGCTGGATAAAATTTATTTTAAGTGTGCTGATTAGTGCGCGCTGATAAGCGCAAGTTGATAAGTGCACGTTGGCTTCACGTTGCTCGGCACGTGGTGCCAATGCTCGAACGTTAAATAACCGGATAAATTTTTTATTATAGTTTTATTGGTTATTATTGTATTATGATTAATATATTATTGTTATTATTATATTATTAATATTGTTATTATTATTTTTATAATTATTATGGTGTTATTGTTATTATTATTAATTCTAATAGTGTTATTATTCTTATTGATTATTATGTTATTTGTATTATCATATTATTATTGTTTGATGTTATTATTATTAATTTATTTTACATTTTTTGTTTAACATTTCCCCCATCCCGAAACCCTAGCCGCCACTTTTCCCTTTTTTCTTTTTCATTTCATTTTTTTTCACTTGTCTTCCTCCCCACGTTTCCCTCTCCCCGTTTTTCTTTTTCTTTCTTCTCCTTCCCCCTGCACCCGCACCTCCCGCCGGACCATGCCCCCTGCCTCTTCTTCTTCTCTTATTCTTCTTATCTTCTTCTTCTTCTCTTCTTCTTCTTTTTCTTCCTCCTCCTCTGCCCCGCTGGGCAGCGTCGTCACGTTCCGCTCCTGCTGCCCGAGCCTCCTCCGCCGGCCGGAGCACTCCCTTCGCCCGTCCTACGCAACGCCTCGCCGGGCCTCCCTCATCACTGCCACGCTCCCAAGCCCAGGTCGCACCAGCCACCTGCACCCCCACCGACGCACCCTCCTCTCGCCGGATCTTCAAAAACGCACCAGACCCCTACTGCTACTCCCGCTCGGCCACCCTCCTGCTCACAGGCGTGCCACCTCCCCGCTCAGCTGCTCTCTCCCTCTCCTCTGTTGTGCCTCCCTGCTCGGAAACACCAGTAGCCGCACCTCCTTCATTCTCCACCCCAGCCGGCGCTCTCTCCCTCACCCGCTCATCTGCACCTCCCTGCACCCACTTTCCCGTGTCGGACCATCCGCCTGCACCCGCACCACCCGCGTCGGCCTCACTCTGCACCCGCGCCTCCCACCAGACCACCCCTCCGCCTCGGACCTTCCCCTGCTGCTTCCACGCCGGACCGGCGTCGCCAGCCAGTGTCTCTCCCCCCTGCCCGTTTTCCTCTGCTACACACCGCACCAGGCCCCCTGATGCTCTCTTCCCTCCTCCACCCAGCTGGAACGCCGCCCCTCCATGTTCCGGCACCCCTGTTCGGCACCTCCTCCACCGCGCAGGTTTGTTTTTCTTTTTTTCATTTATTTTATTTTATTATATTAACTTATCTAATAAGATATTACGTTTTCTTTTGTTATTATTATTAATATGTTAATTATTATATCATTACTATAAATATTAATATGTTATTATTACTATTATGTAAATAATAATATTATCATTATTATTATCATATTATTATTATTATTATTATTATTATTATTATTATTGTCATATTATTATTATTATTATTATGTTAATAATACTGTTATTATTATACTATTATTGTTATTATTATTATTATTATTATGCTATTATTATTATTAATATTATTATTATTGTTATTATTATTATTATTATGCTATTGTTATTATTATTATGTTATTGATATTACTATTATTATTTTTGTTATTATTATTTTGTTATTTTCACTATTATTATTTTTACGTTATTATTATTATCATTATTATTGTTATGTTAACAATATTATTGAGCATGTTGTATGATCTGCTGTTTTTAGGAACTGTTTGACGGCTCAAGACGGTGCAACCGCGGCGCAACTGGAGTCTTGCGCCGTGTCTTTTTCCACGCCTGTTTGAGGTAGGTGATTCCACACTCAATTATCATCTGGCGAATTTGTGCGTGTTGGTTTAATTTTTTTTTAGCACCCTGCTAATTAGTTTCCATATTGAAAAAATTAGTTTTGATTACTTTTTAAATGTGTGCATCTAATTTGCCAGTGGTCTATTTATGTGGTGAAAGTCCATTTCTTTTATTGCAGAAACTCACTTTGGCTGTTTAGTATTATTTGTGAATTGTGCAGTGTGGTTTAATTTTTTTTTTTAAAAAAAAGAGGAAAAAGAAAAAGGAAGTTTTGGTGTGTGTGTGTGGTTTCCAAAGAGGATATCAGTGTGCAGGTGACACGTTTGGCTCTAAGTGATAATGTTACATGCTATATGAACTTTGATCTTTAGGTGAGCACAAGGAGGTAAGCTGGGGTATTAGGTGGGGAGACTGGGACTAGTGAGCTAGTGTTCCAGAGATGCCCCGACCCGGTTTCACTGGCAGGTTTGACGACTGCAACACTAACTAAACATATGATATCTGAGGGTCATGGACTTCTAAGCCACGTTTTCTGAGGGTCGTGGCCTTCTAAGCCAGGTTATCTGAGGGTCATGGCCGCCTAAGCCACGTTTCACCGAGACACGACGTTCTAGGTTTCCACTAGTTCTAATACCCATAGGGCCTCTCCCATCCTTGGTGCCACCAGTTACTTTGCGTGCATGCTGATACATGATATGTCACTTGAACTGTTATCCTAATGTGTTTATCTTGAACTGCCTTTCTTTTAAATCTTTTTATGAAAACCTTTTTCTTTTTCACTTCTTTCTCTCTTTATTTTAGCATTGCAAATGGTTGTCTTTTGATAGTTGTGCATGGAATCTTTTCTTGGTGATATCCTGCTGGGCGATTGCTCACACCCTACTTACACCCTTGGGTGTAAGTAGACTTGTTTACTTCTGATACAGGTAGGGGTCTAGCTTTTGGGAGCAGTGGTTCAGGTTGTTAGTAGGACTATCTACGTGGCGTTTTGGTGGTGGCTTAGAGGCGGTGTCCTCACACCGGGCGACAGTCCTTAGGTTGGTTTTTGGTCATCTTGTTTTAGTGTTATTTGGGTTTTTAATACTTGTGAACCAAAAACTTGTTTGGTCAACTACATGTTTGACTATAACCTTTACTTCTGTTTTGTTTACTTTGGTTGGCTACTTTATATTTGTTCACTCGGGTAAATCATTCCCAAAGTTTATTTTGATACCCGGGCACTTGTGCCAGCCCGTGGGGATCGAGAACGCCCTTTGGGCCTTGCCGCGGGCCGGGTCGGGCGTCGGTTTGGATGGCGACTCGATTCGGTTCGTGAAAAAATGGTATCAGAGGCAGGTTTTGTTGGTGGTTTATGTTATTTGGGATGAGTTGGGTTATACATGAGTTGGGTCTGTCGGGGCTCAGAATTCATGTTGTGAGTAGCGTGCCTGGACAGCACGCCTCGTGACAGATACTGAGTCACTATGGGATGTCAGGGTGCTTATTTCACTTATTTTCTGGGTGGGACGTGTAGGCTGCAGACTGTATGTGGACACCAGGTTAGGAAAGTAAAGCTTTTATATGGATTCGTTTTTGCATGTTTGGTTTATTGATGAATGTTTATCTTGTTGGAAAAAATTTATTCCCTTTTTATTGATGGTTTTCTTTCTTGATTGCTGCCCTTTTTCAGTAAGATGCCTCCCCAGAGAGTTCCCATGCATCAACGGGAGGAAGCCGGAGAGAGTTCTCCCGCGCCGCTTGATCAGAGATTTGTTGAGGCAATGGTCCGAGCCGTTCAGGCTTTAGGACAAGGGGCGACTCCTGCCCCCGCCCCTGTTCCAGCTAGAGGGGAAGAATTTGGCTCCAAGAAGGATAGAGCTCAGGAGTTTCTGAGGAGAAAACCTCCTTCTTTCTGAGGTGGTTCAGAACCTTTGGAGGCAGAGGAGTGGCTTGAGAAGATAGAACGCATGTTCTATTTCCTTGACACGCCTGAGGAAATCAGGGTGAAGTGCGCCTCGTTCCAGCTGGAGGGTTCCAGTCGCAAATGGTGGGAATCAGTGGTCCAGGCTGGGAAACATGAGCACATGAGCTGGAAGGATTTCAAGGGTATCTTCAACAAGCAGTATTGTCCAGAGTTCGTATCCTATGATAGATCTCGGGAGTTCATGGAGCTTTCGCAGGGGAATCAGACAGTGATGGGGTATGCAAATCGCTTTGCTGAACTGGTACGGTACGCACCTGAGATAGTTTAGAGCGAATTCTTGAAAGCTCGGAAGTTTGAGAAGGGCCTTCGACCAGAAATTCACTCCCAGGTTTTCTTGTTCAAGTTGAAGACTTATGCTGAGGTGGTCGATCGTGCTTGCATGGCTGAGATTGACCAGAAGGGAAAGTCGGGGTTTTATGGATCAGTGTCAGGGCTTGGCATTGGAAGTTCATCTGAGAAGAAGAGGAAGTGTGATGAGCAATGGAAGAAGGGTTATGGCTGCTCAGGTCATCCTCCCAGGCAGTTTTCATCTGGGGATTCTGGTGCAGGGTCTGTTGTGTGCCATCAGTGTGGAAGGGAAGGGCACATACGACCTGTTTGTCCATACCCTCCTAGACCATTCCATGGATGTGGAGTTGTGGGACATCTACAGTGCTTCTGCAGGACTGCACGCCCTTATCAGAGTGGGGCTGGATCAGTGGCTTCTAGAGGGGTATCAGTTTAGTCAGATCCGACCAGGACGACAGGATCTCGGTTTGGTGGGCGTGGTGGTAGGACCGGATCGTCTTCAGGGCAGAGCCATATTAGGGCAGAGCCTCAGGCGAGCGGTCGTTCTCAGGCAGGGACCAGGCAACTGCATGTTGTGGATCAGGCACCAGCGGGATCTGAGGTAGGGCCTTCGACGGTTCGAGGTACTATTCTGGTTGCATCTTATATAGCCGCAGTTTTATTTGATACTGGTGCTTCAGTTTCTTTCATATCTTCTCGTTTTGTGAATCTTCTGAACCTACCAACCGAGCTGTTATCGTTTGCTATGGAGTTGGTAACACCGTTGGAGAAAAAGAGGGAGCAAGGCCTTAAGTGCCGATCGTGCGCACTCTCTGTGTCGGGAGTCGAGATGGAATGGGATTTCTTGGTCCTTGACATGGACCTATTTGATGTGATCATCGGTATGGACTGGATGGTGCGCTTCCAGGCGCACATTGATTGCTATCAACGCCGAGTCAGCTTTACAGCACCAGATGGGACTCCTCAGTTATTTCATGGAGAATGGGATCCTCGGTCGGGACGTGTGGGACCTCCACTCCCTGAGCTTGCAAATATTGCTTATCAGTTGTCGTCGCTCGCGCTGGAGGACGATGGTGGTATTTCACAAGGCGGGTTACCTCGTGTAGTGGATGAGTTCCCAGAGGTTTTCCCAGATGATTTTTCTGGCTTACCCCCAGAGCGAGACGTGGAGTTCTCGATTGAGTTGGCGCTGGGAACACAGCCTATATCTCTTCCCTCATATCGCATGGCCCCCACCGAATTGAGGGAATTAAAGATACATCTGGACGATTTGGAATCCAAAGGATTCATTCGCCCGAGTGTCTCTCCTTGGGCCGCACCGGTTTTATTCGCGAAGAAGGCCGATGGAACCCTTCGGTTTTGCATTGATTACCGGAATTTGAACAAGGTAACCATCAAGAATAAATACCCTTTGCCTCGGATTGATGATTTGTTTGACCAGCTGATGGGGGAAAAGTGGTTCTCCAAGATTGATTTGCGTTCGGGATACCACCAGCTCAGGGTGAGAGAAGCAGATATCCTGAAGACGGCTTTCCGAAGCAGGTACGGTCACTTCGAGTACTTGGTCATTCCTTTCGGACTGACAAATGCTCCTGCAGTTTTCATGGCGCTCATGAATAGGGTGTTCCACCAATATCTCAACTCATTTGTCGTGGTATTCGTGGATGACATCCTGGTTTATTCTGGATCCGAGGAGGAGCATGAGCATCACCTGCGCGTTGTTTTGGGAACCTTGCGGGATCACCGCCTATATTCCAAACTCTCGAAGTGCACTTTCTGGATCAGGTAAGTGAAGTTTCTGGGGCATGTCGTCTCAGAACAAGGGGTTTCAGTGGATCCCGAAAAGATCCGAGCAGTTATGTCTTGGGAGCAGCCGACAAATGTGTTTGAGATCAGGAGTTTTCTAGGCTTGGCTGGTTATTACAGGCGTTTTGTCCGGGACTTCTCGCGACTTGCCTCCCCCATGACCGCACTCACCCGGAAAGGGGTGAAGTTTGAGTGGAGCCCACAATGCCAGACATCTTTTGAGGATTTGAAGTGGCGGTTGACCACCGCACCTGTGTTGACCTTACCGGAGTCCGGAAAGGGCTATGTGGTGTACTGTGATGCGTCAAGTACGGGCCTTGGATGTGTGCTCATGCAGGATGACCATTTGTGGCTTATGGTTCTCGCCAACTCCAGCTGCATGAGAAGAACTATCTGACTCATGACTTAGAGTTGGCGGCAGTGATGCATGCTTTGAAGACGTAGCGCCACTATCTTTTTGGGGAGAAGTTTGTGGTCTACTCTGGCTATAAGAGACTAGCCTACATTTTCTCTCACAAGGATCTCAATTTGAGGCAGCGCCATTGGGTCGAGTACCTGCAGGGTTTTGATTTTGATATTGTCTATACCCCTGGAAAGGGTAATGTGGTAGCTGACGCTTTGAGCAGAAAAGTACCAGTGCAGGCGTTGAGGAAGTCCAGCGATGAGTGGACTTTGATGGGGCTCTTCGCCCAGATGTATTTGGAGAGCAGGGAGCACAGTGGAGGTACTTTCTTGGCTAGCATCCAGTTGACTTCTGCCCTTCTAGAGTTGATTCAGCAGGAGCAACCTGGTGATGAGTTTTGTCAGCGATCTATGCAGTTTCTTCGTGGTGGGGAGACTCCTTTTGCTTGGTCTTTGTCTTCCCAGAGGGTCCTATGCTTCAAGGGACGTGTGGTAGTGTCGTTGTCTCTGCGAAAGGTGGTGATGCAGGATAGCCACCAATCTCAGTGGGCCGTCCATCCTGGTACCACCAAGATGTATTACGATGTTCGTCGTCAGTTCTGGTGGCCAGGTATGAGACGGGACATAGCCGACTTCGTGTCCAGATGTTATATCTGCCAGCAAGTGAAAGCAGAGCATCAAAGACCATCTGGCCTACTCCAGCCATTACCCATTCCTACCTGGAAGTGGGATGAGGTCACCATGGACTTCATCATTGTCTTGCCTCGTACACCTCGAGGGAGTAATGCTATATGGGTGGTGATTGACCGTTTGACCAAGTCTGCTCACTTCATTCCGATTAGAGATACAGCGAAGGTAGAGGAACTGGGCCGCTTGTATGTTCAGGAGGTAGTCAGACATCATGGCGTGTCGTCGGCAATTATTTCTGACAGGGACCCCTGCTTTACATCTCGTTTTTGGGGAGGCCTCCAGAAGGCTTTGGGGTCGCAGATTAAGATGAGCACAGCATACCATCCTCAGACCGATGGCCAGACAGAGCAGGCGAATCAGATTCTAGAAGACATGCTCCGAGCCTGTGTGTTAGATTTTGGAGGCTCATGGGATAGCCATTTGGGGCTGGTCGAGTTTTCTTACAATAACAGTTACCAGTATTCCATCAGAATGGCACCCTTTGAGGCGCTCTATGGTCGGCCTTGTCGGTCTCCTCTGTGTTGGGCTGAGGTAGGAGAGGCCTCGCTCTTGGGACCAAGTCTTGTTCAGGAGACGTCTGAGAAGGTCAAGTTGATTAGGCAGCGGTTGTTGACAGCTTAGAGTTTCCACAAGTCTTATGCAGATCAGAGGCGGCGGGATCTCGAGTTTTCAGTTGGGGACAGAGTGTTCCTGAAAGTGGCCCCTCGCTTGGGTCACCGTCGGTTGGGGAAACAGGGGAAGGTGACACCGAGATATGTCGGACCTTTCGAGATTCTTGAGCGGATTAGAAAGGTGGCATACAGGTTAGATTTTCCCTCGCAGTTGACTTCGATTCATGACGTATTTCATGTCTCCCAACTAAAGAAATACAACCCTGACCCGTCGCATGTGCTGAATTGGGAGGAGCTGGAGATAGAGTTCGACTTGTCTGTGGTCGAGCGACCAATGCGTATAGTGGATTCCCAGGAGAAGGTGTTGCATGGAAAGTCCATTCCTCTGGTCTGTGTTCTTTGGTAGCACGGGAATGATGAACACGAGACTTGGGAGCAGAAGTCATGGGTTGAGCAGGAGTACCCATTTCTATTCTCTGATCAGGCTTTGAGCTGACTTTCCGAGGTCGAAAAGTTTTCATGGTGGGGAGAATTGTCACGCCCGGTCGTCATTTAGAGGTACGACTTTAATTTTTTAAATTTTTATTTCATGAGTTTAAATTTCCGGTTTATTTAATTGCTTAGTTGAATCATGGACTGAATCGACAAGGGGCTTCCGCAGCACGCTGATAAATGCGCGTTGGCTTTACATCGATTGGCATGCGTGCAAGGCATGAGCAAGCTTGATAAAATTTATTTTAAGTGCGCTGATAAGTGCGCACTGATAAGCGCGCATTGATAAGTGCACGTTGGCTTCACGTTGCTCGGCACGTGGTGCCGATGCTCGAACGTTAAATAACCGGATAAATTTTTTATTATGGTTTTATTGGTTATTATTGTATTATGATTAATATATTATTGTTATTATTATATCATTAATATTGTTATTATTATTTTTATAATTATTATGGTGTTATTGTTATTATTATTAATGATAATAGTGTTATTATTCTTATTGATTATTATGTTATTTGTATTATCATATTCTTATTGTTTGATGTTATTATTATTAATTTATTTTACATTGTTTGTTTAACTTTTCCCCCATCCCAAAACCCTAGCCTCCACTTTTCCCTTTTTTCTTTTTCATTTCATTTTTTTTCACTTGTCTTCCTCCCCACGTTTCACCTCTCCCTGTTTTTCTTTTTCTTTCTTCTCCTTCCCCCTGCACCCGCACCTCCCGCCGGACCACGCCCCATGCCTCTTCTTCTTCTCTTCTTCTTCTTCTCTACTTCTTCTTCTCTTCTTCTTCTTCTTCTCCTTTTTCTTCCTCCTCCTCTGCCCCGCTGGGTAGCGTCGTCACGTTCCGCTCCTGCTGCCCGAGCCTCCTCCGCCGGCCGGAGCACTCCCTTCGCCCGTCCTGCGCAACGCCTCGCCGGGCCTCCCTCATCACCGCCACGCTCCCAAGCCCAGGTCACACCAGCCACCTGCACCCCCACCGATGCACCCTCCTCTCGTCGGATCTTCGAAACCGCACCGGACCCCTACTGCTACTCCCGCTCGGCCACCCTCCTGCTCACCGGCGCACCACCTCCCCGCTCAGCCGCTCTCTCCCTCTCCTCTATTGCGCCTCCCTGCTCGGCAACACCAGCAGCCGCACCTCCTTCATTCTCCACCCCAGCCGGCGCTCTCTCCCTCACCCGCTCATCCGCACCTCCCCGCACCCGCTGTCCCGCGTCGGACCATCCGCCTGCACCTGCACCACCCGTGTTGGCCTCACCCTGCACCCGCGCCTCCCACCGGACCACCCCTCCGCCTCGGACCTTCCCCTGATGCTTCCATGCCGGACCGGCGTCGCCAGCCAGCGTCTCTCCCCCCTGCCCGTTTTCCTCTGCTACACACCGCATCAGGCCCCCTGCTGCTCTCTTCCCTCCTCCACCCAGCCGGCACGCCGCCCCTCCCAGTTCCGGCGCCCCTGTTCGGCACCTCCTCCACCGCGCAGGTTTGTTTTTCTTTTTTTTCATTTATTTTATTTTATTATTTTAACTTATCTAATAAGATATTATGTTTTCTTTTGTTATTATTATTAATATGTTAATTATTATATCATTACTATAAATATTAATATGTTATTATTACTATTATGTAAATAATAATATTATCATTACTATTATCATATTATTATTATTATTATTATTGTCATATTATTATTATTATTATGTTAATAATACTATTATTATTATACTATTATTGTTATTATTATTATTATTATTATGCTATTATTATTATTATTATTGTTATAATTATTATTTATAATAATAATTGTTATTATTATTATTATTATGCTATTGTTATTTTTATTATGTTATTGATATTACTATTATTATTTTTGTTATTATTATTTTGTTAATTTCACTATTATTATTTTTACGTTATTATTATTATCATTATTATTTTTATGTTAACAATATTATTGAGCCTGTTGTACGATCTGCTGTTTTTAGGACCTGTTTGATGGCTCAAGATGGTGTAACCGCGGCGCAACTGGAGTCTTGCGCCATGTCTTTTTCTACGCCTGTTTGAGGAAGTTGATGCCACACTCAATTATCATTTGGTGAACTTTTGCGTGTTGGTTTAATTTTTTTTAGCACCCTGCTAATTAGTTTCCATATTGAAAAAAATAGTTTTGATTACTTTTTAAATGTGTGCATCTAATTTTCCAGTGGTCTATTTATGTGGTGCAAGTCCATTTCTTTTATTGCGGAAACTCACTTTGGCTATTTAGTATTATTTGTAAATTGTGCAGTGTGGTTTAAGTTTTTTTTTTAAAGTGGAAAAAGAAAAAGGAAGTTTTGGTGTGTGTGTGTGGTTTCCAAAGAGGATATCAGTGTGCAGGTGACACGTTTGGCTCTAAGTGACAATGTTACATGCTATATGAACTTTGATCTTTAGGTGAGCACAAGGAGGGAATCCGGGGTATTAGGTGGGGAGACTGGGACTAGTTAGCTAGTGTTCCGGAGATGACCCGACCCGGTTTCACTGGCAGGTTTGACGACTGCAACACTAACTAAACATATGATATCTGAGGGTCGTGGCCTTCTAAGCCACGTGTTCTGAGGGTCGTGGCCTTCTAATCCACGTTATCTGAGGGTCGTGGCCGCCTAAGCCCCGTTTCACCGAGACACGACGTTCTAGGTTTGCACTAGTTCTAATACCCATAGGGCCTCTCCCATCCTTGGTGCCACCAGTTACTTTGCGTGCATGCTGATACGTGATATGTCACTTGAACTGCTATCCTAATGTGTTTATCTTGAACTGCCTTTCTTTTAAATCGTTTTATGAAAACCTTTTTTTTTCACTTCTTTCTCTCTTTATTTTAGCATTGCAAATGGTTGTCTTTTGATAGTTGTGTGTGGAATCTTTTCTTGGTGATATCCTGCTGGGCGATTGCTCACACCCTACTTACACCCTTGGGTGTAAGTAGACTTGTTTACTTCTGATACAGGTAGGGGTCAAGCTTTTGGGAGCAGTGGTTCAGGTTGTTAGCAGGACTATCTACATGGCGTTTTGGTGGTGGCTTAGAGGCGGTTTCCTCACACCGGGAGACAGTCCTTAGGTTGGTTTTTGGTCATCTTGTTTTAGTGTTATTTGGGTTTTGAATACTTCTGAACCAAAAACTTGTTTGGTCAACTACAAGTTTGACTGTAACCTTTACTTCTGTTTGGTTTACTTTGGTTGGATGCTTTATATTTGTTCACTTGGTTAAATCGTTCCCAAAGTTTATTTTGATACCCGGGCACTTGTGCCAGCCCATGGGGATCGGGAACGCCCTTCGGGCCTTGCCGCGGGCCGGGTCGGGCGTCGGTTTGGATGGCGACCCGATTCGGTTCGTAACACTATCTGTGAGCATGTTTCATGATACCTAGACTGGAGATTATTATTAATGAAAATAAAAATTCATGTACTTTGATGCATAAAGAAAAACTGTGATTCCATATGTTAATTGGTAAGTAGGATACGGTGGGTACATCATGAGTGATATCGCATTAATTAGTAATTTAAGATAGGATTTTCCCCTTACATGGATAATGGAAGATGATATCTCATTCCTTTTATAGAATTGGAACTACCTGATTGAGTCCAAGGTGATGGTGGTATTTTCAGCAAGTTCAATTTTTGAAAGTCAAAGAAAGACATATCAAGGACATAGATTGGTGACATAAGTAATGCAACCTTCTTGATGAGATATCAAGAAAAAGGGATTATAATAAAAAGTGCACATTCATAGGAGGGTTTTTTACACTACTATAGATTCACATTTATTCAACATCTCCCATTATCGATGCAGAAAAACCCTAATAAAATAAAGACCATTATTAGTGCTAACTAAAATCACTAATGAAGGTGATTTTTATCATTGCTAAAAAACACTGAAAAATGAATCATTTTTTTGTGCTTTCTCTAGAACTAATAAATATTATCATTTATCAACATTTTTTTAGCACTGATAAAGGTTTCTCTTTATCATTTATTTTTTTAGTATTGATAAAGGGCACTATGAATAATCTAATTTATATGTACACTTTTTTATTTTTAAATATGAATTATAGAACAAGTATATTTACAATAAAAATTTATTATCAATCTTATTTTCATAATTTATATATATATATATTATAAAATTTATATTAATCTATAAATATATTTGATAATATATTTAGATGCATTAAAATTTTATATAAATATAATATATTAAAATTTTATTTAAAAAATTATATAAATATTTAATGAAGATATATTTTTATTTATAATATATGTAAATAAATATAATATATTTTTTATATGAATATTTATATATTATTAAATATGATTTACATAAAAAAGTTATATATATTTAATCATTTATTCTTTTTATTCTTTTATACTTGTTTGTAATTATATGTATAATTAATTACACACACACGTGTGTGTGTGTGTGTGTGTTTAATGATATAAACTATGTAAATAAATACGTAAATACATTAAATGTAGTTCATATTTGAATTTTTATATTGATGTTAGATAATTTAAACTGTATTCATATATTTGTAATATACATAAATACATACAAACATACATACATACATACATTTTTTTATTTTTTATTTTTTTTATAATAACGTGTGTCTGTGTGTTTTTATATATATTTATATAAACATTTATAAAATATACTAATGATATATTGATATATTTTTATTCTTTGGTTTATTCTTTTATACTTGTTTATTTTTATACTTATGTATGTATGTATGTATGTATGTATGTATGTATGTATGTATGTATGTATGTATGTATGTATGTATGTATGTATGTATGTATGTATGTATGTATGTATGTATGTATGTATGTATGTATGTATGTATGTATGTATGTATGTATGTATGTATGTATGTATGTATGTATGTATGTATGTATGTATGTATGTATGTATGTATGTATGTATGTATGTATGTATGTATGTATGTATGTATGT